>OU744730.1:47263971-47893400 GCA_916613615.1 Steromphala cineraria
CGCGGAACGCATTGTAGTAAATAGTAACCCGGTACAGAAGGGTAATGGAAAATAACCTTGCGAGGACGTAGCCCGAGAAAACAGAAGAGATATAACCGCCCAAGGAGCGTAAAATGGCATAACTCACGCTACATGGGTTTCAGTAGAGTATGAATCCCAAGAAAACATCAATGTGCTCCCATGGCCTTCCAAATCCCTTGACCTAAATCCTACTACTAAACATTTGTATACTACTACTAAACATTTGTATAGCGCCAATATCCAGCTCATTGAGTGCTGTTCAAAGGCGCTTTGGCTTTCCCTCGATCACTGGATGTCAGTCTTTACGACACTTCTTTTACCATCTCGACTCCCGGGGGAGCATACAACACGTGCAGTCACTCTCAATCCATACAGCTGGGTGGACTGGGACACATAGTCACAGTATTTTGTCAAAGTATACTGCACGTTGCTGTACCCGCAACTAGGTGTCTGCACGTTGTCATGTTGCCACCATCTGGTCATTTACCAACGGATTCATGGGTTCAAGTGCACAGGGTTGTGTACTGTACACTAGGGGTTGTGACAACACTGAAAGAGTCTGCACAGAAGTTGACTCCATGGTTTTTACACCCGGTCACAGGCGGGGCTCGAACCCGCCACGTCAGGCTTGCTAGCCTGGCGCTTTTGCCGACTCGGCCACCGCGCCCTCCTATTGGGCACATGATGAATATCCTCAATAGACGTAAACGTGGACATCACGTCAACCTCAGACGTAACCCAAGTCAGGAAATGCTTTGCAGGGATAGAGGAAAAGAATCTAATAACCTGTAATTCAGATACTTGTTCAATCTGTTCAATGAAGGTTCCTGGCAATGCTAGCAGGCATATCAGTTTATAACTTCAGCGCCCTCTTAGTGACACAACTGGACATGACTAGTTTCAAAATAAACGCATGTACGGTAATACAAATTATGTCCATTCCAAATTTTGTTTCGATTTCTTCAAGGTAACTTGATTACCATCATCTCAATGCCACTACTACAATGTTAAAAATGTTCATGTTCGTTTCCTGTTTGAAAAGTTTATTAACCCATTTTTAAATTGAACAACTTTTAAAAATAAATTTTTACTGTGCAGATATAGGTATTGATACGTTTTACATCATTGTATGTGTGAAATACATGTAAATAGAAGAAAGCTTTGAGATTCTAAGTATAAGGTTAAAGAGGCAGTATCACGTTTTTTGATAATTTTATATTTCACTGATAATTGTAAGTTAATGATAAATGCATTAATTTGACAGTGTCAAAAATCACATTACACAAGCAAATCATCAATAGTCAGAAGACAAAGTATGGAGATTCACATAAAATCAATTAGCAGCCAGTTTTTGTGACCAACTTTAATTTATTTTGTGTAAGAAAAGGAATAGCATGGCTAAACGTTACGTTATATATTTGAAATAGTACTGTTTCATTTAGTTTAAATACATTTTCTTTCAATTGGAACCATTAATTTTCATTTTCCTGACATCACCCTGTATTCCCTATAAAAACGTGCTACTGCCCCTTTAAGAGTTCAGCAAAACATAATCGAGTATCAAATGTCGTTTCCTTATAATTAGTTTAAGATTCTTTGTTATGTATAATATTTCTTCTCTTGTCATTCCAATTTGTTTATTTAACCTTAATTTTAATATCTAAATGATAAAGCCAATTTTATAAGAGAGAATGCGTTACCAATTGCTTTGAAACTATGACAAAACATGTTCGAATCATCAAAGATGTTTTAATCTAGACTTGTTTGATGTTTGAAAATTGATATCAAAACTGAATGTGTTAAAATTCTAATGTTATAAATATCTGCAGACTGTATAAAACCAGCCATTGAAATATGTTATTTTTGCGTGGATATTTTAACAAAGACTTTAATGCCCCTAACTGAGATACAATCAATGTCTTCAATAATGTATTTATTGACTTCAATTATTTTAGTGTTTTCTGGGAATCATCATCCAAACAAAACTGTTTTACTCGTATCCAGAGTTACAAGGTATCTAAGGTCATATACCAACCTTGTGCTCGTTCATGAAGAATCAGATCGTACGTTCAACCAATCAGAAGACTCAACTGTGGTTGAATAATAATACTGATAATGAATATATTTTATTAGGCGCACATTTCCATCCACAGTGCATGCCCAAGACGCTACCAATAGTATTACCCTGGTCTAAACAAATCAGACATATTGAACATAGGCGAAAAAGGCACAAGTTGAAAAAAGTTTGACACCACAAGTCACTTTATTCGACAATGAGCGGGTAATCCACTCATCCAGCGAGCCGCGCCCGTTACTGCTGAACTATACAAATGGCAGTCGACTGGGCATTGCACAGGACCATGTGCCACCACACATGGTCGAATTCAGTAATTGTATTGATATCATTCTAAAAAAAGAACATTGCCACGATCTAATTTTTGTCAAGACACAATTTCCTACATAAGGAAGTTTCATTTTAGATCAGTAGGCTGGACGGACTAAATTTCTGTTATTGAAAAACTTCAAATTAATCTAATATATGTAAGATTTTCAAAGACAATTAGTTTAGATTAGATTACATTGTAGATTAGATTTTAGTTTTCATTCTACCATGACGATTATAATTATGAATATTTAAAAACTGCGAAAATGTATTATGACAACTATCAAAGATAAAACTGAATTATTAATTATAATTGTTGAGTTACTGAATTTGTCTTAATTTATAACGTGAAACGGATTCAATTCGTGATCATGTTGACAGCATTTATACATAGTCTTACATTTGCAATGAATTTGTCTTTAACTATCGTCCAAATTAGCACGGTACACGCATGGCAATTTTGTCACCATTGTATGAGCTACATGTATTAACGCAAAATGCTTAAAATTTGAAATTTCCTTATACTTCAAGGGTCACATTCTCTCCCCACAGAGGAGTTAATAGTACGCCGAGTTTGTGGGATAGAATGGGAGACGCCTGATTGCAAGGAACACTGAATTAGAGGAAAATGCAGCCAAATGTCTTGTGTTATCGATTCGTTTATTAAGAAGGTACTGGTTGTTGCTGACAATATCATTTGAAACCTTGTCGATTCAACAAAGGGAAATACTATGTAATGGTTTAAGACGTCATATTGTTATCACAGGATTTTCAGTTTCTGCAAAATGTCTTTTTAAATATCATAATATCTGTCTCATTAAAATGTTTCGTTTTTTTTTGCATTGTTCTGATAAATTATTGTCTGTTTGATCTACATAATTTAACATGATATGTCAAAACGAGTTTTTGATATAATAACCATATAACATTTAGCATTAGAAAAATAAAAAACCTACAACGCATCTTGAGATTGTAAGTTTATACACTTTTATATAAATAACATGCGTAAATATTTTATATACGAACATCCCATTTTCACATTTATTAGCTCATCTGGCCTGTAAGGCCCGATGGGCTTATGGTATGGCATGGTGTCCGGCGTCCGTCCGTAAACTTTGTGGACTTCTTCTCCAGAACCATAAGGCCTAGAAAGCTGAAACTTTGTGTACAGACTCCTTGGCTAGTGAGGGTTATAAATTGTAGCTTCGGTAGCCTTGTGACCCCAAATAACGGCCACAGGGGCCACGCCCTAAAAACCTATGTTCATCTTCTTCTCAAGAACCATGAGGCCTAGAAAGCTGAAACTTTGTGTACAGACTCCTTGGCTAGTGAGGATTATATGACCCCTTATAAGGGCCACAGATGCCATGCGATTGTTCTTGGAAAGTACATATTAATGACATGATAAAGAAAATTAGCCCAAGAATAAATTGTCTAAGAAGTTTAAAATATCGCTTAACTCGTAAAACATTAAATATTTTATACAAGTCTTTTATTTTACCTCTCTTTGACTACTGTTGTCAGGTATGGGATAATTGTACTCTTGAACAGGCAAAGTTACTGGAAAATTTGCATTTAGATGCCTTAAGAACTATATGCGGTGCAGTTCGAGGGACCAGCCACAATAAAATTTACAATGAAACCAATTACAGCACATTATAAAATCGCAGATATCGCTTTAAGCTTGTCGCCTTCTATAAAATGTATCATTGTATGGCTCCTGACTATCTCAATGAACTTGTACCGGGGAGAGTATCTGAACAAAGTAACTATAACCTAAGGAATAGTACTTCTATCCAAACAATTAATTGTAAAACGCAGAGATATGCACAATCCTTTTTACCAAGTGCTATTATTTCATGGAATTCTTTGCCTCTGGAAATTACCGAAGCAACGTCTTTAAACCACTTCAAAACGGTGATAAATCCTACAGACACTCAAAATTACTTTGATTTGAATACCGGTAATAGATTTTGTCAAATTATTCATTGCCGCCTCAGGCTCGGTTGTAGTGATCTGAACGCGGATAGGTATAACAGACATATATCCGAAACACCAAACTGTTCTTGTGGCCACTTAAACGAAGATGTAATTAAGGATTCAGCCATAAGGCTGAATCCTTATTGTTATTGGCGTGTTTATTTTTTTTTTTTTTTTTATTATTATTATTATTCCACGATTTTTGTGGACAACTTTCAGCCCAAACGGCTGATGCTATCAAAGCAAAATTTCACAGGCTGGTAGACCTTGTTGAGGAATGGTCACAATAAGCTTTTTGGACAATTCGGCCCATACGTTAAAGGTCCAGTTCGATTCCAAAATCGAAAATTTAACATTGATTTTTTTTTCAAAATGCACTTAGAGACCTAATTTTTTTTTTAAAATGTGCGCAATCAAAAATGCTGCAAAAAACGAAATCATGGCAAATTCGTAGGTCACGTGGTTTGGCCGCCATCTTGAATTTTCTGCATTTTTTTCAAAAGTCTGACCCCAGGCACATTTCAGGAATCACCACTCGGCAACTGCTGATACTAGAAAGTTGAAACTTACACATGATGTAGCTGAGACATTGGCCTATAACAAGTTTGTTTCAAAATTTAAAAAATCGAAATAGTTTTTTTTATAAAAATCTTCAAAGTTTGCACATTTTGCAATATTCAAGGGCAGATAACTCAAAAACCCGACCATAGAATTTGATGATTTTTGCATGAGACCTAGACATTGGCAAGGTCTTTAGGGTAAAGAAATAAAATCGCTCGCGAACAGTCATTTCCGGTCAGGAGCAGAGGTCAAAGTTTGCATTTTGGAAATGTGGTGTTTCGGTGGGTATGTTTAAAACATCGTAGCAAATCAACGACGTAAGATAACACATTGTTCTATATATCATATGAAAGCCAAAAGTCTATAGATTTTTTTAAAAATGAAAAGAAAATTCTGATTTTTTATTTACATTGAGTTACGGACCTTTGAATATTGTCAACCCTGCATGCGTTTTAAATGCATTTGATAAGTGTATGTTTGCAAAATGGGTTACTCCTCAATAAAAGACTATTACCAAGAAGCTTTTGACTGAAAGCATTACCTTTGTGAATAACATTAACACCATACAGCGCTGAATCCGTTTGTCGTCGCTTGCGACTATATTTCATTTTCTATTTACCTGTCAAAACTATCGTCATATAAGACCAAATATGTATTTTTATAATCAAGAGTATGGCATAACGACGGTTTTATATGGTAACAGCTCCTTGAATGAGGCCACTAATAGTAAAATCTTGAACTCATTGCATCAATTTATCAGAAAGAGCAAGCGATTTCTAAAAATATTTAAATATTGAAGTGCAGCCAAATCCACCATTATTATTAGGCATACCCAACAATGCAACAATATGACTACTTTCTTTATGTAATCATTGTTTGGATATCTTATGCAGATATTACTCTGTTTTCATTACTATTTTCATTTCATTTGTACCAGTCTTTGTAATTGTGTACTGGAGCGGCGTTTATATAAGCCCGAGTGGCTTGTTCGCCAATCCATTTTTCTTTATGAAATAAAATATGTTTAAACCAGATGCCATGCCCTAAAAACATATTTTCATCTTCTTCTCCAGAACCATAAGGCCTAGAAAGCTGAAACTTTGTGTACAGACTCCTTGGCTAGTGAGGATTATAAATTGTAGTTTCGGCAGCCTTGTGACCCCAAATAACGGCCACAGGGGCCACGCCCTAAAAACCTATGTTCATCTTCTTCTCCAGAACCATGAGGCCTAGAAAGCTGAAACTTTGTGTACAGACTTCTTGGCTAGTGAGGATTATAAATTGTAGCTTTAGTGGCCCTGTGACCCCTAATAAGAGCCACAGGGGCCACGCCCTAAAAGCCTATTTTCATCTTCTTCTCCAGAACCATGAGGCTTAGAAAGCTGAAACGTTGTGTATAGCCTCTTTGAAGAGTGAGGATTATAAATTGTAGCTTTGGTGGCCCTGTGACCCCTAATAAGGGCCACAGGGGCCACGCCCTAAAAACCTATTTTCATCGTCTTCTCCATAACCATAAGGCCTAGAAAGCTGAAACTTTGTGTACAGACTCATTGGCTAGAGAGGATCATAAATTGTAGATTTGGTGGCCCTGTGACTCCTAATAAGGGCCACAGATGCCATGCCCTAAAAACCTATTTTCATCTTCTTCTCCAGAACCATGAGGCCTAGAAAGCTGAAACTTTGTTTGCAGACTCCTTGACTGGTGAAGATTATAAATAATAAAGGCAACAGGAACGTCCTTCAAACCTATTTCATCTTCTTCTCCTGAAGTATAAGGCCTAGAAAACTGAAACTTGTCGCCTATATACTTAATTTTATGATTGGTGCCCCTGTGGCCTCTACAAAAGGGGAATCACATTGGCCACACTCTACAGCTTAATTGATGATGAAGCCTGATGAGCTACAGAGCCAATGGCTCTATTTTTATCCCCCGCCGCGCGTTTAGCGCGAAGCGGGGGATATAGTATTCAGCTCCGTACGTCCGTACGTCCGTACGTCCGTCCGTCCGTCCCGCTTCTTGTTAGCGCGATATCAAATGAACCGCTCAACCTAGAATCTTCAAACTTTGTACCAGTCTTCATCTGGGGAATACGCAGACCTGAAAAGTTTTCGGTGACCTTGACTTCATTTTCAAGGTCACAGCGAGACTTTGACCAGTTTTGAAAATGTTGTTAGCGCGATATCTAATGAACCGCTCAACCTAGAATCTTCAAACTTGGTACCAGTCTTCATCTGGGGAATACGCAGACCTGAAAAGTTTTCCGTGACCTTGACCTCATTTTCAAGGTCACAGAGAGACTTTGACCAGTTTTGAAAATGTTGTTAGCGCGATATCTAATGAACCGCTCAACCTAGAATCTTCAAACTTGGTACCAGTCTTCATCTGGGGAATACGCAGACCTGAAAAGTTTTCCGTGACCTTGACCTCATTTTCAAGGTCACAGAGAGACTTTGACCAGTTTTGAAAATGTTGTTAGCGCGATATCTAATGAACCGCTCAACCTAGAATCTTCAAACTTGGTACCAGTCTTCATCTGGGGAATACGCAGACCTGAAAAGTTTTCGGTGACCTTGACCTCATTTTCTAGGTCACGGCGAGACTTTGACCAGTTTTAAAAATGTTGTTAGCGCCATATCTCATGAACCCATTAACCTTGAGTTTTCACGGGGGACATAGTATTCCGCTCGGTACGTCCGTCCAGCTTCTTGTTGTTAACATCAATTTGCGGCGGGGGATCATGTCACCCTTGTGACAAATACTTGTTATATTATGTTACTGGTACTAGTTTTATAGATTTTATCAATTTCTGTTGAATATAGGCTTTTGATCTAAATTTAAAAAATCTTTATTATTATGATATAAACATAGTATATTATCTTAAACACGGTGTACAGTACCAAACTATTGACTATTATGAAAAGCTAAGTAAACTTATTTGTCTTGAATTTTCATTTTGAGATACAATGATTAATATTGTTCACTGAGTATTAAATTTGGTATAAATCGTTTGATTTTTATTTTCAATCAAATGGCGACAGAGTACCTCGAAATTATTTATGGGCTTCTCACAGTAATATCTGGGAACACACCAAATCAAATCCTTCTTCAAGACATCAGAAGTAGCGATAACCAGCAAGGGGATTTAACCAGGACAGTTCCTCTCCCAAACCGAAAAACTTGGTCAGAAAATCGTTGTCAAACCCGTTTTACGTTTTTTGTACATTTGCGTCCTATTGCATATGTCGTGCCCAATTCCCGGAATTGCCCATTCCCTGGGTTTGGGCAACAACGTTGCCCAATCCCCGTCAATGGTCGGGGGCTTGCCCAATCCCAGTGATTGGTCAGCTAATCCCTCAGAATGAGCAGTGTTAACGACTGCTCATTCCCTGGGATTGGATGATTACGCTTACACAAGCTGATTGATTGTATTGCTGGGCTGTGAACTTTACTTAGCCTCTTTATATACTATGTATTTGTCATTTTGCTTCACATAACACCTTCTCAGTTATTTTAAAAGAAGAATATGGCATTACAATAGAAGATGCAGTATCAGCTAAAATCATCTCCATATGTTGCTCTGTTTGGACAATAATGTATTTTTAGTACAGTTGTTTTGGTTTTGGATATTTTAGATTGTTTACCTAATACAAATTTCAGTTTTAATAATGATTTGCTGTTAATGATCTTACTTTTAAGTTCATTTCTTAAATTTAGATTTTTTAAATTATTAATGTAAAAATAAGTTTAATATTGTTAATAATGAGTATTCAAATTTTGTTTGAAGTTTTTAATAAATAAATAAAGATTAAGTTCAATTTTAATGATATAGTGTTGCATTTTAACTGCCTGATTACCATGTGTTACATTGTATCAAGAACTGTTTGTACAGAATAAACATTAATCAAGTGTAATAACTGTTGGCTCTCATTTGGTTTATATCTTAATCCTTGCTCATTCCCTGGGATTGGGCAAATTGAAATCTGATTTGCCCATTCCCGGGAATAAGGCAGGGGTGGTTGCCCAAACCCAGGGAATGGGCAATTCCGAGAATTGGGCACGACACATATAACAAATAAAATCTTATTACAAAAGAGAATGGATAACAATCTAGACACAGTTGGTTTTTTTGGTTATAATTTACATATACAAGCGTATGTGACGTCAACTGTTAAATTTGTGAAAAGAAAAAAAGTATTTTTGCAAAACTTGATTCACGCGCATGTGCAGGTCTTTCAAATTGAAAAAATGCATCCTGCCAACTATTTGGCCAATCAAACAAGATATTTTCAAACGCGCACCAATTTAAAAACACCAGGGTAATGCTGTTACGCATACCCCCAATAGTAAGTCATTCATTATTGTGTTGATTAGCAAACCTCTTTGATTCCATACCTTGTAATTGCCAAATACAAAATAAGTCCATATGTGTAGAAGCATGGCCTTTAAATCTATTATTGAAACGACCTTCCAGACAAAGTCCTAATTGGTGCCAATTTCAAAATCGATTGCTGGTTGCCATGCGGGAGTCTAGTTTTGAGGCTATCATTTACATTTGACAATTCCATCTACCTGTTTAGTTTCACTGCAATCTCAAGATTGTTTTACCAAGGAACAATCAGCGCTGTCTGTGTGTAAACAAACATGGCTCCCATCGAAATTTATTAAATATCTGAGCACAAGAATTCCTCTGATCCATTAATGATTAATTATACATAATCACTTAAAACCATAGGGACTCAAATTCAAAATATACAGTCATGAAAGCAACAACTTTTCAAACCAACATACTCATTGTCGATCAGCCCAATCCTACTGTAAGCTGTTTCACAGGCCGGTTTGAGTTATCGTTCTTGATACCGGCGACGTGAATGAAAGTACCATCAAAAGGAACAAATGTTGATCAAACTTGAGATTACTTGATTATTATGATATACAAACTTGTTTTGACGCAATCTTTGTAAGTTTCTCTTAAAGATATTGCTATCGATATTGATATTTTGTTCAATAATAGTTTTAAAAAATTGACATTTTTTTTCGTTACAACATTGTGCCGTCAACAAGACAACACATCGCAGTGGTAGTACGGCGTGACGATCGGCTGATTCAAATTCTTATTATCACTGTCAACGAATCTTGTTTTATGTGTCTTAATTTGTTCAAGGTTGAAAGGTGTATTACATCATTCAGGGACAATATTCTCGTCAGTTTCGTATTGTTTTGAAACTGAACTAGATTCTGAAGCGTTGTTGACTAATTCACTCTGGAGATGTTCGGTTGGACACGCGTATGAATATTGATCAGCTGATTGGTGTCACTTACTACAACATTACTACGACTACGACCAGCTCGACACGGACGATTACGGGATAGCTGCCCTCGTCAAAATAATGTTCAGTCGCTCGCCAAGGCTCGCGACTGTGAACATTATTTCGACTCGGGCAGATATCCCGTAACCACTCGTACCTCGTTGGTTATATTCTTCATAACATTGTCAGTATGATGCAATACCATTGAACAAATTATGCTTCATTAAACAAATTGATCATACATAATAATGACATGAGTATTATTATAATATTGACAAAGCCTGCTTCTTAATTCTAAAGAAAAGGAGACGCGTACGTCTTTTTTAGTAAATCTATCTTCCATTTTATATTGTAGCACTCCAGCTTACGATTCGTGGATTCAACAAAATGCCTGCGACTTTTCAGAAGACCGATGTTATTGGTCTACATCTTGGTACAATAGTTGTACTTTTTCCCTGGGACATCCTTTCGACTTCCATCGTCTCTTTCTTCACTGCTAGACTCTCTATCCCTCCCTCCCACTCTCTTCCAACCTCGCCACCCCGTCTTTAAGACGTGCTTTGCCCCGACAAAGGTTCAGAGCAGATCGGAAATAATAATGTTTTAATTAAACCATTGTCTTCGTCCGTTATCAGTCATCCTCGATTATCCAGCGCTTTCGTTCCGATAAATCTACACTACAAGCCCTGGAAAACTTTACAAGGTTTTATCTCAAACCAAAGACCACCCTTAGCATCCACCACGAGTCGGCGTTATCATCTATGCAAGTAACTGACCATTTTCGATAGTTTCATCTCAAATCAACATCAGCTCGTTTTGTTGCAATATAGTGTTGTTGCCTGTAATTTTAAATAGTTTTGTCTCTCGTAACTCGTACTTAGTTCTTGTGTTTTCCACGTGTCCACGTGATCTCTGATGTCAATACAAGTTGATTTAAATTGCAAACATGTTCAACTTATTAAGAGTTAATCGATCTACGATAACCAATTCTACGAAAGTAACCATTTTTACGTACCTTGAACTTATATTTCAAAGGACATGTAACCACAATCTGCAAATCTTAAACATATGTTCTCAACAATCGAAGGTCTCAGTAAGTGCAGTAAATCCAATCTGGTTCACATCAAAATGTGGAGTAAACAACTAATTATCGCCTGAGGATGAACACCAGCTTTAATCAGTTGCTCATTAATCGCATCGTGAAGAATAATTGATTCAATCAACAAGGCGTTATTGGAAACCTTGGATGCATAGCAGGATATATCATAAATAAGTCGAATTGCAGAAAGCTGATCATTCATGGCTTATTGGGTATAATTTTGTGGCTATTGAAGGCCAAGGAGAGTAAAGCACAATATTTCGAACTGACCCTGTCTCTCATCGCGCACCCGACAATGTTGCTGATAATACACAGGGATAAGCGCATTCACCAATATACTCTTATGATAACTTCTTTGAGAGGCATTTTAGAAGTTGGATTGACAGTAAGGCGGAGGAATATTTAATTAAACCATTGTCTTCGTCCGTTATCAGTCAGCACGTGATGTTGATGATGATGATGATGTCTACAGCTGATCTTTTGGTGGATGACCAAGACCCACTATCTCAGGTTGTAAACATCGTGTTGTGATGGACCACGAGTGGGCGTTATCATCTATGCCAGTACCTGACCATCTTCGATAGTTTCATAACAAATCAATCTCAGCTCGTTTTGTTGCAAATATAGTATTGTTGTCTGTAATTTTAAATAGTTTTGTCTCTCGTAACTCGTACTTAGTTTTTGTGTTTTCCACGTGTCCATGTGATATCTGATGTCAATGCAAGTTGATTTAAGTTGCAAACATATTAACTTATTAAGAGTTAATCGATCTACGATAACCAATTCTACGAAAATAACCATTTTTACGTACCTTGAACTTATATTTCAAAGGACATGTAACCACACTCTGCAAATCTTAAACTTATATTCTCAACAAGGATATATCATAAATAAGTCGAATTGCAGAAAGCTGATCATTCATGGCTTATTGGGTATAATTGTGTGGCTATTGAAGGCCAAGGAGAGTAAAGCACAATATTTCGAACTGACCCTGTCTCTCATCGCGCACCCGACAATGTTGCTGATAATACACAGGGATAAGCGCATTTACCAATATACTCTTATGATAACTTCTTTAAGAGGCATTTTAGAAGTTGGATTGACAGTAAGGCGGAGGAATATATGGATGACAACTTCTTTGTTCATTGATGGCGACGTTTCAGAAAAAAATACAATGAACAAAGAAGTTGTCATCCATATATTCCTCTGCATTATACTCTTATGATGCCAAATTAAAAAACTACGCCGATCTAACAAGATGCCATTTGTTAAAAGCACCTATTGAATATTGATCAATCAGTGGCAGTGTTGTTAAAATAATTACCTCAATATAAATTAGTTACAGTATTGTGTATGTCTGAAGACACTGCCTGAATCAACATGGTCGACGCGATTCAAAAACAAAACGCTGTTAGTATGATAACTTTCATGAACAGTTTATACATGTATCTCGTATGTTGCTGATAACTACTATTTGTCCTACGTACGGTTGTATGAACTCTTCCTCTTACTTTTACTCGTGCTTATCGACTCACCTGAGTCCTTCATGAAATATGTTGATATTAGACTCTAATGTAAAATCACTCATTTTTCTTCTCATATTTTTTTTTAAAGTTCAGATGTTGAGGGAATTCATATTTGTGCATGTGTGTACAATTTTTTATTCTAAGGAAGGCAACAACACTTTGGATTGTAATGACGTTATCAAGAACGGGGTATTTCTTGGTGAATGTAAGAATCTAATGGATACGTCTACAACTATCAATCTTCAATCTTCAACAAATAGGATATTCATTATGACAGACGATATCTAAAAACGATTTTTTGGTATGACGAATTGTCAACAAATGCACGTAATGATGACTATGCCACATTTTGCGATACATATTCATTCTGCTTTTCAACGTGTCATGCTTAAAAGTGTCTCACTTTTCGAGTAGAGTTGCATTTATCGTTTGCCATTGATTACCGTAAATATTATTAAAAAGCATTATGAATTTTATCATCATTAAGTTCTAATAAACGTGACAAATTTCTACTTTGCTAGAGTGTACTGTATATTTTAAGGACTTAAGGGTGTGACATGTGGTGGTGTAAATCTTCATGTGGGCTTATTTCCTTGTAGATTTTCTTGATTATGGTTTCAATTATAATGACAACATAAGTTTTCAATATTATTTGAACCGTGTGAAAACCTAAAGGCAGGGGTATGTGCGTTAACTTTTGTCTTTGTGAGAATGTATAAAATCATCCGAAGTTGTAAACATAATACATTAACCTTGCCTAATTAAATGTAAAATATGAAAATCAAAATACTTTCAAAGTTTGCAAATTGACAATGCATCGACGTGTATTCGAGGATCCTGTATATTGAAGTTAATTCAGATAATCTTTTAACGGAATATGTCTTTATGTGTTCACTTATTTTATTATATAAATTTTCATGGAGATGATAAAGCAATATCAAACGTGATGTTTGTTTCCGAGAGATGTCAGTGAAGGACTGTATCATGTTACAAGAGTAAAAGCTCATCAAGGACATCAACTGACAACTGATTAGCACATGTCATTCAAAACCTCATAAATGACAAATTTATAGCTGCGTACCTTAAGTTTGTTCACTTACCTACGTAATATAGTGCAAATGTCAGATAATTTTGATTGACTTAAAGGCATTATAGCATTGCAAAAAAGGAACGGATAATGTAATTTTACGACGTAACTTCGTAACGACGTCAGTTTGCAATTACATATGTGTTTGTTATACTAAACAGACGACCGTTACAAGTTGTGCAGGACGTTGACGTGACCAGGGGTCAAATTTGTCTCTAAAATCATTCATAAGTGACCAACAACTTTAAACCTAAGTCACATTTGTTCTACTGCACTAAGGCAAAGTGACTGTGCTGATATCTATCTTACAACGTCTATATGGAATATTTTAATCCACATTCAAGAAAATCTGAATTTCACAAATATTACCCTATCTATCTATTTAACCATGCAAAATATCAACATTCAAAACCGGTCACGAGACGATCTTGTTATATGGTTTGAGAATGATTATTTTATACATGGACAGTTGGTGATCCTCTCGCAGTGTTCCTGAAGTTATTTTATTGACGTCCAACGAAAACCCAAATGACATGATACATGTAATTGCACTAAGACAACACGCAAGTGAACAAACTTATGATATGCAGCTGTAGATTTGAAATGTCTTATGGAACCGACTAAAATCATTATTCATTTGCGTTGTATATGATTTTCAATTTGATGGCATCAGAGATTCTTAATTATGAAAGTGATAGGTCTACATATTTTTGACGTGATATTCTCCTCAAGAACATCGTTCAGCATATTCTATGTTTCATCTTGATTATATATAATAACATTAAATGAGGTTTTGTCAGCTAATATCAATTTTACATTCAATGTTGATTTTAAGATCAATGACATACTAAGATCAAAAGGGGCCCTAACACGGAACCCTAATATGTTGTCTGATCAAGGAATATTTACGAAAGAAAAGTAATTTTCACACCACGCAAGGAGCTAACTGCTTACGCCGTATCATTGTTCACGCGAAATGCGTGAAGGAGTATGCAATATTCAACTGAGGGATTAACTTAAAGCACAGAATACCTTTTTATCCGTCATCAAATGCTTTACTTTTAAAATTAAAGAAGTGGATTAATTGATAAACGACTGAGTCGCCGGCTGTAAATCCAGTTTGGAATTATTATTATCGGTGATTATTCCGTTGTCTTTTGTTCCCGTCATCAAGTGCTTTACTTTTAAAATTATATGAGTGGATTAATTGGTAACGACTGAGTCGCCGGCTGGAAATCCAGTTTAGAAGTTTTATTATTGGTGATTATTACGTTGTCTAAGAAACCATTTTGAACATGTTATGGACCTATTTTTCGAAAAGGTTAAAGACGCAAGTCGAACAGGGAAACAGAGGCTGTAGTTCTAACATTCAAGATCATTGGAGTTTTAATGCAACAAACGATTGATGCTGTTTTCTGTTCTCTGTTCTGCTCAGGAAACACGTTCTCTTTCCCCAGAGAGGCAGATCAAGTCATGAAATGTTGATACAGCCTCTGTTCTATTACGCCGAAATCAGTGAGTTCCGGAAGAAAAATCATTACAATGCGTTTGAATCTCTTTATCAAATGACAACACGTCTCGCATGGAAAGGGTGTTTCATATAACAATGCCTTTGTCATCATTCAGTAGCCAAATTGATGATTTAGGACAGCGTTGCTAATTGCACAACTTTGATATACCTCTAATAAGGCATCTCCCCTTCTATCCCACAAAGTCGGCGTAATATACCAGAGGCTGTATCAACATTTCATGACATGACGGCCTCTGTGGGAAGAGAATGCTCAGGAACGACCGATACTGTTTTCCAAAGTGAAGGGAATCTTGACTTCAAAATAAATTCATTTGTGTCCTACTTTTTAGAATCCGATTACTTATACGAGGAGCAGGGCTCTGAGATCATTCTTATCAGTAAACATGCAAAACCTCTGTACCATTTAGAATCCGATACTTTTATAAGGGTAATTATATCTTGAGATATCTTTAGATGTCCGATTTCGTTACATAGTTTAATTTCCTAAATTTCCTTCCATTAATACTTCTTATTACTTTTCGCACATGTTATACAAAACAATGGACTCGTTAAATGAACATAGTATTAAATGGAAGGTCGTTTAGTATCCTCTTCAAAAGATTTCTACCTCCCTATAGTGTATTTATAGTTGTTGTTGTTGTGTTGAATTTGAACGTCTCTTTCCATCCCATAAAAATATAGTTTACCAAAGCTCTTAAGTTTTAACAAATTTAGAAGGATAAAAAACATAATTTCGAATAGAGTAGGTGGGATGTATTCAAATAGAAAATAATAGATAAAAGAATAAAAGAATATTTTTTAATAAAATAAAGATTAAAGATAGTTATTTTTGTGTTTGGAAAATGAATTAGTGTTTTCTAGTGGAGGTTTCTAGTGGAGTTATAGAAAGTAGTATAGCAGTTTTGAATGGGATTTTGAATTATTTTATAATGTAAGTTATAGTAAAATAGTTGTTGTGGCACAATATGGTTGAAATGATCACCTCTGACTGAGGGAGTATCTGTGATAACCATCGAGTAATCAGCGAGATGGTTATCAAAGACAGTCGCGAAGTTCACCACATGACAATAGTCCTATCATATGATAGAATATCAGCTTGAAAACCATAACAAAATAAACATATAAGTCAGGGATAGGTATTGATCGAAAACTGTTTATTGTTTAGTTTCTCAGTTGACCAGTAAGGGACCATCTAGCCATAATCAATGTATGTTGTAACAAATGTTGTAAAACATAATCTTCTCAATATAGGTAATTGATGTCATTAGCTTATAGATAAAAAATTATCATCATGAAAAATCATTTTCAAAGATAAAAAGGACTCTGAAATGTTTAGGCATATAAAAGTGTATAGGCAAATATTAAACGTAAAAAATGTAAGTGTGGTCCAAGGGATGCAGAATAAATGATGATTATATGTGAGACTGTTTAAGGGCCAAACCCCATGAAAGTAAAGAGTGCGCGTTTGAGAATCTTTGTGAACACTTGAATGTATATAGTAAACGAAAATATATGATTGAGGCCCAAACAGAGTTGTGTTCTTCTTGATGTTGTGAAATAATAGAGATTCAAGTGCTACTGCCATTGAGATCTAGATTCCCCAGAAGACGAAAGAAGAGACAAAATATAAAACAGAGCTGACACCTGGCATCTTTGCACTAACATGGGACAGAGACTAGGCACACGTCATAACACACACTCCCAAACAGGAACACACAACGGACTCAAACCGCATGTGTGAAAGTTCAGTGTTCATTCCATGTGTAAAAAAAACGTCATTTATGTCACCTGTCAGCAGTTTTAACCTTCACATTGAATCGGCACTGGAGCTTGTCAATAAATGTGAATGTGTGGATAAAGTCTAACACATCATATTGACACATCGTTGAGTCGTTTAAACGGTAAGCCAATCGCAGTTAACTTTAATCATTCCATGCCAATCCTGACGTTGTAACTTCGAATGAATTTTCATTCGAATGCTCAGTTGCAAATGGCTAGTATCAATTTGGCAGTCGATGAGCTCTGATAAGTTGATAACACCTGTCCAAGTTCCTATAGTGCGCAAGAACATAAGATCATGCCGACCGTTGATGTGTGCTATCCTTGACGTCACTAATGGCCGTGTCACACATTCCCGGACCAAATATACCGAACATCATACGAATGTCAAAATTCAAATTTACTGCCGGTGGTGTTCCGATGGTGATCCCAGAGGAAGGTAGAGCCGACGGCGTCACGAAGGATACTCAGACAATATACGAAGTCTACCCGAAGGTCACGATGATAACACGAAGTTTACACGAAACGCAACATTTTTATCGAAATGGCACTTCATGGTCACACGAATGTTATAGGAAATCTTCACGACGTCGCGCAAGCTTCGTGTGACATTCGTATGGCAAAACAATCATTACTCGAAGGCCAGCCGAACCAGCTATAATGTTTACACAGAAGTAGTGTTTTCTCCAAATTATTAACAGTCTAGGGTGTAAATTTACTTCAAACCCATATACCCTCCTATCTGGTAATTAAGACCATATAATCCGACAGAGCCTCATGTTAAGACGGAGAAGATTCAACTATAAATAGAAGAATTCTATACATGTCCAATTGTCCTAATTATATTCAGGAATAAAGACAGCGGAGGGTTCGAGGTTATTATCCAATTATCACAACTGTGAATATCTAATGTTTGTACAAATTTAGCATCATTCTTGTCGTTTGATTAATATTTGTTTTGGTTTGCCATATTATTCTCAGCCTCTTATTGAGTCTTTGTCAAGACAAAGAGAGAGAAAATATGTTCGAAATTTTTAAAAAGCTGAATGTGTATTTTCTCAAACCAATCAAAGCAGAGATCGAATGTTTTATCCTATCATTAACAATAATTAACAATGATTTAACAACCGCAAGCTTTGGCACTTCTATAGGATGTATGTATGTATGCATTTCAATAAAACGAATGTTCTGCTTATCTGTGTTCATCGAATCAACCTTAACGTCGTTTTCTATTTATCAGTCTTTGATAATTTCGCTATCGTTATTTCAAAACCGAGTTGAGTGACTCATTGTAATCGGCAAAGCAAACAGTGTAGTGCAAGGCATTCATCGAATCCTTAGGTGTTACAAGGCAGGTGCTCTAAACCATTTTGACTGGTCAAAGGACTGATTCATCTGCTTTTTCTTTAAACGAGTAAACGAACCTCAATGTAATATAGGTTCTATTATGATATCAGAGTCAAATATAATCTAAGAGAAACCGCCTAGGCTATTCGATAGAAATGTAAACGAAATGTCTGTAACACTGTGTTTACTTTCTTTGTTAAGTGCTTAGATGCATGAGCCTAAATGGGGCCTTCGCGCAATACCATGTTTTTACGTATGGTATCAAAACCACAATATGATATGGGCAATGTATCACTAAGATTTTTTGCAATTAAAGGCAAATCTTATATTGAATGAGGACTGGATATAAAATGCACTAGTCAAAAGGGTTGGATATTTGAACAAAATTTGTAGGGCAATAAATTACAAAATGTAGCTGATGGATTGCTGTAATATAACAATATATTGACTGAACCATACAAAAGATACTACTCTATGCATGATTTATGATTTAATTGATAAAATGGCTTACAGATCTTCCCAAAAACAGACCAGAACTAAAAATAAATAAATTTTGATCAAATATATCTCAAGTAATGTCTTCTATATCTTTTCATATAGCCCAACACATATTGGTGCATATCTTTTCTTACATGTTAAGTATATAGATTGTGCCCTAGAACAAAATATCTTTAAGTCTAAAAATTGTTACTCCTAACCAAGCTGTGTAATAATTGTTTTTTTGTTTTTTTTATTTTGTGTTATTTGGGTTTTTTTTTTAATTGAATTGTTATAAAATGTTACTTTATTGTTATAAGTTGCGTCAATACCTGCCAATTAAT
Organism: Steromphala cineraria; assembly: GCA_916613615.1. NCBI lineage: Eukaryota > Metazoa > Mollusca > Gastropoda > Trochida > Trochidae > Steromphala > Steromphala cineraria. The sequence goes on from OU744730.1 coordinate 47,283,414, forward strand.
GTGAAACAAATAATTTAGAGATTAAACATTGACTCTCATTCGTTCAAAAGGATAGGGAAAGCTATTGTGAAAGATTTGGGTACGCCGTCGTGTGTTGGAATTGAGTACACTCCGTGTTAGCTAAAATGGTCAACACGATGGCTAAAATGGTCAACTCGATGGCAAAAATGGTCAACACGAGGACAACCCGAAGGTCACACGACCTCGTGTAGTCATCTGGTAGACCATCGTGAGCTTCGGGAAAGCGTTGCGTGAAGTTTGAGACGAAGATTATACGAACGCTATTAGATGGCTACACGATGACCATACGATGGTCACGATGTCAACACGAAAGGTTCACGAAGGGATAAGTTCGTGTCACCATCGGCCAATTCTTTGACATGCAAAAGATTTTTGGCTCATATACGAAGTAGTTCCCGGACCCAAAAAAAAAGACCCAAGATGATCATACGATGGCTCACGTAGGTCACACGGACATCCCGATTTAGAGCCGAAGTCGGAAAAAATTTAAATTATTGACCTTCGTATGATGTCCGGGATGTTAGCTCCGGCTATGTGTTATACGGGCATAAAGGACAACAATGGTCTAGCTTTACATAAATCGGCACTCGAGCAGCGAAGAGACATCTATAGTTTGTGTTTCAGGGTTGATAAAAATCCTCACAACCTCTCTTCATGGCTTCATCAAGTTACCTACAGAACAATAGCGATTATTGTAACCCTTTTTTGTCAATTTTCAAAGGGGATTCGCGAACATTTTACTATGCCGTTTACTAGGTTTTGGGGGATCTTTTTAATAGCGAGATGAGCAACCTTCATTATGGACAGTTTTTTTCGTGAGGTGATTATGACCTTTTTGCCAATTAACTATGTCATTGTCAACTTAACTGACAATATCAATATTAGATTGATTTCTATATTTTAGTTCTTAAATAGTAAAGTTTCTTGAGGTCGTTAGTTTAGATATCTTTCAACGGCAATTTATTCCACTTAGATTTTTCTGATGAGTCCAAAAGGTGATAAATTGAAGAATAAAGAGGATGAGAATATGCCCACAGACTGCTTTTATAAAATACATAAACAAATGCTTCGTAAAATTTATTCATTAAATCAATGCTTTTTATAAGGATTAACATGCTAAAATAACGGCTCTGTAGTATTTTATATAATATATATACATGTGTAAGTAGATGTTTAAACAGTTTTTTAAACCAAAGTTAAACATTTCGAGATGAGGTACAGAGGAACATTTAACCTGTACGACTTTTAAATAAACCAATTGTCCAACAAATGTTATAACAAGATATATATAAACCAAATCCCCATATCAGTAACGCTCCCACATTCAAATTACACAGAAGATCTCAGAAGATTTATTTACATCTAAATGTCTCTCACAATCAGAACGATTTATTAATCTGAACTAAAAAGGTACGTCCACACCAAAGCAAGAGAAAGAATAGAGCACCACAGGCGTACCAGCCTACGGATAAACAACTTCCGTTAGTAAAAGCAGCATTCGTGGGAGCTATTAGCTGGTCGTCAGAACCCAGGGGAGGAGTTCCACTTAGTAAAATGAAACACAGCATGTAATTATTTGTAGTATTCTGCATTTCTACACTCAGTGTCCAATTTAGTAATGCCGATATGATCATACTGTATTTAAGTTTATGTCAGTACAGGTAAGCTATTCTTCTGGTTATAATTCGATTCGTTGTCAATGGTGTCACGAATTCGGAAGTAATGTAAAAAGACCAACGTTATTAACATCATAAAAACAGAAATTATTTAATGATCGGGAATGACGTTATGAATTCAAAAATAATGAAAAGAAACCTCATGTGACGTCATGAAATCAGATGTGAAATCAAATATCCGGAAGAAAGGTTTATGTTATGTTTTTGAAGATAATTAAAGACAGAGATTAGTTTTTACTATCTCCTTGGATCTGCGCCCTCTTTCTGTGGAATTAGAGGCACAGCATATCATACAGAGAATGTGTACGTCAATTAATAAGACAGTTCCATAAATTGTTTAAAAAACCATATTGTTTGTAAGTATTAGTAAACTTACCTCAGGGATGAGCGAATTTATTTCCGCCCAAATACGATTTTATATATACCTCCTCATAATTGTCCAGAATATGGCTGGAAGAATTTTGAGTCAGCCACTAAAGGCTATGGGGTTACATTTTTAGCTCATCTGGCCTGGTCTCCAACGTCCGTCCGTCCGTAGACTTTGTGGAATTTCGACTTCTTCTCCAGAACCATAAGGTCTAGAAAACCTGAAACTTTGTGTACAGACTCCTTGACTAGTGAGAATTATAAATTGTAGCTCTGTTGGCCCTGTGGCCCCTAATAAGGACCACAGGGGCCACACCCTTAAACCTATTTTCATCTTCTTCTCCGGAACCAAAAGGCCTAGAAAGCTGAAACTTGGTGTACAGACTCCTTGGCTAGTGAGGATTATTAATTGTAGATTTTGTGATCCTGTAGCCCCTACTAAGGGGGGAACCGCATTGGCCAAACCCTTAAGCAAAATCAACCGAAAAGCCATATGAGCTACAGAGCCAATGTATCTATTTTAGTCTCTTTTTTTCCTCCTACCTGTAGACAATTTCAGATGGAAAGGAAAAAGGGATACGGTTCATCCCAGAGGTAAGTTTACTAATAATTACTAACAATAGTTCCATTTAAGGTCATCTTGCAACATGGAGAGACAGGCAGAGAGAGACAGACAATACGGTCACACTCATAGTACGGTTGAATTAATGATAGCTGGCTGTTATGACCAAAGGCATTGCTCAATCAGCGGGATGGTTGTCACAGTTATTTACGAGCTCGCAAAGAAACAAAGTTGCAAAGTAACTTTTTACAATTTACGTGCTGCACACCATTGAAATCAGGTGGTTTAAAGATTGGAGGAAAGTGAAGTTGTCTCCTGTCTTTAAGTATTTATGTCGGTGTTTCAGTGTATTTTCAGAAGGAAGTATATTTAAGTTGCATAAGTATACATTTACTGCTCCGTCTTATTTATGTGTTTATCTACGAAGATGTCTAAATATGTTACAAAAGATTCACAAGGTAAAACACGTGCTATCAACAAATGTCTTCTTTAAGGGGCATTTTAGAAGCTGGAATGATGATAATGAATATATGTTTCCTCATTATTATCAACAAATGTGTTTAATATTTATGCATTTTGTGTTTGGAGATATGTTTGTAAATAGCTTCAGTCGTTTTTGCTAAATCGTGACCACCAGAAGCACCTAAGGCTGAATCCTTAATTAGGGTATAATTTCAAATAAAGCCTCTTGCCCATGGCAACACCACAAGTTATTCAACTCGTGTCTCAGTGTGGGGCAGAGAATCACCCTTCAAATTCTCAGTTCATTCAGCAATGAATCCAGTAACCCACCGATCCGGCGAACCACGCCAGATGTTGCTGAACTACACTGAGCGGTCAACTGAGTTTCGCACAGGACCACATGCCACCACAACATTCCACACGCTAGATGAAGGTAAAAACCTTGCAATTCGGTTCTATCAATTTCATCTGTTATTTTTGATATCCGACAACACACATAAACAATCAAAATTAGTTTGGACTACAGATTTTCCCGATGTTATATATTTTTTCCCTTTAAATTTGACGCATTGACTTTTACATGTTTATGAGTATTTTTTTTAGAATGATATTTTCTCATCGCCTATATAGTGGCACTGGCAACATTTTGAAGATAATAATATCACTTTATTATCCTCAGTACATACATACATTGTCGGAAATTCGGGTTGTGCCTAAGCACCCGGCAGCCACAGTGCAGCGCCAGTTAACGCGTTGTTCTGCCTTTACAATGCTGAGTGTCAAGCAAGGCAGCAACAACTCCCACCTTTTAACGTCTTTTGGTATGGCGCGACCGGGAATCGACCCCCGGTCTACCGGGTGACGAGCGGACACTCTACCACTGAGCTACGCCCCCGGTTAAAGAGCTGATATAAGGGCAAGATATAAATTTTCGAAATCTTTTGGTCCAGATGTTGAACTTCTCATGATGACGAACTTTCTCTCCCAAAAAATTCAGATCAAGTTATGAAATATTGATCGAGCCTCTGTTCTTATTCGCCGAGTTTGTTGGGTAGAATGGGAAATGTCTAATTGGAAACAATGACAGTAAGTTGTGCAATCAGCGACGAGAGGCTCGCGACTGTGAACACTATTTCGACTAGCGGCAAGCAAAGTTAGTTGTGCACTCAGCGACGCTGTCCTAAATCATCAATTTGGCTTCTGAATCATGGTAAAGGCATTTGGAAATAAACCACTCTGTCCATGTGACAACCGTTGTCACTTGCTAAAAATAACAAATGAATTTGGGGTGCAATTATTTTCCCGCCGGTGGAAACTGCCAGAACCCAAGGATATGGTCTAATAACAACAGAGGCTCGATCACCATTTCATGACTTCATCTGTACCTCTGTGGGGAGAAGATGGATGACGAATAAAACAAGATAAAGACAGATTAACAACACAAAATTAGTCCAATTAGGGTTTCCCCCAACACGTGTTCTGCTGTCAGAGGCCGACAAAATCTCCAAAAAGATATTTATGTTTTAAAGTACTGATACCCCTTGTCTCTCAAAACTTGGAACAATGGAAGTCTGTCTTTTTAAATATATATAGTAACCAACTGACTAATTAGACCCAAGTGCGCATTTCTTTTTCAGCGGCAAACTTGCTAATGGAAAAACGAACTTGCTCCTAGATACTGTAGGGAGATAGATGATGTAGAGTAAAGAACAACACAGACTGAATAAAGAGCTGTTGCCTCAGGTGCTAGTAGATACTTTGTTCTCACTAGTAATAAAAGGTATCGGATCTTTTCACATAAATAAAAGGGTTTTACATTAATGTAACATAATGTACATAACAGACTATTCATTCTATTCGTATATGTTACCATTATTATTCCGATACGGTAAAAGTTTATAAAGTGCACGCCCATTATATATTATTTTCATTTTTAATATTGTTTCACTTTTAAGCTCATCGGGGCATAAAAGCTTGATGAGCTAATGACATGGCAAGGTGTCTGTCCATCTGTCCATCCATCGGTCCGAAAACTTTCGAAAGCCAAGAAAGTTGAAATCTTGTGAACATACTCCTTTACTAGTGAGGATTACATATTTGGTAGTTTTGGTGGCCCCTGGCCCCTAATAAGGGCAGCAGAGACTACCATTTTAAAAACTATTTTCATCTTTTTCTCCAGAAGCGCAAAAAGCGAAAGTTTAAGAGTTATTTTCAACGAAAAAAGGTCCCGGATCGATGCTTTATGAAAATGTCCTTAAGGTAAACATTTAAACAACCAATAGTATTATTTTGCTTGTAAAGGGGGAGTTTTCTCGAATGGTAGTCTGGGTGGTTTCCACGTTGTGTTTACCTCACTTTGCATGCGTAACAGCATTTAACATACTGCCTAAAATAATTCACACACAATAAACATTTGGTTAAAGAATGCCATTGACCAGGGGACAAAATGTAAGCACCTTGAGCAACCACGAGTGGTTGGATATGCGCGCTATATAAATATCCATATAATAATAATAATTAAAAAAAATAATAATTAACGTCAGTTTTTTTAACATGTTTTTGTCACGACATTGGTCATTCACTACAGGCCGCTCAATCACTGTAAACAAACCCACAAACCAGAGATCAAATATTCATAGAAAATTGTTTTCGAGACACAGTATTTTGTTAAGATCTTTGTTCATCCAAAACTGTGTTCCACAGTAGATATCGCTTGTAAAAGATCAAGGGATATCTCCTAGGAGATATCGCTTAACAGTAGATTTTAAACAATGCCCTGTCATCAGAAGGGACATGACATCACAAAGGTTTTGCATCATCAGTTATGACGTCATAATGCTATGGCGTCATAAACATCATGGCATCACAAGGCTATGGCATCACTGGTTTGGAAGTTTTAGGGCAATGCAGTGTTCAAAGTTGAATATTTTTCATGCGAATGTAATGAAAAATGATTTTGGATGATAAATAGAATCTGACCCTCGTGTCTTCTTATATAAAATATATCAACACTCGTTGATAAAAGTAAAATATCATCGGCAGGCCTCGGATATCTGTTACTTTTATCAACTTGTGTTGATATATTTGATATCAGAAGACACTTGTGTGAGATTCTCTATATACATGAACATTATATTTCATATGAAAGAAAAATGTTATGAAACAGAAACACTAGCTAGCTCTTTCTTTCTTTTCTTTCTCTCCCCTTACTTTTTCTCTCGACACGGAGCATTGACAATATTTAAGAGAACTAAGTAATGTCGTTGTAATACTGAAGTACGTATAGTGAGTGAGTGAGTGAGTTATTGTTTAGCGCCGCTTGGGCAATATTGCAGCCATTAGCGGCGAGGAAGTACGTATATAAGTTTAAACTAAGCATATATCATGTTAAACTATTGCTATTACTATGGTAATATTATCATATAAACATTGATCGTCCATTTGAATAAATCGCTTGATAAGAATATTTGAGAAACGTGCATGCTTCGAAATAAAAAAGAACATATACTTGATATCAAATATAAATAAAGTTTATAACCCCTAAAAGAACAATGCATTGAACAAATCAAATGTTATTCTTTGACGTTGATAAATCAAAATATAAAGTTACAAAATGCAGATATTTTTATAAATAGAGTTTTGTTTTGGTGATTGATTCTGAGTATATAAATTTATGTGATATTTTGGGTCTTAAGGCGAAGCAATACATTCTTCGAAAAATTACATATGCGTTTCTTTTTGGGGAGAGTATTTTATACTACTAATATTTTATAATTCGATAGACATATTAAAGATGTGGGCCAGATGTCTGTATTTGAAGACCGTGTCCAAGAAGGTCGACACATCTTTTTGACCTAAATATATAAATCTGAATATGCCCTTGAGTGATAAATAGGGTAACTTAGGTTTTTTTAGGTCAAGGAATGTAATGAAATCATTTGCAAGGTGATTAGAGAAGCGAAATTCAAAGACTGTTATTATTTTCAAGATTATTCAAGTTATATAAGTTTTCTTTGTGGCTCTGTACAAGAGATAATGAATTTTACATAGTTACGGTTTCTTGGTTTATTGCGCTACATGTCATCAAATTACTAATTCATTTTCCACTTACACTAAGACATAAGCTTATGGCAGTCGATAATGGTTTAATTTTTAAATATTTGATCAGCGATCGGGATAGAATACAGATATATATATACGCACTGTCATTGTCACTTCTGTTACTCACTCCCTCGTTCAATAAATAAAGTTACTTTACCGGGAAAACAACTTCCAAAGATTTGATATTCTTGAGGTCTACAGAGCAATTAAAGAAAATAACATCCATGACGAACCAAATCATGTTCCTTTCTTATATCTACATTGTATGTATGTTTCCATGTCCAATGGTATGGTAAGGTGTGCACGTTGATGCTTTCACGACCTCGTAATGATATACAAAATATATTGTGAATTCGAACATTCAGAAGCTAAGTAGGCTAATGAAACCTTACAGATGTTTGATACAGAAGAGCTTCCGTTTCAGCTTCAAGAAAGTGAATGATGAGCATAAACAATCTACTTGACCTTAGTGAACACTATTTAGGAACGGTGTGGGAGGAAAAGTGAAGCTTTTTATAAGTATTCTTGTAAACAAAGCGTTAGGCTAACAAGTCATTAATGTAAACATGTTTTACTGTCATACAAAGGGGATTCGACCTTTGTTCAGGAATCTGTATCATTAAAAACTTAGCTCGTTCAAATTGTATTACTCAAAGGCGGATAATTCTTTAATAATGTGGAAAAATAATCCCAGTGAAATAAAAAATAAATGTCAAAACTGATCTATATAACGTCATGCTATGAAACGTATTCAGCAGGAAATGAACAAACATCATTGTAGACCCATTCTCTTGCCACAGAGGCCGATCATGTCATGAAATGTAGATACGGCCTCTGTTATATCATTATTATTATGCCGATTTTGTGGGATAGAATGGGAGATACCTGATTGGAGGCAATCAAAGTTAGTTGTGCAATCAGCACGCTGTCCTAAATCATCAAGTTGGCTACTGAATCATGGCCAAGGCATTGTGATATGAACCATCCTTTCAATGAGAGAAGCGTTTTAATTTGATAAAGAAATTCAAATGGATTGTGATGACATTTTTTGTCCGCCTGGGGAAACTGCCGGAACCCACTGAGGCTGTATCAACATGTTATGACTTAATCTGCCTCTGTGGGGAGAGAATGAGAATGACCATTCGTTATTCATTAAAAGAAGATTGCGATTTAAAAAAAGGCTTGTCAGTTTATCAAACAATTTAAGATTACCATTATTTTGTGTTCCACATGGTCTGATGATCTAATATTATGCTTTTAGAGTGAGAAAATCAATAATGAAGTTCTTATTCAATCTTTGTGGCATAGAAGTAATAGGAACTAGGACTGCCGCGGCAGTATTTAGGTCTTCAAGACTTCCTCCTTGACCATCACGCAGTGTTCGACCTGTTTGTCAACAAGGTATACAGCAAGTAATTCAAAATGAACATTTCACATAATATACAATGTTTAAGGCTTTGCAGAAAAAGTGATCTTAGCTGCAAACTTCTATAACATCATTCTACGGAGAATCTTATTTCTAAGAGCAGAAAACCATTTGGTGGAATTATCTGTCACCGTTTTTTAGAAACGTTCTGTCATTTATATATGGCTGTTTAGACCCCTGTGTGATTTACATTGTAACTAAACTTAAAACTTTAACTATTGATGTTGATAAGGTAAACATGTATAAGAAATAATGATGGTCTTGATCATCCGTATTCATAGATGTATAATTCATTCAGATAACTTAAATAGTTTTGGGGTGATGATTGAACTTTAATCAAAACACTGAAAACTTCAGATTTCTACACCCCTACTCGATTTTTGTCGTTCTAGTCCTTCAAACTTTAATCTTTTTTTATCAGAAAGTGGAACATAGCATATGTTGTGCTTTGAATAGCGCGTGCATAGATCTAATCATTTTTTTAAATTGCCTAAGTAATAAAGAAATTGCGGATCTTTAAACCGGCTCAAAATATTTGACTTTATTTTAAATAGCAATATTCAAAGACCTGTTGTTGACAAAAAAAAACATTTTCTCTGGACTTGTTCTTTTTCTATTACATATTGACCTGGCATCTTCTTGGACAATTTTTGCCCAATTGTATCCTTATTCATTTAATTCTCCATCAGGAATTCCTACCACTTGACTGAGGGAGCAGGGTTTGACATTTAAACATTATGTTTAAATGTTATTGAAAGGTTACATAAGGTTCTAAATCATTAGTTGATTGAAACCTCTTTCATATATCGCCCACATACACAAATATAGGTTTGTCCGAGTTCTGGACTTTGAATATTAAATTACGCATTAAGCAGTTTGATTATTTTTCCACTACTTATTTTTAGACAGTGTGAGTAAATCTGTTTCATGTAACTCCATCGATCAAATCACAAAACTATTCTGTGAAATTAATCATTGCTTTTTAGTCAATTACTTACGAGTGACGAGGGGAATGACAGATTATCTTTCCCTGAACTGAAAGTTCCTAATCTATTGGTATTGAATAGTATAATCAGTCTGTACATATTTAGTCTGTTATAGTAATATCTATGCATATATATCTAACTCTTTCTTATTCTAATTAGGGCTTCGTCGCTATCTACCTGTCTCGATTGGAAGAAAATGGTACGGAATCTCAACATGTTTATGTAATGCCTTAAGATTGAGATATTTTTCAAAATGGAGAGATGGATTTTTAAAATTGGTATAAATAGTTGATATTGAAGAGTTTAAAAATTGTGGATAGCTAATTTTGCTGGGAAATATCTTTTAATTTGCTTTTAGTGATAGTGTTAAGCCTGAAAATACTTTTGAAATTTTGGGTTTTCAAAATAAAACTTAGCCCAAGGTCGTCGAAAGTTTTCTCAAGAAAGCTTATCCATTTGTGAGAATATTTGCCAAAACAAATAGTTGAATATCAATTTATATATCAGAAGGGACAATTTTGAAGATTTTCCAGTTGAAAGTTTAGCCCAAAACAGATTCTGATTTTAATCATGTTTACAACGGGAAATTCTCCAAAGACCATATAAGTAGTTGTACTTTACCGCAGTGATGTTAAATATTTAAGAAAGCGTAAGTGAACATTTTCAAAACAAGAAATATTTTCAAAACCCCAGACTTCACATCCAATAAAAGAATTGGGGTAACCATACAATCAAACAATATCAAATGACAATAAATGGAAATGGAACGTTTGGTTTTGGTAAATTTATTATTCTTTTGTAGAGTTATACAAAGATAAGGATAATAATTAACATTTTCAATGATGGTACATGTATCTCCAATATAAAGATTTGCTTTATAGTCCTTTTTTGTACCACCCAAAATAAGAATTTTGGATTTGAAAATATTAATTACAGTAATTATCAAAACAATACAACATATTTTGTACATCACAAGGTTCTCAAGACATAAGCACAGTATCGTTGGCACAGAACAATGCGAAAAGTGTAACTAGATTATCTAAGCTGTTGTAAAATTCATCAGATTTAAGCTGTAAACCATTACATGAATCTGAAGCTAAAGCATCTTCGAGATCATTCAGAAACAGTGAAAATAAAACTGGAGACAAGTTTTCTCCTTGACACCTTGTTTACAAAGAAAGTAATTGGAATAATTCCCGCCGTTACAAACACTTGATTTTGATACATGTTGAAAATGACATTAAATGATTTCCCAGATATGTTATTTTGTAAAAGTTTTTGCCAGAGCCCCGATCTCTAGACGGTATCAAATGCTTTTTGAAAATCGATAATTGCGCAATAAAACTTAAATAGTTCCAAAAGGTGATATAAAGTGAAAATATGATATGTTGGCGAATATCCTTTTCAAAGACCAACCTGAGTTTCCGAGAAAAGTTTGTTTGATTCGGTAAATTTATTTAATCGCATATTAAAAATAGACGTGAAAAGTTTTCCAAAACAGATCAGTAATATTATAGGTCTTTAGGATCGCCTTTATTTTTATAAATTGGTTTGATAATACCGGTTTACCACTTATCTGGGAAAATACCAGTGTTCAAAACAATGTTAAAAAGTTTAACATATATATCTTTGAATACATCAACAGTAGAAGAAATATATTCATTGACAGACAGACAGTCAGACAGACATATTTTATTTGTATAAATGGCCATGAGGCCAACAGTACAATGACATTTGTTTTCATATACAATTATTCTGGAGCGCCTTTACATTGTCTACACTTTATTCTCACGTACAGGTAATACTTTAGCACAAAACACAGCTAAGCGTAATAGAATATTAACTGATTTTGTATTCATTAAGCTTATAAATTTGTCTTGATTTGGGTTAATGTGATAATAGCATGGTAAATATTTAGTTCGTACATCATTATAAAATGGACATTCAAGTAATACATGGTATTCATTTTGTAACTTGCTGTTGTTACAGTGAGGGCACAAAGCAATGGAAGTATCTTCACTTTTTTATCTTCTATATAGTTGTATCTTGTAGCCAGCTATACCACATAGCAATTTTGTCAGTCGCAGATAAAGCGAGGGCAACACTCGTAAATATATTTCTGGCATAATACTAAATTGAAATGATGAATATGTGCTGAAATATGTTGACCTATTCACAGAGGCTGACCACTCTTGACAATAAATATCTTTACATCTTGTTTAAACATACTATTAAACAGTTCTTTGTTACCTATATTCTGATTCAACCAGGCGTAAGATAGGCCGTACTGAAATAATAACTCTCGCACTGATGAAGTCCAGTTAACTTCTCCAGAATCATCAAGACATTTCAGCATTAGATAACATCGCTTTGAATTACGGGAATCGGGCTGTCTCAGCAATCGTATCCAATACGATATCACTCTTGTTTTATAGTTAACATGTACATGTAGCTGGTGTCGACCACATTCAGCCAATATAGCTTTGGTGGGGGAGCGGTAGCCAACTCCTAGCACAAACTTACAAAAGTTTGAATGTACTTTTTCTATATTATAACGAAACACTGTCCCCCAAATCTCAGCCCCATACAAAAGAATTGGTTGAATTTTTCCATCAAAAATCTTAAAAGCAATATCTGAAAGTACAATTTTATAGGCACAAATGCATTTTTTAATTGGGTACAGAGCCTTCTCTGCTTGTTTGGATAATATATCACAAGCTTTTGAAAACATATTACGACATGACAAAGTTAATCCAAGATATTTATAATAATTGACAGTTTCAAGTTTCGTGTTACCGATGTGCCATTTTTCGTATTTGACACTTTGCCTCCTTTTTTGAACACTACGACTTTGATCTTGTCAATATTTATTGAAAGTCCCCATTACATACAATACTTTTCTAGAATATCAATTTTCTTTTGAAGATTTATAACACTGTCTCCAAATATTGCAACATCACCAGCAAACAACAGGATTGAGAGAGCATCAACCGCTTCATCAATAAATGCACCACTATAACTACTTTCCACTATATCCTTAACCAATTCTTCAATGTATAAACTGAATAGTATAGGAGATAGGATACAACCCTGTCGAACTCCAGCCGTAGTATCAAAAACCTCGGTCATAGTTCGTTTATTACATCGAACAGCAGATTTAACACGTGTGTACATATTTCGAAGCAGGGTAATTATTTTACCGTGTAGGCCATTATTAAGAAGAACTGATAGGAGTTTGTTTCTGTCAACGGTATCGAAGGCTTTCTTAAAATCGACAAATATACAATAGAACTTGCCACGTTTCTTTCTGATATATTTATGAATTACAGAATATAGATTGAATATTTGATCAGTTGTACTATAATCTTCCCTAAAGCCTGCCTGTGATTCAGATAACAGTTCTTGAGTAGTAATCCAAAACTTAATTCGTAACTCTATAATGTACATAAATACTTTGCTAAGGATATCGAGTAGAGCAATGCCCCTATAGCTGTTTGGGTCATTTCTACTTCCAGATTTATACAAAGGTACGATCAAACCAATATGCAATTGATCTGGGAGAATTCCAGTGTTCAATATCTCATTAAAGAAACGATTATAAAATGGCAATAGAGAACAGGACTCTTTAATAGCTTCCACTGGAATGCCATCCGCTCCGGGGGCTTTGCCATTTTTAAGATGTTTAATAGAATTCATAATATCTTGATCAGACATTTCAGTACCTAATATGTCATCACAATATATTCATTCACAACATTATCAATTCCATGGGCTTTGTTATTTTTAAGATTTTTTACACATAATAGTATCTCATCCTTAGTAATTTCAGAGTTAAGTATAATGTTATTCCAAGTGTCGACATAAGGAACACTATCACCAAAGTCTTGCTCAGGAGATGGCTCATCATTTTGAGATTTATAAAAATTGAAAAAAGAATCAATTTCTGGGGTATCTACGGAGCCTGTATCTTGTTTACTGGCATTTAGCAATCTGGATTTATACTGGAATGTTTACAAGTTGTGTATATCCGTTCGCCTCAAAATATTTTCCATGGGAAATTCTGCATTGTTTGCCGAACCAAGGTTCATTAATGTGCTTTTTAGAACAATGTCGACGTGCTTGCTTTTTACACTTAAAGCCAAATATTTTAGCCGCAGTAGAAACAAAAACATTGCTTATGGCATCATTGACATACGTAATTACATGGAGAAGGTCGTCATAGACTTCCTTTAAAACATTCACAATAGATTGTATAACTAAATCAGAGTTAGCCACAGCTTCAACGTACTCATTTGCACGTGCTTTGTTCCATATCCTGACCTCAGGAGTTACATTATTGTGTATGATGGGAGTGGTATTATTATTTACAACAAAAGGAAATAGGTGAGTAACATCTGCGAACAATGGGTCAAAATCGTGCACTTTAAAATCGGCGACAGTCTGACAAATATCAGCGCTTGCTATGGCGTAATCAACAGCGCTTACACCTTTACAAGTTACTCTACCAATCTCTTCATCTTCTTCCATGCGTCCATTTAGAATATACAGATTGTTATTTTTACAGAAATCAAGAAATTTGTAGCCATGAGAGTTAATTTTGCCTTTGTCTTCATTATATCTATGAATTGGAATATCATATGAGTGTAATTTCTTAACATCATTCATAAAATCACAAAAATCAAGTGGAAACATTTCTTCATCAACAACACTGTGGTCGCATCGCACATAGTCCTCCAATGTTCCTGTACGTGCATTTGTATCTCCGATTAAAACAAAGTTGTGTAAACATTAGTATTATTGCGTCATGATATGATTTTATTGCTGTCTCCAACAGAAAATGTATTGTCTGTTTCCCCTCCTTTAATTTCTTACTAATGTTTAACCTCCAATAGTACCGTGTGTCGTACGGTGATCGGAACAAAAAAGTAACAGGAAAAAAAGTAACAGTTTTTTTGTTTTTTTTTATTTCATGAGGTTTAACAAAGTATGACACAACATACAAACAGATGATTTAAAGCACTATTTTCAGAACAGAAATGTTCAGATGTTTTTGTTCAGTCTGATGTTCTGACCGATGCCTGTCAGGAAATCTGAGATGGATGTGTTGCCTTCTGTGTACTGAGTACACAGTGCCTTCAGTCTACGTTGGAGGGCTTCCATGTTCTTCTTCCTTCTGGTCTTGGGCATAACCCCATAGGCGGCCTGCTGTGTCATGGTTTTGGTCAAGGCCTGATCTTTTTGGAACCACTGTATGGTCTTCCAAACTGAAGGATGTTGATGGCCGACCAGGTTGTAGAACTTGTTGTTCCATCCCTCACAGGCATTGTTTTGACAGGAAGCACCCTGCAGTGTGGCCTGATGCACATTCCATGTTGCTGGTGGGTAGGGTGGCGTCAGTCTGAGGCGGAGTGGGGCTAGGGTGCCAGGAGCTGCATTTGGTCGTTGCCTGTAGGTGCCAGTTACGTAGTTCTCGTCGAAGTAGGCAAGCAGTTCTTCTGCATCTTCAGGAACAGTGTCCTTCAGATGCTCCATACCCTCTCTCACGTCATCAACTGGCAGGAAAGCAAGAGCATCAATCTTGCCACAAAACAGTCTGAAGTCTTCATCATCTCGGTAGTGCTGCACTAGTCGTACGTGTGAGTTTATCGCCCAAACGCAACCGTTGTTGAATTTCATTTCAAAAGATTATTTCATAACATGTTCATCTGAGACGAAAGAGGAAACAAACACACAAGTCCAAAATTTATTCAGGATGAAATTTTCACAATGGTTCCATCCATGAAATCGATTTACCTGAGTAACATGTACTTTGTCTTGAGCCGTAGACTCCTCTCTGGTTGTTCTGTTTCCGGATTTTTATTGCCTTCTTTGTGAATTTTCCTCTGTTTCGAAAAATCCTTTGTGTACTTCAGGAATCTAGAATTTAAAGTCGATTCTTATAAGTCCATTTCAACTTATAAATATTCAGCTATCGATAGTACAATATCGAGGTGAAAATTGAAGCAATTTTACAATACGTTAATATTTTATCCAAAGACACATGTTATCAAATTACAAAGGAAAATTCAACTTTATAGCTTTCATTTAAGATATGATAACTATTTGTTATATCTTTGAATATTTTGATCAACTGGAGTTCTGTCAAAACTACTCTTATCTAGTAAGATTGATAAACTGATTAAACATTAAATAAGTCTTTATGTGGGTGATTATGTTAAGTTGTTTCAATTACCGTTATCAAATCTATGTACGAAATATGTATTACATTTTTAATGAATTACCTTCTAACGTTTAATTCTGAGACAATAGTTAACTGTGAGTTTGGGTCGACCCGCAGGTTTTGGTGTTTGTCGTCACCCCGCAGAGAAAAGTGTACATAACATACCGATATCATACACTACAGCATCAAAACGTTGTTCGGGGCGGTCAGTCAAATATTCAAAATCTTAATTAATATCAACATCAAACGAACATTGAAAACTGTTTTGAGTAATGCAAAGTTCATCGTTTTCGCTAACCATGTTTACCTGTCAGGTGTAGACGTGAAATGCGATGGTGCACGTGAAGTAAGGGTTAATAAAGCAGGATAGCCCTCCAATAGTTTACCACGTGGAGTTGAGTTTGAGCGATACGAACAACAGTTTACAAAATCTTTAAACATTTGAACTCCAATAGTTGAAAGTGACTTTCCTTTAAGTTAGATATGGTCATCAAAGTCTCCATTAGTTTGACCCGTGGGACTCGTCCACGGCCTAACGGCCTAAGACAAGTCCCACGTGCCAAACTAATGGAGACTTTTCGGACCATATCCTACACTTAGGAATAAACTACCATGTGTAGACTGTTTAGACGAGTTTAACTCTGAAAATGTATCCTCGTCAAAACACCTCGATCCCTTATGTTGTATATAAGTAACTCCGATATATACATAGTCAGTGGGGATGTTTTGACATTTAAAACGAAAGTAATCACATAAATTTCAAAAATGAGTACATAGTCCGGTTTGAGTTCAACCTTTTTGAAAAATCTGCTAATATCAGTTCTGATAGCAACAAGCATACCTCCGGATCGTCTGTTTGTGACAGGGTTTCTGTTGTTATAGAATATCACATAACCCGGGCGGTATTTTAATAGAATCACAATCATCCAGTTTAGTTTCAACAAAACACAGAATACTGTAATCACATAGAAATTCATTAAATTCTGGAATAGTTCTTAGACCACAAACATTTAGATATAGTAGTTTGAGTTCGTCAGTATATTCTTCAGTTATTGTTCTATGTTTTTTTTTGTCGGAGCGTTTACACTTCTGTTGTCACATGTTGATAAACTTCTTTACAAACCTAGTCGAGGGGAACATCATTCTCGTTTACCTTGTGGATCTTGTTGGGTTGTGAATATCTCACGGCATTAGCATAAGTGTTTTTGTTGGCTGGGCGATTGTCCTTGAATGGTTGGGAATGGTCTGCCGTCGATGTACAGTTTGTCAACTGTCAGGTTAGCTTTGCTGCCGCGGCGCCGTGTCTCATTTAATAGTGGAAGAAGTTCCTTACGTCTATTGACTATTTGAGCGGGGAATTGCTCACTGACTCCATATGGTGTGTCTCTCAGTGCCCGTGTACTCGTTAGGACTTGCCAACGTTCGTCAGAGTTTGCAAATTTTACCACAAGTGTTCTAGGCCTGTTGGATTGCCGTTGCCCAGTTTTATGATCGCGCACAAGTTGGATATTCATATCACATGAAGTTTATCCTTCACAAACTTTTGTATAACATCGCGTGGTTCTTCTCCTGGCATTTCGGGGATTTCATGGAAGAGTTGATTGTCTCTCATAGAGCGTACTTTCCGATCTAGCACTGCCTCTCTCATATCTCTTTGTTCTACCTGCACTGAGTCTATCTGGTAGTAAGCATCATCAATGTCTCTGGACAATCTGTCTCTTTCTTCACCACTATGGTTTTCAAACCGAGGTATATTCTCGAGCCTAGGCAATTAATATAACGAGGGAAAGATAATCTGTCATTCCCCTTCACGAGTTGGTTATTGTTTATATTACCCATATAATTTTATAAGATTCTTGAAAAAAAAGAATTTCCATAAAGGATTTCACAAGGAGTCAATCTCCAAATTCATACGCGTTTGTCGTGTTGTTTTACTCCCGATATGCCTACGCGCGGCTAATTATCCCTTTGCGAGGTGTTTTACAAAATTAAACTTAAATCTAGTTGGTGTTTAAAGCTACGTTTTTCATTTTTATCTAGCCGTCTTTTCAAGTTGTATATTATATTATACTGTGCGTACAGTTATGTTCAGTGTTTTTCATATTACACAGCTCCTTTTATTCCTACATTTCCGTTAACATTATGTTCATGACGTCACGACTTGTCTTTCAGCCATGATCGATGCTTAACAAGCGCTGGTAAATCATAATCACGCACGGCAATACTGTTTTGTTTAGCTGCTTGCTTTGTGGCTGATTGTTCTTTTAATATGACATCAACTAAAGTTTGAAGTTCCTATTATTCACCTCTATTCGGCAATACTGACAGATATGAATCAATACGACAAAGCAATTGGCTTCAGAAATAGCTTTCTAACGGCCATTTGGGAATAACAAGAGCTGAACATTATTTTCCAACTGATAAAATAATTTATTTTCCAAAAACCATTCTGATAAACATATTTCACAGAAAAAAAAATTAAAACGCGTGACATCCGTGTATTCCGAATGTAAACACAATCATAAAATGCCACAAATTGATTTTTACGCAAGCTCCATACATTGTACATGTATTTTCCATTACTTCATAATCATATATTGTCATAAGTTCTTAACAATATAGCTATGATTTTCATTTTAATGGCCAGTCATTGTCCGAATGAATGTTGTCGGGGTGTTGTGATGCCTGTTTACTTAAAAATAGAGCCATTGGCTCTGTAGCTCATCAGGTTTCATATCAATTTTGGTTTAGGTTGTCGCAAATGTGGTTGCCTTAGTAGGAGAATCCTCCTTTTCTAAATTAGGAGTCTGCACATAAATTATCAGCTTCTAGGCCTGATTCTTCTTTAGAAAAAGATGAAAATAGGTTTTGAGCATGGAGCCCATGAGGCCCTTATCAGGGGTCGCAGGGTCACAACCGCTATAAATATTAATCCTCACCACTAGTCCAGGAGTGTATAGACATGGTTCCAACTTTCTAGGCCTTATGCTTCTTGAGAAGATGAAAATAGGTTTTAAGGGCGTGGCCCCTGTGACCCTTATTAGGGGCCACAGGGCCAACAAAGCTACACTTTACATTGTCCTCACCAATCAAGGAATATGTACACAAGGTTTCAGCTTTCTAGCAATTCTGGGCCTTTTGCTTCTAGAGAAGAAGATGAAAATATGTTTTAAGGTCATGGTCCCTGTGGCCCTTATTAGGGGTCACAGGATCACCAAATGTATAATCCTCACTAGTTAAGGACTCTGTACACAAAGTTTCAGCTTTCTAGTCCTTTTGGTTCTTGAGAAGTAGTTGAAATGCACAAAGTTTACGCACGGACGCACGGACTCCGGACGCCATGCCATGCCATAAGCCAATCTGACCTTTCAGGCCTGATAAGCTTAAAAGCAAAATCTTTTCTCACATCGAATTGTCATTCGAAGCGCTTCGTGTCTAAAGATGGTATCAAAATGATAACATTCTGTGATCTGTGCTCTATCGTAACAAGTCAATCAATATTGATCCACCCATAACCTACTTTACCTCGTTTGCCGGTTTTGATTGACAGTTTGATCTTAAGTGTCAGATTGATCGGTCTGTGTTTCAACCGTTGTATAACGCGATCATGTTGCGAGATTAAATATACGAAAGTTAGATGTTATTGGAAAGCATCTTTATCAACGATCGACCGTCAAGCCTTTTTCCAAACAATAGTATCAGAAGTGATAGGCTCCAATCTCTTTCGTTTTTACATTTGTCTTATAATCTTGCTGTGCGTTGCATTTAATTTTATATTCACTGAGTTCGACCAGTTTCCGGAGATGCGATTGCTGGATGCAATCAAATTTTGAAATATTACTATTAATTTTACGGGGAATATTAACGATTCATGTTTTTACGACACTTTATATTTAGTGAAATGTTTATAATTATTAACGGAAATGCAAGTGTTATATTGCGAATGACTTCGGTAAATTCTTGCGGATATTGCCGATCTAAGCTTTTCTCAATGATATAGTTGCAGATTGCATCAATAATTCAAAAGCCCTGAATTCTTTCAAACATTACTTTTTTTTATCGCATTGTGATTTGTAAAAAATATAGAAGGAAAACATCTTAAATCTAACACATGTTGTCGTTTATTTGGCTGAAAGGGCGCCTTCTAGACTCATTAGTATAAGCACAATTTGAGCTTATATCGCCGGATGTCGTATCAGAGAGTAAAATGAAAGAATAACTAAGGCCGCTGGCAAGGCATAGATTCGTTAATGAGAATTTGTCCATAATGCAACTCGGGTATAGAAAATGAATACCACTTTTTACTTATTTGTCCATCTTATGCCACTATTCGTAAAATATACTTCACTTCAAACATGAGAACAAGTACGATTGTATTTAAGAATTTCCTACAGACAAATACAATATCAGTAACAAATTTAAGTTACTATCTTTATCATGCCTTTGAAGAAAGAAAACGTTAACTTAACGAATATGATATTAATGATTGAATGTGATAGATATATGCAGTGATATTATATCCTCGACAATATATAAGAGACTATACTTTTGATTTATATGTTACAAGACCTCTCCTCTTAATCTGTATATATTGTATGACATGCATGACTATTGTATATATGTATTTGGGCCTATGGCCTACATACGAAATAAAGATGATGATGGTGATGATGAGTACACTGTTAGTACATATGGTACTAAAGAACACTTAGAATAGCCTGGAAACAGTAGATCGGTCAGGTTAGTAACCAATATGGCGTCGTAATCGCTGAACAAAGCTGATGAACAAATGTGAAAAAGGTCTATATGAATGTAAATAATTACATATTTGATATTAGACATTTACAGAAAAAAAAATGAATTTGTGTGAATAGGTTGAAATTATTTTAGCATTATTTCAGTCTTTGGCTTGAAGACACGTACCTGTAGTGGCATCATCCAATAGCAAACAAATAAGAGTAATGAAAAATAATTGAAAATTCAGCTAGTACAGATAGAGTAACAAATATATTGTTGGCAAAAGAAATCTCCTTGTTCATTTACTTTTCGTGGTCGTTTATGTCCTTTTAAAGATATATGACCCTTGTTATTGTAACTTCAGTAGACACAAGATCTTAAATCTGTTTACAGTTGATCAGTTACTGTAAATCAGTTGATCAGTTACTCGTAAGAGAATATATATAGACATAGTTAACCAAGTACAGCACAGGTTTATTGTACGCTGCACTTCGTGAACTTCTAACTATATGAAACCTACTTCAAACACTATGTTTCTCACGTGAATAATTGTCACTACAGAAGTTATTTTATGCAGAAAGCCAGAAAGCATAAAAAATATCGAAAGACCATAGGAAAAATGTTCTGTCACTATCTCTTGGTCTCCATTATGTTATTCCGATAATTGATTACACACCTTCTTAACAAGCATGAAGACAAATGACTAAAATCTACTAGCTAAAAGAAAAACAGATTATTTATGTTTATAAAGACTATGGTAATGATCGTTAATTTGGATGGTGACATCCTTGTTTATGGCCACAGTGGATCATATTCAGCCTTGGTGTCAAGCGTGAAGGATTTGTCGCCAAATGTACTATGTTGAGTCAATTCCTTACATCAGACATTGCTTTCATATCATTCGATGTCTTTATCGCTCATAAAAACCTAAAGTACTGACCACAAGTAGTCATCTCTCAACGTGCTGATAACGACAGGTTTAGTCATCTCTCAACGTGCTGATAACGACAGGTTCTTTTCCCTTAATTCGTCTTCAACAAGCGGTTTCTCATAAGACAAATTTTGTTGCTTGTAAATTTTCTTTCAAACAGATCGAAATATTTCTAGTCCCGAACTCCGTTTCCTGATTTGAGCACCGCATTTCATAGGGGTTGGAATACTTGTATAAGTTGATTATTTCCGCCCATCCAATCAGTAGTTATGTTAGGAATCATGGTGTTTTTGATACCATGATGCTATGATATAACTTAATGAAGCTATGATTTAACTCGATAAAGTCATGATATAAAGGCAAATTGTACAGGAAAGTAAATAATCACCTTTTGACTAATCAGATGACACTAGGCATGTAATTGGTAAAGTAATGAGTTTTTGTCTGTTGCAAACTTGGCTCGTTAGAAGTAAATCCCTGCAGGGAGATCACGGTACTAACGAGACAGCCTGATAAACGAGCTGTTGCTCCAGTTGCAGCATCATCAGTTAGAAGTAAATTGAAAGTTTTCTTTATAGGACAAGGGCATGATACTTGTTCTGATGAGAAAATATGCAGTTAACCGATAATATTTTAATTGCTGTTACTTAGATGTTTTTATAATGAAATGGTTTTATGTGAACTTTTAATGAACTTAATATGTTAATTCGTGTGTCTTTTAGTAAGGGTGTTGATTACAACACGAAATTACATACTGCTCAAATTAATCTTTGCTGAATGAAACAAGCTATTTTTTTGGACTTCATCATCTAAAGAAACTGGTGTTTGTATCAAAAAGTCTGACATTTTTTCGAGTCTATATCAAATTTCGCAATCAAAACTCACTAAATTTCCACCAGTGATTGAATAAAGCAAAAATAATGGAATATCATCTGCCAATCTTCTCGACAGAACAATTTCATATCTTATGTTGCATAGAAACTGTATCATTTATGTCACTAGTACTTTTGGGGAGACCATCTCTTGTCAAATTTAATGAAATTGTCAGCCGGGAACATTGTTTTCTTCGTGACGCATTCATATTTGGATAAAAATGTCATTAACAGCAAGGTGCATAACATGGAAAGTTATGTAAAAGTGACCATCTAGTGTCTTTCTGTTGAAATAAGACGAACATCAGATACCGTCTCTGAGGGGAGGTCGTAGACGGGGATATGAAGCATTTAAACTACAGTGAGAATGTGGTTTTTATTTCTCGATTTTAATCATCTTTAACCTCAATACACGTACCCTATCTGTCTTTGAGACTGTCTATTCCACGAAAATAGAAGTCATCTGATTGGTCCCGCAGCCACGCCTGAGTTGCCGAATGTTCAGTTGCTTGAAACCGCGTTGTGTCAGTTAGGCTTGTGCAAGTCGACACTACAGTACTGGTGAGTTGTCAATAAGAAACATAACTAGAAGTCAACATGTCACACCTCCTTTTCGGATCTCAACTGTTTTAGTAGGGAAGGAGAGTAGGTTAATAGTAACAGTATCACACAAATCGAATCACAGAAACTTATCGCCATTATCTTGCCAGCAGAAGTTGAACTTGTTTTGTGTTGAAGAATGCTCGTGATTTCATGGAATCACTTGATTCAACTCGCTGTTGACATGGGCATTTAGATTTCTGGTTACCAATCTTGCCACATCTTTGACATCTGCAGGTGTTCGTGAATAATGGTTGAAACACTTTCATGAGAAATGTCACCCTCTGAAGGTATCTCGTCGAACTTCATTAATTAGTTAAGTCTTTGACGGCAAATCGTATCAGCTGTATTGGCTTCAGAGGTTCTTCTTGACATCATTGGCATCATTCACAATACATTAAGCCGGTTCCTTCTCACTTTGTTTAATTCATATTTGGTAGATCCATAAGTATTATAAGTACCAGTGTAGTTTTAAGAAAGCTTTATGTTGTAAATACATGTATAGTTTCCAAACCAGTTGTTCTTCCCCCTACTCCCCTAATCCCTCAGCTCGTTAACACTAATTGGGTGAGTTCACTTATGTGCAGGTAAGCGTATCACTATCACAACATACAGTGTAGCTGTTTGTCTCTGTAGGCATTCGTCCTTGTAGGCATTAGTAGACCTAACCGTCGTCTTAGGTGCTGGCCGCTCTCTACACTCTGCTCATCATTGTGCAACTGTCGAATGCTAAATAGCTTCTTATACCTTCTTTCTATGGACGTGTTTCCATTTACATATCCCAATATTTGCATATGGATATCCCAAGATCTTTTTCTCTATACCATGACGCAATCAATCTTTATTTATGGATAGAGGCCAGGGGCACATACTCATACGAACATATACATGTTACATATATTCAATGGACAAATATTGAATACATCAATCAATATTCTATCAACATATATAGTAAAATACTATATAACAACTTCCTCGGCCAATGAAATTATAAATCGTATGTTAAGTGATATTGTTGGCCAAATATTATTAGCCTGAGTTACAAAGACAATGGATTTATTTGTCAATTCCTACAACAAAAGAAACAGAAATCCAAGAATTGTTTCAGATAGTTTCTATTAAAAAAAGTTTAACCTTTTTACATTATAAAAGAAATTGACTTTACCATGTTTCCTGGTAAGCACATGTATCAAAAAAACGTATTAAATCCACAAAAAGATTTGACAAATAGTGTTTTCATATTCATGATTTCTATTCAAAAAAATAATGGGCAACAAAAAAAGAAGTTGACTGTCTCTCTGCTTTTATATGTTATGTCACAAGTGTTCAGAATTTTGGAAGCAATCGTAACTCATTAATTGTACATTCTGGAATATAATTACAAATAAATCTTACATATAACAACTATATCATGATCAAATTAAGACTTTCAAACGTAATGTCAAGAATATTGACTCGGCGTTAATCAATTTAGCTTAGAATAGAAACAATGTCAGTCCTAGACACTCCACTGATTAGATGTTCTTGCCACATTAGGAATCTATGCACGCCGAAAATTCATTCACAGTTGGATAATTGGATTACGTTGCCTGATATATGAGATCACACGATATGTCAAAGTTCGGGAACAATTTCTTTATTTATCATATGCGTCCCTACGACATACTGGACTTTATAAGTGAAAACTAAACGTGCTATTAGTCACTAGTGACGTCTTCATTGACGTCGAGTTCGTTGAAAGCATTTATTGAATAGATAATCTGTCTTTTCGTGGCATATACATATACATTATTAACCAAAAGTGTTTCCGGATTATTAATATAACATATTAGGAATAAAAACGAAAGCTCGCACAGTACATAATTTCCCCCCTAATATATGATATTAATGACGCGGAATAATACGAGGTAAATAAATAAATAAATCGCATGTCATTTTGAAATAGAAGGGTTTAAACGCAAATTTGATGCTTTCTTAAAGTATTTTTTACCTAGATTTTGCGGAGTAATTTCAAAGCGGTTCATGTTATGCTCGAGAATTGAAGCACATTCGGTACAATAGTTACTGTGCGACATCCGACATGAGCTGCATATTGTTAATTTTGGTCGAAACGTTCGATGGAAACAACTTGACAATGCTTCGATAACCATGGTACCAATATATATGAATGCATGATAGATTTAAACTGATGGATCGTGTTAACGAATTTATATTTTATTGTATAATATCATGTAACCTCCCGATGACGTTATCATTGATTGGTAAGCTAGATTGGATTCACATGACATGTATAGAGTTCTGAGAAAATAGTTCGTATTCGTGTTCGTGTACATTATTTGCATGTTTATCATTTCTGGGTACCAAATATATTGCATTTCTAACAGCCTCCATTATATTATGATACAAGTTTATCTCATCTTGTGAGGTAGGAAATTTAGATATTATCACTGGTGGTTGACCAATTTTTAATAATATACACTTTATACCTTGTATCATTAGATTCACATTGGTGACAACACAAGGTTCATTCACAGGCGCTCTTGACATTCAGGAGGTTCTGGATATTGTAATTATTGGTTATTTACATAACTACACCTTGCCATAAGACCCTTCATGAACGACATTGCACGACATCATCGTTCACGTGCTGTAAACCAACATCTGGCAAAAATTGCTGTGACACGAAATCCTTGGCCAGCGATGTACAGGTAGGCCAAGGTGGAGACAGAGAGAGAGAGACAGAGGCAGTGAGAGAGAGGAGGGAGAGAGACGTGATGTCACTCAAAAACTATACTTAATTGCGGAATAAAAGGTGGGTGGCGCGTTTGATCTTCACGGGAACAATACTAGAAATCCTTATAATCAATTGTGTTGTGTTATAGCCCCTCCCAAACTTGGAATGCAACCCTTCACTACATCAATAGGACTTAAAACACGAATACAGCCCTTACCAACATTAACATTGAGCCTTATATACTTTACCAGTTAGACATTAAGATGAGGTTAGCGCCCCATTACAATCTGTGAATCGTCATTCACGTACAGTTAATGAAAAATCTCAGAAGCACGTACCAAGCCCTTCACAATCTGGAAATCCACCCACATACTCAATTATTGTGGCAAAGAGACGAACTTAGAGCCCTTCAGAATCTTCAGAATCTGTACATCCACGTGCACCCCTATACTTCACCAATAAGACTTATAAGCACGAATACAGCCCTTCACTATCTGGGAACCGAGCCTTAAATTCCACAGTTAGACATAAAGACGAACAAAGAGGCCCTCACAATCTAGTAATCGCCCCGCACAGTTGACCAGAAGTTCTCAAAGACATACATATAGTTCTTCACAATCTGGGAATCGAGCCTTTCTTTTCATACTTTACACAAAGATGAGCTTCGAGCCGCTCACAATTTGGGAATCGTCCCTTAAAATTGACCAGTAAGACACAACGACACACACCCAACCCTTCACAATCTTGGAATGCACCCCTGCAATCCCTCAGTTGGACATAAAATCGAATTTAGAGGCCTTCACAATCTCGGAGTCGACCCTCATCGTTAATCAAAGGTCTGAAAGACATACAGCCCTTCACAGCCTTGGAACACATCCACACATTACTCATTTATTTCGAGGAGCTTTAAGCCAATTACAATCGGGGACATCACCCCTATACTATATCAGTAAGACTAAAAGACGCGAAAATAGCTTTTTCGTCGAGCCTTTCACTTCAACAGATATACAAAATGACAAGCTTAGAGTCCCTCACAATTTAGGAATCGACTCCTACACTCCTTAAATTAACATAGATACATTGCAACAGCCCACAGCCTTTCACGATCTAGAAATCATACACTTCATAAAGACCCAAACAATCTTGGAATCATCCCTTATAGTTGTTCATATAGCCCTTCACAAATTGGGAATCGCCCATTATAATTGTTTATTAAACTCAAGGCCGAGCACAACGCCCTTCACAATCTAGAAATCGTCTCACATGGTTGTCCATAAAGACTCAAAGACGCGATCAAAGCCCTTTATAATTTAGGAATCGTTCCCTATAGTCAATTACTTGAATATAGCAATTAACTAAGAGCACTAAACAATCTGGAAATCGTTCCTTATAGTTGTTCATTAAGACTTAAAAACGCCCACGAAGCCCTTCACAATCTAGGAATCGTCTCTCGTGGTACCGAATAGCTCAGTCGGCTAGAGCGCCGGCCTCACGTTGCTGGGGTCCGGAGTTCGAATCCCATCCAGGCCAAGGTGTAAAAACCTAGAGTTAACCTCTGTTAGAACTCTATAGGTGTCACCCTGGAGCCCTAGTGTGTACTGCAACAAAAACTGCGCACTTTAAAGATCCCACGAATTCATGTCAGTGGCTGGACGGTGGACACATAAACACGTGCATACGCCGAGCTGTCGGTTATCTGCGTTCAACAGTGTTGATAAACTGCTGTGACTATGTGTCTTAGTTCACCCAGCTGTGAGTGGGTACCCTGTGAGGTATAGAATGGTCCCTAACCTGAGGGCAATATATCTTGGATGCCGGTTGAATACTCCCCAGGGAGTTAAATTGGAAAAATGATCAGACGGTGAAAGAATGCCATTGACCAGGGGAAACAATGTAAGCGCCTTGAGCTACCACGAGTGGATGGATATGTGCGCTATATAAATATTCATATAATAATAATAATAAAGAAGGAAAGATGCGCACAAAGCCCTCACAATCTGGAAATCCAACCTAACAGTTCTTTTGTAAGAGTCAAGGACAAGCACAAAGCCCATCACAATCTGGGAATCCTCCCTAATAGATGATAATATAGCCCTTCATAATCTGGGAATGCCCCTTACAGTTGTTCATTAAGACTAAACATACACGAAGCCCCTCAGCTCACAATCTATAAATCGTCCGTTATAGTTGTTCATTAAGACTCAAAGTCGGATAAAAATCCCCTCACAATCTGGGAATCGTCCCTGATAGTTATTCATTAAGTCTAAAAGACAAGTACAAAGTCCTTCACAATCTGGGAATCGTCCCTTTTAGTTGTTCATTAAGATTCTAGGACGAATACAAAACCCCTCACAATCTAGGAATCGTCCCTAATAGTTATTCATTAAGTCTCAAAGACGAGTACAAAGTCCCTCACAATCTGAGAATCGTCTCTCAAAGTCGAACAGTAGGACTCAAAGTCGCGTACAAAGCCCCTCACAATCGGGGAATCGTCACTCAAAGACCCTCACAATCTGGGAATCGCCCCATAAAGTTGTTCATTAAGACTCAAAGTCCGATAAAGAAGCCCTCACAATCTGGGAATCGTCTCTAAAATTGGTTCAGTAGGACTCAAAGTCGCGTACATCGCCCCTCACAATCGGGGAATCGTCTCTTATAGTTATTCATTAAGTCTCAAAGACGAGTACAAAGTCCCTCACAATCTGGGAATCGTCTCCCAAAGTCGATTAGTAGGAATCAAAGTCTCGTAAAAAGCCCCTCACAATCTGAGAATCGTCCCTTAAAGTTGTTCATTAAGACTCAAAGTCGGATAAAGAGCCCCTCACATTCTGAGAATCGTCTCTCAAAGTCGATCAGTAGGACTCAAAGTCGCGTACAAAGCCCCTCAGAATCTGGGAATCGTCCCTTAAAGGTCTTCATTAAGACTACGTCGCATAAAAAGCCCAACACAATCTGGTAATGGACTACACTGTCCCGTCAGTTGAGCACCAAGACCAGCTTAGAGCACCTCACAATCTGGGAATCGATCTCTATACTCCATAAATTGAAGATAGATTACCACTAATAGCTCTTCACAATCTGGGAATGGACTAAACATTCCTAGATTGTGATCATTCCCAGATTGTTCCGGCCTCACAATCTGCAGATTGTTTAAACAATCTAAGAATTAAAAATAGTCCTAGATTGTTCGAACAATCTGCAGCTTGTGATCATTCCTAGATTGCACGGTACAGTTGCGTTCATTCGGGCACGTGGCATCACACGTTACTGATGTTTTGTGATTCCTTGGTAACTGAACGACTTTATTAAGCTGCTTTTACCGAGACGCAAGACCAAGACCGACCTACGATACTTAAACACCCATCTTTTTATATGAATTTCAATTTCACAATGTGATTTCATGCACTTTTAGTGCACTTATCGTTACAAAAGTCTCTTCACAATGACAATAATTGTTCATCTAATTAATATTTGTTTTTCTTATCTTCTTTTTCTCATTTCATTTCTATGAAACATCAGAAGGTGCATAACTATTTTGGCTGTGTAAATGAAATACAAATGAAAAAAAAAACTTGAATTGACCAAATTACAAATTAAATCCAAACATATTACAAATAGTGACAATGTAAATTGCGCTTAAATTGTAAACCATGAAAGACGTACACCTCTGCCAAGAAGTGGAAGTTGTAATATTTGATTTGTTTTCGAAGGAGATTTTCTTCTTACAAGGACATTAAAAATGAATTTTGGAATTTTGTTTAGAGAATTTGATTGTTTAACTGCAAAAAATCATTTGTTGACATTAAATGTCATGCACATATGTCAACATTTGACAGAAGCATTAAAGTTAACGTGTTTCATTATGGATACCAAACGTTTCTTTGTATATCATAATCGTGTTCATTTTAATTAAAGTTCAAAAATCATATTACAGATAACATCTGCAATAAATCGTTTCAAGCACAATGTAACGGTCAAAATACTCGTTTTCCTGAAAGTTTAATTTTCCCAAAAAATCTTTTTTCGTTTAATTCTAAGAATTCAACCAAGTTTTAATTGACTCTTATTTTACATATTGAGTTTCCTTGCCCCTTCTTTAATAGCTCTCTAAAGGTAGGTTACAGCCTTAGGGCATTGCATTTTCATAACTTCTATTTGGTAAAGTAACTTTATTTTGCATTTCATGCGGGAAAGGATAACTTTCTGTAGATATTTTGCTATACTTGTGGCAAGTGGTTAGTTTGTCCAAACTATGAATTTGTTTAAAGGGATAGGTTTTCATTTCCTAATTGTTTCTGAAGGCAATATTACTGTATTTAATTTTTTCACTGTATTTCAAGTGTTTGTAAGTGCATATTCAGATATTATGTTGGTCATGTGCTTTGGCCTTTCATGAATGAATTGTGTGAAGTGCTCATAAAATGTCTATGCTAGATTGCCACTAGAGCAACCTGTCCTCTATATTTAAGTTAAATATTAGTGATGAAAAGACTGATTACGTTTTTCTGTTATTTTCAGTTAATCTTATGTTAAAAACTTTTTGATAAGAAAGGAATGATAACACGAATTAACAGTTTGAATATTGGACCATTGAAATGCAATATGGATTTGGTATGATAATGGATCATGTTGAAATATAATTATGATTTTATCAGAATGGAACGTGAACATTGAATATCTTGAATAAAGGTTGAATTTGAAACTGACACAATATATACAAGTGGATTTTAATTTTATATAAATCTATGCTTTCATTGATTTGACAATGTTACACGGATATTTATCATTATGTGGATTGGGAGAAGCCCGAAGTAAGAAGAAGGAAAAAAACTTGAACATTGAGGTAAAACCTGAGCTCTGTCATATATGCATGGATTGGAATGGAAACATCAATTATTGTAGAATACTGAAACTGAAAACGGTGTAGAATAGAAATTAGAAATTGGAATCATGTTGTTCGAAACATAAAATGAGTAAATTCAAATTTGCATTTGGATGTAGTATATATCTTCTTATCAAAACGTTCTATAGAAGTGGATCATATTTTTTTTCAACATTTACATGATTACAGTTCTCAATTTCTGCAATGTACTTAAAGTAACAATGTGGATTTTGCATTACATGTATAGAGTTTCAAAATGTTTCCTACAAGACCTTATTGTTGCTGAAAATGTTAATTTTGAAATTATCGGTTCACTAAATTGACAAAATGAAGGTTAAAAATTAGAATTGTAATCACTGTTTACACAAATTGGTGAGATACATGTAAATCTCATTAAAAATTTAGATGCTATTGATTGGATACATTCAAGGAGTGCACATGTATTATGTAAACGACATCGGACATGTGTCGTTCAGACGTAAATCCCTTCAATGTTTGTAACTCGTGTAAAAGCAATAATTATAAACGAGTTTAGTTATTTGCTTTCAAAACATTTTCAAGAATATCAGAAGTTAAACCTAAATTAGGTGCCATTATGTGTATTTTGCTTATGTAATCGCAAATTTACAGTCCAATATATCTGTCCTGTTGGCATCCTAGTTTTGCATATTGGCAGCTTATGTAAACGTACACCACACCTGCACGTGCGATGCCATGATACAAAAGATTACAACGAAAATAATGTTAATAGATTTAATTGTATTTTCCAAGAAGAACGAAAATGTGTTGGACCTTATGTTGACCTTACGCTGGTGAAGTCTTTCTTCTTGGAGAATCCATGTAAAGACTGATCATTGGTGAAGCTCTTAAATCTGAAATGAAATAAAAACGATTCAAAATGTTGTTTCTTGCTCACCTATCAAACAACCATAAATACACAGTTGTGGGATAAAGTTATAATTTTTGGCATTTATTTCAGCAAAACTCTTTAAAAGAAATTCAATATAATATTGCATGGATACGTTTATCGTTAGATTGCTTAAGAACTTGAGTTTGTTCGGAGACTAAATTGTTACAAATGTCCTAAACTGTTGTTGCCGTGTCGTTTCTAAGTTTAATTGACTTGGGTATTTTGTTTTAACTACGTATATGCTAAGCGTTAAAAATCGTATTAGTTTAACGTATCTATTTTTGTAAGTGCTGACTGATGCTGCAAACTAATGCGTTACAGTATATTAGGCGGTCTCTTTCATTAAAAACATTATTAACGGATATAGTCGATGTAAGAAGCGTTCCTTTGCCAATATGCAAAACTAGGACGCCAATAGGACAGATATATTGGACTGTAAATATGCGATTACAAGTCTAGAGCAAAATACACATACATGTAATGGCACCTAATTCAGGTTTAATCCTTACGTTAACGTTAGTTCTGCTACCTGAATAGTTGAAACCGTTGGCCGTTGTGAATCCTTATAGTGATACAGTTACTATATCATTTCAAGTCAGCGTTCATGTTTGATTTGTATAAAGAAAAACTTACTGAGAAGTCACGAAGAAAACTAATTTGTAACTCTCTCTCCAATATTAAACATTTTGTCTAATGCAATTAAATTGTTTATTAGCGCCATATTTCTCTTTTACTGTGGATCTATAAACATAACTATATACCAAACTCGCCATCATTGTAATAACGATAGCAGGGCTCACTCTATACTTTACATGAACTGCACATGATGCTTATTTCACCGTAGGACGCCATATAAACATATAAGCCAAAAAACATATAAAGAAAGCTTATCAGTTAGGTCTGCTTTTTAAAACAAGGTATCACAAATATAATTGATTATCACAGAAACTCTATTTTGGAGGTAGTGTCAGGCTTTTAAGACCTTTTCTAGTTTTTAATAACTGCACTAACATTTTCTTAATATATATTTGCCTACTTCAAAATTTTGATTTTTTTTAAAACATTCTTGCACCAGATCTTACCTTGTGTTGATATATAATATAATATGTAAACTATGATAAATAAATTGTGTGATCATTATTAAAAATACAAAAGATTTTTTAATATATAATTAGATACACTTACAGCACGTAATTATCATGTTTATAATCCATTTTATTTCATGTAAGAAAATCCCTCTTTTGTATTCCATCTTTGATCTTCAACATAACGCCACATTTCTCAATTTCAAGTTCCATTAACCTGTGTACACTATTATGATAAAAATGAGTCGGGTTGAAATTAGTTTTTTTTTCAAAAACCGATTCCCTGCTTTTATGTTAAGAACATTGACAAGGTTAACCACCAACTTAGTTGTGTAAGGACAATAAAGACCAAGATGAAATTGATATACAATTCTTTATTCATCGATTTACATGTTCTGCTATATTGTTTTCAAGCATATCATACTAATTATATATCGTATTATATGAGTTTCTACAAGTGATATCTTTGAACAAATCTAATCATATTAATTTGCAGGATGTAAATAGAAGCAATATGCATGCTTCAGTATAGTTGGAAATGATCATTCACTTATCAAACGCTCATGGTATATATACACAAAGAACTTAATTAAGCACCGCCCATTTTGTAAAATGAAATTGGGAGCTCTTTGAATATTGTGATATGTTTGATGTATTGACCACTCTAGATATAACAATTGCCGTTTTATTTATTATTTAATTGACGTAAAAATTCTTATAACACGAAATAATTGAAAATATGAGAAAAAATGTGAGACCACTGAAATTTGGCAAAATATAACTATTGTCTTTGGTGAGAAACCACGCATGAAACTTTGGATTATTTCAATCAAAAATAACATTTTTGATCCCTAGTTGACATTCAATTAGAGAAACCTTTTTTATTATGCACGATAAAAGCCTAGCAGGACATTTAATTTTCAGTACTTTGTTCAACCATAATTGAGAAAATTTCGAAATTTTTCAAATCTGTGAGTGAATTTGAGATTCTTTGAGTTGGACTTGTGGGTCAAACACTTCTTCTCCCTTTAAATAAGCCATTATCTTAAAGAGACAGTGAATCGTAAATTGAGTGAAGTTTTCATTTCTACATAGCTAAATGGTTGTTCTATCGAAAAACCCTAATTGTTTTTCTGGAACCTTGTATGGTTTATTAGCAGAAGCTTATTTTCTGAAAACATTGGTGGTGCTTAAAGGGGCAGTAGCACGTTTTTTGATAAATTTACATTTTAAATATTTCACTTATAATTGTAAGTAAATGCTAAATGTATCATATTGACAGTGTCAACAATCTCATTACACAAGCCAATAATTCATAGTCAGAGGACAAAGAATGAGGCTTCACATAAAATCCATTGGCGGCCATTTTTGTGTGAACACCTTTAATTCATTTTTGTAAGAGAAATGAATCGCATGGCTGAACTTTACGTTATATATTTGAATTATTACTGCCTCATTTAGTTTGAATACATTGTCTTTCAATTGGAACCATTTATTTTCATTTTCCTGACATCACCTTATATTCCCCCTAAAAACGTGCTACTGCCCCTTTAACTAAGTTCTTTGTGTATATTATTCTATATAGGATAGATAATAAAAGCCAATGTTAAAGTGAAACTCGTAGATAAATTGCGATGTTGTTAAATAAATTACTCAAGGGGTGATAAATAAATATTTTTCTGAACCCAGTTAAGTCGGTGATTTGGTACAATTGTAGAATGATAAAAAATACGATAAAATACCAAAGTTATCACAATAAACACGAATTACTATCAGAGAGTACAATGTAAGTGGACATGTACTAATAAGATTTAACTCATAAATATAATTTCAATATTCAACCTCGAAAATAAAATGAAATTAAGTCAACTTGTCCTTGTTTTGTTTGTAAAAAGGCGACTTCCAACTACAACGAAATTTGAAAATGACCTTTAAATACATTTCGCTGTTGGACTTCATGTTGAATCGATATTGTTTGCTTTCTAAAATGTATGGGGCCTTTCTTTGGATTGGGCAAAGTTAGAAAAAAGACAAAAGTAAAATTTTATATATAAACTGAAGTACAAAAGAAAGTACACACCCACAGATTTTCATATTATTTCATATTCATTGACAAAGTAGCATTGATTTATGCTCTATCCTAAAGATACGAACGGAAAGAATGAAATCATATCGTCAAAACGCATCCGAGGCATGTCAGTTCAGGTAAACGAGATTTTTTCGAAAATCACGATTTTTTCAATTTCTACTTGACTTGGGCGCGCTAAGAGTATAAAAACCACTGAATTCTACCATTCACTAGTAGTGTTCCGAAAAAAGCACGAGAAAATGCCACGTTTAACAGCAGCAGAGCGAGATTGAGTCGTTGGAATGTCTGAAGTTGAAGTTTCAAACAGCCAAATTGCCAGAAGGTTTAACTGCACCAGACAAACGGTCATTCGACTCCTTCAACGTCATAACCAGACTGGCTAGACATCGGACCGTCCTAGAAGTGGAAGACCGAGGGTGACGACCCCCGCTGAAGACCGTCATCTGCGCACACTGCATCTGCGCGACCGATTCGTCACCATGACGTCAACGGCATCAACGGCGTTAGGACACCGCATCAGCAGAAACACTGTCATGAGACGTCTTCGAGCTTCCGGTATTCGGGCTTACCGGAATGACCCTGACTCGCGAACATCGCCTGGACCGTCTACGCTGGGCAAGGAGAGTGAGACGCTGGCAACGTCGTGATTGGGCAAGAGTGATCTTCATCGGCGAAAGTCGATTCAATCTTTTCACAGCAGACGGCAGAGTGAGGGTTTACAGGCGTAGAGGCGAGAGACTGCAGCGTGTATCCAAGAAGTGGTACCCTATGGCGGTGGCAGCGTAATGGTCTGGGGCGGGATGTGCGGCGACCAGAAGACCGATTTAGTGACAATTCGTCAGACCCTTACAGCCAGGAGATACAGGGATCACGTGTTGCAGCCTGTGGTGGTCCCCTTCATACAGAGGCAGCAGCAAGGGATGATTTACCAACACGATATCGCCAGACCACATACTGCGAGGATCACCATGGACTTCCTCAACCAACAAAACATCCAGGTTTTGCCTTGGCCATCACGCTCCCCTGATTTATCCCCCATCGAGCATCTTTTGGACCATTTGGAAGACGACTTAGACGTCCCCCCTAGCATCCAGTCAACATACAACAGCTGGAACAGGCATTACACGAAGAGTGGCAACGTATCCCTAATGACGTCATCCGACGTCTGACTTTCTCAATGAGGAGACGTGTCTTTGCTTGCATTAACTGTAATGGGGGTCACACCCGATACTAACTCCTCATGTATGGACATCAGACCACGGAATGTTGCAGTGTTCTATATATATAATAGGTAGAGATTACGCTAAAATCTTTATTTCTTGACCGATTTCGTTCAATTTGAGATGTAGGTTTATCTCAACATATGAAAACGATATATTTAGTGCAAAAGTCCAGGTTTTGAATTTTTTGTTATATTGTCCACTCCGAGATTCGAACCCATGTGTGTGGAATCATAGACACTAGTATTCAGTTGCTAAAAAGACGTAATTCATATATTCAGCCAATGGCTTGGGCTATAAAACAGGAAAGCATCCGATTTCACACGAATGGCTGATTGAACACTCTTAGTCGTTCAAAACATGGTTTTAGTTAAACGACTTCTTGCAAGAAAAAGTGTCACTGTAGGCAAACACGAATGCTGAAACAAACAAATGATGACGTCACAAATCACCTCTTGTTTTAGATACATGTAGGCTTTTTTATGCGTTGAAACTCAACTTTATTAAAATAGTGGTTTTACAAGAGTCTAATTTTGAACTAAATCTGTTGACGTTGAGGTTTTGTTTACTTTGTAACATAAAACAATAGTTGTTCCGTATGTACATGTGTGTCTCGTACTCTACCGATTTGAAGAAAAACTCTGAACCAGATGGCTGGCCATCTTCATTGCTTGATTAACTGATTGTAGCGATGGTTTATTCCCCAAATGACACTGAACCTTTAATTAAGAAACCAACACCACTAGCGGATCCAGGGGGGGGGGGGTCCTGGGGGTCCTTTTTTAAACAGAATTTGTGAAGAGTGACTTTCCTTGGATGACAAGTTTGAATGAAAAACTCGTGGGATATATATTTCTGAATAAGAATAAAAATCAACAACGAAAACACCTGGATGTGTACATGGGTACTTTTTGTCCCCCGTAAACCACGGATGAAGTTTAAAATCAATTGTCTATGTGTGCAGTCTCGTGTTGGTTATGTTAGGAGTGACTCGATGTGGTGATGTAGAAACTAACCCGGGGCAGGACAGAAACCTACAGTGAGTGAGCTTTCCGATATACTCAAAACATTGCCGACTAGACGCTTGATAATGTCAACTTTATCGAGTTGGTTTTGTTGCAGTTTAGATTTTAACAATCAAAGTAGTAAGGACGAAAAACTACCACTCAACAATTCATTTCTATTTGCCTGTGCCGCCATTTTGGCCGATTAGCTTTCAGTTTTAGATAGCATCGGTGCACTTGTCGCTTATATGCTGACATGGTTTCCGTTTCGGACGATATGTTTTCTTGAAGAGTGAGGCTCGTTTCAATTAGAGGTTCAATTTCTTCATGTTTTGAAGATTCATTTTCAAATACGACTGATTTATGTTCAATTTTAGAGTATGTTCCTTCTGTTTCGCGGTCATATTCACCGTTTGTATGGTAAGCCTCGACTAATAAGGGTCCTAAAGGTGTTCTTGACATGTTTATCCAGCCTCTGTTCGAATTAGAACAAATCCATGGTCTCCCAGAGTCCCCCCTGCCGGAAAAAATGTGCATTATAAACTATTTGAATTTTTATTTGCAAATGAAGTCATGATTCAGTAGCTAAAATGATGTTTTAGGACAGCGTCGCTGATTGCAAAACCAACATGAAACATGCATCCAAACAGGCATCTACGGTTCTAGCCTACAAACTCGGGTATTTGGAACAGAATGTAAATCAACAATTGATTTGATCTACCTCTGAGAGAATGAAGGTCCTCATGCAAATCGTAAAAGAAATGGTTTCCAAACTAGAAATTGTTATTCGCCTTACATGAATTTCATCATGGCAAAGTCGATTTGTAATTAACAAGTTATATAATCAGACTCAAGATTACAAGCTATCTGGTGATGGCAAGAAGATCTTGGGGTGCATTAACAAATACATGTTCATATTTGTGAAGATATTTTAACTTAGCTAAAGTTAACATTTTAGTTTTAAAAAGTATAAGATATAATTCGATTGTACTTACATGTAGTATATCCTGTTGGGAGATGTACAATGTCATGTATAATTATAGTGATCGATGGGTTGATGAAAAGTAATACTTTTAAATTGTTCGCTAAAGGTGAAAATGGAGCAAATAAAACAAACTTGCTTTTTACTTATAATAAACCTATTTTGACAGAAAAGACACATCGATTTAAATCATTGATTCCGTAAAGCGGCCTTTATATGACACTAATTTAGATAAGATGAAGAACAAATTTAGAATAAATAGAATGTATGATTTGATTTCGCTTAAATTACATTGAAGGGACATTACAAAGAGAAACAAGAAAACAGTATACAGCCAATATAAAAAGTTGCATAGTTCAACTTTTTTAAAGAAAGTGGGATTTTTCTTAATCGATCTACGATTTCAAAATCGTGAAGAATAACCATTATAACGGCCGTGAAAAAAATCTGAATATTACCACTTTTTACGTTGCAATTAAGCCAATCTTCACAAGTGTGAACCGAACACCAAATTGACACCGGAAAGTTCATCAGCTTTAATCAGGTGCATTGAACAAACCCAATAAATTCAATCAACAGGACATGATTTATCAAATCAGTCTGTGTGTCGACCGTGTGTATTGTGAAAACTTGGGATCATTCTGAGATTAATACTAATAAAAAAGAAAGGTAGGTTTTATTTGATAGCATCTTATCAACGATGAATATGCAAAGCTTCATCCAAACAATATAATCAGAAGTGATAGGCTTTTTTTTCCCTTTCGTTTTAACATTGTCCTTTATTATTTTTTACTGGGCGGGGCAATCTAAATTTTCAATTCACTGACTTTGCTGGACACAATCAAACTTTAAAATGTCACGATTGATTTGACGTCAAAAAGTTTGGATTTTAGTTTTAAAAACAAATCTTGACATTCATCAATAGAAATGTGAGCGCTTTATCGCCGCGGGTCTTCGGTAACTTCGTGAGGAATGTCAATTTAAGTTTTAAACAATGATGTATTTGCAGTTTACATCAATGATTTATATGACCTGAAATAAATCAAAAAGATAGAATATTTGTTTAAAAAAAGAAAACTTAACGCATTATGATCTCAGTCTGTTGAAATACAATAGGAAAGCTTTTCTTTAAATCTAACACAACATATGTCATCTATTTAGCTGAAAGGTCTCCTAGGCTCATATATTATTAACATGTGCTGGCTGGTACATCAGAAGGTACACTTTCATCACATATTGGACTGAAGAAATCTTTGAAAGCTGGGAAACTGGTTATTGCAAAATACAAGGGAGAATCACGTAAGACGCAGAACGAGTCGATCGGTGAGGCTGACATCCAATATGGCGTGGTAAAGTTGATGAAGTCACGTGCACAAGGTCTATAGCATTGGTGGCCATGTGATGCCTAATAAGGGCAACATGAGCTATGCCCTGAAAACCTATTTTTGTCGTCTTCTCCAGAAACGTGACGGCCTGAAAGCTGAAACCGTGTGTGCATACTCCTTGACTAGTAGAGATTATAATTTAGAAGCTTTGATGGCTCTGTGGTCCATGATAAGCGCCGCAGGGGCCACACCCGGTAACTCTTTTTTCGTCTTCTTATCCAGAAGTAAAGGCCAAGAAAGCTGAAACCTGGTGGACAAACTCCATGACTAGTGAGGATTGTAATTTATTGTTTTGGTGACCCATTGGCCTCTATAAAGGGCTTTTGAACCTTTGGATGATTTACGTTAAATTATCAATTTCATATCTGTTAGAAACTCCCAAGGGGATTCTACAAATCTCAAAGGTTGGAACCACATCCACCATGCTACGATGTGCTAAAGCAAAATATGAAAGTCTCATGAGCTACAGAGGCAATAGCTCTATTTTTTTCCAAAAGGACTTTCCTCGAGATAACAAAGTAATATAAAAAGTGATGTTTGTTTATGAGAGTCAGGGAATAACTGTCTAATATTACAGTAGTAAAAGCTAAGCAAGGACATCAACTGACATCTGTCATGATACGTGAGAGCGAGACATTAGCACATGTCATTTAAAACCTCATAAATGACAAATCTGAATTCGAACTGTTACAGGAGAACGGATTTCAATTTGCAATATGAAATAAAGACATATTAAAGTTGACAAGATATCATTTTTTAATCATAACTACAAAATGAACTAGAACAAAACTACTGGTAGAAGTATTGATGTAGCAAATTGTGCTTTGTTTGGAACTGCTATGAGTTTAACATTAGAAAATTTATACCCGTAAACAATATTAAATTACATGTAGGTACATTATATATCACATAACGACTCTACATCATTTTCATTGGTGTTTAACATTCTCGCCAACACGTCATGAAATGTTGATCCTACCTTTGTTATCCCTACGGTATGTAATACCGTGGGATATAGTCATCACCCTGTCCGTCTGTATGTACGTCCGTCCGTCCGTCCGTAATCATTTCGTTTCCGGAGCAGAACTCAAAAACCGGTCCACATATCTTTCTGAAACTTTACATGTGTATTGCCCACCTACTGAAGTGGTGCCTTGTGATATTTTCACATTTCTGAAAATTTTATTTTTTATTATTTCCATGGAAACGGCTCTTATTTGGACTCAGTTCATGAAAGGTTTCGTTTCCGGAGCAGAACTCAAAAACCGGTCCACATATCTTTCTGAAACTTTACATGTGTATTGCCCACCCACTGAAGTGGTGCCTTTTGATATTTTCACATTTCTGAAAATGTTATGTTTTATTATTTCCATGGAAACGGCTCTTATTTGGACTCAGTTCATGAAAGGTTTCGTTTCCGGAGCAGAACTCAAAAACCGGTCCACATATCTTTCTGAAACTTTACATGTGTATTGCCCACCTACTGAAGTGGTGCCTTTTGATAATTTCACATTTCTGAAAATTTTATTTTTTATTATTTCCATGGAAACGGCTCTTATTTGGACTCAGTTCATGAAAGGTTTCGTTTCCGGAGCAGAACTCAAAAACCGGTCCACATATCTTTCTGAAACTTTACATGTGTATTGCCCACCCACTGAAGTGGTGCCTTTTGATATTTTCACATTTCTGAAAATTTTATGTTTTATTATTTCCATGGAAACGGCTCTTATTTGGACTCAGTTCATGAAAGGTTTCGTTTCCGGAGCAGAATTCAAAAACCGGTCCACATATCTTTCTGAAACTTTGCATGTGTATTGCCCACCTACTGAAGTGGTGCCTTTTGATATTTTCACATTTCTGAAAATTTTATTTTTTATTATTTCCATGGAAACGGCTCTCATTTGGACTCAGTTCATGAAAGGTTTCGTTTCCGGAGCAGAACTCAAAAACCGGTCTACATATCTTTCTGAAACTTTACATGTGTATTGCCCACCCACTGAAGTGGTGCCTTTTGATATTTTTACATTTCTGAAAATTTTATGTTTTATTATTTCCATGGAAACGGCTCTTATTTGGACTCAGTTCATGAAAGGTTTCGTCTCCGGAGCAGAATTCAAAAACCGGTCCACATATCTTTCTGAAACTTTACATGTGTATTGCCCACCTACCTACTGAAGTGGTGCCTTTTGATATTTTCACATTTCTGAAAATTTTATTTTTATTATTTCCATGGAAACGGCTCTTATTTGGACTCAGTTCATGAAAGGTTTCGTTTCCGGAGCAGAACTCAAAAACCGGTCCACATATCTTTCTGAAACTTTACATGTGTATTGCCCACCCACTGAAGTGGTGCCTTTTGATATTTTCACATTTCTGAAAATGTTATGTTTTATTATTTCCATGGAAACGGCTCTTATTTGGACTCAGTTCATGAAAGGTTTCGTTTCCGGAGCAGAATTCAAAAACCGGTCCACATATCTTTCTGAAACTTTACATGTGTATTGCCCACCTACTGAGGTGGTGCCTTTTGATATTTTCACATTTCTGAAAATTTTATTTTTTATTATTTCCATGGAAACGGCTCTTATGTGGACTCTGTTCATGAAAGGTTTCGTTTCATATATATTAGCTTATACTATTATGAACCTTGCTTGAAAAAAATTATAATTATCTTTCAAAGGTTTACATCTTACGATCATGTGGAACCGGTGGGATACGTCATCTTCTGATGACTCTTGTTTATCAGACGGGTTAACCGTGACTATAAGCTGGCTTTCAGCAAATGAAATGTCGTTTTCTGATGAACTTGAGGGAACTTACCTCGGCACCTTAATTATTTTATACGGTATTATGGCCCAAGAAGAAACAAATGCCGATGTAGCAGGATAAAAGAGAAAAAAATTATGTGTAAAGGAGGTTTTTATTATAAGCTCTTTGAGCTCAAATGGTAGCGCGTTCAACGGCTCAATTCTCAGTTCATGACTACCAGTGCGGTTCAACAACAGGAGCAGCTCATTGAAAGAGTGTGTGACAGACTAAACTCATCGGGGAAATAGTTATAACAAGTAATTGCCGCAAAGT
Source organism: Steromphala cineraria (assembly GCA_916613615.1). NCBI lineage: Eukaryota > Metazoa > Mollusca > Gastropoda > Trochida > Trochidae > Steromphala > Steromphala cineraria. The sequence goes on from OU744730.1 coordinate 47,325,746, forward strand.
GATGTTAACAACAGGGATAATGTATAAAAACTCTTGTCTACACTTGTCACGCTACAAGATGTCATTAAGACCATCCAAATCGACTGGTCCCTGTGTCTTCCACAAAAGAAGCTTTGTGAAAAAAATGAAGAGAATCTAGAAAATAGTTCTTAACATATCATCCTTATAAGCTTTAAACGCATGTTGGTTTCGCTGTGACCTTGAAAATAATGTGAAGGTCACCAAAATCAAAAGGGCCTGGCGTCTTCCAAATAAGAAGCTATGTGCAAGTTATGAAAAGAATCCAGTGAATGGTTCTAGAGATATCCCGCTGACAAGCTTAAAATACAGATTTCAATGTTTAATTTTTAAAGCCTCTCTGTGACCTTGAATATAATGTGCAGGTCACCAAAGTCGACCTGGCCCGACGCCTTCTCGAATAGAAGGTTTGTGTGAGTTATGAAGATAATCCAGTGAATGGTTCTTGTGATATCCCGCTGACAAGGGTAAATTTCAAAGTTTCGTTATGACCTTGAAATGAAAGTCACGGTCAATAAACTCTATAGTGATCTTACTCTCAGGGCGATGAAGCCATATGCACACACACAAATCCAGTCATAAGTTTTTGAATTATTTGATCTCGTAAGCATGGACGTACGGACTGACAGATGTGGCCCAGTACTACAATCCCCCGCTTAGCGCTAGATGCACGGCGGGAGAGAAAAACAAGATACATTCACTCTCCACAGAGGTAGATCAGGTCATAAAATGTTGATTAAGCCTCTGATCAATTTAGACCAATCCGTAGTTTGCGGCAGTTTTCCTTTGTACAAAGATCCATTTGAATTGTTATCAAATAATCAAACTCTAGCTAGTAATTAGCAGCCCCGTCTAAGGACGGGGCTGCTATCAGTTTTTGTGAAGTTTCCATCGCCGCCGCCGCCGCCGCCGCCGCCGCCGCCGCACTCGTACTACTAGCTATAACTTTTTTCCACTAAGCTTTCCAGAACTCTTATTCATACCTTACAACTCATACCTCGGGGGAACGATTTTGACTCGTTCACTTACAAGGTCAAAGGTCAAGGTCACGAGCTATGTATTCACTCTAAGAATTCCTTGTAAACGCGATAACTTGAAAAGTTTTTGTGCTATGAAGCTCTAACTTGGTATATATCATCCTTGGAAAAGTAAAAAATTTTGAAAAGGTTTTGGCTACAATCCGTCAAAGGTCAAGGTCACAGCAAGGTCATGATGTAAGCATGTTTTAGCGAAAATGCTTTATTTTAACTATGAACACTTTTAATCAATACATGATTGTTATACTCAATAAAAAGTGTTCAATTATTGTGTGACCTTGAAGGTCAAAGGTCAAGGTCATGAGATATGAGTTATTACAAAATGCACTAAATTGGGGTATAACTTTATCCCATTTAGCTTTTCAGAACTCATGAACATGTCTAAATGTTAATACTTCCAGGGAATCATTATGACATGTTCACTTTTAAGTTCAAAGGTCAAGGTCACGAGTTATAAAATCACCACAAAATTCTTTGTAAACACGGTAACTTGAAAAGTTTTTGTGCTATGAAGCTCTAACTTGGTATATATCATCCTTGGAAAAGTGAAAAAATTTGAATAGGTTTCGGCTACAATCTGTCAAAGGTCAAGGTCACAGCAAGGTCATGACTTAAGCATGGTTTAGCGAAAATGCTTAATTTTAACTATGATCACTTTTAATCAATACATGATTGTTATACTCAATAAAAAGTGTTCAATTATTGTGTGACCTTGAAGGTCAAAGGTCAAGGTCATGAGATATGAGTTATTGCAATTCCTTGTAAACACAATAACTTGAAAACTTTTTGTGCTATGAAGTTTAGATTTTGTATATATTATCACTTGAGAAGTACAACATTTTCAAAAAGTTTTGGGTACTAACTGTCGAAGGTCAAGGTCACAGCAAGGTCAACATATATGGAGAAAATGGATTAATTTAATTTTTAACACTTTATTTCATGACAATAATGTTATACTCAATGAAATGTGTTCATTGATTGTGTGACCTTGAGTGTCAAAGGTCAAGGTCACGAGAACATTCCCAATTTGATGAGGCCTGTAAAAGGCGGAACAGGGTAAGGCGAAACCCAAAGTTCCGGGGCTGCTCTGCTTTTGCGGTATCCCGCAAACGCTAATCTAGTTGGAACAGAGGGAGAGATTGCAAATAACAGTGTTTAAAATGTAGCACTTTCGCCAGTCCTTAAACTGGCTACTTTTTGCCAGGATTGGTTACTTTTAGGTCAGGACTTGCAACTTTCAAAACTTTTCTTTATTTTCGCCTAAGGAATTGACCAATTAATTTCCAGGACAAGCCAGGTTTCGAATCTAGCGACGAGCATAAACTATGAGCTTGTGTGTTTGGTGAAATCAACTTTTTTGGTAGCAACAATACCGTATGTTATCTCGAAAAAATGAATGCATATGTGTTTGAAATTCAATTATAGCAAGGCGTAGATTATCAAAAGGGGAGAGATGTACCTTGTCAAGGAAGGTCAATGCATAAGGGTCATACACTTGCAGACTTAACAGACTCGCAGACTCAGACTTAACACTGGTAGACATTATACTTACAATCTAAATAAATTTAGATCAACAGGTTTTATATTTGGTCATACTGTTGATCTAAGATTGGCCCGTAAGGCAGGTCGTCCCGGTGACCTCTGACATCAGCCTCTCGGCCAATCAGAAAACTTGCCCTAGCTCGCTGGAAGTTAAAATACTCAGCAGCGCATCTTTTGAAATGGATGATGTTCGAAGCTTTGTCATTCGGAGCGGATTGCTTGGATGTATTAATAGATTAGATTTTTTCATTTTGAAATGATTTAGCGTATTTGCTAGTTGTCGATGACAAATGATAATTGCACGTCGCACAGATACTAACGTGGCGAATAATAAGCACAAAGTTAGAGCTTGATAAATGCCAATATCTGCGAAAATCCATATACAAGGGGAGGTAACTCCTTTTTTTATCAAACTCGTTTATACTAATTTATTTCATTGTCATCCAAATAATGTTTAAAATAGTGATTTTTGTCAATCATAAAACTAAAAATATTTCATACAACCAAACTAAAATCAACCTATTGATATTTTTCTTATCAGTATCGAAAACAAGATTTATTTTTCATAATGCACACTGTTATTGAGAACAGGCCATAAGCCATCATATATTTCTTCCCTTCATTCTTTGAAATAGCGACTATGAACTGTTTGTAACGTCGAATTTGATTGATCAAATCGCGAATTCCTTATTTGCATACGAAAGGTCACCGGGACGACCTCTCACACTGGTCAATCTTAGATCAACAGTATGACATTATAAAAATCTGTTGATATAAATTTATTTAGATTGTTATACTTAAGGCCGCAATGTTACCTTTTAAGACAGTCTCATTGATATGGCTGTAGTTGTTTTCATTGCACAATTGCTGAACAACACACTGTTTGGAGTCTACAGAGTCAGTAAAATGTAAAGCCACCCATTTATTGTTGTCATTATGTCATGTCGACACACCCTTTTACCACTGGATACCAATTTATATGATCCCAATAATCAGGAATAGAGTCTGGTGCAAATTAACTTTGTGTTCTGAGTATATATCCAAATGTCAAAATTCATCAAAATGTGATGATTTGTTTAGAAGTTGTGAGCCGGACAGGACTTGTAACAGTTTTCTAACAGAGTCCTCTGTTTTTATTAAGGTAAAATTTTACAAAATCATTTTAAATTTGTATATCATGACATACCTTCTTATGATTGTGTATCTCAATGTTAAAGTTGATCAAACTGTGATAACTTGTTAGGAAGGTATGATCCTGACAGGACTAGTAACAGTTTTGTTACAGAGTTCTCATTTTGTGCCAAATAGCTTTTAAAATTATAAAAATGTTTTCAAATTGTAAATCATGACACACCTTCATATGATTGTGTATTGTATTCCGTCTGTCTGTATTGTATTCCCAGAAAATGTTTTGGCCAAAATCTAAGCCAACCGCATGAATAAATAAACTTTTTTTTACATGAATATGTTCAGAATTGATTCTCGAACAGTTTAAGTGTATATTCAGTACTTTGTGGGGGCTCCTCCTGCAATACACGACTGAATACGCCTAGGTACACTGTTGATCAAATTTTGTAGGAAATCGTGTGACAGGCAATCCCAATAAGTGACAACTTCCTCTTTCATATCCTCGATATTTCTAATTCCCTTTTCGTTTATTCCGTCCTTCTTCACTCCCCACATATTCTCAATTGGGTTAATGTCTAGACTATAGCTATGTCAATCCAAACTTGAACATTTGTGTCAGCCAACCACTGTTTCGTGTTGCCTGAAGAGTGTTTTGGATCGTTATCATGTTGGGAATCCAATTATCTCCATACCATGTTCGTGGAGTTGGAAGGAGATGGCCATTTAAGGTGTCAACACATCGTTCTTTGGTCACATTTCCAGTGAAAATACACAATGGATTCACTCCACGTAATAAAATCTTTGGGCACTGTTTCGGGCGTTGGTAAATAGAGGATACTTAATGTTGTTTTCCAAATACCAGGTTTTATTTCATCGAGTGTCTGTAGAACTGTACTTCCTCGGCCTACCTGCTTCTGTTGTGTGCTCTATTCCATCTCCTGATTTTTATCATGTATTTTATTTGAGGTGAGACTGAAATAAAATATCTGTCCGTCTGTCTATATTACGCTGTTATATTAGTTGTTGGGATAGAATGGGAGACGCCTGATTGGAGGCAATCAAAGTTAGTTGTGCAATCAGCGACGCTGCTCTTAAATCATCATGTTGGCTACTAAATGATGGCAAAGGCATTGTGATATGAAATCCCCTTACCATGCGAGAAGCGTTGTCATTTGATAAAGAAACTCAAATCGATTGTGGTGTACAAAACTTTCCGCCAGGGGAAACTGCCTGAACCCAGGGATTTCGGCGAAATATGACAGTGGGTGTATCAACATTTCTTGACTTGATCTGCCTCTGTGGGGAGAGAGTGACCCATCTCAAAATCAAGCTTTCTTTTCTCTTCTGCTGTCAAATCTGCAGAGATATACTTTTCATGTATGTATCTTCATTTTAAGCTACAACAGTAGGTCCCATATGTGGTACCGTGCCATCATATGTTTCCGTGGTACTCATCATTCCGTGGTATTTTCGTGTGACGTCATATCTCTCGAGCCGCGCACTAAAATGCGCCACCTATCGATTGTCAGCAGTCTCAAGGGCTTTGAGTCGAAAATGTTCCGAACTTCGTCAATCTGCGTAAGTATAGTTTTCAATGAATGATAACTAATGTAATTTCAGCGTGGTACGTAATGCACTTTTTTCCGTGATCGTTTTCAATGTTTTTCTCAAATTATACACCTTAAAACTTTTTGAAAAAACGTTCGTCTGCTAGCTGAAGTAATCACTTAAATCAATCACGTAACGTAAGAGGGAATCCCTGCTCGATTTAAAAAAGTATGGAGCCCAAAAGGGTCTTCTCTTAAACAGGATGTTCCTGCACGACGAAATCGGCAATATCTATCGCCTTTACAGTCCTACACAGTTGAAGAATGCTTACATTGTAAGTAAGTAACAGACACACAGAGATCGTACTAAGGGCATTACTTCACCTAAATGTTTATCATCTGGTCTTGGTCCGCTATTTAGTCAGGAAGAACTCCTTACACCGTAATGCGAAATCCCCATCATACAGCAGAACGCATTGGCCCTGCAGTTGAGTACAAGACATTTCATAAACTTCCGGTTTTGATATTTTGCGGAAAATGCAAGTACCGTGCCGTCGGCTATACAAGAGCCCAGGTTGTATCCCTTGGTACAGAGTATGTCATCACTATGAACAACTAACAACTAAGACAGTCCTTGTTTATACAGTGGTTTTATTCTTCCATAGGAAGATGACCTGATCTTAAACTAAGACGTCCACGGACCCTCTCACAGGTACGTGCGACGGCAACATCAGAGGAAAGTGTTGAGCGGTATTTCTCTCAGCTGGAAGAAGTACTAGACAAGTACCAACTCAAGTCAAGTCCTGAACTCATATACAACGTTGACGAGAAGGGGTTTTACCTGACAAATGCTGCTCTACAAGTGTTTGGATCGTCTACCGACGTCCCTATAGAGATCTGTCCAGAGAAAGCAACCACAGTAGGCACAGTTAGGATGTGGTATCGCCCTAGGCAAGAAGATACCTCCTTTCGTCATTTTCCCTTGAGCTCGCATGCGTGATAACCTTTTAGAAGGGGCCTCTGTTGGAACATCAGGTACCGTCGGTGAAAGTGGCTGGTCCAATTCTCAGATATTTCAACGTTGGTTAACAGAACACTTTACAAGATACGCAAACGTCAGAGGTGATAAAAAAACCTCTACTGCTCTATGATGGACAAAGATCACACATAACCCCATCTTTAAACGACTTCGCCGTTGAAAGTGGGATTATTTTGTTTGTCTTACCCCCTCACACAAGCCATGTCCTTCAACCTATGGACGTGGGGTGCTTTGGCCTATTCAACAAGATCTTGAGTGCAGAATGTAGAAAGTGGCAACGATCCAATTCTGGCACAGTGAACAGATACAGTGTGTGTTCACTTGCGTGCAAATCTTACGAACTGTCATTATTACTTCTGTCAACGTGCAGACACCCTGTCTCAGGGAACGAACGTTACGCTTACTCCACTAATCTGTACCCTGGGCTCATCAGAAGCTAGATTCGCTCGCGCGGCCTGACTTTGGATATAGCCAATCAAATCATTTTATATCACGACCTTCTCGATAAATATTCAACGAGAAAATGATTTGATTGCCTATATCCCAAGCTAGTTTACAAACAATTCTGACAGTGTTAATTACAATCAAGTAAAAGACTTAAATTGCTACGGTAAAGTATGCTGTAAATGAGTTTCTTATGGAAAACGCACACTACTTATCAGAATATTTGAAACATTTGTGTGAACAAAAGTCAGTTTGACGCTATCACGTACTTCACGTACAATACTTATATCGGGTTACTGGTTTAGAAGTGAAGGTCAATTTATAGAAACAATTCAGGACGCTATAATCAGCAGGTTGGTTGCGTACTCAAACAAACCTAAAATGAAAAAGGAATGATTTTAATTGTTACATTTGAGTTATAATGTGTGCAGTGCTTGCAACATGCGATAGTGTGTAATTAGGCGCAGTATGATACGAGTATTTTCATTTTCAAAATACGACCCTTTTTAACTTAACAGGACGCTGTCTTTGAGGCTGTATATTCGTAACCGTTTTGGTAATAGAATTATGTAAAGAGATCTAAATATAACTTTGAAACCCTCAAGTGTTTTTCTCAGTTGCAAGACTTGGTATTTGCTTTGTTTTAATGAGAGTTTTGATGTCCAATTGTATGGTATATTATGTGCACAAAAATGGGTACACGATCTGGGAATTATTCGCACAAAAAATGATGTGAATTCGAACACTCAGAAGCTAAGTAGACTTAATGAAACCCTTCAGATGTTTAGTACAGAGCAAGATCCGGTTCAGCTTCAACTAAGTGAGTGATCTGTCAAATTACGTACACTGTTAAAGGACACATGAACTACATAGGATTTTGTTGATTAGTATTCTTGCAATTGAGTGTCGGCCTAACAAGTCAGCGATGTTATTTCTGTTAAGATGTAGACTTTCATACGGAGAGGAATAATTTATTCGACATTCATCGGGAAGCTTTTTGTAATGGGAGGTTGATGATGTCAGTCAAAGTGGTAGAATAATCCCAGTGAAAAAAAAGCAGGAGTACCAAGCAGGAAATGAACCAAAGTCATTGTAGAATGACGTATGAATTATCCATAACAAGAAGGGTTGTCAGTTTATCTAAGACGTACAAACGTCACAACGGAGCTATGGTATATAATTTGTTCAAAAAGAACATACAAATATCAAGTTAGTTTTGCATTCGGATTTGATTTCAAAGAAAGGTTTTTAATAAATAAAAGTTATTATTTTATTGTGCGTAAGGTTGTGATCGATAATTATTTATCATTTTTACATAGCTACTTTTATCACTACAAACGGAGTTTCAAGTTGTATGCTCAATAGCTATACAAGTCATGAAAAATTAACAAATTTTCGTATACTTTGCTCATAATTACATTCAGACCGCCGTTGATCTTTCCTTTATCAGAAAACCTAGATGTATGTAGAGAATTAGCTAAGTATTTTGCTTGATGTCTAAGTTTTGGCATCTTCCCATAGTAAACGACTATGGATTCTAAAATCTTATTGAAAAATCAGCTTGCAAGAAAGAGAGTAACAAATACATAGTAACCGTTAAACAACCCTCTTGTTCAACTATTTCCCGTGTTAAATAAAATAGCTTGTAGTCTTGTTTGTCATTGTGTGGGTTTTGTAACTTAAGTAGCCGCAGGATCTTAAATCTTCTTGGGAATAGTCTTTATCAGTTCCATTTTCTATAGACAATATATAGAGACGCACTGAACGAAGTACAACAAAGTACTATGGTACACTGCACTTCGCGAACCTAGAACTAAGTAAAAGTAATTTCAAACTTTATGTTTTTCACACAATAAATGCAAATAATACAACGGTACAGATACTTAAATCATAGGAAGAATGGTTTGTAATTTTCTCTTGAACTTCATTTGGATATTCAAATAGTTGATTGCACTCCTTGTTACAACGCATAAAGGCACATAACATGCATAAAACACTGATCAGTGGATTTACAACAAATAACATCACGTTACCGAAAGCAAAGAATATATAAAGTTCTTTTTTTAAATGTCATAATTTATACTCACCGTAGCCATATAATTACCCCTTAATCAGCCATTCGAAACAATTCTCTCCCCACAGAGGCCTATGAAGTCATGAAATGTTGATACAGTGGGTTCCGGCAGTTTCCCCTGGCGGAAAAAAAATTGTACCGCAAGCATTGTGATATAAACTACCATTTTTCCATGCGAGAAACGTTGTCATTTGATATAGTTATTCACATGGATTTTGGTGCAATTATTTTGCGCCAGTGGAAACTACCGGAACCCACGGATTTGGTCTTATTAGAACAGAAGTTGTATCAACGTTTCATGACTTGACCTGTCTCTGTCGGGAGAGAATGATCACAACTACGAATAACAACTTTCATTTCTCAGAATAATGTAACTTTTTAGCTCATCAGGTCTGAAAGACCCGATGGGCTTATGGCATGGCATGGCGTCCGGTGTCCGTCACATTTTCGATATCTTCTCCAGAACCAATGACTCTAGAGAGCTGAAATGTGCAGACTCCTTGGCCAATAAAAAGGTTTTGCTATCTTATTTAGAGATAATTTCATAGAGAAAAATAAGAAAATGAAAACGGTAACTTTACGTTTCTCATCTTGCCAAAACCTTTGACATCTGCAATTCTTTTTGAATAATGCTGAAAAAATAAAAAAAATAACACTTTGAAGATATCTCGTCAAGCTTAATTCGTAGAACAATCAAAGCCTGACTTTACAGAGGGTCTTCCAGACAGTGGGTAATCTTATTAGCATTTGGGACCACACGCTCTTGGGTCATTAAACATCCCAAATCATTCTCACAGCACAAGGATTATCAAAACAAATTGGAGGACACCTTAAATCAACACCTTCACAATAACATAGTATTGTACCTATCCCCATCGCCAAATTGATGATATAAGAACAGCATCGCTGATTATATTTTATTAAACAAGAGAATTAGTGAGCAAGCTCACTTTTTATACCCCCGCTTCCCTAAGTGATTATAGAAACTAAGATACAACTACACTTAGTAAGGATTCCTTACCAGAAAACTGTTTTAATTTGTTTAAAAGTCAATGAAAATGCAGATATAGACTTCCTGATTGCATGTAAGCTATATAAGCTCTTATGAAACTAACGATGTCTTTTTCAGACATTTATGATTCTTATATAGTCATTATTGTATTAATAAAATCTTCAATGTCCTTTCAATGTGACTGTATCATAAGAAAGAAGTTAACCATACAAAAATACTGAGAGTACATCGAATGGCTCATCTGAACAATAAATATCCGAGTTAAGAGCGGAACAAAAATGACTTCCTCAAAGAATCAGTTTTACAAGAAAGAAATCGAAATCTTAAAATAATAATGAGAGTGGTCTGACTGAAATATACAAAAGACATATCTAGGGACCATAGTCATTACATATATACAGTTTTATCACATTGGAAGAAATAGTATCAGAGTTATGAGCGGAACAAAAATGACTTCCTCAAAGAGTCACTTCTACAATAAAGAAGTTGAAAATCTAAAATAATGATCATGGAATCTGACCACAATTAACAAAAGGCACATCTAAGGACTGTAGGGATTACATATATAAAGTTTCGCAACATTTGAACATATAGTACTCAAGTTAAGAGCGGAACAAAAATGACTTCCTCAAACACTCACTTCTACAACAAAGAAGTCTAAAATCTAAAAAATGATGAGGGCATCTGACCGAAATATACAAAAGGCACATCTAGGGACCATAGTGATTACACATATGAAGTTTCGTGACATTTGAAAAAATAGTATTTCAGTTATGAGCGGAACAAAATGTGTGACGGGACGGACGGACGGACGGACTGACGCGCTGACCGCTATATACCCCCTGACTACTTCGTAGCGGGGGTATAATAACTAACTTAGATTGCCTCAAACAGGTCCAATTCTACCCCATAAACTCTGTGAATAAGAACAGAGACTCGATCAACTTTTCTGGATAACCTCCCTTTAAATAAGATTATCTCCCTTTTATATTGCTAACTGTATATGAGGTGATTGATTGGAGAACTAAACAAAGCTGACATTCCTGAAGATAACCCTACATCACCTTTTAACTAATCTGGCCTGTAAGGCCCGATGGGCTTATGGCATGGCATGGTGTCCGGCGTCCGTCCGTCCGTAAACTTTGTGGAATTTCGACTTCTTCTCCAGAACTATAAGCCTTAGAAAGCTGAAACTGTGTACAGACTCCTTGACTAGTAGTGAGGATTATAAATTGTAGCTTTTGTGAGCCTTTGACCCCTAATAAGGGCCAGAGGGGCCACGCCCTTAAACCTATTTTCATCTTCTTCTTCAGAACCATAAGACCTAAAAAGCTGAAACATTGCGTTCAGACTCCTTGACTAGTGAGGATTATGATTTATAGCTTTTGTGTTCCTGTGGTCCATAATAAGGGCCTCAGGGGCCACACCCGTTAACCTAATTTCATCTTTTTTCAAGAATATCAGGCCTAAAAAGCTAAAACGTTGTGTGCAAACTCCTATGTTAGATAAGGAGGATTACAAATTGTACATTTGGTAACCCTGTGGTCCAAAGTAACATTTGCCACACCTTAAAGCAAAATTGATATGAAGCCTGATGAACTACAGAGCCACTGGCTCTATGTTAAGGCATTACTGCCATGATAACAACAAATATAAAAAAGCATGAGCAGCAAATATCATTCACGAGGTGCGTATCTCAATTAGTTTACCATCGTCTGTTGTAAATATTGATTCATGTTGGGAGTCGATGAGACTAAACAGGACATTGCTTCAAGGTATAACACGTACCTACTCCGACTGAAGCACTTATTGGGGAGACTTAAAAGGTTCGAGACCTATGTATAACAGACTTGCATATCCTGAGATGTCAGATTCACCTTTGATTGTAATGTGAAGTATCTAGCTATCACGTTTCGTCTGTGACGTGCGTAGTAGCTTCTTTAACTTACTTGAAACATCACGTTAGGCTGAAATGCGTCGTGTCTGTTATCAATATTTTGAGCTTGTTGAACCATTTAATGCTGAGGAGATGTCAATACAATGCTATAAAATTGGTATAAATATCATTATATAACATATGATGGGTGAATAAAAGCTGCAATTAACTGTTTAACTGTAACGTATAGTTCATCTGTACAATGATTCTGATTTTTAAACTCTTGTTAAAGCGATATTTTATGGTTCATGAGATATCGCCTTAACAAGAGTTTCACCTAATGTCTTCAAATTTGGTCACAACCTACATTAAGCATTCTCTCCCCACAGAGGCAGATCAAGCCTCTGTTCTATTACGCCAAAATTCGTGGGTTCCGGCAATTTCCCCTGGCGGAAAAAAAACTTTCATCACAATACATTTGAGTGTCTTTATCAAATGACAAGGCTTCTCGCATTGAAAGGGTGGTTCATATCACAATGCCTTTGCCTTGTTTCCATAGCCAAAATGATGATTTAAGAACAGCATCGCTGATTGCACAACTAATTTTCATTGCCCCCAATCAGGCATCTCCCATTCTATCCCACAAACTCGGCGTAATATAACAGAGGCTAGATCAACAGGACTTGATCTGCTTCTGTGGGGAGAGAATGACATTAAGGGACACCAGTCAGTTTTGATGACCTTCACTATAATTTCAAGATCACCACGCCACTATGTCCACTTTTGAAACTCTTGTTATAGTCATATCTCTTGAACCATTGCACTTAATGTCAATGGGAATAATGCATTTGCTTATAGTGCCAAATATTTCGAAATATCTCAACGGCGGGGGACCTTACCATGTTAGTGGCAAACACTCATCTTTTCCTTGTTTCATGCGGAATAGGTCATGTACCGTTTTTATAAGATTTAAAGGTTAAAACTGTAAACGATTAATAAAAATTTCATTCATCACCTGCCTCGCTCAAAAGCAACAACATCGCGGAACGTGGATTTGCCGAGAGAGGTATTCATCGAATATCTTACATTATTACAAAATTCAAGGGTAAAATAAAGATGAAAAACACAATATTCTTTTCTGAAGTAAATCTAAATTTCCTAAAACAATCGATGACTTTCCTATCAACTGTATTTTGTTTTTAAACTTTGATTTCTTGCTGCACTTGTGTCATCTCAAACAGTCGATCAACATCCTGGAGGGTTGGAATCTGACTGACATGTCTCATTTTCAACCTGTTCTTCTGTCAGATTTCAGTTATCGTGCAAGGCATAATGATACTCATAGGATATAATATTTTTACCTACTATCCTATCTTCATGAGTTATCCTTGCAAACTGTCAGACCGAAAAGCCAGTGATTTTCTACTCGATGAATCATACTGAGACTCATTACCTTTCTGTGAAGGCCGTCACGATATGCTATTTATCGAGGGTTAAATTCATTGTATTGGCATATGTTCATAAACAATGTTTTAATAAACGCATACTACAAATGTAACAACTGCCCCCCCCCCCCCCCCCCAAAAAAAATGTTTGGGCATTTCATTTCATTAATGTGATTTGATGAAATTTAATTTATTCTATACTTAACTTATAGAAGATACGAAATACTTGAAAATAGACGTCATGAGCGTACAGCATGCTAGTGTGATTTCTGTGGTTGAGCATTCTCTTCACACGGAGTTAAGTCATGAAATGCTGATCCAAACTCTTATGTAATAACACGGAATAGAGAGAGTGAAGTCTGATTAGATACAATCATTGTTAGTTGTGCAATTAACGACGCCAATAAATTTTGCGACTGAATCTTGGCAAAGGTAAGTAACAATAATTAACCATTTCGTTTTAATTAGCTGAAATGTTTAAGCTGGGTTAGAATGTAATGTTTTGCCGCAAGGTTGACCTTTTAATCATAATCCCTAACAGCTTAGGAGTGTGTACAAAAGGTTTCAGATGTTAGGTCTTTTTCTTCTGACAAAGAAAATTAAGAACGTGTATATGACAGGGCCCTGTGGCATCGTCACATGATAACCAATTCTCTAAATCAAAATACCTATCATATTAGAAATCTTTAATCACCATTTCAGCTTTCTTGCCCTTTTGTTTTTTAAAAAGAACACGAAAGAGGGTTTATAGGGTATACCCTTGTGGCCTTAAAAGAGCCACAGGGTAACAACAAATATAAATCAGAATAACCAATAGCTTATAAATCTTTACACACGGTTTCAGCTTTCATGGCCATTTGCTTCGCCAGTAGAGGATTATGGTTTTTAATGGAGTGGCTTCGATGGCCCATTTTTGCCAGCGTCACCAAACCTTTGAATCATTATACTAACGAATCACGGAGACTGAACAACCCAAAAAAGTTCCAGTTTTTCTTGAATGGAAGTAAATACGATGTATATGACAGGACTGATGGACGGACTCTCGACGTCTTGCCATGTTATTAGCCGATCGACTCTGGGATATCATTAGAATATGTCGATACAAATGTTCAATGATTGCAAGTCATGTGTCAGGGAGTCGATTAAAAAAACGAATTCATCTTCTTCCGTTTCTGTCTCCTGTCTTGACCAGAGCTCTAAGCTTTTGGGAGAGGGCTATGATACATAATCATATTTGAAGAAGCCAATTGTTATTTTTTTTCCTTTAGGTATACGCAGGGTAAAAAATTATCATCCACGTTTAAGATATCATGTAAGTGAGTTGAAATATGATTTATTTATATTGGCATTAAGGCGAATTCAACATGTGAATGTGGTTGTTTTTGCGAAAATGTTTTTCACTTTATGTTTGAGTGCCCTATATATGATGAACACAGATTAAGAATGTTAAATGTATTAAAATCAGATGTTAATGATGATGCCGTCAATTTAGATTAAGGTTTATGTGGCAGTAAAAACCTTTCAATTTTACAAAACCAGGCCACCAAAACCATTCAAGGCAGTCCAGCAATATATTTTAAACAGCAAGCGCTTCTGTTGACTGCAGCATGTACATACTTACTTTTGTAAATAGCTTTCTACCATTGTGTATTATACTAGTTTTCATGTTTTAATGTATGTCACTATGTATCTATCATTTTTTAAATACTTTGGAGAATGTTACCTAAGTTGGATAACTTGTTCCTAATCCATTTCTTTATTGAATAAAATATGTTTAACTAGAAAAATAGGCTAGTTCATTATCATACTGTAATCCAGGAGCTAAGTAAGCATTGACTTATTAAGGATCAAACTTGAACAAGATTATTTTGCTTCTAAACAGATATCTTAAGCATGTTTTACTTATGTCATGCTTTTGGTATTGAAGCATCAAATGCAACTTTTCGTAACATTACTTGCACAATTTGTTGTTGTTAGTTCATCACTTAAGGCATGAATGTTCAGTGAAAGACTCATGTATATTGAAGTTTCAATTGAAAGTGTGTCCATGGGTTATATATTTCAGGAAATAGGGAAACAAAACAAGTCTGAATACATTGCTTATACCAGGAAGCGTATTTAATGATATGTCATTCGGTAAGACTATACAAGGTCTACTGACGGACTACAAGTTGGTAATTACATCAGAATACGATCAAAGGCAAGGCGGGTTAATGTTTCTACGATCGTGAATGCTCACGTTGCAATCATTGTGTTGGCAGGAAGAATATCGGTTACTCAGCCAGGGCCTTCTATTCACAAGCAACCTTTAATAAGGTTGACCTTTAACTCCCATTCTGTAGGAGTGCACTAAGGTTGCATTACGGACTTATTATCACCTTCGGACAAATACAATAAAGAAGTTGTTATCCATCCTACTCTTTGTCATACCTTCGGACTTTGTAAAGGAGTCCCAGATTAAATGTAATAATTTTTCTGTATCGCACCTCTGAGAAATGACGAATGTTACGTTTGGCTTGTTATCAAAACCAGAACCAGGATTTATAACGTTCCACATTGCCAGGTTTAGGCACTATTGCACAGCCTAGGCCTTTCTTTTGAAATATACACGCCACATTGTTGAATGTGATGGTTATGATGATAATCATGAATAATAAAAGAAGATTCAAAACGCTCATCACGAACGGGCTATAACCGGAAAATCGAGAAAGTTTGTTTTATGATGAGCGTTTTGATCTTCTTTTATTATTCGAGATCAAAGCACCAATGTTAACCTGTAGCAAAAAAAACCCCATCTACCATCCCATATTCAATCGGAGAATTTCTTACTGAGAGAAAAGGATGTAAAACTGTCGAAGAACTGATAGTCCATCCGTCCGTCCGTCCGTAAACTTTGTGGAATTTCGACTTCTTCTCCAGAACCATAAGGCCTAGAAATCTGAAACTTTGTGTACAGACTCCTTGGCTAGTGAGGATTATAAATTGTAACTTTGGTGACCCTGTGACCCCAAATAGGGTCACAGGGGTCACAACTTTAAAAACCTATTTTCATCTTCTTCTCCAGTTCCAAAAGGACTAGAGAGTTAAAAATGATATGTGCAGACTCCCTGGCCAATGGGGATTCTAATTTGTAACTTTGGTGACCCTGTTACCCCAAATAGGGTAACAGGGATCACAACCTTAAAAACCTATTTTCATTTTCTTCTTCAGTTCCAAAAGGACTAGAGAGTTAAAAATGATATGTGCAGACTCCTTGGACAATGGGGATTCTAATTTGTAACTTTGGTGACCATGTGACCCCAAATAGGGTCACGGGGTCACAGCCTTGAAAACATATTTTCATCTTCTTCTCCAGTTTCAAAAGGTCTAGAGAGCTGAAATTATATGTGCAGACTCCTTGGCCAATGGGGATTCTAAATTGTAGATTTCGTGACCCCATGACCCCAATTAGGGTCACAGGGGTCACAACCGTAAAAACTTATTTTCATAATCATCTTCAGTTCCAAAAGGTCTATTGAGCTGAAAGACTGCATGTAGACTCCTTGGCCAATTGGGATTCTATACTGTAGGTTTCGTGACCCCATGACCCCATGACCCCAAATAGGGTCACAGGGGTCACAATCTTATAAACCTATTTTTCTCCATTAGATGACAGTCTATGGCAAATTTATTTCTCCTTGGATATTTTAGTGTGGACTTCTTTCACTGTCTAATATTGGCGATCTAGAAGGTGTTGAATAATAATAAATCATTTGGCTAAGGAAATTTATTCCGAAATCGTTACATTTGTTTTGTAAATTTTTTAAAGGTTTTCTTGCAATAGGTAACATCAGTTTCATTTTTAGCTCATCTGGCCTGTATAAAGCAAACTTGATATGATGCCTGAAGAGCTACAGAGCCAATGGCTCTATTTTTGATGTCGTGCTATCAAACTGATAAGGACAAGAGTAAAATCACCTTTCAAAGAGTATTTTTAAGTGTATTTCCATTTTTCCTTAAAGATGCTGTTTCATAATTGCATGCGGGTCAGGCTGAAATTTAGCTATTGAGAAAAGAAATACAACACTCATCTTTCGTCGAAATTTTGATATCATATTTAGATTGTTTAATCATTACACAATAACATACTTTTTTCGACGCCCAAAGCACACCCCTTGTAGAAAGGGCAAAGCATTTAACGAACCCGCTTTCGGTGACGTAATCATTACGCGTGTAGGATTTACACCGTGTCACAACTAGCGTATTTGCGTTCGATGGGTATCAACTTTGGCAGCAACGAATACCTTGTTCGGAGAAAAAGAAAAGAAAATCTAGTCGTGCGCGACAAAGACGGTTTTCAAGCGTATATTTAGAGACCGGAAGTTGTGAGATGGCCACACTTGATTCGCCTTTATGTTGGCTGCCGTTTCCGTAATTTTGGTAAATTATCTCATATTTAATGAATTTTGGTCCGATTTTCCCTAGGCTGGTCGCTAAATTTTTCAACAAATACAACGAATACATTAAAAATACTTTTAAAAATATTATATGATAAAAATATAAGTATGATACAGTATCTTTAAGAAAAAATTTAATTCCATGTGAATAATTTTTTCTAAAACTAACATTGTAATAACACAAATCAACAATATGTGAAAATCAATACGTGCCTATTTATTCACATATTGTTAACATTTCAAACATGGTATGGGTAAAGTCTATTTCTAACACCTGCCTAATTTTATTACGCTGAAATCTGTACATGTAGGTTCCGGTAGTTTCCCCTGACGGAAAAAAAATTGCACCACAATCCATTTGAATTTCTCTCTCAAATGACAACGCTTCTTGCAGGGTGACTCATATAGTAATTACATAATATTATAACCATAAACCTTTAGTTAATGCATAAATACTATAAATAAGTATAACTAAGCATTTCAAGTAAAGTAATTATCATAAGTGTAATAAGTAATGATGTGAACTAACTTATGCAAGAATGTGTGTATGAAAGTTGATTTTATGAGTAATTCTATAACATAAGTGTGACTGGATTGTGTATAATTATATAAATCACACATTCAAGGAGTACTTTCCTTGTAGTCTTATATTTTGCATTGGTCAGTTATTATGACTGAACTATTTCCAGTCATGTTATATATTGTATATATGTTTTTGTGTACCATTTGCTTGGCTCAGGTATGTCTATCCTGTACCATCATGCGGAGGGTTGACCGCCGGTAGATCATAACACTCCCGTGTCACCCACAGGGTATGCATTGTTTTATAGTTTATATCATATTTCATGCATAAGTGATGTATTTAGTTATTGTGATGTATAAAACCTATTGCGTTGTATCATGTTAATATTAACATGGTATTATATCACTAAATGGTAACCATCTGTGTTTGGAATATATATATGATATGTATATTTCTTAATAATGACTATGATGCATATCATAACTGATTGATGGCATATTTGTATGTGTATGCAAATGCTGATTTATGTAATGAATTGTAATACTATGTGATGTGATATGTTTATGTGTTACACCTGATGATATTGTACTTATTATTTTACCATTGTGTTACAGAGTGTTTCTCGTATCTATATTAAGCATCTATCGGAATAAATGAGTAAACTCACAACCCGCAGCCTTACTTCTCTTTGTGATTGAGGGTATTTCAAGGCCGCAACATTGATATATGTGAACATTTTGTAAATTCATATTAAAGAAAGTGACAATTTAACACCCTTTTTCATTCTGGAGAACATCTCAAATACTAAACTGGACATTGTTGAAAATTTCAAAGGGTCATTGACTTATTACTTTTCAAAATGTTGAAAAATGTTGTTGAAGTTAATAAATCTATGAGTTTGAATAAGACTTCTGTTATTTTTTTCAACTTGAAATGGGCTTGTTGGTTATATATTTTGATTTATTCGAAAATCTGGTATTTGAACACTTGAACTAAAACTTAATCCACAGTTTCTAAGTCTTAAACTTACAAATATCTTAGTTGAAAATCCATTTATGAAATATAGCTGTACGTAAGGCTAAATATAATTATATTTGAAGTCTGATAAACAACATTAAACTTGTTGTTATAAAAACAAAGCCCTACTGATCCCACATGTACGTTTTAGAAATGAAAATATTAAAACCTTTTGTTTTGCAATCTTTTAATGAAATTGTTCATGCAAAATAGCAGAAGCATCAATTAAAATCATTTGAGGAATTAACTCATAAAAGTTTTAAAATTTTCAATAGAAAAGATTAAATAAGTTATATCTGATCGCTGATGAAAGTCAACGAATTCGATGCAAACTGAGATAACTCTTAATTCGATGTCGTTTTCATTGTTACTAATTCTATTAAAAACTAGTCTCCCTTTCTCTTAATTGCCAAAAAAATATCATATCCAATATTTACTTCATACTATTTCATATGTAAGTGACTTAATTATAAGTTATTTCAAGTCATTCAAACGGAAATACATAAATAGGCCCTCGACCGATCTGACATCGTGCACTTGACTCAACATGTTCTTTTATTTTCGAAAAATATTGTAACCTAAAGAATGCTGGTAAGATGAAAACGTTGTACAGCGGTCCCGAGGGTGTGATGTACCCTGTGTGAGAGTGTATGTTCTCCGCGGCTCACGCTTACGCCTGGGGGAACATAGACTCTCACACAGGGTACACAACACCATGTATACCTCGTGACCGCTGTACAACTTATTATGTACATGTATTTCTTGATGATATGCTCTATCTCTGTGAAGATATGATTGTACATGTACCTCAAAACTATAACTGTATTAATGTATATAAAAGTCACTCTTATGAATACATCTATGGGTAATAATCTCGGTATTTAATTGCCAAGGATTTGTAAAGATTTGTTGAATATTTCCTTATTAAAAATATTAGTATTTCGAGGTTGAAGAAATTAAATAGACAAGGTATATCCAATTGCATTTTATTACATAATACATGCGTGATCACCCTGGAAACGTGTACTGTGATATATACTATATCTAGCCCAGTACTATATCGTGTAAAGATTGTATCCCTATCGTATAGTAATCGTGTTGACTTCGTGTTTTAACTGTACATTCGTGTTGTCATATTGGTCCTAAAGTTAAGCATTTTAAGGGTTAATTTTACATTAGTACGATAGCCGGCCAATTTATCGTTCGTATAGTGATTGTGCTGCTATCGTGTCTAGTGGCAGAAGCCCGATCAACCCAATCATAACACAGACACTTCACAATCATCACACAAGCACTACATGATCAACACGTCAACAACCCTATTTTCCGAAATTAGGAAAATGTTTGATATTTGAGCGAATCGTGTTGGGATTAGAGCATGATCAGCTCAATCACTGTACGATTACAAAGCAAAAACATCACAATAACAACACAAAAACAACAGAATGACTTCATGGTCCCTTTCGTACAGTGATCGTAGTCGAGTTGTGCTTAAATGATTTGTGGTGAACATTTGTGCCCCGAAAACAACCCGCCGGAAACGATGGAACACGTCTTATTCAAGGGCGTCACGCCGACGCTAACTCATTTTTAGTATTGAATAGCTTGAAAATGTCGTTTCCGATTCGTTAGTGTCACGAGTATGTGGTTTTATATCTAGTACATCATCGTATTTGTTTCCCGTCGAGGAACAACCCAACCCTGATACCTATCGAGCCAAAAGCCTCGTTCTGCTCATGATATAACCATCCAATGAAAGGACTCGCGTCAGGCTCTTAAAATAATGACATTGGCTGGCTGAAAGAAATCAAATGTCACCTTTAGCCATGATCAACCGCCAGTTAGCAAAACGAGGCATTGATAGATGTAAGAATATTAGAAGGAGCTTAACCGCTTCAACGACATATTTGAGATTTTACATTTTGTTTCCCATTTGCTACTTAGGAAATCATGACAAAAACAAATATCTGCTTAATGTTCCCAAGTAGTAAATTTATATCTTTCGCTTAAAAAAACAATAATTATACAAATCTGGAATTTCTAAACCTAATTATTTCCTTTTGATATCGTGCAGTTCCTTTGACATTTCTTTATGTAGATCGGTCGCTGTTCAGTCTCATTACAGTCGGAGAATCTGTATCAGTTTTGTCAGTTTTGTTATCCATGTCAATATTTTCTCACTGTCATACCACTGAAAGCCTGTATCATATGACAGCAGTTAATTCTATCCAAGGACACTAGGTGACATCTGTCGTGATACATGAGCGTGAGACGTTTACACGTGTCATACAGAATGTCAAGTGAAATGAAGGATCATATTCATAATGTCAAATGAATAACCTGATTTTAGACATGTCAGTTTCTTCATCGTCGAGTGTATTTGTCCAAGTTTTAATAACATTGGGCTTAATATCCTCAAGATTTCGATAAACCAACGAGTTTGACAGTATTAGGTTCTATGTTTATTTAAACTTTATTCCTATCTTAACCATACAGCATGGAGGAGCTTGGTCAAATATTTCATCCATTTAATAATTGTTTACCGTAAATCTTTATTTTGATTTTATTTAATTAATTTGTATTTGCGGTAAAACATGGATTGGTTTACTTTAAATGATATCGTTGTTACTAAATACATTTCAGGGTCGAAATGACATAAAGAGAAGAGGTCGGGTTGTAAGATACTTTCTCTACCATAAATGGATACCTGTTACTTTGTATATGGCTTCAAAATGAACGCAGAATTACCAGTAAAGATATTTAAGAGTAAAATATGTACACAGCATCAAAGCGCCACTCCTTGACTTTCAACACATGTTGTTATGATTTGAAACGAATGCAGTTGGCATAATTAATGCTGTAAGTAAAAAACATCTCATATATGCATCACGAAGAGGAATTATATGATGATAAATTCGTATTTTCAAAGAAAATCTTCTAACAGTCATATAAATTATTATATTTGTGGAAGCACAATTAACAGGTACGATTTATGTAAATACTGGTTATATAACCTAATAATATCAAAAACTCGTAACTGTCATTCTGACTGATATATGTCTCCAAAATTACGATTTACTGATTGACGCGCGTCTTTGTCCGGAATTCGATCAATTTCTCGACTTAAACCTTCGTAATGTAAACTATGCCACGTCGACAGGTTCTAAAATGATTGGAAATGAGATTGTGATTTATGACACCCAACTAATACACAAGATTTTACTTCTCTAGAGCCAAATATCAGGAGAAAACGTCGACGGTGTTAAGAATGACGCTATTTGTAAACTCTGGCTACTAGGTCCAAACAAATGATATTGTCTTTTTAATGATGATTGTTATAAGAAAGCTTAGAAACCCTGCATTATCTAGACTGCAAATTGAACTCAAGGCTAAGGCTTCACAGAAATAGAACTGAGTTTATACGAGTGAAATAATAAAGAGTCATAGTACGATGTGATTGGCAATTGATGTAAAATATTCGTTTATACAAATGTTTCTTCTAAATTATATTTTATACTAAATTGAAGTTTAACATTTAGAAACGTTACATTTCTAATGAAAAAAATAGAGCAAGTGGCTCTGTTGCTCATCAGGCTTCATATCCATTTTGGTAAAGGGTGTGGCAAATGTGATTCCCCCCTTCGTAGGGGCCACAGTGTCACCAAATGTACAATTAAGAATCCTCCTTTTCTAAATAAGAAGTTGTACACAATGATTCAGCTTTCTAAGCCTAATGTTTCTCATCAGAAAAAGATGAAAATAGGTTTTAATGGTGTGGCCCTTATTATTAGAGACAAAGGGTCAACAAAGTTATGAATTATATTCCTCACTAGTCAAGTAGTATGTACACAAAGTTTCAACCGAAAGCTTCTGGAGAAAAATATGAAAATAGGTTTTAAGGCTGTGGCCCTTATAAGGGGTCACATGGTATCCAAAGAAAACATTTTCCCAGGTTTGCATAAACTTATTCTAGGTGATTTTAATGGCTGCTCTTTAAAATCCCGATTACCGCACTATGAACAGTATGTGAAGTGTGCAACCCGTCATTCAAAGAAGATTGATCTCTGTAACGGTAATGTGAAACATGCATACAAAGCTCTCAGCAAACCTCCACTTGGTTCATCAGACCACAATGGTGTATATCTAATACCTACATACAGACAAAAGCTGAAAATTGGAACAGTGATAAAGAAATTTATCAAAACATGAAATGCAGATTATCTTGATTGCTTGAAAGAACGTTTCGCATGTACGGACTGTGAAGTGCGCTGGTTGCGAGGATCCTGATATGTTATATGACATTCTGCACTGACATCATCATACCAACCCGAGAAATAAAGATATATCCAAATAATAAACCTTGGGTCACAAAAGAATTAAAACTTCTGAATGAATGAAACGAAGCGTGCGTTAAATGTACAAACAGATATCAATAACAAAATTCGAGAATGCAAAAAAACAATTCAAGATTAAAGTTGAAGAGGAATTCAGACCGAATAACAGCAGGAAAGCCTGGCAATGGGTGAAGACTACATGTATGATTGATTTTGATAAGCCGAAGGAAACAGTTCCGCTCTGTGATTCATCAACATTGTAAATGCACTGAATGAATTCTATAGCGGATCATTCTCTCCCCACAGAGGCAGATCAAGTCATGAAATGTTGACACAGCCTCTGTTCTGTTACGCCGAAGTCAGTGGGTTCCGGCAGTTTCCCCTGGCAGAAAAAAGTCACATCGCAATACATTTGAATTTCTTTATCAAAATGAAAACGCAAATCAGGCATCTCCCTGTTATCCCACACACTCGGCGTAATATGACAGAGGCTGTATCAACATTTCATGACTTGATCGGCCTCTGTGGGAAGAGAATGTAGCAGATTTTTCCATTTTTCGAAAGAACTAAAGAACCTGTTAGATAGTATGCAAGATGACAATAATTAATCGTGTGTATTAGAAGAAGAAGTTTTATTTAGCTTTTCAAAAATCAATATAAGGAAATCAACAGGCCAGGACTGTTTGAGTGGTATCATCTTGAAAGATCTTTTGTAAAATCTATCAACTTTCCCTGGACACTTACATCATACACCGTTCATGGAAATTATCCGAAGTGATACCAGTACCTAAGAAGGATAAGCCTAAAGTAAACTAGGACTGCCGCGGCAGTACTTAGGTCTTCAAGATTCCTGTTTGACCTTCACATACTGTTTGACCTTCACATGCATGTTTGACGTTCACATGCATGTTTGTTAAAGAGGTTTCAAACATACCAAGCAAAATATCACTTTTTAATATGCAAAGTTTGACCCTTCCTCCTGACCGGAAGTGACTGTTCGCGAGCGATTTTATTCTTTTATCTTGAAGACCTTGCTAATGTCTAACTCTCATGCAAAAATCATTCAATTGTACGGTCTGGTTTTTGAGTTATCTGCCCTTGAAGTTGGGGATTTTTCGATTTTGGTCAACTTTGAAAGGTCGCAGCAACAAAAGTATTGACCTTAGGATCTTAAAAAACATAAGTTTTACACTACAATACTTCAGCTACATTCAGTATGAATTTCAGCTCTCTAGTGCAAGTATCTTCAGAGGAGAAGATTCTCAAAGGCGGGTGGGGTCGGAAATCGTCAAAAATGCACTAAAAGCAAGATGGCGGCCAAACCACGTGACCTGCGAATTTGTCCTGATTTCCTTTTTTTCATTATTTTTCATTGCGCTTCTTTTAAAAAAAAATGCAAGTCTCTAAGTGCATTTTGAAAAAAAAATCAATGTTAAATTTTCGAATTTGGATTCGAACTGGACCTTTAATGGATGAACCGATTTTGCCCAAAAGCTTCGCATGTTTATTCCTATATAAGGGCTATCAGCATGCCAAGTTTGGTCGTATTTAAAGCAGCCGTTTTTGCTGTAGCTCGTTCACAAAAAAAGTACAAATAATAATAGAAAAAAAGAACTTGAAGAAATCGGATAATAACAATAGGTCTTCCAGACTTTGTCTTGAAGACCTAATAATGACTATAGACCTGTCGCATTAACTTCAATTGGTTTGAAGTAATTTTAAACGGATTGTGCTGAGTATGCTCCTGAACTATGTTAACCCACATTTAGATCCTTTGCAATTTGCTTACAGGGCGGGGCGCGGGGTTAAAGATGCTACTGTCTCTTTATTGAATTCTGACTATCAACATCTTGAAAAACCTTCTTCCTATGTTAGAATTTCGTTTGTCGACTTCTCCTCTGCCGTTAACACAATTCAGCCTCACATTTTGATACGAAAACCTATTGATTTAGATGTATGCCCCTCTTTGGTCAAATGGATAGCCTATTTCTTGTGTCACAGACACCAATATGTTTAACTGAAAGGAGCTCGTTCAAGTACTGTGTCAATTAACACCGGGGCTCCTCAAGGATCTGTATTGTCTTCTATATTTTTCACTTTATATACTAATGATTGACAATGTGTAAGTTCTTAACCGAACTGTTCTAGGTATTAGTAGTTTACTTTTTGACAGTGAAATGTCATACACAGAAGAAAGTAATGATTTCTTGAAGAAGTGGTGTCGTGTTAACTTTTTAGAACTTAATGTATCAAAAACAAAGGAACTCATCATAGGTTTTCGAAGAAATAAAACAATTAATCCCGTCATTATTAATGAAGATGTTGTCGAGGTACAATGTAGTGAGTAGTTTTAAATAACTTGGAACTGTAATTGACAATAAGTTAAATTTCTCTGACAATACAGATGGCATTTATAGTAAGTGCCAATCTCGCCTTCATTTTCTCAGGAAACTACGATCCTTTCATATTGACTCAACTGATTGGGCCTTTTCTATTAAAACTTGTGCACAGTCTGTCCTCATGTTCTCTATACAGTGGTGGGTTGGCTCTCTGTCATTGACAAATAGAAATAAATTAAATAAGATAATCAAACAGGGAGAAAACAATTGCTAATCGTACCTTTCAGAGATTAAATAAACTTCATTAAAAACAGATTAGAAATTTAGCTTTAACAATTATTAGTGACCCTTTTCATGAATTACATGAATGTTTTGAAATTTTACCATGTACATGTAACAGCAAACGCTATAAAATGTCATTTGTGTCCATGTCCATTTCAATTCATAATGATCGTTAATTGTTCACTATCACACTATTTGTTCATTTATAAATATTTGTGTATTTCATTTGTATATATATGTAATGTATATATGTGTTTGTATTTATTAAGAACATTGTGTATATAATTTTGAATTTCACGCTCACTTAAATGTAGCACAAATTCCTTAACAGGCCATCAATATTTACCTTATCTTAAATGTAGCTTGAAACATTCCAATCGTGTAAAACTCGAAATGCAAAAGTCTGTTTTACCACTCTTAAATTTCCATTTGTGAAACGTTACTTTTAACATTGCTTAATGTTAATATTACTCTTGTTTGAAATATATAAATGAGTTTCGACTTTTACATTTCTAGAAATACATTTCAACTTTTTAAAGTTCAAAACAGCAAGTTCAGATTTACAGGACTGAAATGTTAGGTTTGCATACTTGGACTTGTCTTTTTGAGAATTTCATGGCTGGGAACGACATGTTACATCTTGCGAGTATCGGGTCTCCATAGTTTTTTGGCACACACCCTATTCCATATTTCTTGAGCTCACTGGTTGTTTATCCCCAAAAGAGGCAGATCAAGCCAAGAAATGCTGATACAGCCTCTGTTATATTACGCCGAAATCCTTGAGTTCCGGCGGAAAAAATTGCACCACAATCCATTTGAATTTCCTTATCAAATGACAACGCTTCTCGCATGGAAAGGGTGATTCAAATCACAATGCCTTTGCCATCATTTAGTAGCAAAAATGATGATTTAAGAACAGCACAACAAACTAATCAGGCGTCTGCCATTCTATCCCACAAACTCGGCGTAATATAACAGAGGCTATTTCAACATTTCATGACTTGATCTGCCTCTGTGAGGAAAAAATGGATATCCCTAGTTCTGTATTGCAGAAGACACCACGTAGGAAGATGTGCATAGTTGCACATCTAGAGAATATTTTCCTGTTTGAAAATGTGTGGTCCTCGATATGAAATATGAATTGCATGCGTGTTTAAATTACATTAAATCTGATCGGCTTGAAATTTATTCTAAAATTCATTATTCAAAGAAGTCGTTCAAATTTTTTTTTAATTTATTATAAAATTCATAATTCAAAGAAGTCGTTCAATAAAAAAATTGTTTTGTTCATTTTGATTTATTGTTATGCATTTCAGTTATCTGGGGATGTCCAATTACATGGATGTTAGGGGTAAGGAAGACAGTTACGTGTATTTAACCCATTAATCATTTCAAGAATAGTTGGTAAGGTAAACATTCTGAAACGAATGTAATGAAATCCTTTGATCAATGCGTTTCCGTTTCGCATTATAACGTCACCCTTCTGAAGAAAAATACTCTGACGTAGATGGCCCTTAGGAAAAAGCCTGAGATTCATACTTGACAATCTGTGGTAATGGAAGTGAACGAATAATAACTTTTTAATCAAATTAAAGGTAATAGTAACATAGATTCCTAGTTGCAAAGGGGATTTAAGCAGTGTCTATGCCTTTACCCGTTCTCTCCCCACAGAGGCAGACCAAGTCCAGAAATGTTGATACAGCCTCTGTTCTATTACGCCGAAATCTCTGGGATTAATTTAATTTTTAACACTTTATTTCATTACAATAATGTTATACTCAATGAAATGTGTTCATTGATTGTGTGACCTTGAGTGTCAAAGGTCAAGGTCACGAGAAAATTCCCAATTTGGTGAGGCCTGTAAAAGGCGGAACAGGGTAAGGCGAAACCACAAGTTCCGGGGCTGCTCTGCTTTTGCTGTATCCCGCAAACGCTAATCTAGTTATTTTTGTTATCAAAAACAACAATCTTGAAGGGATATAAACCGTTTAATTTGTTATTGTTTCAAGAATTCTTGTTATTACTTATAAAAGTTAAGTGCTTTTTCATGTTGATGGAAATGGAAATGTGAACCAAACCTAATTCAATAGACGGTAATTGTATGATGGAATTTAGTTTCTTGCCATCAATAAATGCTTTGTTATTTTAATGAAAACATAAATCTTGACGGAATGAACTTTTGACAGAATTAAAAATTATCTCTTCATATAAAACCAAATACAATCAAATGTTAATGACATTCGAAGATGAAAAGCAAACTTAATCAACAAGCTCGGTTCCACTTGTAATGCAAATTAAAACGCTGAGCTAGTTCTTCAACTTTCAATTTGTTTTTGTAGTTTGACACCAACTTATATAGAACTTTTTTAATTCCCATCAGTTATTAAGCTTGATTTCGTATTACAAATGTTATACTAACAAGTGACTTTCAGCGGAAATACAATATCTCAGCAAAACAGGATAAGGGTAAAATAATTCCACCACCTAATCAAAATGCAATTTTTTATGAATACTGTCAATCTCATGATCATTCAGGAAACTTTGATGCACTGTCTATCTGTAGCCGCTAAAGAAGAAAAGAAAATAATTTAATCTTAGAGTCCACATTTTGGTTCACTGATTGTTACCATATGGAGTTACCTTGCCTTGTCAACACTCTTGTGTGCAACGAGTTCTGAAGTGCTGCCTTATCCAAATTTCCCGAAATGTTCAAGGATATAAGCCTGTCGTATTTCGTTTTTGATCTGTCTTTAATGATATAATTTTAAACATTTAAACTTTCAACCTCAATATCTCGTAACTTTATGAGATATTTTTACCCATTTCTCAAAATGTAACCAGCTTAAAAGTTGCGTTAGCAATGAGAATTGTTATAATTTTTCAGTGTCTGGTGCCGTCAAGTTAGGTTAACCGTGAACATTGCTGTTCTTCAGCGTTTTAGAACGACCAATGTATCGACTTACTTGTATGTCAGACGAAACCTCTGTTCATTTTCCATATTTTAATTTGTTTATGGAACCAAATACCAATCCCAAATCAATTAAGGAATATTATCAGCAAGCAACGTCGATCCCCTAATGTGATAGAAGGAAATTGAATGGGCGAATAACGAAATTAAAAGAATTATCATTTACATTTTGAAAATTGAATCTTTACACACCCCTGCTAATAACACATGCGAACGCAAATCAAGTTTGGTATAAGAAACATGTTTCAATCTACATGTGAGTAATGTTGCACACATGACTGTGTTAAAGTTGTGCATGCTAACTAAGCTTTTAAGTCTTTGAACATTTTGTCTTTTTCAACGGCTAAAGTGCTATAGCAATTTCAAATAGAAATTGTATGTTCAAACGGACGTTATTGGCCATTCTGTACCCACAAAGGCAGATCATGTCATGAAATGCTGATCAACAATTTGTACTAGTCACCATTTAAATTTCAGCGTATGAAAAAACACTTCTCTCATCAAATCATGCATCTCCCTTTATAGCGGCAGTCCGCTAGGTTCGATTGTCCATGGTATTAATGCAACTAGTAATCGCTCAAGTTCGTTTCAAGTCCACTTTCCATCGCATGCACAACACAGTGATAAGTCAGTGAGTGACAGTTCATCCTTTTATTCCTAGTTCTCATCGTAATATTCATCGTTCACAATTATGGTTATGGTAGTTTTGATACTTAAGTTGTCGTAATATCATCGTAAAGTTCACAATCACACATCCAATGTTCAGAAATACATCTTATCAACTCCGTAAACACCATGGTCCTACCATGTGCTTCATCGCATCCATATTGGTACAAGAGAAGAGAAATAACTCTGCGTTTTTTATGTTATTTGCATACCGCTAAAACATTAAGGCTGTAAATTCTAAAGCGATAAATGATTACCGTTACACTCCCCCTCAAAATTAGAAAATACTAATTTTACATGAAGAAAGCTAAAATCTTTGACTAGAACATCATTCTCACCAGCACCAACTACCATCCGACATCATCATCATCATCGTCGTCGCAAATACATTTCAATCGCAAATCAACTTTCTCGCAATTAACACTACTAAGCGATTTAACACTTTCTCACAAATTACTTGTTTACAAAGTAAACTACTTCAAAATTATTAACTCCAAATAAACAGACTTTCGTCTTTACACAAACAAGTCAAAACGCATATAAAATAAAACTTAATGAATAAATCTTATCACACTTCAAAATATGTCAACATGACTTCAATTCAAACAATTCAAACTTTGATTTTGTCCATATTACACAAAGTTCACTCAAATAATATCAAGTCATCAGTTCAAAGTTCAAGTCATTCTTCATGTTCAGAGAAGTACTAGCTTCTGGACAGGCCGTTCCAGAAAGCTCGTGGAAGATTTTCGTCTTCCCTTAGAGTCAAGTCCTTGATCTCCGATCTGAAGTATTACCTTCCGAACATGTCCATCCCGACTCGGAAAAGTTTCAACAACTCTACCGAGCTGCCACAGGTTTCTAGGTACATTGTCTTGATAATCATAATGTCACCAACACGCACGCACATCTCTGGAATGTCGTGTCCATCTCTGTCGTGGCTGCATGTTTTGAAGAAACTCCTTCTTCAACCTAGACCAAAACTCATTAGCGTAGTACTGCACTCTACGCCACTGCTTACATGCATACAGGTCAGCTTTCTGAAAATGTCCAGGAGGCGGCAGTAAAATCGGAGTCTTCATAGTCAGCAAGTGATTTGCCGTCAGGGGTTCCAACGACGTTGGATCATTTAGAGTCTCTGTTGATAGTGGACGACTATTCACGATCGCTGTTGCCTCCAACATTAATGTTCTCAGAGATTCATCGTTCAACTGAGTGCTAGCTTGCTCCATCAGAGAATTAAGCACTGAGCGCACAGATCGTATTTGCCTTTCCCAAACACCACCCATGTGGCTGGCACCAGGAACATTCATGTTAAATTCCACTACGTCACAATTAGATTTCAAGAGGTAGTCTCTTAACACATCAGCCTCTAAACAGTCCTTCAGTTCATTCATCGCGGCAACAAAGTTTGTGCCTCTATCACATCGCAATTCTCGCACAGGTCCCCTAATTGCCTGGAACCGCCTCAGAGCGTTAATGAATGAATCTGTGGAAAGTGACGAGGCAACTTCTACATGAATAGCACGGCAGGCTAAACAGGTAAACAACACACCATAGCGTTTTTGAGTCTTCCTCCCTTCTTTCACCAAGAAGGGTCCGAAACAGTCTACACCACAATATGTGAATGGCAGAGACTCATTCACTCGTTCGGACGGTAGGTCTGCCATCCTTTGCTGCTGCACCTGACTTCTAAGTTTCCTACACTTCACACATTTGTATATGTATGATGAAACTGCAGAGCTACAGCCTACAATCCACAAACCACTTGATCTGAGTTCATTTATAGTCATTCCTCGACCTTGGTGACAGGTTTTCTCATGAAAATGACGAATAACTAGTTTGCTCCCATGTTGACCCTTCGGTAGTATCACTGGATGTTTCTCATTACACGTGACAGAGGACTGCCTGATTCTACCCCCTACACGTAACACACCGCAGTTATCCAAGAATGGGTCGAGGCGAGAGAGTGAGCTTGTCTTCTTCAATTCTCTGGATGAGTGTGGATCGTCTTTCAGAGACTGCAACAGCTTGATCTCCTCTCCATAGACTTTCTGTTGAGACAATTTCACAATCTCATTTTCGGCTTCCAACATGTCGTTAACAGTCACAAAAGTGCATGGTCCAACAGTTTTATCAGTTTCACAAATGTCACCACGTTTCACTTTGACATCTCGTCTCAACTTTCGCTTCAGTTTCAGGCACATAGCAACAACACGTTTCAACCTGAACCAATCCGAGAAGCGTGAGAATCGGTCAACGATATCTGGTTCAGTTGATTCTGTTGCCATCGTCTTCATCACTGTGCCTTTAACACATTTCACCTCAGGGTCATCTGCGTTCAACTTCACACTGTCTGAATCTGTGTGCTGTTCAGGTAATTCCTTGTTCCACAGGAAGAGTGGTCCCTTCAGCCAATCTTATTTGTATATCAAGTTGTGAGGTGCAAGACCTCGAGAAGCGTCATCTGCTGGGTTCTTCTCAGTCTCGATATATCTCCACTGCGTTGGGTCAGTCTTCTCTCGGATCTGTGATACTCGATTAGCTACAAAGACGTGGAATCGCTTTGAGTCGTTGATTATGTAGCCAATAACTACTTTGCTATCTGTCCAGTACACATGCTTCACATCTTCATATTCAAGTTCTCTGGATAACAAAGTACTAATTCTGACTGACACAAGCGCAGCAGTGAGTTCCAAGCGAGGTATGGTAACCTGTTTTAGTGGAGCGACTCTCGAGTTTCCCATCAGTAATGAAACATGTATTTTCCCATCACTGTCAATCAGTCTAATGTAAGAACACTGACCGTATCCCAGACTGCTAGCGTCCGAGAAATGGTGAAACTCCACTCTTTCCACCTTTCCAAAGTCCTGTGGTTTGAAGCATCGGTCTACCTTGACGCTTGTCAACTCCAAAATTTCAGTTCGCCACTTCTCCCACTGGGGTCGTAGGGTATCTGGAACAGGGTCATCACAGTCGGCATTATCTCGGCACATCGTTTGCAGAATAGACTTTCCAACCATGATCACTGGAGCTATAAACCCTAGAGGGTCGTACACAGAATTGACTGTTGACAACACGCCTCTGCGTGTCAAAGGAGAGTCCTGTAGAGTCACTCTGATTGACAGAGTGTCTGTTTCCACACACCATAGTATTCCCGAAGGCTTCTCAACAAGGTCCATTCCTTTGAGCAGTTCTGTCTCCTTAGAGTTGGCACAATCTGCTGGACGGAGAGAGTTCAGGACTTCTTTTGGGTTCGACACAAATTTGTGTAGCCTGATGCCACCCTTCGCACAAAGTTCTTGGCTCGCACTGACAAGTTCGACCGCTTCCTTCACCGTTTGCACTGACTTCAACCCATCGTCCACATAGAAGTGATTTCTCAAGAATTCAGCAGCCTCGTGTCCAACTTCTTCTTCATAGTCATCAGCGCACTGTCGCAGGCAAAAGTTGGAACATCCAGGCGAAGAGGTAGCTCCGAATAAGTGTACATTCATCCAATACTCAATTGGCTCTGAGCTAAAGTCACCCTTATCGAACCAAAGGAAACGAAGGTAGTCTCTTTGATTCTCGTCAACTCGAAACTGAAAAAACATCTGTTCAACATCGCACATCACTGCTATCCGTTCTTGACGGAATCTGTGCAGAACTCCAATCAGTGTGTTATGGACCCTGTAAGAGGTGGTCGTTAAGGGATTCACCACGAAAACGTGCACTGCAATCAAACACAACTCTTATTTTGTTGGGTTTCTAAAGATGGTACACCCCGTGGTGTGGAATGTACCAAACCGTTCTCTCACCGTCATCTATCTCAGGGGCTGGTTCAGCATATCCGTTCTGGATAAGCTTGTCCATGAACGTGACATACTCTGCATGGAATTTGGCCTCTCTTCTAAAACGTCTGGTCAGCTGCTCCAAACGTCGAGTAGCTTGAACCTTGTTGTTGGGCAACTTCTGTTGTGGGTGTCGAAAGGGCAGGGGCATTTCATAATGCTTGTCTGTGCCTTGACGGATACTGGTTTTCGCAATTTTCATGAACTTCGCATCATCATAGGACATCACCTTATCACTCTTCTCATTCTCAATGAAGTCTTGTTCAAGCAACTTGACAACTTGTGATGGTGCAATAAATGTCTCCTTCACCGAAGTCTGCAAGGATATCACCACTTCATTAGGAGGCTCAGATTTCTTCATCAAATCGCAGCTGGGAGACAACTCTTCAGGTACCCTATACGTGAGTATACGGTGACTTGTTCCAATAGGATCTTCATCTACAACGTCTGGATCCATGACACCCACCACACTCCATCCAAGATCTGTTTGTACTGCATATGGTCCATCTGCGTCTGAAAGTATGATGTCCCTGGGTGTGAGGGCTTTGGTACAGTTGTACCCAATCAGCAAGCCTACTTCACAGTCTTGTAAGTCCAACAACTCATTTGACATACTTGCAAGGTGTGTCCACTGTGTCACATTCACAGGTGTAGGAATATGCCAGTCTAAGTAAACCTAGCCACAATATTATCCGTTTCACTTCTATACTGAGTCTAGAAAGGCTCAGTAGAGAGTCGCATCAGCCAACGTATCGAATTGACCAATCAGAACTCATCTTACCAAGCCGCAATAGAGTGCCTTCGCACATTTAACGTTGGAGGGTCATAGGTCGCCGAAAGGTCGGCAGACGCGACCCTCTATTAGGTCTATCTAGACTCAGTATAGAAGTGAAACGGATAATATTGAGGCTAGGTTTACTTAGACTGAGGAATATGCTTACGATTAACCGGCATTATTTCTCTGGTGTAGGACATAGGTAGGGGTATCTTCAGGTTAGAGTTGAATCCTCTCACGGTAAGATTCTTTATCTTCTGACATTCAATTGTCTCATCCTCTGCGTGCATCGTAGATAACATCAGCTGTACCTTCGGTCCAGTGACTCCAAGTCTTTCACATGTGTTCTTCAGAATAAAGGTTGTATCAGACTGGGTGTCCAGTAATGCATAGGTCAGTATTTCAGAATCCGGATTGTCGTCATGTGACAACCACACTGGCACAATCATTGCACACCTGTTATTCTGAGCAGTGTCATTCATGAAACTTACAGCAACCTTTCCGTTCACAGATTTCATCTTGGTTTGAGAATTTGAAACGTGGCGATCTTGCTTCGTCTCAGGTTTGTTGTCCACACGGTCAAAATGAAACACTGTTGGGTGTTTTCGAGAACACTCTTGACAAGTCATTCTATCCTCACAGTCCTTTGAAAGGTGACCCCATCTTAAACACCCGAAACAGATTCCACGACTAACTGCAAATAGCTTCTTATCTGCAATAGATTTCTTGAGGAAAATATCACAATGTTCAAGTTCATGATCTTTGTTGCACAGGTAACATCGTTTCTTTTTGACTTCGGTTGACATGGAAATAGCAGGTCTTCTATTTCCGTGTGCAGTCTGTGTGTCTTTAACCCTATCCCTGTGTGTGAAGGAATCCTTGACCTTGTCCTGTTTCATGACTAGAATAGCTGTAACCCGTTCACACGCAACATCAGCTTCGTCAGTTACGAACTTCACAAACTCTGCAAATGGAGGATACACCTTCCTTGATCTGAACATCACGACAATGCGACTCCATCGGTAAATCAAGTTATCAGGAAGTTTAGACACTAACATCCGGTTCTCTTTCTCAAAGTCCAGTGCTTTCAAACTTGGAATAGTTCTCGCCGCAATCAAACATTGCTTCAGAAAATCAGCATACTTTCTGAGAGCTGTCCCATTTTTCCCATTTATTTTCGGCCATCCATCTAATTTGTCCCTGAATGCATCACCTAAGACAACTTGATTTCCATATCTATCTTCCAAAAGCTGTTTTGCTTCATCATAAGCTTCAGGTGTCCTCATAAGAAAATATCCTTCAAGATCATCACGCACACTTCCACCTACATATCTCTTCAAATAATAGAGTTTTTCTTGTGGCTGGATTTCACGAGTTTCTATGAGAGTTTCAAAAGCAGTTTTCCATGAAGGAAAATACAGTGGATTTCCATAGAAAATACCAGGCTCAGGAACTGGCAATCTACTCAAACTAAACTTCTCTGCAAATGTTTTTGTCATATTAGCAATCTCACCTGCTGCAGCCAAAACACAGTCTACATTTGAAATTTCAGATTTTCTAGGAACAAACTCTGGTGTCAACGTGGGTGTAAATTCATCTGCACCTATGTTCAGCTTACTTGAAGTAAATGGATGTCTAATAAAGGTACTTGTTTTCTGCGTCTGTGTTTCGCCTGTAGAAATAGGTGTGATAGGAATTCCTGGGGTTTGATGATCATCTACAGAAGGCACATTATCAACTATTTTGTCCTGCTTATAATTCTCTGTATCAACATTTGGCAATGTCTGAAGGTATTTCTTAACAAATTCAGTTTTATTTTCTTCTTCAAAATTCACATTTGTGTCAACTATCCTTTCATCCACAGCAGGAGGGAATTTATTTGGGCTAACTCCATACAGCAATGTTTCACTCATTTCAAATTGTTCAAATACCTGTGATTTTGCATTTTCAATATCTAATTTCTTCTTTAAATCAAGTTTCAAAAGTTCACTTCGAGTTTTCTCTTCCTTTTCCACATATTCTAATTGCACACGTAACTCCGCTGCTTTCGCTTGAGCTGCCATACGCGAGTCACGTGAACTTACCGAATGTCCAGACAAACCACTGATCACTGAACCTCTATCGCTCATTATGAATCGTAAAATGTCCCAATATCTACAAGCTGCATTCAGAGTAGGTGTTTACTATAGCGGCAGTCCGCTAGGTTCGATTGTCCATGGTATTAATGCAACTAGTAATCGCTCAAGTTCGTTTCAAGTCCACTTTCCATCGCATGCACAACACAGTGGTAAGTCAGTGAGTGACAGTTCATCCTTTTATTCCTAGTTCTCATCGTAATATTCATCGTTCACAATTATGGTTATGGTAGTTTTGATACTGAAGTTGTCGTAATATCATCGTAAAGTTCACAATCACACATCCAATGTTCAGAAATACATCTTATCAACTCCGTAAACACCATGGTCCTACCATGTGCTTCATCGCATCCATATTGGTACAAGAGAAGAGAAATAACTCTGCGTTTTTTATGTTATTTGCATACCGCTAAAACATTAAGGCTGTAAATTCTAAAGCGATACCGTTACACCCTTTCTATTCCACAAACTAGGCTTCAAACAGAAGTCGGATCCAAAATGTATTACTTGATCTACCTCAGTAGGGCGTGAACGATGGTTCGCTCACATGTAAAAACTAGTAATGTCATCTATCTATATCCCAGTAGTAGCTGACACGTAAGTTCAATATCATCTATTATCATATATCTAACAATAATATGGGGTGTGTTGCATGTGTGATAGAGGCAAGGACACGGCACCCTTATTGCCGCCCGGTCCGCAAATCCATATCAGCCATATCAGCCATATCAGACCGGTCCGCAAATCCATATCAATATCGGCCCTGGGGGACTTTTGGTTAGAATTATCTCCCTTTCCAGAGTAACGTCATTTGCAGCATAGATCATGAGCTGCACGTCAACTTCATCAAAAAAACGATGTTGTTGGCGCTTCCGCTGCGGCCCTCGGGCTGATATGGGGGTCTCGGGCTGATATTAGGTATGACATGAAAAGTGACGTGTTACATGTATAACCTCTAAATATTTGACCAGAAGAGCCACTCCCATTCTCTCCCCACAGAGGCAGATCAAATCATGTTGATTTAGCCTCTGTTCTATTACGCCGAAATCCGTGAGTTCCGGCAGTTTCCCCTGGCGGAAAAAATCTGAATACATTTGAATTTCTTTATCAAATGACAAGGCTTCTCGCATGGAAAGTGTGGTTCATATCACAATTCCTTTGCCTTGTTTCAGTGGCCAAAATGATGATCTAAGAACAGCGTCGCTGATTGCACAACTAATTTTGATTGCCTCCAATCAGGCATCTCCCATTCTAGATAGCCCACAAACTCGTCGTAATAGAACAGAGGCTAAATCAACATGACTTGATCTGTCTCTGTGGGGAGAGAATGAGCCACTCCATGATTTTCATCACGTTTTGCTTTGGTCCGAACGTAAATGGCATAGTTGGAGATATAAATTCATAATATCTCTCATATTCATTGTCCAAATGCCAATTAAATGGAAAAAATATTTTCAATGAACATCTTCAAACAGTCACATTTATTCGCGGAACCATATTCACGTGTCCTAATGTTTATAACGCCTATCAAACGTGATCAACTCGTAACAAGTTTCCAAAATTTCGTTTGACTGATTGAAGCGCATCATTGTCCGGTTTTCGATCACAATCGCGACTTTAAACCTTTCTGTTGTCATAATACGACGTCAATAAGCTTTAGAATTATACTTTCCTGCAATACTCGATTCTTTTCGATCAGATGACACTATAGGTAAAGTTTGGCATATGTGACCGTTGACGGGATGGGTCTTTAAGAGGTTATGGCCCGCGACGCATAAAACGTCTACTCGACAAGCTTCGATGAGCGCAAGTGTCACGGTACATAGTCACATATGTTATGGCTGAAGGCACTCACTTGAGAACTCAAACAAATAACAAGTAAGACAGGATTACGTATGCTGAGCATTGATGTTTGCTCGTGTACCACCAAAGGTGATTTAGAGTAAAAAAAACGTTGAACCCGATGAGAAGATAGTCTCAATATCGATACCTAATTTGTCACGTGTACATAATTAATGTATTATTATCATATAGTTCATACATAAATAACTCTCCATTACATTTGAACATTACGACAAAAATCGTGAGAAAAAAATCAATAGAAGTCTGTAAGATTCACTAGGGAGAGCAAGCAACCTTTGTAAGTAAAATTGAATCATCAATCAAACGAACTTTTGAAAGTTGGGACAGATTTTAGGATCAAAGTTTTTGACTTATTGATACGACTTCAGAATGTGTCTTACAAAATCAGCAAAATTTAGTACCATACTTAAGACCTGATATTTGATAAATAGATGGAATTTACAAGCACTATTGGAATTTTTTATGTGTCGTCGATTTAAAAGATAAAGAAGTTTACGGTAATTACAACTTTCTGATCTGTATCGTAGAGAAATCAGATAAAATGCCTACGACCTCGCAGTTGTATTAACCATTCCTACTGCTAGTTGTTTCCTCATTTCATAACATGAATCCAAAGTAAATTTCGACTTCCCTTCCCTTTGTTTAGAATAATCAACGAATTACACTTCTCGCCCTAGACAGATTGTGATGAATTTCTTAAGACATGTCATCTTATCCCTTAGTGAATGCATGAATTTAAACAATATTCTCCAAAGCACAAACGAACTGCTTGAACTTCAAACGAGTTATCAAAGATAAAGTTTCTGTTTTCTTAATAAATTGCTTCTACTCGTATAATATAAAAACTCGCCCTTTGCCAGTTATGTAATTATCGGTTACCTTCAATGATTAGGCTCAAAGGTACTTTCTCCGCACTGAAATTTATGCTTCGAGGTACATCTGAAATAAAAGTTTTTAGATGTCCAGGTGACACCGTTAAAGACATATTTCATTAAGGCACAAGACCGAGAACTCATCGGAAATTTATTGTGCAAATTTCATACTAGGTTTATATACATAACGTTAACGTGAAACGTTAAGATACATGCAGAATATATATAGATCAAGATGTTTACTATCACAGACTACAGAGAACACACTTGCTTCTTGGCAGATAATAATCCCTTTCGTGGATGGTTAAACAGGCGAGCTACTAAGCTGCAAATATGGTCATTACTTGCTTTGTTGCTAGGCTCTGAGGGTGTGGGTTCGAATCCTGCATGGGATTCGGCCCGAACAAGTAAAACAATATGTACTATTGAAGATAGTGTGATCCTAAATATAACAATTTTACATAACGTTTATTAATTTTACTCCGAAGATTCTTTCAAATTCACATAAAAGCCCGACTGTAGCGTTGTGCCCTTATTTCTATTATCAAGTTATATTTGTGGATATGCAATTTGTGGCTGGATGAAATTATAAGAAGGGATACACGTCGTAAATAGTTTCTTTGTGAACGTTTCCCTTTATAAGAAAGGGAGTTATGATTGATGGATGTACGAGCAGATAGAGTGATTTGGGTAAATGAAGGTTTCTTTGAAGTATATATAACTACAGAAAATTATCTCGTGTGGATAAAGTGGTATCACACTTGTCGATCACAAACCTAGGGATTACAGGTTAAGAGTATCTGACCGAGAAATTGAGGTTGGTTGAGTTGTAAGTGCGCAGTGACAGGCCATGTAAGACATTTTCAATGTTATGGGAGTGGAAATTGTAACCAGTCAAGTGGTGTTATATTGCACAGAATCGGATCTATTTGGAACTGGATGAGTCTTAGTCAGCAAATGTCATGACCTATTATGTAGCTTGTGTTGACTCACATCTCAAGTTACTCCATTTCATAATGTTAGTTCTTATGGCTGGTTTCATTGATTTTCCACTTGTTCATTTTAATCTGCGTAATAGAGAAGCAAATTCTAATATCTTAAGGCTATATAATATTACAGATAATGTCTCTAGGAAAAACTCGAAACGATGAAACACGAGAGTGATTTTGCAAAATCAATTATATTGCTTCATTTCTTACAATTAGAGATGTCAAGTAAATAAATATTCGTGTTGTAAATCTCTGTTAGCTATGTTCACCTATAACACATATATATTTCTAGATACTGACAAGGTGGCACCTTTTTGAAAAATTAAACTACATGTCCCTTAAACATGAAACGCCCATATTTCTACAGAAATATAAAATCTGCCAGTGAACAACAACATATAAGACCTCGTGATGAGTCGTGTGCATGATACACCTCATGATTCACCACCCAAATCTCCTTTTATCCCAAAACAATTGCTCCTTAATCTGTTCAAGGCCAAATTATTGTACTATTTCTAACCTATATTGATTAACCCTTCGCTTATACACCATTCCTCCCCACGGAGCTTGGTTTGTGGTGTTTTGTAAACGAAATCAGTAACAGGTACAAATAAAAATACATCTCTCTCTTTCCCA
Source organism: Steromphala cineraria (assembly GCA_916613615.1). Lineage (NCBI taxonomy): Eukaryota > Metazoa > Mollusca > Gastropoda > Trochida > Trochidae > Steromphala > Steromphala cineraria. The sequence goes on from OU744730.1 coordinate 47,366,576, forward strand.
TCCTCCCATTAAAACCAACAAACAAAACACAACCAAAACAAAGCAATTATCATTGAACTATTTCCTCAAACATCCTATTTGATACACGTTTCAAACGGATTATTTAAACCTGGCAGGCTGATGACATTAAGGTACGAGTTCAGAGCCATTCTCTCCCCACAGAGGCAGATCAAGTCATGAAATGTTGATACAGCCTCTGTTATATTACGCCAAAATTCGTGAGTTCTAGCAGTTTCCCCTGGCGGACAAAAATTGCACCACAATTCATTTGAATTTATTTAGCAAATGACGACGCATCTCGCATGGAAAGGATGGTTCATATCACAATGCTTTTGCCATGATATAGTAGACTAGATGATGATTTTAGAACAGCGTCGCTGATTGCACAACTGACTTGGATTGCCTCCAATCAGGTATCTCCCATTTTATCCCACAATGTCGGCGTAATAGAACAGAGGCTGTATCAACATGACTCGATCTGCCTCTGTAGGGAGAAAATGGTTCAGAGTTGGAATTCTGTCAATGGACGACCAAAGCTTGATATACCATGTGTTTGGAGAGGTCGTCAGGTTCAGTCTACTTTTAAAATACAATAAAATATGATTCTGAGAGAAATCAGTTGATTCTTGAAATGAGTTTTGAAAGCTGCCGAATATGCTTCAAATCCATTATGTTCAAAAGATAGTATCGTATCTGTTCTTGAGATCACGAACATCGTTCATCCACTATAAAAATGATTCCATATTTGTGTCGTCAGTCTTTTTTGTGCCCTTCTCAAGGGATTTATATTTTATCCTATTTATTTAGTTCGTTTGGTTCATTTAAGGATTTGACGTCATATCAACAAAATAAATTACATATATATCTTTTCAGTGCAAGTTTCATGGTAAATGGGTTTTGTTTGGACGTGAACAAACTATAATGAATAGAACTGACAAAGCGTAACCCAAATTGTTTCGATTCATCTGTAACACGTCTGGAATTTTGGTATTGTGTAGATATGCCTTTTGAGGATGTCAAATTCCTTGGAATATTATTTCTGGTGGTTTCAATTGAAATGTATCTTAGAGTTCGTTTCTGGAGCAAATCTAAAAAATTTTTAGATCTAGCTCAACAAATATTTTTATTTTTTTATTTTTTTTTTTATATTCGTTCCCAGTTACATGTTTACACAAACCATGTCATAACAGCGACACGACAAAGGAGCGAGGTGACATTACAAAAACATATCTATGAAAAGTAAACACCAAAAATTATATATATATATATATATATATATAATTGCATGTTAAGTCAAAGGTATGGGATGAAAGGAAACCATTTGTTTTCAAATTTGTGTTCATTATTATTTCTTTTAGCAATGAATTTTTCAGCCTGGTAAATCAATTTTAATGTTTTCAAAAAGTTGCCAAGTTTTGGAATAATATTTTTGATATTGCATACATGTATATGAATATGCCTTTTTGCTGAGAACAAAATTTGGTTTCGTATTTTTTTTAAATAAAAACTACCAAACCAAACCAAATATTTTGTTATTTTAATTTCCAGCTTGGGATAGATATTTAGCCAATTCTCAACATCATTCCAAAATATCTTGGTTTCATTACAATCCCAATAAACATGGCATATGGATTCCTGTGTGTCATTACAAAAGCTACAAGTGTCATTATCCATCAGTTTCATTTTTAAAAGCTCTATTTTGGAATATATAATACCATGTAAAAACTTAAATTGAAAATCAATAAGTTTGACATCCATAAAACCATAAATGTCAAAAATCTTATGACATTCTATGTCACAGTCAAAAAGGTTTTCCCATTTCAAACATATCTTAAGTTGTCTGTCATCAGACATTAGTTTATCATAAAATATTCTAGATCCTTTTGAAAGTGAAATAAGGCTTTTGTTACAGGAAGTAATATTCATGTGATAATGGCTATCATAATTTTATTATTTATAGTTTGTATCCATGGCTTTGGCAATAAATTAATAACATAATTGTAATCTAACACTGTTCCTCTGATGCCATACATAGATTTGAGTGTTTCAAATGGCATAAAACCTGATATGTCACATAAGTCTTTAATTGATAATATTCCTCTGTCAGCCCAATGTTTTATAAAGTGGTGGGTATTTTTAAAAGTGTGATTAAACCAAAGGGGCTGAGCTAGGATATCATCAATATTATCATTATCTATTTCATTCTTCTTACAGTATCTACTCCATGCCTTAAGAACATCAAGCCAGTATGGATTATTAATATTAAAAACTTCTATACCATAAGCCCCAAATTTGAATATATCGTTAAAGGGTATTTTGCAAGGATTAATTACAGACTCTTTTTTACAGTAAAGTCTCAAAGTTGATAATTTTAAAGCTTCAATAAATGTTTTTATATCAATCATCCTTAGACCACCTTCTTTTTTCAATCTTTTCATTGTAACCCTTTTTATCTTATCATTTTTGTCATTCCAAATAAAATTAAAAAATATATTTTCAAGTGAAGAGATGAAGGAATCTGGGGGATTAGGTAATGCGCTAAATATATGGACTAATTTTGAAACTGCTAAAGTCTTAATAACTGTAATCTTTCCTATTAAAGTCAGATGCCTTTTTCTCCAATTGGCTAATAATCTATTAATTTCTTCTAGCCTTTTCCTAGTATTAATTACCCATAAGTCACAGAGTGTTGGAGTAAATTTGATACCCAATATTTCAAATTCCCCACTATGCCATTCTATCTTTATGTCCTTACATAATTTTTCATGACTATTTGCTTTTGAGCCTATCCAAATTGCTTTAGTCTTGTCTATATTAATCTTAAGTCCTGACATTTTGTAAAATCTGTTTAATGTAGAGATAGCAGCATATAGACTCTCTTCGGATCCATCAAGCAGTAATTCTGTATCATCAACATATTGTCCAAGCTTATATTCATTATGATCTATCACAATTCCTTTTATGTCTTTATTTGCTCGTATCATACAACCTAGGATTTCAGCTACAAAGAGAAATAGGTAAGGGGAAAGGGGGTCTCCTTGTCTACATCCTCTTTCATTTACAAAAAAATCGGATAAATGGCCATTTTGAATTACAAGAGATGTTGTATCAAAAGTTAAGAGGTCTATCCAGCTTCTTATGTGAGGGCCAAATCCAAATTTCTTTAGTACCAAGTCAATGAATTTTTTGGAAACTGTATCGAAGGCTTTTTCAAAGTCAATTAAAATCAGTAAACCTGGAATATTTCTTATTTTTGCTTCAAACATAACATCATAGAGCATTCTTGTATTTTCACTGATTGTTCTACCTGGGATAAATCCTGTTTGATTTCCGTGGATAAGAGAATCTAGTGTTTTCTTCAAACGGTTAGTTATACAAGTGCTAATTATCTTATAAAGGGCATTCAAAAGGGTTATTGGCCTCCAATTGTTTAGGAAAGATCTATCTTTATTTGGTTTAGGGATACAGGTTATTACCCCCCTTTTTACTGTCAAAGACAATTTTCTATTTGCTGATACAATTTTTATAAATCTGAAAATCCAAATTTTCAAGTCTTTCCAAAAGATTTTGAAAAAATCAACTGGAAACCCATCAATACCCGGGCTTTTGTTATTTTTCATATTTCTAACTGCATCTGTTATCTCTTCAATGCTGATATCTTTTTCTAGTATGTCTCTCAAATCATCATTTAAAGTAAGGGTAACAACATTTTGTAAACCAACCTCTTCCTCCAGGTCCTTATTTGAAGAGTATAATTTATTGATGAAAGATTTAACTTCATTTAAAATAGAATAACTATCAATAATTTCTTTATCATTATCTGAAATAATTTTATTAATTGATTTGCTTACAAAATTTCTATTTTCCAAATTGCAAAAGTATTTAGTAGGTTTTTCACCTTCTTCATACAGTAATATTCTAGTTTTGATTTGTTTTCCTCTTATTTCTTCTTCCTTTAATTTTTGTAATTCCATTTGATGTTTCGAAAGTTCAGAAAGCAAATTTTCCTCAATGTTTTGAAAAATTTTCCTAATTGTATCTTCACAATCTTTTGTTTTAATTTCAAGTTCAGCTGTTTTGTCGTTTTTGTTTTTTATAAGAAATGATGAGAAAGATATTGATTTTCCTCGTACCTTCATTAAGAATGTCTCTAGAAATAAAGTATCATAAATTTTCAGTTTAATATCACTACAGTCAGAATCAGTATAGTTATCTGTTATTTTTGAATCAGAATATTCTTCTATTGTTTCACGTAAAATAGATTTCACCAAATTTCCATAATCAGGGTGGAGCAGTAAAGAGGTATTAAATTTCCAGTACCCATTTCCTCTTTCCTGATTAATAGTATTAGAAAAAGTTAGAGATACTGCAGAGTGATCAGTCTTATAACCAGGTAGGATATCAGTGTCTAAGCGTATATGGTACATATCCTGTGATAATAAAATAAAGTCTAATCTTGCTTGCTATCTTGGGTTCTTTTTCCACCAGGTATATTTTCGAGAGGATATATTTCAGTCCCTCCAAACATCAATAAGATCATACTGTTCTATTTTTTCTAAGATGGTTTCTCTGGATTTTGGATTATTTATATGTTTGTAATTTTCTAAGTCAACTGTGGGGTCTAACACTAGATTCCAGTCACCAACTATGACTAAGGAGTCATTTTCTAATGAACATATGTCTTCAAATAGCTTTATGTAAAAATTAGGATCATCGTTGTTTGGGCCATAAATATTGGTTAATGTAAATCTTTTACCGTCTACAGTGATGTCAGCAATTAAATAATTACCATTTTCATCTTCTATGGTTTTGTGTATAGTAAGGTCTATATCTTTACTGAGGGTGTGGGTTCGAATCCTGCATGGGATTCGGCCCGAACAAGTAAAACAATATGTACTATTGAAGATAGTGTGATCCTAAATATAACAATTTTACATAACGTTTATTAATTTTACTCCGAAGATTCTTTCAAATTCACATAAAAGCCCGACTGTAGCGTTGTACCCTTATTTCTATTATCAAGTTATATTTGTGGATATGCAATTTGTGGCTGGATGAAATTATAAGAAGGGATACACGTCGTAAATAGTTTCTTTGTGAACGTTTCCCTTTATAAGAAAGGGAGTTATGATTGATGGATGTACGAGCAGATAGAGTGATTTGGGTAAATGAAGGTTTCTTTGAAGTATATATAACTACAGAAAATTATCTCGTGTGGATAAAGTGGTATCACACTTGTCGATCACAAACCTAGGGATTACAGGTTAAGAGTATCTGACCGAGAAATTGAGGTTGGTTGAGTTGTAAGTGCGCAGTGACAGGCCATGTAAGACATTTTCAATGTTATGGGAGTGGAAATTGTAACCAGTCAAGTGGTGTTATATTGCACAGAATCGGATCTATTTGGAACTGGATGAGTCTTAGTCAGCAAATGTCATGACCTATTATGTAGCTTGTGTTGACTCACATCTCAAGTTACTCCATTTCATAATGTTAGTTCTTATGGCTGGTTTCATTGATTTTCCACTTGTTCATTTTAATCTGCGTAATAGAGAAGCAAATTCTAATATCTTAAGGCTATATAATATTACAGATAATGTCTCTAGGAAAAACTCGAAACGATGAAACACGAGAGTGATTTTGCAAAAATCAATTATATTGCTTCATTCCTTACAATTAGAGATGTCAAGTAAATAAATATTCGTGTTGTAAATCTCTGTCAGCTATGTTCACCTATAACACATATATATTTCTGGATACTGACAAGGTGGCACCTTTTTGAAAAATTAAACTACATGTCCCTTAAACATGAAACGCCCATATTTCTACAGAAATATAAAATCCGCCAGTAAACAACAACATATAAGACCTCGTGATGAGTCGTGTGCATGATACACCTCATGATTCACCACCCAAATCTCCTTTTATCCCAAAACAATTGCTCCTTAATCTGTTCAAGGCCAAATTATTGTACTATTTCTAACCTATATTGATTAACCCTTCGCTTATACACCATTCCTCCCCACGGATCTTGGTTTGTGGTGTTTTATAAACGAAATCAGTAACGGGAACAAATAAAAATACATCTCTCTCTTTCCCATCCTCCCATTAAAACCAACAAACAAAACACAACCACAACAAAGCAATTATCATTGAACTATTTCCTCAAACATCCTATTTGATACACGTTTCAAACGGATTCTTTAAACCTGGCAGGCTGATGACATTAAGGTAAAAGTTCAGAGCCATTCTCTCCCCACAGAGGCAGATCAAGTCATGAAATGTTGATACAGCCTCTGTTATATTACGCCAAAATTCGTGAGTTCTAGCAGTTTCCCCTGGCGGACAAAAATTGCACCACAATTCATTTGAATTTATTTAGCAAATGACGACGCATCTTGCATGGAAAGGGTGGTTCATATCACAATGCTTTAGCCATGATATGGTAGATTAGATGATGATTTTAGAACAGCGTCGCTGATTGCATAACTGACTTGGATTGCCTCCAATCAGGTATCTCCCATTTTATCCCACAACGTCGGCGTAATAGAACAGAGGCTGTATCAACATGACTCGATCTGCCTCTGTGGGGAGAAAATGGTTCAGAGCTGGAATTCTGTCAATGGACGACCAAAGCTTGATATACCATGTGTTTGGAGAGGTCTTCAGGTTCAGTCTACTTTTAAAATACAATAAAATATGATTCTGAGAGAAATCAGTTGATTCTTGAAATGAGTTTTGAAAGCTGCCGAATATGCTTCAAATCCATTATGTTCAAAAGATAGTATCGTATCTGTTTTTGCGATCACGAACATCGTTCATCCACTATAAAAATGATTCCATATTTGTGTCGCCAGTCTTTTTTGTGCTCTTCTCAAGGGATTTATATTTTATCCTATTTATTTAGTTCGTTTGGTTCATTTAAGGATTTGACGTCATATCAACAAAATAAATTACATATATATCTTTTCAGTGCAAGTTTCATGGTAAATGGGTTTTGTTTGGACGTGAACAAACTATAATGAATAGAACTGACAAAGCGTAACCCAAATTGTTTCGATTCATCTGTAACACGTCTGGAATTTTGGCATTGTGTAGATATGCCTTTTGAGGATTTCAAATTCCTTGGAATATTATTTCTGGTGGTTTCAATGGAAATGTATCTTAGAGTTCGTTTCTGGAGCAAATCTAAAAAAAATGTTAGATCTAGCTCAACAAAACTTGGTATATGGATCGATCATTAAGTAGATGTGCCTTTTGGGGGTTTCAACCTTTTGTCATTTTTTTTCTCTGGAAACGTATCTTAAAATTTCGTTTCCGGAGCAAAACTCTAAAAATGTAAGGGTATTCAAATCAAAAAATGTGTGTAAATGTGCCTTTTGGGGTTTAAAATTCTTGGGATTATCATTTTGGCTGTTTCTATGAAAGTAAGTTGTTACAATTTACGACACCAGAAATGGAAGATACCCATCATGGTTTGTTTTCACAATATACCAAATGGCGGTGGATCTATAGACGACTCTGTCTGCTTGTTTCATCTTTTTCTGAAGAACCAAAATGCCTAGAAAGCTGAAACAATGTGTATAGACTCCTTGACTAGTGAGGATAATAATTCATAGCTTTGGTGGCGCTGTGAACCCTATTAACAGCCCTTAACACCTGTTTCATCATCTTCTCAAGAAGCAAAATACATTGAAAGCTGAAATCTTGTGTACAAACACCTTTATTTATATTTTACAGTTTTGGCGACCCTATTGCATTTGAAAGGGCATATTGAACTTTTGGAACCTATTCCTAAAATTATCAACTGCAGATTAATTAAGTAATGTTGGCTCTTATTGGGAGAGTAGCACGTTTTTTTGAAATTTTATAGTGTTAATTATACACTGATAATTGTACGTTAATGCTAAATGTATTATTTTATTGGTGTCAAAATTCTCATTACACAAACCACTCATCCATAGGCAGAGTACAAATTATAAAGATTAACACGAAGTCCATTGGCGGCCGTTTTTGTGTAAACAACTTTAATTCACTTTGACAAAGAAAAGGGAATCACATGGCTAAACATTTTTTAAATTTATTACTGCTACTTTTTAAATACATTTTATTTCAATTTGATCCATTTATCTAAATATTCCTGACATCACCTCGTGCGTCCCCTTCAAACGTGCTACTGCCCCTAAAATGCATTTTTATAAAGAGGGGACCCAAATCCTAAAGCAAAACTTAAATATGAAGCTTGAACAGCAAAAAATAGAATGGCGTCAGTTTTGTAAATTCAGATAACTAAGAATATTCTTCAGTTCAATCATAAAATATTTAAGTAGTTTACAGACATAATTTTTGTTATGTAAAGCAACACTCGTCGTGACATTGGCCGAATAAGGATAGGTTATTATTCGGATGTTGACATTTGATGTTTGTTTTTAACAATGTTGACAAAAGGCTACCTTCAAACTATTGGAAGAACTCTTTGTAGTTTTTGACCTCAATCCTTTCCAATTCATAATGCTGAAAGAAGTTACTAGGAATAACACAATTATAAGTTTGATTAAGATTCATTAATTTATCTTTGTAATTGTAATTGATTCTTTTTTTAGAATTCCCTCACTTGGCAAAATGAAACCGCAACAGATACTGAATTTCATCTTTTGTTATATCTGCTTCTGGTCTTTATAGGGTTTTAATATACTAAAGGCATAATAATTTTATGGATACAAATCCAACCGAACTTAAAGCTTGACACATGGTGAAAACACGAGGTGTTTGTGTGGAATATGGGTTTAAAAGATTTAATACATTTACAAAACATAATCCATCATCGCAGAACTAAATAGATGCGTCGATAAGATTAAAGACACGGTGGGCAGATACAATCAATCATTGAAAAACGTGCATAATATCAAGACAATACGGAATTCACTGTTTTGACATAATTGTAAAATAAACATTATCTTCAGGCGCGATTTATAGATACATAAATACAAATACATATTGCATTTTGTTCAACATAATCTTAATCAATCCCAATCTAATTCAAAGTTTGAAAGTGCTTCAACAGTGCTTTTGAAAATGAAAACTCCTAGGGGTATGTTTTAAATTAGTTTGGACAAAAAGCAAAGACGAAATGATAAGATATTTTCAAAATAATCAATAAGCGAGGAATATCATGTTTCAAAATCTGGCAAACCAAGCTACAGTCTAAAAAGGCACAGTAGAGGGTCGCGTCAGCCCACGTATCGAATTGACCAATCAGAACTCAGCTTACCAAGCCACAATAGTCTGCCTTCGCTCGTATAACATTGGAGGGTCGCAGAAAGGTTGACTGACGCGACCCCCTACTAGACCTTTTTAGACTCAGTATAGGACTGAAACGGATAATTTTGAGGCTAGGTTTACTTAGACTGACCAAAGCTACAGCTCGAGGAAAACTACTCTGCATATTAACCATGCAAAGAAAGGGCAGTGATTTAAGTCGAAATTAAAGGGATATAAGCTTTGTAAGTTTAAAGCGATTATTAAGAGTTTTGAGTTAGAAACTGTCTTAAATGTAGGGGAGCTTAAGGTGCCTGTATTGTGAAGGATTATAGGGTGCCCTTACCAATAGTATGAAGAAGTTTGGAGTTTTGCTAAGGGCCTCCTTTCACGAAATAACCTTATCTCTAAGGTTAACCCATTCTCTCCCCACAGAGGCAGATAAAGTCATGAAATGTTGATACAACCTGTTCTATTACGCCGACATTGTGGGATAGAATGGGAGATGCCTGATTGGAGACAATCTAAGTTAGTTGTGCAATCAGTGACGCTCTCCTTAAATCACCATTTTAGCTACTGAATCATGACAAAGGTATCATGATATGAACCAACCTTTCCAAGCGAGAAGCGTTGTCATTTGATAAAGTGTGGTGCAATTTTTTCCGCCAGTTCCCACGGATTTCGGCGTCATAGAACATTTTTCCGCCAGTTCCCACGGATTTCGGCGTCATAGAACATAACATAATTTGATCTGCCACTGTGGGGAGAGAATGAGCTTAACCTTATCTCTAAGATTTCAACCTTCGACCTTTACTAAGGTTGACATCACTGGGTGTAATGTGTACGCGAGGACGTTCGTTGTTACTGATCAGTCACGTGACTCTTAGAGCGAGAGACGTGTTATCTTTGTCCTGATCACAACATGAAAACTTAGTTATCACCATGATTCTGACACATCCTGTATCAATATTGGTATATATCTATTACTAAGGTTTAATACACAAGGAGAAGTCATGTAAACAAACATATGTGTGTCTCTTTGAACTTGATCACTGCAGTTACGCTGTTTGGAGTCCACACCTCATGACCTGTTTCGTCTGCTAACATCTAAATAAATCAACAAATCTTAAATATAATCATTCCTAGTTAACTCTTGATAAACCTTAAAACAGACTGCAAATTTTGAAAGAATTGCGAACTGCATTAACGAAGTTTGAACGAGGTGAATAAGTAATCTTGAATCGAATCGTAGTGTACGGATTGTTCAATCTAGGTATACTGATCGTTAGTGATTGCACCAAACCTGGTGTACGGATTGTGGTGATTGACTTTCTTGAATAAAATGACAGTATTGTGCCAAAATGTTAAATTTTCGTTTGAAATAGATCACTTACAGAATGTGATTTCATTCAGAACATCATTTCCAAAACACATACTAGCTATGTAATAGATTGTCCATTCCACAAAACTTCATCATTTCGAAAGAAGTGCCTGTATGTATGGCATTTCAGTACTCAAAGTATCCATTTTCCAATACACATAAGGAAAACGATTAACTGCAAATACAGAAGGTCATTAACTGAAACAATGGTAAAAAGCGATCAAGGCATTGGTTAAACATTATTAACTCAAAATCTAATAAAACTTCTTCATGCACAAAATAAGCAGTTTTTAGCGCATCTGGCCTGTAGGACTCCTTTGCTAGTGAATATTATAAATTGTAGCTTTTGGTGACCCTGTGGCCCCTTATGACGGCCATAGGGGTCACATCCTTAAAACCTATTTCCACCTTCTTCTCCAGAACCATAAGGCCTAGAAAGCGGAAACTTTGTGTACAGACTCCTTGACTAGTGAGGATTATACATTGTAGCTTTGGTTCATAAGTGTGTGATTCTGCAAGTTATTGTTACTGAAAAAGCAAATATCCCAAGACATTGACCATTTTAGTTGAGTGTTGTCCGTTTCCACACTTCCATCCAATGTTACCAAATCATACCGTAAACACGCGTTCGCCTGGAAACCGTTTTTTTGGTGTAGGATTTTATGAAGAATTCGATTTTCAGATATGTGTTTGAACATACTCTACAGGCTGTAAGACAGTGGTGAAATCTTAGACAAAAGATAATGTCATTATATACCCTCAGTCGAGTAGTTCACGTCTTGAGAATATCTATAGTTTCATGAGAGGTTTAACAACGAAAAGCTGGAATACACGAATGAACATGAATATTTAGCATTCTTACTCCAATTTTAAAAGCATTTGATTTCAATTACAGGGAGTACTATAATAACAAGTTAAACATTAAAATTGCTAATAACCACAAACTTGTTGAACAAGATATCTGCTTTGAGTTGGATTGACGGCCCTGTCTCTCTGTTTGTCTGATGATCTGAATGATTAATTCTAATATAAATAGTCTCCTATGTATGTTTAAGGAGCTGATGAATGTAGAGGGTCCTTGATATCGTAGATGCTTCTTTCGGCTCCCTGGGGGCAGTGCAACATTCATGCTTTCTGTAGATATAAACAAATTTATAAAGTTAAAGATAAAACGGTGTTTTGATACTGTTAGACGGATTGCATGTGTCTAAAATTATAGACTATAATTTAATAGACATTTTAGTAGTAAAGTTTGTTTTTCAAAACCAATTTGTTTGGATTTATTAAGAAAATAAAGCAAATTCAATCAGGCACAATCCGTACCCTCGATCAGCACAATCCGTATCCCGTATAAAACATGATCGGTAACATTCCGTACACCGGAAAACTTTAGCAATGAAAATACATGATAAAACTTTGACAACAGATTATTAAACATGCACACTGTGCCATACCTTGGACATTGCTTGCAGTTATTATAAAAGCAATTATACATAATAAATTTGTTTGATAAAGTGGACATTAGATACTATTAATGTAGGCAAAATGTACAGAGATCGTCGACATTTCGACGACATTTATTGACAGGTAGTTACTAATATGTTAGTTTGCAAATATTCAGTGAAATTCATCTTCTATTTGCATTCATAGGTTCGGGCATAGATATCTGCCCATGAGGTAATCGATAGTTAAAAGTTCATATTTATTCATAAAATGCTCGTAATCGTAAAAAATTGACAAAAATATGTGCTTGAATGTCTCGCTCCTCACATTAAAAGTCACGTGACAAATCGGTAACAGCGAACGTCCTCGCGTACACATTACACCCAGTGGACATTGTCTTTCACAAAGCAACCTCAGCTAAGGTTAACCTTACGTTGGGTCAAACCACTTATCGCTATCGGATTCCAAGATATGCCACTATGGCACTCGTAGCTAGTCAGGCCTCAGCCTCTCCCCAGTGACGCAGGTGCTCCTTACTCTCAGATACATGGCAAAGGAGGTTTCCTGTCAGAGACGAGTGTTAGTAGGGCCTCCCACGACACCGTACGGGCGGTAAATGGTAAACTACACATTATTTCATTCCCATGGACCAAGGAGGATCAAGAAAGAACCAAAATAGTTTTCTGTGCTATATCTGGCTTCCCTAAGGTACTCAGTTCAGTTGATGGGACGCTGATTCCTATCAAACGACCCAATAAGGAAATGGCTTTTTTTCGGATGGGGTGCCAAGCAATCAATGTGCAAGGAGTTTGTGATTTAGAACTCAGGTGAGTACTCTCTCAAAACCATAACCAATTCTATCAGTTATCACTTTAATTTGGTTGAAATTTGGAATTTAATATGGACCCTGAGCGTAACACTCATGTTACTTTTTGCTGAGCTATGTCCTTGACTTTTTTATTTCACTGTAGTACTTTCAATTCGACTTGATTAATAATAATAAAATGTATTATTTATCCTTTTTAATAGAACAGAATATTCATAACAATTTATTGTATATCAAATTTACATGTTTTATGAATTAATGAATAATAATTTAAAACTTTCTTTAAAAAAATCCATCTCCTGATCTAAATGAAGCTCCCTTAAAATGTGTGGATTTTATTTCAGAGTACGATTTATATTTAGATTGTGATATTACGGTATTATTTTTCAGATTCACCAAACTAGTTGTTCCCTGACCTGGAAGCACTCACGATTCCCTGACCCTCAACAGTGGTCATGGGAAGAAGCTGGAGACTCCTCTGCTTAATGTTATTGGGAGATTCAAGGTAATAGGCTTAATATTTACAGTCAAAATATAGGCTATTATGTATGAATAATGTAAGCGATTAAAGTGAATTGAAAGTGCAATCTTTCAAAATATCATTTTTAGCTCATCTGGCCTGAAGGGCTTATGGCATGGCATGGTCCCTTCGTAAACTTTGTACATTTTCAACTTCTTCTCCAGAAGCAGAAGGCCTAGAAAGCTAAAACAGTGTGTACAGACTCCTTGACTAGTGAGGATTAAAAAGTGTAGCTTTTTTGGCCCTGTGGCCCCTAATAAGGGCTGCAGGAGCCACACCCTAAAAACCTATTTTCATCTGCTTCTCCAAAAGCATAAGCTAGAAAGCTGAAATATTGTGTACATACTCTTTGACTAGTGAGGAATATAATTTGTAGCTTTCGTGGCCCTGTGATCCCTAATAAGGGCCACAGGAGCCACGGCCTTAAAACCTATTTTCATCTTTTTCTCCAGAAGCGTAAGGCCTAGAAAGCTGAAACCTTTTGTACATACACCTACACTAGTGAGGAATGTGATTTAAAGCTTTTGTGCCCTGTGACCTCTAAAAAGGGTCACAGGGACCACTGTCTTAAAACTTATTTCCTTTTTTTCAGAAGCATAAGGCCTAGAAAGCTAAAACTGTGTGTACAGACTAGTGCAGATTATAAAGTGTAGCTTTGGAGCCCTGTGGCCCCTATTAAGGACCACACGGACCACACCCTAAACACCTATGTTCATCTTCTTCTCCAGAAGCATAAGGCTTAGACTATTGAGGATTAATAAGTGTAGCTTTGGTGGCCATGTGGCCCCTAATAAGGGTCACGCCCTAAAAACCTATTTTTATATTCTTCTACAGAACCGTAAGGTCTAGAAGCTGAAACCTTATTAGATTGTATACATAGATTGAGTTCCCATAGATGTTATAGTGGAAAGTCCATCAGGGGAACAAATTCCGGAATGCCCCGTGGCCTATGTCAAATGGTCACAGGAAACGATGCAAAAAGTATTTCAGTTTGCTTCCGATCAATTAGGAGTTGCTGCTGCTACTCAGAAAAGAAAATTATGACCAGAGCTTGAAATCTAGAACTTTTGATATGGGGTAGTTTGTCTGGAGGTGGTACCCACCTAAAGCAAACCAAAAACTAGGTTTGGGTTTCGATGGTCTATATTTGATTATGAGTAAGATTACAGATCTTACTTATTGAATACGGAAAGAGGCTGGTACTCCGGTCATTAGTGTGCATGTGGTTCATTTAAAAGCTATTCAATACCACACGACTGGTTGGATGGTACTGATAGTTCCACTCGCGATGTTTTATATCAGAAGATGACCGAGTCTTTTTGTAAGGAAGAAGGGGGGTTTCTTTATGATTCTTCCTCTGAGATATCTCCAGTGAGGACGAGAGTGGGGAAAGCTGTGAAATGCTTGATTGTTGTGAACTCCACTGTAGTTTACATTACCAGATTTGATATGATATTGGAGTATTTTCCAATTAGTGGGTTAGTCATTAGTGTTTTTGGATTTTAAAATGTATTAGTGGTATTCCTTAATGCATGGGGGTAGTGAAGCAGGAATTTATCTCTGTAGGGTGAGGCCAGAGTTTTTTTGTTTTTTGTTTTGTTTATTGTTTTTACCAGGTACCAGGTTTTCATTCTATATATTTTCTTTAGGGTTTTGAAAGTTGAAACTATGTTTTCCTTCTATTTACTGTTTAGTGTAGCTGCTTTGCCCCTGTCTTGCTTTCAGGTGGAACTTGATATTGTGGTGACTCAGCAAGAGTTTGAGGAGTTAGATGAAGACCGGGACGATTTTCACCTGATTTTCCCGGTGAACGGAATGTTGTGTCATATTTTTATTTCTTTGTTCAAGTCAAAGCTACAAAGAACAAACGCTACTGTGACTTGTTGGACCACCGGTTGACGGTACACAAAGAGCAGGTGCGGCGGCACAAGTGTTTCATTTGTGGACGCTTGTTCGAGAAGAAATCTTCCTGTCGTCATAAAGAAGCGGCGGCAATGGAGGTATGGGTGAGGAACCCCAACTTCATAAACCTAGGAGACACCTTGATGCCACGAGCAATGGTTCCAGAGCGATGGATGACACTGAACGACATCCGGGCATGTAGATCGGTTTCTACAGGCTATCGGGTTCCCTCGAGGACAGCTACCAAACCCTCCGAGCCACCGTTGGCTCGACACCAGCAGCCTCTTCAGCAGACTCCAAGATAGATACGCTACCTCCAGCCATGCTCTCGCCGGAAAGGATGTTGCTGCGTCAACGAGAAAGGGACCACACAAGATCCTGGCCTTCTCGATGACGGTCGGTGTAGAAGCAAGAGGAAGAGGAGCTTGAGATGGACGCCAAGCACTCCCCGCGTTGGTGAATGATCATTTTTTTTAGGAATTTGGGGTAAATATATATTTAAATGGGTTGGAGAGAGGTATTCATTAGTAAATGTAATTAAACAGAGATAAGTGCTAAGAAGCCAGTAATGTACAATGCAGAAGATGTTTTTACATTTAATTAATAGAGGCCAGTCATGTACACGAGCAATTACAGTTAATTAATTAAATAGAAGATCATAGGCTGACGGGATGTAGTAACCTTGATGGCTGAATCTTTTTTTATCTCCATTTCGTTACATTTATGTCATTGTAGTGTACATGTATTTGTCTCCTGTAGCCCTTAAGCGGGTCATACATCTTTTATTGTATTGTATCATGTGCCAATCGTGTTTGTATGAGAAGAGATATTAATAAACAAAATTTCTCTCTTTCTTTTTCTATAAAAATCCAACCCATTAATGCTAATGCTGCGCTTGGGTAAACCTAGAACAATAGAGATTGCAGTGAGAAAAGCATACATAAATGTTCCTTTCAG
Organism: Steromphala cineraria; assembly: GCA_916613615.1. Classification (NCBI taxonomy): domain Eukaryota; kingdom Metazoa; phylum Mollusca; class Gastropoda; order Trochida; family Trochidae; genus Steromphala; species Steromphala cineraria. The sequence continues at coordinate 47,382,863 of OU744730.1, forward strand.
CGTCGGCTATTGCTGCCTGGAGTGACCTCGATGTGTCGCTAAAACATTCCCCATTTAAAGCTATCTTAAAAAAAACATATATTTAAAAACATTTGTAGTGATCATAAAGTGTGTTAGGATTTTGGTAACAGACGCGAAAAGAGATGATACTTTGTCGTTTGAGACTAGGCTGCAGTGAACTTAAAGGCTAGAAATTTGACGGGTTTATAGAAAGCTCTGCTTCTTGCTCATTATTATGTAAACTGATTCAATTTGAAAACCGTTATGTATGGTAACAATGAATTATTTGATGTTTCTTGAATAGAACATTTTATATTGTAGAAATCCTGTCCACGTCACGGGGAGAGATATTTATATAGAGGTAACCTTGTTTATCAATCCCCTGTACCATAATAAATACATATTGAATCGGCGTCATCCCATTTGGACTACTCCCACAATGACTACTCCTTATATAAACACAAAACCAGTGTTGCGTGAGAAACCTCTCCCCTATTAGAAATAATGGACTGAACCACAAGAGCTCATGAAACAGGTTTATTTACAATCAACATGGTCTCCAGAGAGACATATAAACTTTGTTCTTTTAAACATTAATAACTCGAAAAAATGTAATAAGGATATTAAAAGTATATTCTTGAAACATGATAAATTCAAGTAAAACCTAAAAGAGACATAAAAATGTCATATTGACCTTAAATTGGGTTTCATCATTAATATCACTAAAATCAAGTTATCAAGTTCAATGTTTTATGTTACAGTCATTCCATTTAAGCATTTTCCCAGCTGCATCCAAAAATTGAATGGGTGACCTTTCACCTCTCAATTCAATCCATATACACAGTGTCGGATTGTTGGATGTGTTCCAGTTACTCATCCGTAGAAAATATGAGAAGTTTGTCTTGCTCACCATCATTAACTCGGAGGAATGGTCTGCCATCTTTAGTTTCACTCCAGGTTCCTTCAATGTTAACATCAGACAATTCCTTTGGCAAAGGAGGTATCGTCTTCTGTCTATGCCGATAAAGTCCTGATTTGGCACTTTCTATTGGAGCCACTGTCCCAGCATTTTCAATGTCGATATTGTTTAGTTCCTCATTGTAAATTTGACTGATCGCCGTTGTCTCATCCCTGGCCCGCTTCCTCAGTGAACTCAAAAGCTTTACAGATGGAACATCTGCAGTTTCATGGTTATGGTTTCCTGTTATTGTTCTGATGTATCCACCTGATGTTGATACATTTCCTCGACAATTTCGCTCGACACATCTCCAATATGTTGCTGTGTTTCCAACTTTGTTGATTGTGTTCCTATAGCCTTGATGCAATATTTGATCTATACCTTTTTGTGATAAAACAAAATCTGCCCTCTCCAACCCAGACATAACTTATGATACAGTTGAAAGCAAAATCAAAATCAAAGTATGTCATTTAATGGTAGCACAGCTTACATTCTGATTAGATTGGAGGCTTCCATCTTGTCTAGCCCCAAGACAGAGACACAAATGTATTGCAAATCATGATATCATAAAGCTAGCTTACTACATACATGAACATGTCTACCTGTAAGCTAACTACACTTGTTGGGAGAGTCCATTTCAGAGTAGGTAAGCAGTGACCCTTTGTTGTTTTTAACTTATAGGATTAGAGTAGTCATTTTGGGAGTATTTTTTTTGGGAGTAGTCCAAACTGGGATGTAACCGATTGAATCACATGCGTTGACCATTTATTTACGAGTTCAAAAATTGGAATCACCCATATGGTTAAGATCACACTCTATTGCTCGCAAGGTGCAGTCGACCAGTATAATCCTCTGGTCTGTTGGTTTAAACATCACAAATGTTGCTTTCCAGGTAGTGAACCAGTTGAAGTTAGTAATGCTGACCTAAGATTAAATTTGATGTTTAGAGAGCTATTATATGGTATAAAATAATGATTAAAATGCTTTAGTTTTGTTTACTGAATGAGATTGTATTCTCATTAATAAAAACAAACTAAGTATTCAATAAAACATGTTTATTTAAAAAAAAATATGTACAACTAAAAATACTCTGCCACATCAATATCCTTTTTTGAAGTTATTGTTTCTTAAATAAATTGTTTGATGGAGAAAAAAAAGAATTTCTCGAGAAACATATTAGGCAAGGTCCCTCTTGGACGGTGACATTGACTTGTAAAAACAAATCTGAAAGCTTCTTCAACTGAACATGATTGAACGTCTGATGACTTCATCCTGATAGTATGACATTACAATATGATATGTGTTTGAATAACTACATGTTTTCCTGGAATGTATCATAAATGGCGAAACATAAAAACCTAACCTTTCATCTTTTCTCTTTACCTAAGAACGAGGAAGGTTGTGTATTTGTATTTTTTGCATAAAATATTTATTCATAAGCAAATTAATCAGGCGGCTTTCAGCGATATGGACTAAGCTAAGACTGATTGATCTTCTTCAAGTCAGTGCCTTGACCTTTCCGTCGCCATCCAAAGTAATAGGATTTCCTTCTAAATGATTTGTGTCAGTCAAGAGCGAAATTACTACATTATAGGGCAAATCAAGATGAATAATTGAATATCTGTTGACTAGAATAAGCCAAAATGTCAGTGTCATGAAACAAACATTCCGGTCATATTTTATAATGTAAAGATTTGTCAATGACATTTTATACTCTCGTCCTGCTAAATAAGCAAATTGTTATCAGCATAGCTCTTACCATGCCCTCACACCCATCAAGTTGAATGCCTCGTATCGTTAACAGGTTGTTATTTAAACCATATATGGCATGTATATTTCAGTCAATGAATTTAGTTATTTCAAGAGCCTGGAGCAATACATCTCGACCTCCTGCATTCTTTCATCCGGACATTCATGCTATTTCCGGATGCGGTTCATTTCATTGGCTAGTAATACAAAGCCATATAAGGGTTTTTGTCTTGATAGTTATCAGGGTATGGAATTGGCTACACAGATACAACTATTTTGATGAGTAGGATGTATACTTTTGTTGATTATCCTTATAATGGTTTGCAGAGGTTGTGCTTGACAGTGTAAAAGATGAGACTGAAAGCGAAGCATTAGATCACACTTCCAAAAAGCTTTCTTTCAAATCGTTATATAATCCAAAAGTTTAATCGGTGTCGAAAGGTTTAGCCTACTTCAGAAATAATTGTAGAATTATGCAATGGTCATTGCGCCCAATGCTAATTAAAACATAAGGTAAGACAAATGTGTTATTGTAACAGCTTTAAAACAAACGGCCTGGTCTTCCATACTCTGTTACGTTATTCATATGGTCATTGCGCCCCATGCTATATCAGAGTTTCTGATTTTGTCTCGGGTTGGATCTTGATAAGAACCTGAATAAACAATAAAACATAGTTTTATTGATTAGCGCCTTCATGTCGTCTGTCGTTTTCATTGAACAATGTCAAGTGCACATGCACCAAGGATTATATCTTCTGTCTGACAATCATCAGTGCCTTAGCTTAATACTTCAATTTCAATACTTTGTCAGCATGACCTTACCGAGAGTGTCAAACTTCCCTAAAATACTCGTAAATACTACTATTTTGGGCTTGAAAGTATTTACATATGAGATGAATTATTATTTCAATGAAATATAAATAATGAATTACAAAAAATATACCTAATTCCCTAACAACAAAACTCTTTCAACATTACACTCTTCCAACGATGCGCGGAAAATACCAAAAACTGGAAATAAATAATTTAAGATTGCTCTTAAAATGTTACAAAAGTGTTACGTTAAAAACATAGAATATATTTAAGTACAACTCGAAACATGGAAAAGACTTACTTTGTGAAAACCTAGCAAAACATGGAAATCGTAAGCGTGACCTTTCTTGATTCAATGTCACAAAACCTCATTACGCTAAAATAATACTTTTACCAAATATATTTACACATAACATGTGAGGAACATGTATACAAATATGTTATGGGGCCGGAATGTGTTTTGGTGCTTTGAACATACCTGAATTAACAAACAAAACAAAGTTTTAGTGATTAGCGCCTTTATGTCGTCTGTTGTTTTCATTGAACAATGTCAAGTGCGCATGCGCACTTATAACGACTTCCGACTTTATGAAAAGGGAGACCATTCATGAAGACTCCATACCACGAGGAATATTATCAATGCGCTTCCAATATAAGCACCTTTTACATCATTACGTTAGTCCTCTCTCTCTTGTACAAAAGTTAATCATTCCCTTGTTTAGTATTAATACTTAGATGTTTAGTTTTAACACAAGGAAAACAAGTAGTTGTCACTAACGTGACCATGTTCCCCGCCGCAAGAGAAAGATTGAATACAAGGGATTTCAACACATCAGTGTTGATGACTCATAGTTGCCCTAAAAACGATGTCAAGGTTAATAAAACTTCATAGTGTCTGCGTATCCAATGAACAATTGACAGTCGACTTGAATGAAGACTGAAAACAAGGGTTTTCTTTGATGTCTGCATATTCACCCAATGAAGACATACCAAGTTTGAAGACTCTAGGTGCAAGGGTTTGTGAGATATTGTGGCAAAAGGTCTAAACGTACAGGTCAAAGTTCACTTGTGACCTTGAAAATTAGATCATGGTCACAAAAACCGACTGCTGCTTGCGTATCCACCCAATGAAGGTTTATGATATATCAAGCTAACAAGGCTTTAAGAACAGGGGCCCCTTTCACAAAGCAACCTTTACTAAGGTTAACCTTAACTCCGATTCTTTAACATTGGGTTACGGTTACCTTAGTGACTTACGATCACCTTAGTGCTTTGTGAAAGAGGGCCCTGGTCAAAGTCCTGTTGTGACCTTGAAAATTAGGTCAAGGTCATTAAAACAGACTGGTGTCTTGGTATCCATCCATTTGAGACTGACACCCAGTTTGAAGGCTCAGGGTGCAAGGGTTTGTGAGATATCACGCTAATAAGGATTTACGTACTGGTCAAAGGCCTGTCGTGACCTTGAAAATTAGGTCAAGGTCACTAAAACTGATTGGTGTCTACGTATCAACTTAATGAGGACCGATACCAAGTTTGAAGGCTTTAGTTTGTGAGATATCGTGCTAATAAGAAGCCGGACGTACGGAGCTGAATACTAACGTTACATGGAGTACGGTTGATGCCAATAACCAAGGTAAGAAAACAATCATCATGACATCAAGGCTCCAAAATTTCACTGACGATCATAAACACTTCATCATTGAATGCATTAAGGAAAATCTTGGAATAATTGAAGACAAGCGTTTTGACGCAAATGCATTAAAAAACAAGTCAGCAGCCTGGGGCAGGGTTAGAGGTTAGTTCCAAGGACGTTTCGGTATCGCCATTGAGACAGACAAAATAAAGCAACTTTGGAAGCGACTGAAATTATCCGCCAAAAAGGAACTCCGAATTTATGAAAAGGAGCTTAAGAAAACTGGAGGAGGCCCACCGCCAAAGGATGTAACTAATCTTTCACATCGGATAATAAGCATGATTCCCAAGGAGTTTGAACAACTGAACAACCCATTCGATGATGACGCCGACGACCAGGATGAAGTTAGCTCATGCACTACGTCAGCTGAAGGCGATGCTATAAGGTATAAACAATTCAAGATCTGTAAAAATAAATATTACCGAGCTATAGAAGAGCTTAGAATTTCTAAAGCTTCTACCGAATGAAAGTTATCATGTCGAGTACTAGAAGAAATGTTATATCTTCACAAGTGGCACAACGATAATCCAACAGATCGAGTGTGGCAAAGGAATACAGGTTTTGAACGTTGTGATTATAGAGCTACCTCCCATGTTATAGATACGTAGGCACTATCAATTTATATTATTTCATAAGATGATAAAGAACTTACATAAACAAATCATTGACTTGAAATCAGGGCTAATTCGATTCACTGCTTAAATGAATAGACACGTAATATTTAAAACAATCAACATCAATAGAAATATGATATCGGTGACATGGTGACCTTGACATTGGTGGAAAATCTAGGTTACGTTTATACTGTTTATTTCATCGCGTGAGGAAGAAAGTGTATATCACCACGAGTGGCGCGGCCTCGAGTATTAACAATTATATGTCACTCTATAACCTTAAAGATTACCGTGTATGAACATTTGTGATGAAAAGCCATTTTCTCTGATAATGATATCGACCCATCGTTGGTGAAGCGACCGTGGAGCGCACTAAGACGCTATACTGTGTTATGACGTCATGGCATTGTTTGAAGACGTCAGAGCATATTATTTGTTGTTATCTATCAAGCGTTTTTCAAGCATTTTCACCTGCAAGTAATAACACATTCAAATGTCATATTGTTACTTACAAAGAACTCGTTTTAGGGTTGTTTTTGCGAAGGAAACGATTATCAGCTGCAGCCAAGTTATTTAGCTATAAAACTATTGAGATCACGTCTTAGTAATCCTTTATGCAGAAGAAAAAAACGATACGGCCTGATCATTTTGGCGTATTCTAAAAGCAAAGTGCAATATCGATCATGATGCATATTTACTTGAATACGGTTATAACACGTGTATTTGTAATTGTAGGTCTATCTAAAACAAAACTTAGCAGGAAATATTCGTACATTAGTTAATACATAGGACTACTATTAAATTGATAAGTTCATAGTAACGGTTCCATTCATTTGTCAGTCCTGACATACAGATACTTCATGGCAACGCTCCGTCAACGTCAACATCATCCGAGTGTTTGCCTGAAACCGCCGGTACCAATGCCGATGACGTCAGTGTAAGTCAAAGTCACTATGCTACACTACCCATCCTTAAAAAGAGAAAAAGGCAATCACACTCCAGAGAGAGTTTGAAAATGTGACATCTGAGGCAACACTCCTTCAGCTAGCACGAGAAGAACACGAACTGAAACTGGAAAACATAAAGGAGGAACATGATCTGAAGATGGAAATTCTTCAACTTCAAAAGTTACATGCTGTTAATCAACGGGCTTCTAAAAATATTTTTGGGGATGGCGATCGTTCATATACGGAACTGTAGATCATTAATGGACAAATCGTTAACTTTGTTGTTTCTTGTTCACTTTGCTATGAGATAAATGCATAAATATTCATTAAACATCCTGGGATTAAAGGGGCAGTTTAACATTTTTCTAAATAAATAAGTTCTTAGTGATGAGTTAAGTCGCCTACCTTTAATGAAGAGATGATGTTTACAAATAAAGAAATACAACATTAAACTTTATTTGGTACGTGATAATTTGTTCAAGGACTATAAATGATCGTGTTAAATAATAAGATAATTGACACTCTGAAGAAAATTAGTTGGATATAAACTCATGTTAGAAAAAAGTTTATCTTACAAAGTGCTACCGCCCCTTTAAGAGCATAGATGTATTTGTTATGATATTCCTGTTCCATATATTTCTATGTCTATTGTCATATTCGTATTTGTAATACGTCAAAAACAAACTTAATTTTATTGTGAAAGTGTCGATTATATCAGAGTACCGGTATTTATCAGCTGCAATATGATTACGGATTTTGTTCTTATTTCAGATTACAACTATTGATCACTTGCCAGACGAAATATTTCGGGAATTGAATCTTTGTGATATATTCAGAATGGCAAGTTCGTGTACACGTTGGAGAAATGCTTTTTCAAGTAAACTATTTTGGCTAGAGATAACCAGCATTGATGTTTGGGACGATTCAGATCTTGTACATTGTGACATAACACCTTTCCTGCCTAAAGCAAAGAAATTAGAAATATTGAAAGTTTCTCAAAAACAGTTATCCTCTGTTACAGTTCTTGAATTTCTAAGAACATTAGAGTTTGTGAAAATTGTGGTCTTTCGCGGCACAAAGTTGCTGCTGATGGTATCCATGATTTGTTGGGTAGATTGCCAGGTCTGTATAGTTTGAGTTTGACTGATGTAGGTTTCAATCAATCAATCAATCTTTATTCATACTGAAAGGCCACAGGCCTATAGTACACAACTAGACTATAGTTTTCACATAATGTAAGCATAAATACATATTACAGAGATAATACATGGTTTCTATAAAACATTGCATAATGGATGAACATGGCAAGATTTTGTAACAATGTTTGATTTTTACTACTCATAAGAGTTGAAAATTTTATGACACATGGATGGGTATAATAGTATCTTTTAATATATTTACATCGTAGTGAATGATAACATGGACAGATGAGAAGAAAATGATATTCGTCTTAAATTTGATTTAAATCACAAAGTTTACATATTCTATCTTCTTTATTAATATTTTTATATCGACCGCTCTCAATCAATAGATCATGTGATGAACATCGGAATCGTGCTAATGATCGCTTAAATTTCTTGATGGTTACAAATGATAGGTAATCCTCACTAAATAAATCACATTTGAACTTGGAATAATAAAAACATTTACTTGACATTGAAATTTTTTCACACCATGTTTGCAGGTACATATCTTTTAGCCTTGTTGTTATTGACTGAATAAAATCTGTGTGTGACTCAACATACTGATCATTCCAAACGTTTCCGAAGCCAATAGAAAATAAAAAATGTTTGACGTTAGAAACCCAATTTCTTTGTCCATTTTTCTCGTACAATAACATCATATTATAACACATTTTGGGCATTCTATCACGGGGCATATTTAACAATTTTAACCAGTACTTAATTACTTTAATACTTGTAAACAAGTGCATTGGATATCTTCCACATTCACCATATACCATAACATATGCTGTATTCACTTTAACACCAAGATAATTCTTACATGCATATAAATGTATTCTTCCTAACTGATGAAAATCTGTTAATCCCCATATTTCTGCCCCATAAGTTAAGATTGGGTTAATTTTGGCATCAAAAATCTTAAAATAAGTCGTATAATTAATATCTCCTAGTTGGCTAACTGTTTTAAGGATGCCAAATAGCGCCTTTTGTGCTTGAAGCGATGCATATTTTACATGTTTAGTCCATGACAGTCCATTTGTAAAATACAAGCCCAAATATTTGTAAAAACTAACGCAATCCAGATTTATACCCTTAAATGACCATTTTTCTAATTTAGATAATTTGCCGCCATTTTTAAAGACTATTATTTTTGTTTTATCTCTATTAACTGTTAATTTCCATATATCGCAGTATTTTTCAAGTTCATTTAATTGGTTTTGGAAGCCAATAATAGTGCTCGAAAACAGGACAACGTCATCTGCGAATAAAAGAAGGACAATTTGGATGTAGGTTTCTCATTTACACCTCCCAGTCTAAGGCAGTTGCTAGAAACGTTCAGTAACATCAAGCAGATATTAGTGGACGTTCATGTTAACGGGGACGAAGATGAAAATTAAATGTCGAATGTCTTGAATACGTTTTGCTTCAGGGTATGCTTTGGACACTATATCGTTAACAGTGTCCCAAGGAGGTCACTTCAATTTGACAGATATTGGTATTCTCATTAAGTACTCTTTCCTGTAAGATATGCCAAGACATATTATTCGGGCACTTCGGCAGCTTCATGCTTCCCGTCGCGCAATTCGTAGAGAACGCGTATTTAGAGATCGTCAGAATCCTTTTGACATGTAAAATGACAGGCAATTCCATCGCCGATTTCGCTTTAACAAGGGCAATGCAAACTTCATCATAGAGTTACTTTCAGAGCAAATGTCGCCTTTAACAAATCGCAACAATTCAATTCCTGCACAATTGCAATGTTTAATTGCTCTCAGGTTTTACGCTACAGGTACCTTTCAGGTTGCCCTCGGCGATCTCCTTAACGTCCACCAAACAACTGTATGCGTTGTTGTCAAAAGGGTAAGTAAAGCCTTGGCCTCGTGTCGCAAAAGGTTCATAAGATTGCCTTGTGGAGCTAGGGCAAGACGTGTCATGGCTGGTTTCTCGGGTTTTGCTAACTTCCCAAATGTTACAGGTGCAATAGACTGCACTCACATTCCTGTATCCACTCAAAGTGGTGATGACGCACTACGTTTCGTTAACAGAAAAGGGTTCTCCTCAAAAAATACCCAGGTAATATGTGACGACATTCCAATGATCACAAACATAGTCGCGCGATGGCCCGGCAGTGCCCACGATTCACGCATTTTACAGGAAAGCAAAATCATTGTAAAAACCGACACCAGCTTCCCTGTTTCTTTATTAATGGTTTGTTATAAAGAGCTTTGTCATTTGTTAGAGTGAGTTTTGTCATCGATATGGACATATCAAAATAAAGTCATGATTCAAAGATTGTCTTACATTGTTGTTCTTTCAGATGTTTTGGTAGATTTCTTTGAAGCAATCCACAATGTGAATCTATTTTTAAAAATATTAATACTTTCAAAATTACCGGTACAATTTATGAAAGTATTTTAAAACATTGGATAAGATTAGTTCTCTCGTATAAAACATTACATAAGAATAGTTCGCGCGGTTAGTTCGTCTAACGTAAATCTTCGTATCAAACCCTGCAGCTAAACCTGCCCCCTACCCGTATGCGTTTTGATCGTTCTTTTCCTAGGCTTAGACAGAGTTTATATTTTTTTAGTGCCAAACCTGCTTTCATAATATCGTCTGAGACTAAAGAACCATCTTCAGAGCAGGACTAAACCCGAGTTATCGGCAAACTTCGTAAAAATGATCGTTCATTTTCCGAAGAATGCCGGAAAGATCGGGATTAAGTTAAAACGTGTTTCATAATTGCAAATTTTAACGTCTCGGTCTAACTTCTTTGGTTTAGACCTAGTTTAAGATTAAAACGTATTTCATCATAACAGTTCTGGTTTAAACCCACACTTAGACTTGGTTTTACCTTAAACCTGGTCTAAACCCCTTTCCGTAATACGGCCCTATTAGTTCGAGCGACTGGGGACAACAAATGAACTGAAAAACAATATACTATAAATTCTTTACTATGTTTCTTAATTTATTTACATGAAAAAAATATTTCAGTGATTTACTTAAACCGAACAATAAGCTAATACATTGACTCTTACCTCAAACAATTTATCGCAGGAGAGACAAATAAGCTGTGTCAGTACACTCTGACATTTGAAATCAGTTTAGGTGTATTGGATTCATTAGGCTTGAAATAGACATTTTCATTTCGTCATTCAAATAACAATGATAGATTGAGTCTGTAAATCTGTTAGTTCATGTTACTGGAGTGCTCAGGAATCCCTGAGGTAATTTGGCTGCGAAGCTTGTCACATCTGTATTGGGGACTTGACTCACAGGCCCCCGGGTCATTGAGCAATCATCCCTTTAAAAAAAATTCTTTTTTTGAGATGACCCCCAGATTTGACAGCCTTCGTAGATACACGAGACATGTTTTCCAATATTTCTTTGTGTAGACATATACTTGGATGATTCACCTATCGAACCCCATTCACTGAACCTACCAACTCTTTATTGCTATTTCTGCAAGTCGCCCGAAAGCCGACGCGGGCCGCTCAACGTAGCAAACACAGAACAAATGGCCGCCAGTGCAGAAGGGGTGTGTCACAACCGAGCGCTCTCATTGGTCGGCGCGCTCTCAACTGCACGGACTTGATTTCCGCGGGGTTTTCGAATATTAGCGATTGATTTACTGTAACTGTAAACATGTCTCGTTAGCATAGCGATAGGGCCCGAATGCGAGCGTCTGGGCACAAACCTGCCGAACATCGCATTTGCTTCCTGCCTTGTTAATATTATGCAGAATTAGCAATACAGAGTTGGTAGGTTCAGTGAATGGGGATCGATAGGTGAATCATCCAAGTATATGTCTACACAAAGAAATATTTGAAAACATGTCTCGTGTATCTACGAAGGCTGTCAAATCTGGGGGTCATCTAATTTTTTTTTTCCGCCAGAGGAAACTGCCAGAAACCACGAATTTTCGCGACATAGAACAGAAGCTGTATCAACATTTCATGACTTCACCGCCTCTGTGGGGAGAGAATGCCTAATACCTTAACATTTGATCTATTTTTATATCATTTTTAATTTCCACTGCAAAACCATTTCACTTTAAACTGCAGTGATAAAATAAATTGGTGTTACATCCCTTCGACTGGAAGGATTTGCTGGTTTGTTAACGATGAGCAGAATGATTCAGCTTTTTAAAGATGACATTATATAGGCAATCACTGGTTGACATCCGCTCCACTCGTCTGGAATGTAGTTATCAAATGAAAAAAACCCAAGTAATTTCCGTAAAAAGTATCCGTCTCGAGCTCTAGAGAAAAGTCATTTTGTAGATGTGAGGTTTGCGTGTACTGTATCATTAAGGAGACAACCTGTAAATTATCACCTATATGTACAACTTTTAAATGGTGTTTTTTATCTAAAGGTACTGACTTTTGCTGAAAGTATCCCTTCAATGCTAAGCATGTCAAAATAACGTCATAGCCCAGCGGATAAGTGAAATAATTGTGCACATCGTGATGCATCCTGCTACATCTAAGGATGCTAATGCTACAACCTATCCCCTGATATCATGCTATAGTCTTCTAGGACACGCATCAAATTTGGTCATCCTGTCTTCAATAGTTTTAAGTAAAGTTGTTCACAATAATCCACGAGGGACAGAGAAAAACCGTAATCCCGAACATCGAGTTGGTTATTCTTATTTCTTGCCCAAGATAATTTTGATTGGTAAAAACAGGGGGGGGGGGGGACCATTCATAAATTTGCTCACTACTTCAGGATGGGCGTCTCTAAGTAGTTCGCAACTCAAGATCTTATTTGAAATAGTTTATTATATTGATTTCACATTATAAAGCGTTGAGATTGTCAAAAGATGCAAAAAATGTTCTTTAGTTGCTTGTGATATATGGGGATTCTGTAAGCAGCGAAAATAAAGTCAAACTGTTATTGAGGACCGCTATAAAAATTTGCCACTGACGGTCTCAGTTTACAGTTATCACGAAAACGTGATAAATCATCACTGTTGGTATACTATATAGTATCTTACAAATCTGTTTAAGATCACGTTGCTATTTCGTCAGATATTTAAAAACCAAAACATTGTTAAATACATCTTCAAGATTCGTTTAGATCAGTTATCTTTAACAATCTATGTTTATTTAATAAAATTATCACATATTTTGGCAGGTGTACGGAATAGGCAGCTTTCGTGTACGGAATTACCAGCCAAGTGTGCGGAATTTTCGAACAGTGATTAGGCTAATATATTTGTTGATACACTAAATAAATAAATTCCCCTGTTAAAACTAAAAGAAGAATCTATTTTGTTTATCGTTCAGTTTTGATTAATCAATTAATAGTAAGGTTAATATAATTTGCAATAACACCACGAGTGTTCCTTTCCTCGGGTGTACGGAACAGCACGGCTCTACTCTACGTTTGATAAGCCTAGTGAGGAATGTATGACGTCATAGAGCTATGACGTAACGACAGTTCGGCCCCACCTAAACGAAACTATTTATCGATATTGTAACATGACCGTTAGTGATAAGCATTTTAAGAGCGAACTCTATTTTTACGTAGGGAACTCTGAGTTGAAAGGATCTAACGACTGATTCATTATTGTTATAGGTGTTCGCAGCTATAAAGAAGAAGGAATTCCCAGTGTTATAGACATTAAAATAGTGTTCTTTTATTGCAAACCAGTTTCACTCATAAAGATGAGATCTTATAGTTTTCACTGTGACATTTATGAGAGAGAAAACAGTTATATAATTCATAAACTAACAAGAATAAAACCCGACTGAACAAATATCTTAAGTGCCCGGCCTTTGACGCTATGCGCTCACGCAGTGCCGCTAACTTTTGGAGTAAACTCGAGATTTTGGTCAACGTTGACAAAAAATGTCCCTGAGGCGTTATCTATGTTCGGAAATTCATGAAATTTTAAGTGAAGAAAGCTGAGTTGTTTACCATTCAATCAATGTAATTTTAAATCATAAGTGACAACAATAAAAATGAATTTAATCTTATTATAAACTTCAGAGACGTTTTTCATGCAAATGTTCAGCCGAGGAACGTTAGCATACCCTTGTTTCATCGATTGTAATTAAATTGCCGTTATCTACAAAGTAATTAATTTGTCATTTATCAAGAAAGCGGATTTCAGTGATCACGTTGATGTGTTTACTTCCTACATGCGACCGATTGTTCACGAAATAATACAAGTTATCTTTTTGTTTTCATTTGTTGAACATTGTTCGCCGTGACGTCATAGACAAACTAAGTGCAGTAAATGTACGGTGCACGCAAAGTCCTTGCAATTTTTCCACAGCCCGTGCACATGACTGAATTTCCATCCACAGAAGTTATGGATTCGATCTTGAAAATGATATAACTTTCGGAAACATTAGAGCTGAAATTATGTTGCTATCACAAGGTCGAAAACAAAAGCAGTTTCAAGCAGACAGAATCATGATTTGAGTCGCATTTTTGCAAGCGCATAAACAACTCAATATATATTGTTGTACAATAAACTAAAACGATGAAAAAGTACAGATTATCAAATTAGAATTCATAAGCAAACTATTGGAACAGTTTTCCATGTATGTTCTAACAGAAAATTCAAAACGATCGATCAGACAAAAGCGCGAAAAAATAGCGAGAACACATCAAGGCAGTTTTGGTATTGCGTAATTGGCAGAATTCCTTTTCCACATAGATTTAACATTAGCATGTATTTTCAATCTCAATCACAGTTTAAATTGTGGTAAACATATATATAATATAACCTTCAATAAATCCATAATATATCAAGCAAATTTGGTCACTGCCAGACGTATATCAAACTATACTCTCGAGTTAAAACAAAAAAAGGAAAACACCAGCTTGGTTAAAAAAATCATCAAAATCAAAATTAGATTTAATAACAAATCTAACTATAATTTACCCTGAATAACACAAAGATTGCAAACTATATATACGATCAACTGGATATAATGCCTTTACTTGACATGGAAGAAAATGAATATTTAAAGATAAAACAGGCCTGCTTCCCGAAAACGGCCGACTTGATTGACGGGTCGTCCACTCGCGGCTTTATGCACGATGAAATTCGCGCATTATATTAAATATGGTGGGAAGGTTGTCGTACTTCAGTGTTTACTCTTTAAATTTCTCGGTTGCCTAAAATTTATCAAGCAACACTTTTATCTATAATGTTCTTCATCTCTATCAAGGTTTTCGAAAGCCAACATTGACGCTCTTCAGCGTCGTCTGTTACTGGCCACGCCCCTAGCTCAGCGAACAATGGGTTTCAATGTTGACAAATAAAAAAACTATGTTCTTAATATATTTCAAGAAATTAATCAATTTAAAAATCATATTGAGACTAGATACCTCTTAATTTTGCATAATTTTTAAATTAAAATATCGTATAACTCTCAGTTGGACGAAATAATTCAAATGAAAAAAATAGATTGTTAAAATGGGATTGAATTAATAGAGAAAATAGAATGAAATATAATAAAAATCGAGGATGTATACAGAATTTTTTTTATATTAATGTATTTTTTTTCAATAAACATGCATGTTGATATTTATTATAGGCCTACAATAGGAAATGTGCGATGGCCCTTATATATTGAAAACATGCGCCCTGATCACTTGTTTTTTTTTTCATTTGAAAGATTTAAGGAATACTGTATATAATCACTTTCCATCTGACAAATTTCAGACATAATTTCCAGAATGCCACTTCATTTTATTCCTGTTCAGTATTTTTGTAAGCGTATCATATTAATTAAGATATATATATGGCTTTGATAAATATAAGAAAATGTCAAATTCAATGAGAAAGACAGCAAAACCAAAGCTCGACATGACAAGAGTCAGCCGTCATCATCTAGATTTTTATTGCCAAGGTCACTGTCATTGTAATCAAAAGGATTTTTAAAATATTTTTTTGATTTCGGCAACAAGGGATTTCCCGTACTATAAATAGCGCTAATGGTCACGAGCAAAGTAGACCGGATATGACGGCAGAACATGCGAAGACGTCACGACTCGCGTGTCTCGTGCTGTTCACCAGACGACAGGTGATTGTTCCGCGCCAGAATGAAGGTTCGATTTGAAGTTGAAACAAGCTCTCGTAATCCTTGGCTTGTTTATTCCTCAAATAAATCGATTAAAATCATCCTCAAAGTTTGAAATAAAAAATATATGACAATGACGTATGAATGACACTAATTTGACATAATGATTGTTATTTTCATAGGAAAAAAATCATGGTTAAAATATATTTATCCAGAGTCATTAACGCTATGGAAATGACTTTTGCAATCCGTTAAATTTTATTCTATATTTAGCACATTTCGAGGCAAACACAAATATCAAAATGGTAATGTGATGTACTCTTTCGTTTCACTAAAACCAACAGACGTCCGTACCAAATTAGCTAATAGAAATAAGATCTCACGAAAGTGGTATCTACAATGTCACCGCCATTCTGTCAACAAAACAGCCGCGCAATGCAACGTGTACTACATTTTAAAATTATACGTTTTGCAATCTTGCACTCATCAAATCATGAAAACATGGACTCAAACATAAACAAAAATTAAAATGCTATCTTTCGATGGTATTTTCAGGTAACGTTACTTATTTGTTCGATGTAAATGGGCTGTCAGGTCGCGAATCGTTTTGAAACTTTTTTGTATCGATCAGATTTGTCTGTGACCCGAAGTGTTGGACTGTTTTACTATGCGGCCCCGCAATTTTTGGATTTACGATAATTCAAATGATACGCATGACCTGTACATCGTTTATCAACTGTAGAAAATGTATCAGTCATTACATTTCTCAAAACATCGTGGGTGTAACAAAATATCCAAATTAGAATCAGATGTATTCTGTCCGCTGCCAGTTTGACTGGCCATTTTGTTTATTTCCATTCAAGAGCTGGCAGTGACGTATGCTGGTTTGCCAAATACTTCTGGAATGGTCTGCTGCATATTATTGCTAATTGATTACCATATTCGTGTATGATATCTATTTCAGTACCCATATAGTATGTTTTGTCAAGAATTTACATTTGAAAAAGAAATCTAGGAGCAAGTAATGGATCAAAGTAATTTTCCTTAGTCAAGGAATGATGGCCATTTTTACCAAATCAAAAGTAATAATTAATTAAATCGGTTCATTAATTATTAGAATGATATGTGATTTCAAAACTAGAGATACTGTAGATTTTGGTAATACTTGGGATTTTTCCTGTTTCATTAAATTTTGTCTGTTATGCTGGTGAATTATTTACACTAGTATTTGAGAAAATTAACCCCATCGGCCATGCCCAAGGACCATATGTGTCCCAAATAGGTATTTTTATAAAACCAAATTTCTCTGTTAATATCAGGTTTTGTAGAACAAAAGTGGTATCAAATTAAATCTAATTTGACAGTGATTCTGAAAATCTGGGTTTCAGTTAGAATTGGTTGAGATATTTTTACCCATGCATTGAAGAGGATTAACCCCTATCGGCCATGGTCATGGACTATATGTGTCCTTATCATTGTATTTTGTTAAAAACTTAATATCTCTGTCAATATCTGGCCAAATAGTGTAAAAGTGCTATCACATTGATGACTTTATAATGGAGATCATTTAAAAATAGATGTCAATTTTAATTGCTTGGTATAATTTTTCATTTGCATTGTAGAAAATTACCCCAGTGGCTATGCCCAAGGACCATTTGTGTCTTGATAGAATTATTTTGTGCAAAACATGATATTTCTGTTAATAGTGTGTTCTATATTGCAAAAGTGGTACCAAATTGAAGCTATGTTTATAGAGATTCTAAAAAAATGACTGTCAACTTGAATCGGTGCAGGATTTTTTCAAATGCCATGGCTGTATGTCGGGTTATGGCTAGGGACCATATATGGTCCTGCGGCATTATGGGGAGTTTGGGGGGAGGGGCACATATATGGTCCTGGGGCCATTGTGACGGTGACGTAATCATTATGACGTCATAACCGTTTGCCTTTGTGACGTCGTGCCATGGGAACGGCATTCGAAAGAAACCGGCCGCATGGCACAAGGCGGCAAATTAGGAGAAACTTAGCCAATTAAGAAAGTTAAGTTACATAAAACTAAAGCAAATACAAAATGATTTTTGGCATCTACGGGATTGCGCAAGTTAGAAAATGACAACAACAACAGTAAAATGTGAATCGGGCACGAATATTGGGAGAATCAGAACATTTTAATGTTGAGGCGGACCAAATAATGTATCCTTTCGCGGTGATTCGCCTCAGCCAATTTGCGGGTGTTCATTGCCATTTAACATTGGGAAATCCTTCAAATCAATCTATCAGAAACGAGTATTTACCGAAGTCATGTTACAATTCCCATTAAAAATGTTTTAGTAATGTGTGACTTTCGCAATTTCAGTTTAAGATTTTTCATCTATATCTCTGAACTGAAATAGAAGATCCATGCGAATCAAAATGCGAGTTATTTTTAGAAAAACTGTAATTCCCATGACCATTATGCAAACTTTAATACCCGGCATATCCTTTCCCGCTTGGGTAGTATTAATGTTTTTAAAATTAAGCAGCAGATATGTCAGTCTGGCTACCCACCTTACTGATCAACAGCAATATAATGAGCATGTTGAAGAAAATATATGTATACGCTTTTCAACAAAATTAACATAGGTTTGAAGTTTTTATAACTTCTAAATTATTTTCATATAATATGAAACTTTAATTGACTATGTTTGGAGGACAACATTTGCACAAAAGAAGGTGTACTTATGCTGGAGATGACATAAACGTAGACATATTTCAGTTGCTTATTTAGTTTAGGGTTTTGTGAAAGAACAGAGCCATTTCTCCTGTAGCATAATTCATAAAATCAAATAGATAGGCATGGCCTATGCAATCTCATATGGTGTAAACAGTATACAAATATACAATTGAGAGGACAAATGTTCAGAATGTTGGAGCTTTTTAATCATGAGAACTTGCCTTCCACGGCATGTGTTTTTGGTACATTGAGCGAAAACTTATCAAATAAGCAACTTATCACCCGTTATTTAAGAAATATGACAGACGAACAGTCGAATAGAGACATGGAAAATATCATGCCTTTATGTTAAATTTTCATTAAAAGTGTGAGGGGGGAATATTTGAAAATTCAAAAATGGATTGGATTTTTCCTTTGATAGTCACTTTTTTTAATTGTGGAAAGCATACGGAAATAACCAAGGCTTCGCGAATGATCACGTTCAAATCGGAGTCGCTGATTGCACAACTAACTTGGATTGCCTTCAATGAGATTTCTACCTGTGTGCCCCATGTATTTTGCCTATTAGAACAAAGGCTTGCTCGGGTATGACTGAGCTGTCTCTGTGAGGAGAGAATGGATGATTGGCAGAGCAAGTTTGGGCCAAATCAAAGGTTAAAGTTTCATTAATAAATGACGCATATACCTGGACGTTCTAGTATTTTCGTGATGTACGCAATCGCGGAGGAATGCTTTTGTTACAGGCTCCTAATATGTCAGTATAACTGCAAATCAATCTACAGTACCCTTACAACAAGTATCAAGTTATTCCGACCATTTTCCTGCATCTTTAGCAATCTCCAAACAAGTGCAAATGGTTGAACATACTTTCATTTGATTCAAGAAATATAACAATCGAACATCTTCGGAATAATTTAAACAATTTTGTAAGAAAAGCAAAAAACAAACTAATTAGGGTTGTTTGATAATTAAAAATAAGGAATTTCATGTTTTGACATTTAAAAAAAAGTGACCAACGGTCCAATTTATTTCTCCGTATAAAATGAAATCTAAATATGGAAAGGTTTTGGCGATTTTCCCAAATAAAAAGGATATAAGCTGTGTAATTTTTTATGTAAAATGAATCTTGGCGCCTCTATGGCTAGACGTGTATCTTGTGTATCGGTGAAAAGCCAATTTTCTGATATTTGCCGAATCTTGCATAATTAACATGCATTATAATTTCCGATGGTGACAACTAACAGAATCCTTATTTTTTCACTCAACACATTAGAATGTTTTTCAATCTAGATTCGAATAGTTACACAAAAGTTATAGTGACAATTTTCACTGTGTATTTTTTACCGCGTGATTTGAAAGAAAAAGAAAAGGAACATAGATGTCTTAATGATAACATATAACATTTCGATTCGAATTAAAAACCTTTGCTTAAGATATTTCCGCATATAGGTATGCTCACATTCAGATAAAGGAATCCGACAACTGCCCTTAAAGGGGCAGTAGCACGTTTTTTGACGATTTTATATTTTCAATTTTTCACTGATAATTGTACGTTATGCTAAATGTATTACTTTGATAGTGTCAGAAATCTCATTACACAAACCAATCAGCCACAGTCAGAGAACAAATTATAAAGATTCACATAAAATCCATTGGCAGCCATTTTTGTGTGAACACCTTTAATTAATTTTCTGTAAGAAAAGGAATCGCATGGCTTAACCTTAAATTATATATTTGATTTATTACTGTTTCATTTAGTTTAAATACATTGTCCTTAGATTGGAGCCATTTATATCTTTTTTCATGACATCACCTTATATTCCCCCTTAAAACGTGCTACTGCCCCTTTAAGGGCAGTTGTCGGATTCCTTTATCTGAATGTGAGCATACCTATATGCGGAAATATCTTAAGCAAAGGTTTTTTATTCGAATCGAAATGTAGCCTACATGCTTGTTTGTTATTTAGATGAAATTGTCTTCAGTTTGCTATGAGAGCTTTTCTAAACCTGAAATATACACATTTATACAGTTTTGTCATGCATAAGTTTTGCTCGAGAAATTTTGGTATATTAAGCTGATTGAAACAAGACTAACTTTCCATTCCCTTTCCATGCAAGTAGTGTTGTCAATTGCTGAATTGAGTTTGTGGGATATAATTTGAGACGCCTGATTGGATGCAATCATAGTTAGTTGTGCAATCAGCGCCGCTGTTCTTAAATCATCATTTTGGCTACTACATGATGTCATATTAACCACCATTTCCATGCGAGAAGCGTTGTCATTTGCTAAACATTCAAATGGATTGTGGGGCAAATATTTTCTAAGAACTACGGAATTGGTATATAATTAGAATAGAAGTAGGATCAGCGTTTTATGACGTTATC
Source organism: Steromphala cineraria (assembly GCA_916613615.1). Taxonomy (NCBI): domain Eukaryota; kingdom Metazoa; phylum Mollusca; class Gastropoda; order Trochida; family Trochidae; genus Steromphala; species Steromphala cineraria. Next base: position 47,403,963 of record OU744730.1, read on the forward strand.
TAACTCTGTGGGGCGAGACTGAAAAAAACGCCTGATGCGTGGGGTTAAAAATGACGCGGGTTGAAAACAGAAACAACCTTTTTTAAGCCTTTGTCAAACACAAATTTTAAAAAATATGATAAATCTGACAGATGGGCCGGTAGGAGCTGACAGGTCGTTTTTGTAACTTGTATTCATGTATATTGGACTTGTGACTTCTAATCTTCTGTCTTTCGTTTTTATTTGAATTAGTCTCATGTATTTATTATTTGAGCGGTTCTGTAACGTACACTCTCTTCCAACTGAGAACAGATCGAAGATATAAACTACCTTTTGACCAAAGGGATAGTTGAAGTTTATTTTGTGTCAATACACCGATGGTTTTGCTGGATTAATGCTTCATAAATAAATAGAATGATGACAAAAAATAACTAATTGCTTAAGAAAACTAGATTCTCTCTTCGACGCTGACATTGATTTGTTCAAACGAATTTGGTTGCTTGGCGATCACCCCCTTTATGATTTTAAGGTCAATTTTCTTCCTTCACAGAACAGGGGAATATACATCTGATGACTTAATCCCGAAATATCATGGTAATGTTCAGGAATACACGAAAAGTGTTTAGATTACTCACGTTACATCCCACTTAGCCCTCGTCGTCCATGGCAACCATTCATAAAAGTGTCCTGTTCATTATCGATATCGGGAACTCTTAGGCCAAAGAGGCCTGCCATCTGATGCAAGGACACTTTTGTAAACCTTTCCTACACATGGTTTAAAACAATCAATCAACAACATAGACATAGAATTGAACGGAAAGTATCAATAATCAAATAAAACAAGCTGTAAAATAATCATAATACTTTGCAAAATATCAAAAATCGAATCAAAAATCAAAATATTAAAATCACCTAATAACACTGTAGACTTGAGTTTAGACTAGAAAAAAACGATACCAAGAAATGAACATTATATGATTTGTGTTGCACCAAAACTGTCGTTATGTAAGGAAAATAAGTCTAGAAATATCCAAAATAATTTGATAATAATACATAATTAATGTATATCATAGATAAGATAATATTTCTTTTGGCTAAACTTGTTATGGGAATGATTAAAGTACTTTTTTATTAGAAATCCAAGAGAAACGTTTCAAATGTAGAAACCACTGTCAAAATTTTGCTGTCTATGAGGACTCTAATGACACGTCTTCTACCTTCAAAATCGAAACAGAAATGGACAACCTGTGAAACTTGTCTTGAAAAAGGCTCATATTCATGGAGTGCACGAAATCTGCAAGCCCAAAACATTTGCTTCGTGCCTTGCGCTTTGACACGCAAGAAGCACGTGCCTCGCGCTTTGACAAGCAAGAAGCACGTGCTCTTACACCATTCATAGTATTACAAACTTCATTCATAAAACAGTGAAGGGGCCCTTGGAAGGTTATCGAAAATTAAAATTTTATTTAAAAATATTAATTTTGTGGTTGATTGTACTCGGATTAAGTGAGATGTAAGTCAGTTACTAGCATAGTAAATTGTATGCATCGAATAATGGCAGGGAAACTTTGGCCTCTCGGACAAAGTGTCCCTGCCATTATCCGATGCATACAATTTACTATGCTAGTAACTATTACTTATCTTTCTCTATCTGTGTCTGTCGCTGTCAATATCAAAATATTCATTAGACACTCTGTAAGGCGTTACAGTCATAATCAATATCATAACACAAACGCGGAACCAAAAGTGTATATAATTTTGTAGATTGGAATGAGTTTATTGAAGATAGGTTGTGAAGAAATGGATTAAGCTAAAATTTATTTAAATCTCCTTCAGGCCTGTGCCTTGAACTTCCTGTTTTCGCCTCCAGCAATAGGAGTTCTCCTATTTGGGATGTGTCAGTCGAGGGTGAAATTACACCCATTCCTACAGATAGAGCTAATCAACCTGACTAATGGCTTTTGTTGACGATAATGTTTGTGGACTGAAATAAACACTCCGGTAATATGTTTTACCGAGGATCAGATTTGTCAAGAATAATTTATACTTTAATCCCGCTATATCATATCACGTTTCAATGCTTGAAGTCACTGACAGGTGTTCATATCAACGAAATGTCGATTCTTGAGGAGGCTGTAGCAAATATCTGGAGTCCCTGCATTCTTCCATCAAGGTTCTGCCACTATTACGCAATTCGAATCATTTCATTGGTTTAAAACACGTTTCACACTTTAAACTGCAAAAAAATCATAATAAAAAAACCTAATCTTGACAAGTTTCTTCAACTCTTTTAAGGTGGTTTTCATGTATGTACTGTCAATATTCATCTATTTTGCATTGGGTGTGTTTATGTGAGATTTTTGTAATGCATTTGATCAAAGTTTGGATGTTGACACAACTGTGAGCCAGATAAGAAACATGGAAATGGAGTGCCCCTTTTAGGGACAAATGTAAACTTTTATTTACCATTGATACTTGTATTTATGTAAATAAAATAGCAAGTACATATACTTATTTAATGTTTCTCGACCCAGGGTCATGGCCCGACGATCAAGAATGACAAGCATTTGCTCCAAGATGGAATGTAAATAAATTTAACAATTGTTTGCCATTCATTTTGTAACACTTCTTGTGAACTGTTAACTTCATGACAAAATTGTACCAGCATGTTCTTGAAGGAAAACAAACCGCATCTTTTAATTCACTTTCTTTTAATTCAAAAATATAAGTACATGTGCATGTTAACATTTGAAAGATAATTTTTCCGTCACATTTTATACACTTCAATTTGCAATTGGAGAAATAGAATTTTTTAATTTGGCCTGCTTATTGCACAAAATTCTGTATTGCAATATATAGCAATATACAGCTCACGTATTGAACATTAGTCATTATTATGGTTGAAATAATGACCGCTGACTGAGTAAATAAATATCTCATAAAACCATCGAGCGACCAGCGAGATGGTTATTGCAGATATTCACGAGGTCGAGGTCATTATTTCAAATACATGACTGTGTACGGCACATGGTTTGTACAAATTGGCATTTTAACAAAAGTAGTTATTTGATAGATGTTGTAATGGGGTAAAACTTAAATAGACTCCACTTCTAAACATTGCTTCAATTCCATTTGCACAATACGTAATACACGTCACGTGCAGATTTAGCATGTCAACCATACAAATCTGAGCAAGTAATCAACTGTTTTAGTTGTTTCTTCTTCAAGAAAACACCAAAATTTTACTTTGAACTGAAATTAAATAATTTGAAAACAATTTGTCAAAAACGTCACCGAAATTCATCCTGCTACATCAGCGTATATGTCTCCGCTAATGCTACAACCTATCCCCTGATATCCTCCTATAGTCTTCTGTCGTATCGCTATATATAGCAAGCCAATCAAATGATGTCCTTTCAGCGATAGTGGCAAACTAGTTTCTTGGCTTCGTTCCGTGTGCTTACCTTGTGATTCAATTAACCAATATGAGTGCTATTAGATCATAAATCTGATTCTCATTGCAGTCTCCCGCTAAGCTCCAAATGACGCGCTCTAAGATTTCCACGTGCGACATCACTAGACAACAGTGTATGGAGTTCGAAATAGTTTGACTGAAAACAGACAGGCTATAAATAGCGCTGAGCAACCACCCATCAGCGATACGACAGAAGACTATAGGAGGATATCAGGGGATAGGTTGTAGCATTAGCGGAGACATATACGCTGATGTAGCAGGATGACCGAAATTGTGATTTATGGCAAATGATATTCTTATTCATATTATTTAAGGCACTATTCCGTCCATCAAATATTTCCCTCTCTATGAAGCAAAAGGTGTTGCTGCACGGACGTTGTCAATTTCACCTTATGATGCACGGATTTTAAGCAAATGTCATATCGCACGAGCTGTACACAAGCGAAAGCACATGGTTTGAAGGTGGGAAGGAAAATTAAGTTGTCTCATGTTTTGAACAAAATTATGGCCATTTTCAAGGTCTTTTCAAGAGGAAGCAAAGGTGATTTAAATTTTAAAGTGTATTCATGAATGTGCTATTGAACGGTATTTTATTGGTCGAGCTACGAAGATACTGAAGTATGTCATGGAGGGTTTACACGGCGGTATAACACAAGCTGTCAACAAGCAAGTTGAAGTTCATAATTACGCATTTTGCTGTTGAAAAATGATTCGTATGTAAATACCAAATAATATCATTTAGTAATGTCAATAGCAATGTGTACATAATAAAGATAAATAACATCGTGATTAAAAGCTTCACAACTCTGAAATTGTAATTAATGTAGCATGTTTCTGTCTTACAATTATTCACATTATTCGACATTCATCTTGAAAATATAAATGGTCCATTCAAAAATAATGCCTTAAATTTCTTCAAAAGTCAGATTTAAAATGTTTTGAAATGAAATTAGCAAAAACATTTATAACTAGAGAGATCGACATTAAGCAATAAAGCCAAACATTGATAAGTAATTTACAAGGTTCACCTCGCCGCTAATGGCAGCAACATTGCCCAAGCGGCGCTAAACAATAACTCACTCACAAGGTTCACCAGTGTTTTTAAATACACTTTTGTTTCAGGTACTACATATGGACATTTGATTGACTATCCAAACAACATTAAAATCGACCTAATTGTTGAAAAATAAAGCCATGCACTCTGTAGCTCTTCAGACTTTTAATGGAAATAGGTTTTTAAGGTTTTGACCCCTTTGGGGTCATGTGGTAACCAAATCTACACTTTAGAATACCCATCAGCCAAGGAGTCTACAAACAACTTTTCAGCTCTCTAGACCCTTTTGAACTGGAGGAAAAGATTAAAATAGGTTTTTAAGGTTGTGAACCCTATGACCCCATTTGCATTCAGGGGGTCACGAAATCTACAATTTAAAATACCCATTGGCCAAGGAGTCTACATACAACTTTTTCAGCTCTCTAGACCAACAATTTCTAGACCGATTGTTTTTTAATTTGCAATCACTTACTTAAATTATTATGCCGTCAGGTTTACATTAAAGACTCGTTAGCTCTCGAAGTTGTCCTATTAACTCTCGCATCACTTAAATTGGAAACAGCGAATTTACTGAATACCCATCCAAGACGCGTCTAACCTGTGCATTTAGGGCGGGTACAAAGAGACATTTGTTTAGAGCAATGGTCACCGGGGAGAGATAATTCTGAGATAATTCCGTTGCGGCGGTTGACAATAAAGAGGTGCTCTTCAAACTGTTAACACAAGTTTGTGCCCTTGAAAATATGTACTAGTCATTTAGGCTGCTTGTTTTAAAGGAAACGACTTAACTGTTCTGTTGAATATCCTTTATTCACAAAATTAACAGATCATGAGATGAATTTGATTGATAAATGCTGAAGGGTTGTATACAAGCTATTGTTTTAAGAAGTTTTGAGCTGCCAATAGTAAGATTGAGTTAATTGTTGCCACACTTTAGAAAGGGTATTTGGTATCTTCTAAGGATTCAGGTGAGGCGTTTAAAGTTTAAATTTGAAATATTATAAGCACCTCCCATTTTAAGTGATTGTGGTTTCGTTGTATTGTTATTTACCTCTACAATTAAGGGATAATAATAAGCATTTAAACATCTTAATAGTTGACAGATAATGAAATAAATTGATATAAAAATTCAACCATATGCGAAATAAAAAAACTTCAAGCTAAAACGTCAAATGAGTCTATACCTCTTTGCTTTGAACCATAGTTATCAAACCATTTCCTATTTTGAATATTTTAAAGTTATATGATGTTATGAGAAAAGTAAAAGGAAATAAAAAGGTCTCTTTCGTAGTATGAAGATTCCATGTGAAATAAAAGCAACGACTTAAATTATTCAAGGAAACTTAATAAAATGGTTGAATAGCTTTTGCTTTTTTCGAGCTGTTTTCTTTTTATGAGCCTTCTGTCAAGAATTATGTTCTCATGTAAACATTAATTATTGACGACAATCACCTGATTCCATCTTAAGACGCCAGTCAGTCTTCATATGCATGTTCAGGACACGTTTGCATTTCCATAAACATAGGAGAACAATGTGAACAAGCAAACAGTGTCGTCTGTACCCCTCGCCAATCCGAATATGTTGAAAATATAAAGCATGACAATAAATAGTTTAATTACATCCGTTTCTTGTGATGAAAATTATTCATCATTACCGATACAAATCCTTCCAAATAAATTATTATTTCACAATTTCATCGGTTAACAATATTTTAGCTAAAATATAAATCCCGAGAAGTTGAAAAGTACAAAAGGCGCATTCTGAATGATCATGGTCTTACGGTTTTTTAATTTTGATACCACTAAACCAGTAATAACTAAACGTTGAAAATTAAAAAGCACATCGAAAACATAATGATTAATCAATAAACCATTTTATTCAGGAAACTATATCAGAAGGAAGAGAACAAAGGGACGGATGGTTAGACGAATGGAGCCAATTTCTATATCCCCAACCAAGTTTGTTTGCTGGGGAAAACAAGTACTTGTTATTTTCTAAGCCATAGCCAGAATTATTAAATTTGTACCGATAAACGTCTTTAAAGGGGCAGTAGCACGTTTTAGGGGGGATATAGGGTGATGTCAGGAAAATGGAAAAGTAATGGTTCCGATTGAAAGTCAATGTATTCAAACTAAATGGAGCAGTAATAATGCAAATACATGTATATGACATAAAGGTTTGCCATGCGATTCCTTTTTCTCACACAAAGTGAATAAAAGGTGTTCTCACAAAACGGCCGCCAATGGATTTTATGTGAATCTGCACACTGTGTCCTTCGACTATGGATGATTGGCTTGTGTAATGAGATTTTTGTCACTGTCAAAATAATACATTTAGCATTAACTTACAATAATCAGTGGACATTTTAAAATATAAACATCTAAAAAAACGTGCTACTGCCCCTTAAATATATACAACGTTTACTGGATAAATTTCTTTTCTAACTAACGATGTTTCATAATTTAAAAATCTTTACTAGTATAGACTAGTATAAAGCAAATGCTAAGTATCATATTTACGTTAAGAAGTATTTTCAACAATTTGTCTTAAACAAAAAGCCAGCGTTCTTTTACTTGATAAAATAAAACTACTGCAATGCAATAATCATCATAATGTATTAAAGTAATAATACTTAGATCTCTAAGTACGAACAACTTGCTTAGCCTTTACCATTTATATTTAAGTAGAACCTGGTCAGATACAAAGGAAGTTGACATTAGATGGATAATTGGAAGTCTCACATGCAGGTGACAATCAAGGCAAAGGGTTTCTTAGCGTTAGTGATAATCCTTGACTTTTTAATAATAGTAATAGTAATTGTTGTCTGTTCCGTTTAAAATTAAAGTTGTCAGTAAACAATAATATTGTTATACACAAGTTCCTTCAATTTTTTAAAATAATTTTAATACTTTGGTTTTTACTCCTAGGAAGTGTTCCACTAATTACTCCTTTTGTTTGCGATTATCAGTAAAACTGCATTCCGGCGGAATCAACTCCATCAAATCACAAACAGTCTAGCTTACTTTCGGTAAAATTGGTCATGGCTTGCTTAATTACACCTTGATAAGCTCTATTTGTAGTAACTGGTGTCAACTGAGACAATTCCTACAGAAGAAGGGACTACCATTACTTTAGATCAATATACTGGCCTCAACTCAAGGTCCATTCTATCCTAACAGGGACAGAGCAGGTCAGTGGGTTCCGGTGTCATAACGCCATGAGGTCAAAAGTATGACCTCACCTGTAAGGTCTTATCATGATAGATGCACATGTGAAATATTAAAGTCTACCCCCAAGCAATGAAAAGTTATGGTAAAGGTTAAAGTTTTTGTGAAAAACAGACAGACGGACAAAGCAGCAATAGTACCCCTCGATAGACTATTGCTATTGCGATAGTTACTCACGATCGCTATCGCAATAGTCAATAGTCGCCCCTAGTTGATAGTGTTTGTTTTTTTGTGATACGGGTGTTGCTCGTTATTGATTGAACAAATTCATGTTTGGAAGGTAAGAAATTTAAACAAGATACGAATAAAAAACTGAGTGCCTCTTTAAATGATTACGGTGCTTGTCCTTCTCATTACCTGTTTAATTACCTATAAATAATATTCAAATTTTAATTGATGAACAAGAATCTCCCCTAATATACTGTCTTGTTTGACAAACGATTCCCCAAATACCAAATTCAAGAAGCCAAGTCGATAGAAGAAATACTCTTGTTGAGTTGAGATTAATAATATATCGTTTTTGTGAAAAAATAAAAAAAATATCTTTGTTCGGTTACATTCGAATTACTGACGTCATCAATAAGTAAAGCTAAAAAAAACACTTGCATAATGTTTGCTGCAAGTTGTATATCGCAAAATCGAAATGTGAACAAACTTTGCATACATTTTTAACTCACTTGCACAAAAGCGATCGTAGCTACAATCAATTATGGGGTGCAAGTCTCGTTAATTCTCACATAAAACGTGAGTGGTCCGCGCTGGAAACTTAACTTTTATACCTTGGTAAGGGAATGGTAACGTATCTGTTGGTAACGTATCTTTTGAACCAATATTGCATTTTGAGCTGTTGGACTAAGATTTCTGGCCAGAAGATATTTTTAGCTCTCAAGCTACTCAGCACACCATGTGCAAGTGAGTACTACAAGAGATTCAAGGGTTGTAAGCAGATTATTTCTGAAATATCAAGCAACAGTGGTAACGTATCTGTTGACATTGTTGCGTACCTGTTCCATTTGTCTAGAGTTTCTAAAAAATAAAAAGATAGTGAAAACATGTGGCTTTCAATCGGTTGTTGGATGTTATCTTATATTGATTTGCGACTCTGATGTCATTTATATTAATTTGATATACCTTTATATTCTATTTAATAATTTAATTTGAAATAAGGTAACGTATCTGTCAAGTATTTTGAAGACACCTATATTTAAAGATTTTGTGAAAATGACTGACGATCTAAAGAACTGGACTCGTGATTAAATTATCCTTAAACTATCGAGACAGCATAATGTTGAACCAAAAGGTAATTTAGTTCCATATTTCAAATTTAAACCATATAATTACATTTGGTTATGCGCCTGGAGACATGCATTTTTGTGTAAAAATAGCATGTTTTGGAGTCTGTGTGTAAAAATTATACATTTCTACATCACTTTTTAGCAGTATCCCGACGCTGAGGACCATTGTGTAATATCAATTGTTCACTATTGATGGATAATATACAAGCTATCCCACAAAGACATTATTTTGGGGTAAATGCGCGTTTAGTGGAGAATGAGCCTGTAGACATTTACAATCTATTTTACAACCGCTATCGTAACTCTTACAACTCTTGCACAAAAGCGATTGTAGCACTATTGTAACTCCGATGGGCTTATGGCATGGCATGGCATGGTGTCCGGTGTCCGTCCGTAAACTTTGTGGAATTTTGACTTCTTCTCCAGAACCATAAGACCTAGAAAGCTGAAACTTGGTGTACAGATTCCGTGGCCAGTGAGGATTATAAATTGTGGCTTTGGTGGCCCTGTGGCCCCTAATAACGGTCACAGGGGCCACGCCCTAGAAACCTATTTCCATCTTCTTCTCCAGAACCATAAAGCCTATAAAGCTGAAACTTTGTGTACAGAGTCCTTGAATAGTCAGGATCATAGATTGTAGCTTTGGTGGCCCTGTGGCCCCTAATAAGGGTCACAGGGGCCAAGCCCTTTAAAACTTATTCATCTTCCTCTCCAGAACCATAAGACCTAAAAAGCTGAAACTTTGTGTACCGACTCCTTGACTAGTGAGGATTATAAATTGTAGATTTTGTGACCCTGTGGTCCCTACTATGGTTAGAACCACATTGGCCACACCCTTAAGTAAAATCAAAGTAAAATCAAATGTACAGTCTGATGAGCTACAGAGCCAATGGCTCTATTTTTAAAGTTAATTGGAAAAATTCTTTTTCTTAACATCTTATTTTCGTCTTTAAAAATGTTCAATGTAACAATAGGGTATTTAAACATATTTGCACAGAGTGGAAATATTTTACTGCTGAGTGGGCTAGACTGGTTTCATAATGTTACATCCTTAACTTTTCCGTTTTTGAAAGAGAAAACATCTTGATATTGAACAAGAAAAGCCTTTAAAAAGGCATGCTTGGTGCCACATAGGCAGATGAAGGAGATTGTGATTTGTCGAACAATTTGGGTGATAATATATACAACACTGGATAACAGCAGTAATATTAACACGAGTATTACTCAAAGTTAATTTCACAAAATTAATTTCTATCAACACGAATTGCTGAAAGTTATGAATATTTTTTACATTCATCAACGATTGGTGGTATATTTCAAATCAAAACACACGAGGGTGATATTCTATTTAACATTCAAATTCACTCTTTTTGAGATCTCAGAGAAAAAATGTAGGCCTAAATCTCGGAACACAACACGAGATTTTCAAGACAGTGATGTGACAGTGACAGTTTATGATGTTATGGCATTGTGATGTTGTTACTTGAAGTAAAAACACTGCATGGGTTGCCATGTAGCGTTGACAATGACAGGAAATTGTGCAAAACGTACTGCCAAAACCATATCTCCTTGTCATGCTATTAATTATTAACTGTAGTATTACAGATAATAAACAAAATACTTTCAGATGATCTGCCGGAATTTCAACCCAGCTCCGCTGAGCTAAGCCGCAGCCTTATAGTAACCGTATGGAACCAGCGATGTAGGTCATATTCTAAATATAGCACGAGTCAATTTCAGTAGCCCTGATAATAAATACATGTTTTCAACGTAAACATTTAGTGACATCGTTAAATATGACTTGTCACGTGGTCATAAGTGATCTACCTATTAGTAAACATAAGTCTTTTTTCGATGTCACCATCGTTCTTACACAAACAATACTTTTAAATCGCCAGGCGAGCCCAGCGTGAAATTAAATCGCGTGGGTTATAAAAAAGTGGATTCTGCGATTATTGAATGCGAAATAATGCTCTTATCTGGAACAAATGCAGACTCTTCTTCAAATGAAGATGTTTTTGATTGAGTCTGTTAACATTTATCAGCGTCTTTAATAGAAAATATTGTTTCTCTTTTAACATGACATTTAAAGCGAAATCATATTCCACAGTTTAATGTGCCAAATATGTTGTATTACCCACATGGTGACGTAATGCATTTTTTGCTACAGCTCTGTTCATTGGTCTTTTGATTTGGATACAACACATGTGATTTCCCTTTGAAAATATCAAGAGTAATATAGAGAGAATTCAGAAAATTTGTAGGAGAATCAAATCATAATACTGTGGGGCACCAAGCAATAATCTAAATTTCTGTCGTTTCGGGTCTTCATTCCTTTCTACAGGATATGATTTCGTCGATTTCGTACTTTTCATGCGGGTTAAATGTAAATTCGCAGTAATATAATTGGTTTTGAATTTGATTTAAGTTCAATTAAGTAACTGTCTTAAGAAACATTGATCTGAGGTTTTTGAGGTTGTTGTTTTCACAAATGACGTTTCTATAATTCAAGGGAAGGGGTCTGCAAAAAGGTATTTACTCTGCCTGCCTATTGAAAGAATATATATAACCAAGGGCAATACATAAACTAATTTTTAGTTTTAAAGAAAATTACACAGAGATAGTTCTTACATTCTTAAGTTTTAAATCATTCGTGACAATCACGTTATTGCTCTCCGTTCGATTAGCTGTTTATTAATGTTTGATAAATGTAATCCAAAGATTTCGTTTAGTTTATTACTATTGAAGCCACGTGACTCTCAGTAATTACAAGTTTTTCGGATTTTTCTTCTCCCTTGCTTGCCTTTAAATTTTAATTTCAGTAACTAATGTCGTTCTTCCATCAAAAGTGAATCTTAAGAATAATTTATGGCATATACCACGAAATAAAAACTCGAAAATTAGTTTACTCAACACAATTCTGAGTCTTAAGAAGTTCAAAGATATTAGCTCTTCTTCTGCCATTAGCTTTTATAGATTTCTTGCCTTCAGAAATTTGAAATGGGAGTAAAATGTCATCATATTTCAAGGAGTATTTTACTATGCACATAATAGAGTCCGGTTATTTATGGTAACTAAGCGAAATGGGAACTCCTTTGAGTGCCTTTACGTGTTTGTTTAGCGTTGTGGTCGTTAGTTTCTAAAATGTCCAAATTCTAGTACATGTGAAAACTTAACTTTGTTGATTGGAATCTCCTTATCCTTTAAAACAATGTCATTCTACTGATTTAGGATCACATCAGGCTGCTACATTTGCTTAGCTCCTTCAAACACCATCACAGCGATCAAACCAAGTGCCGTGTTGCACAGGTGGTAACATGCAACGACCCGAAAGTTAGACTGAAAATGAAGATTTGAGCATTACAATTTTCAGTATGTATATTTGATGAGTTTTTTAAAAACAATTTGCAATTTTTTAATTTGTTTTCTAATGTTAGACTGATATAGCTTCTCAGAATAAATATGAACAAGTATTTGTATAAAGTTACCTACCGCCTCTACTTGTTCAAGATTTTAATATTCAATGGAAACAAAAGTCCTGAAATACAACTAAAATTTAGAAGAACAGGTTATCATGGGTAATCAACTTCTTAACTGCATGGATGCGACGTTTCAATGTAGATATTAACACTGTTATCAAGCAAGTGGTACACGTTAATTGATGTATGACCATTTTAACAAAAAACAATCAATGTTTTTACAATGAAATAAAGATTGATAGGACGTAAACGGTGCTTGGAGCGCTTCAGAGGCTGCACACACACATTTTTTCTCACTCTCACGTTTTCTCAAATTTCACTGGTTTATTCTCACCTCTTATATTTGATACTTGACAGAGTGCATCATACTGATGTTTGCTACTGGATTATGAAAGTTATGATTCTTTCTTTGATGTTTGAAATTTTGACTTTATTGTGTTTTATTACACAAAACTTTGAGAATTCAAGCTGTGACTCCACAAGCCAGAACAATAGATGTAGCAACTCCTAGTGTGTTCCAATCTACTGGACAAGCCGTAGTGAGCTGGGGATGGACTGTATTACCTACACAAGGGATAAACTTCTCAACATCGGACAAAGGCTCAATCAACCCAGTGCTGATTACACACTCACGTCAATCAAGCTTGACAAGCCTGTCAACCACCGGATAAGGTTACGCCCCTTCAGGAGAGGGACAACTGGTGGGAGGAGTCGGAGAAGGAGTATCAAAGTTGTTTCTGGATTACCTCGTTATGAATCAGCCAATCAGAGATGTGTTAATACCGGCAATCTTATCATCCTATCACCCCCAAATGTGAACACAAAACTGAACGTATCCTTGATCAACATTCGTTCTGTACGGAATAAATGTGAAGAGATACATGAGTTGATCCTTGATAGGAAAATTTATATCCTTGTGATAACAGAGTCATGGCTTCGGTCATCTGGGGACGAGTCAAAGGTGGCCTCGATGACTCCACCTGGTTATGTCTGTGTACACAAGCCTCGCCCGACCCGTGGAGGGGGCGTTGTTCTAATCTATAGAAGTGTTCTTGATTTGAAGATACTTCAGAACTCCCACAATCTTCATTTGAGATTTTGGACTTTATGGTCACCATTGGTAAAACCTCAACAAATCTGGTTGCCATATATAGGCCGCCGCCTTCTCAGAAAAACATTCTCTCCTTTGGTCAATTTCTTGATGAGTTTTCAGACTTCCTCGAAGTTAAGTGTGCATCTAGATCCAGACTCATTGTTCTTGGAGATTTAATATTGATTTTAAGAATGCAGCACATGCTCATACTGTGAAATTCAATAAACTCTTTGATGCGCTAGGTTGTGTCCAATCATTGTCCGTCCCAACTCACAAAAGTGGTCACACTCTGGATTGGATTGTCTCTTTAAAATCTGAGCACTGTGTCCTCAACACTGAAGTCAGTGATCTTCAAATCTCGGATCACTTCCTAGTGTCATTCCATCTTGACACCGACAAATTGCCGCTTCCAAAGAACTCCCTAAAGTGCCGTAACCTGAAAGGAATTGACAGCAATATCTTACTTCAAGAACTTTTGGAATCCGACCTCCTTGTCAGTCCTCCCTCAGATCCTACTGACCTGACTGATCTCTATAACTCTGTACTCTCAGAGCTACTTGAAAGGCATGCTCATGTTAAAACCAAGAGTGTCACAGTACGACCAGTTTCATCCTGGAGTGTAACCCCAGAGGTCATAGCTGCCAAGTCCTCCTGTCGCAGAGCAGAGAGAGCCTGGAGACGCTCCAAGTTAGAAATGCACTAACAAATCTACTGCATTGCCAGAAACACGGCCAATTCGCTGTTAAAGAAGTGTAAGCAGTTGGCCCTTAATGCTAAAATCAAAGAATTCTCATCTGATCAGAAGGCACTACGCAGACTGATGTCCAGACTCCTTGGTAAAGAGTCATCTTCCCCCCTTCCCCAAAGTGATTCTCCAGAAACACTGCCGAACAAATTTCAAAACTTCTTCATTGAGAAAATATTGAGAATCCGAAGGTCAATGGTTGTTGCAGACCCCAGTAACAACCTTGATGTTCACCAAGACTCATTGGAAACTATAGAGACAGTGCCGGCGCAAGATGATCAACAGTCCAATGTCAATAGCCCTCAAAGACTCACCGAGTTTCGCGATTTTACATCCAATGAGGTGCTCAAGTTGGTAAGAAAATGCAACCCAACAACTTGTGCTCTTGATCCGATGCAGACTCCTCTCCTTCTCACTTACATCGACATTCTCCTTCCTTCCTTGACAGCAATTATAAACAATAGCCTTAAGAACGGAGTATTCCCAGCTGCTTTCAAGTCTGCTCTGGTTAAATCATTGCTGAAGAAGCCAAAGCTCGACCCTGATTCACTGACTAACTACAGACCTGTGTCAAACCTCTCATTCGTTTCAAAACTTGTTGAAAGGGCAGTATGCGAAAGACTTAATGAACATCTCAACAATCACAATCTCCATGACGCTCTTCAGTCTGCCTATCGCGGTAGCCACAGCACCGAGACAGCCTTGTTAAAGGTCCTCAATGACTTAAGATTGGGAATTGACAAGGGCAAGGCTGGCATTCTTCTCGACCTCAGCTCGGCTTTCGACACCATTGATCATGACAGACTTCTCCAGCGACTTCAGTATGATTTCTACATTGATGGCACAGCGCTACAATGGTTCAAGTCTTATTTGACCTCATGTCACCAGCAAGTTGTCATAGATGAGTGTCATTCTGACCCAGCCCACCTGTTCTGTGGTGTACCACAAGGATCTGTCTTGGGTCCAGTCCTGTTCAGCCTTTACATGAAAGATCTTGGGAACATCATTGATTCTCATCAAGTTGACCGCCATCACTTTGCCGATGATTCCCAGGTTTACAAGCTCTTCATGCCAAATCAAGCAAGTAATTTACGCTCTTGTGGAACTTCAGCAATGTTGTGAAGAAACAAAGGAGTGGATGTTCAACAATAAGTTGAAATTGAACAGTGCAAAGACAGAATGCATCCTTCTTGGTCCCACAAAACGTCGTTCACAGTCATCAGTCAATGCTCTAGACTTTGATGGAACAAGTATCCCATTCTCCAACAACGCTAGAGATCTTGGTGTTATCATTGATTCTGACCTTTCCCTGGATGATCATATTACCCAACTCTCCAGGGTTTGCTTTGCAAACTTACACAACATCAGTTCAATCAGACAGTATCTGACGATGAATGCAGCAAAATTTCTCGCCCTGTCACTCATCATAACGCGCCGGGATTATTGTAACTCCCTCCTTGCTGGTGCAACCAAAACCCAAATCCAGAGAGTTCAACGCGAATTCAAAATGCTGCTGCACGTGTTATCACCAAATCAAGAAAATTCGAACATATAACTCCAATTCTTCAGTCTCTCCATTGGCTTCCCATCGAGTCCCGGATTCGCTTCAAACTCCTGTGCCTCACCTTCCACTGCCTGTCCGGTCGTGCTCCATCGTATCTCTCCAGCCTCCTTGTGCCATATAAACCAGCCAGATCTCTCCGCTCTTCGGATAAAAATCTTCTGATTGTGCCAAAAGTAAACAGTGTTCGCTATGGCACCAGGTCATTCGCTTATACAGCCTCCACACTGGACTGATCTCCCCCAGTCTCTCCGTGACTCCAGTGACTATTCCTCCTTTCGTTCCAAACTTAAAACCCACCTCTTCCAGACATCTTTCGAACTTTGAACTGTCGACTGTAGCGCTTTGAGCATACATACGTGTGGATATATGCGCTTTAGAAATGTCCTATTATTATTATTATTAATACTTTATACAAGGTCCTGGTTTAGATGACATATAGTGGTAGCCAGTGTATAAATTCTATATCACACACGATGTACCAGCTGCTTGCTATTGCCATTATAACACGACTTTGCTCTGTGAGTGCCTCAATTACAAAAACCTTCACATTGGTAGCTGTAATAATTTACATCCATTTTTATCATGTATGCAACAAAATGGATATAGACGAAACCTTTCGATAACACCCTTACTTTCCTATTTACTTTACTATTCTCATATAAAAGTATAATCGCCGATTTTCCAATCAACAGCTTTATCCATTGTACAATCAACCAACATTGCTCTTTCAGCTATCATAACATTGTATGCCAAGCCTAAATGACCCCTTTCCTGTATAAAAACTAATGTTTAAGTTTTCTCAAACTTCTCCACATGTATCATTTGCTTGACAACGCCATTAGAAGCTTTGTTGGAACGTCGCTTTCAGACAATAAAGAAGTTAACAATGTTACATTTGGGATCACACTATCTTGAATAGTACAGATTCTTGTACCTTTTCGGGCGGAGTCCCATGCGGGATTCGAACCCACACCCTCAGAGTCAGGCAACACCGCCAGCAATGACCATACCAACAGCTTACCAACTCGCCCATTTCGCCATCCATGGATGGTACAAGAATCTGTACTATTCAAGATAATGTGATCCCAATTATAACATTGTCACATTTGTTCACTATCAAAATGACATTTATCTCTAAAAAGTATTTGTCACAAAGGTGACAAGATCCCCCGCCGCAAATTGATGTGAACATAATGCATACTGTATACATAGAAACACTTGTCTACACTTGTCATGCTACCAGATGTCATTTAGACCACAACAAATCAACTGGTCCCTGGGTCTTCCATATATAAGCCTCACTGTGACCTTGAAAATAATGTGAAGGTCACCAAAATCGACTAGGCCCGGCGCCTTCCCAATAAGATGCTTTGTGTAAGTTATGAAGAGAATCGAGTTAATGGTTCTTGAGATATCCCGTTGACAAGCCTAAAATGCAGGTTTCAATGCTGAAATTTTCAGTCTCGTTGTGACCTTGAAAATAATGTGAAGGTCACCAAAATCGACTGGGCCCGGCGCCTTCCCAATAAGATGCTTTGTGTAAGTTATGAAGAGAATCGAGTTAATGGTTCTTGAGATATCCCGTTGACAAGCCTAAAATGCAGGTTTCAATGCTGATATTTTCAGTCTCGTTGTGACCTTGAAAATAATGTGAAGGTCACCAAAATCGACTGGGCCCGGCGCCTTCCAAATAAGATGCTTTGTGTAAGTTATGAAGAGAATCCAGTGAATGGTTCTTGAGATATCCCGCTGACAAGCCTAAAATGCAGGTTTCAATGCTGAAATTTTCGAAGTCTTGCTGTGACCTTGAAAATAATGTGAAGGTCACCAACATCGACTGGGCCCGGCGCCTTCCCAATAAGATGCTTTGTGTAAGTTATGAAGAGACTCCAGTAAATGGTTCTTGAGATATCCCGCTGACAAAGGTAAAATGTCAAAGTCTCGTAATGACCTTGAAATGAAGGTCAAGGTCATGAACCTCCAGCTCTCATGGTGATGAAGCTATATACAAAAAAATGAAAAGAATCAGGTCAATAGTTTTTGAGTTATTCAATTTCATCCGTCGGGACGCTAAAGCGCGGCGGGGGGATAATAAAGAAGTTGTTCATCCTAAAAAAAAATTCATATGTTCCTCACACCAACTTTTAGAATGCCAATCAAAGATTAACATTGACATGTAACTTAACCTGAGTAATGAATTTATTTCATGTTAAAGTGTCATCTGCTAAATGAATTACGACACAAATATTTTCCTGCACAACCTTTTGAAAATTCATTAATCAATGTATTATGTATTATTTGTTCATGATGATATCATGACTATAGTCGGAGCTACAATATATCTTTTTTCGGAGAGAATGATGGTTGTTATTGAAATATCAAGATCATTTTATGAGATGCTTTGAAAGCATATAATCAATATTGGTGTTGAGCATGTATGTAAGAAATCTGTTTTCAATCAACAGGAAAAGCTTTGGTCACGCGTAAACAAATTATGTTTATTTACGTCACACTTGTATTCAATATATCATTAAATAGCTCAAATACTTAAAACCCGAATGCAATAAAACTGTATACAACCAATCGTAAAGCGATTTATGAGAGACGAACATGATCTAAACACGTGCAATATCATGTGAGAAAATAGGGTATATGTCGCATCTAGGTACGTTAAATAATGCTATACAGGTAAATTGATGATTCAGTTTCCACTGTCCCATATCCCACGAGTGAGCACTGAAAACATCAAGACAAATAATGGAGAAATATATAAATGTAAGATAATGTTAAAACATTTAAGCTCTTAGGAATAGTTTGTGTTATTACATGAATCATTAAACATAAAGTATCTAATCACGACAATAAAAATAGTAGTGCCAAATCAATTGTTCACTCTGTTCTTATTTTTTTTTAAAGTTTGTAATCCCTTACTTAAATAATTACGTCATCAGGTTAACATTATAGACTCATTAGCTCTCAAAGTTACCATATTAACTCTCGCATCATTTAAATTGCAAACAGCGAATTTAGTGTTTAGTGTTATGTGTTTAGAGCAGTGATCATCTTTAACACTTGAGAAAGATAATTCTGTAGACTTGATGATAACGTGAAGATCGCGTGTACTGTATCTGTACGTTAAAACTATTTTGAAACCACGCGTTCTAGAACATAAACAAGCAGCCACAGATCGTCTAGACCCATTGACTATGTAATGATGAACAAGCAGCCACAGATCGTCTAGACCAATTGACTATGGAATGATGAACAAGCAGCCACAGATCGTCTAGACCAATTGACTATGGAATGATGAACAAGCAGAGCAATATCATCCATTTGTTTGGTAACAATATTTGTGTGTAATGATTGTATTCTATTGATTAACCCTTAACTTAATGAATTCAACTAACATAAAATGAGTGTTAATGGTCCTGAGTTACATTTGCCATGAAGCTGTACAATAACGTGTTTTGATGGACATTTTCACAAATGCATAATAACTGTTCACTCTACCAACCTACCTACCTTGTGAGTTATCCGGGAACAAACTGTTTCAAAGTTCTGTTTCCATAGCAACCATTCTAAAAACATTTGGATTCAAACTTTCATATATGTTGATACTGTCATATTTTGATCAATATTTATTTAGATTGCATAGAAATGTTCAATAATACACGGAGGATGAAGTTGAAAAATCAAAGGCATCAATTTACTAGACACTCTTTATACACATGTTCTATGAGCTATGACATATGGTGTTTTCATGGAAATTACCAAAACTATTGGTAACAAGAAGTTGAAAAGCCTGAAAAACGTTGTTATTAATCATCATCGAGTGTTAATTGTAAGTTATGCACACAACGATAGACTTCATGAGGTGATTAAGCTCTTCCGAGAGACCTTTATTCTAGGGGATTTCCCACAAAAACAGACAGCATCGCGGGCTAATCCTTGAACTTGATGTTGGATATTGGATATTGTTTATTTGCATAAAGTATGTAGGCCATAGGCCCATGATACAGATGAATATAATGCATGTATGTGTTACAGAGAATTTTTTCTTAATTGCATTGCTCTAACAATAAAAGTGGCTAACAGCTGAATTGTATGTGGGTTACATGAAGACAGGAGAGCATAAAACTTTTGTCTGCTTGGGAATTGCCAATATCTTTTTGGAATTAATTCATTCCTTAAATTATCATAGTAAGTGCATATCAAAATAAAGTGATATTCATCTTCTATATAATTACACTTACATACATTACATGTTCTTTCATTCCTAGGTTCCTTAATATATCTACCAGTTTTAGTTCTAAGTTGACTAGAACAACATCGTAGGCGAGCTAATGCATATCTGAATTTATCACATGTTAAAATGGTAATATATAATTCTGTTGAAAATTTTTGTTTATACATACAATATAGATAAGCCTTAGGACTATCATGAACAGCAGAATGCCACTCTTGCTCATAACATACTTTTAATCTATTGGTGAATTCATTAACAAACATTGATATACTATTTTATTATATGGCGAGCAGTGAAATACTGGGATTTATCAGTGAAATAAACTGTCTATCAAGCTACAGTGAAAATAACTTATATTTTCACTGCGAACGGTGACTGATATACTTTGACGTCATAAAACAATGGTCTCACGCGGCGAATTGGCTTATGACGTCACAGTGTTTCTGTGGTGACGGGCTGTTCCTAGCGGCCGCTCGGCGTGAAATTGACCCTTTTCGGACGTAATTACAATGGTAAAACCATATAATAAATAGAATATCCGTCAATTCTTGACAAATACCATGCTTATCTCATCGAGTGAGGTAGAAAAGTTATATATTTTCACTTGTGGCTGCGCCACTCGTGAAAATATAAACTTTCTACCTCACTCGATGAGATAAACATGGTATTAGTCAAGAAAAGACAGATATCCTCTATATACACTGGTGTTCCCAAACATAACCAAAACCACTTGAACATAAAATATCTCTTACATTAGAGGCCCAATTGACTTTACCATTATTAAGAGCTTGTAGCTGCATATTGTAACATTTCCGAACATATCTGTAATTAGGCATAGCTAAGATTTTACACCAATATGATATCACTCTTTTATAAGCAAAAATATACATAGGGTAGCGACCACATTCGCCTCTAACAATGTGATTAGACGTTGAAGACTTGACACCAAGAAACCGTTTACACGCATGCATATGTAATACTTCTATTTCTGAACAGATGTCTTTACTCAATCCCCAAACTTCCGACCCATACAACAATAGAGGAGTTACTTGAGAATCAAAAATTTTAAAGAAAAGTTTAAACGAGAGAGCCCTTAATTTATGTTAAGAGGCAAAAATGCCATATAAAACTTTCTTTGCTTGCAGGACTGCATTATGTACATGTTTTTGCCATGAAAGTGACCTTGTAAACAATAAGCCAAGATATTTATACGAACTTTCAGATTCCAATTTAATACCATCAAAATACCACTTTTCATTAAGAGACAATATCCCGCCATTTTTAAAAACGACAACCTTCGTTTTACTTAAATTAACAGACAATTTGTATTCCTCCCAAAAAAATTTGAAATATTTATCCGTTTTTGTAGTCCAAAAATAGTATCTGAAATGAGAATGACATCATCAGCAAATAACAATAAAAATAATTCCACTAGTTTCGGATGTAATTGAATACCATACGAACAATTAAACTCAATTTCCTTTGCAAGTTCATTAATAAACATCGAAAATAAAAGCGGACTTAAGACACAACCTTGCCTTAATCCCATGGGACAATCAAACGATGGTGAATAATTTTGGCCAGAACGAACACATGCCTTGACACAGTCATAAATAGACTGCAATGCCTTACTGAATTTGGGAGAAACACCTTCACTTGAAAGAATATACCACAGCTTAGATCTATCAACAAGGTCAAATGCCTTTTTAAAGTCCACGAACAAAGCATACACCTTACCTCTCTTCATCAAGTTCCAAGAGAGGTAAGGAACTTGATGTTTATTCGTCCTTCAATTTGAATCCAAAACCAGGGTGATTTCCTCTCATTCACCATACTTCTTCACAATTAAAAATGAGTGTCGCAAGAGTGAATCTAAAGTTTTGCTCTCAATATTCGATTCCATGAGGTGTATGATTGCAAAGCGTATTGTCTAGACATAAACTTGTTGTTCAGCCAACAAGACAGTGAAAGTTTATAAGCTATCACATGGCGATTGACGAACAATAAAAAGCGAAAAAAATTTGCTATTTGTCATTCAGACAGCACACATTACGATAACGAATATCAAATAAAATAGCACAACAATAGGAATGACGGATAGCGAATTAATTCTCGTTTCGTCATCCGAAAGGCAAAAAAACCCAGTCCTCTTGGAATTACTATGTTAAGTAACTGTTGTTTCCGAAGTTAAACGGGTTATGTAGGATACGTTTATCATTAAATGGAGACGCGAAATTTCTCAACCATTAGTCATACGGGTGTTGTTGGAAATAAGTAAAGATTATAATAATAATGATATGAATATTTGTTGTGCACAATATTCAAACCACTGATACATGCTCAAGGCGCTACATTAAGATATGTATAAAATTTAATTATAGAATAAAATGATCATGAAATTACAAAAGGCTTTTGAGAAAAAGAAGGTTTTGCAGTTTGGCTTTAAACATGTCCAATATTTGAGACTGCTTGATATGGAGAGGAAGTGTATTACACAGAGAGCGACATACTAGAAGGACCTCTTGCCGAAAGAAGAGAGGAGTACTTTGGGAACAGAGAGTAGATATTGCTCTTGTGATCTGAGAGTCCTGGCTGGCGAGTACACAGTGAGAAATTCAGAGAGATAAGATGGTGCTTGATTCTGTAAACATTTGTACACAAGACAGAGCAGTTTAAAATCAACCCAGAACTTGATTGGGAGCCAATGTAACTTCTGGAGATGTCTAGTTGAGAGTCCGAAAAATAGGCTGTTACAGTAATCCAATCTGGATATCACAAGGCATCTTACTAGGGTTTGGGCACTGTCTTTGGCGATGTGCTTCCTGATTGTTCCAATGAGGCAATATGAGGTAATAGCAGTTTTGACACAATTTGTCCACTTGTGATTCTAGAGATAGCCACGCGTCAATGACGACACCAAGATCTTTTACCACTTCAGATGGTATGATGTTTGCTTAACCAATCTTCTTAAAATCTATCGTGAACTTTTCAAAACTTGTTGGCTTTCCCACAATAAGAACCTCTGTTTAAGTATTGTTTAGTTTCAGCTTTCTGTCTGTCATCCATGTCTTTATGTGCAATTCTCAATTCATTTGAATGTTGGTTTGGCGTTGATCTTTGTTAGTAATTGGTAAAAGTAAAGATCAAATTTTTCTTTTAAGGATGATTTAAATGTTACACATTATGTAGGAATTCCCACCCCCTGTCACACAGAAGAGCCTTTGCTAGTTTTAGATGTGTTGTCCCGATTAGAGTCGAGACTGGCCTATATGATGTCACTTTTATTAATGAAAGGGGGTGTTTCTTTTGTAAAGATGAAGTCGAGGATGGAAGCCATGTTTTGAAAAATTCGTCCATTGTATGTGAGCGAGAGGTCGATTTTATTGAGAATTGCGCGTTATCATGCACATGAACAGGACCTACTTTTTACTGGTACCAAAACAAAACAGGAGAAAATCGTCTGTAATTTTCGCCACTACACAATAAATACAGTTTATTTCCTGTCATTGAAATAATATTAAGCATTCTTGTGGACAATGTTGATAAAATTTCTTATATCATTTTGATTCCAGTTGAAATAGCTAATTAAATTCAATTATTGAAGGAAAGTCAAGTTGCAGACAGACAGACATATTTTATAAATGGCCTTGAGGCCAACATTACAGTGACATTTGTTTTCATATACAATTATACTGGAGCGCCTTTACATTGTCTACACTTTGTTCTCATGTACAGGTAATACTTTAGCACAAAACACAGCTAAGCGTAATATAATATTAACTGATGTTGTATTCATTAGGCTTATAAATTTGTCTTGATTTGGGTTAATGTAATAATAGCATGGTAAATATTTAGTTCGTACATCATTATAAAATGGACATTCCAGTAATACATAGTATTAATTTTATAACTTCAAACTAATGATTATGGATCAAATATTGGGAAAAGTGGGAACCACTTATCTTTAAATTGAGCAAAATTATCATTTCTTTTGGATATGAATTTTTCAACAGTGTAAATATCTTTCAAAATTTTGATGAAACTTTTCAAGTTAGGATTTAATTTGTTCAATGTTGAAATATAAATATATATTTTAGCTGAAAAAATGATTTGAACTAGCAATGGGTTAATTCCATTAAATCCAAACCAAACCAAAGATTTTGTTAAATCAAAAGTCTGCAAAATTCCATTTTGGATAACCCGATTTTTGACCTCTTTCCAAAATGATTGGGTTACTGTACATTCCCAATATACATGACATAAAGTTTCACTATCAACATTGCAAAAATTACATATTGCATTATCAACAAGTTTCATTTTTAAAAAGGCTCTTTTTTGTGTATAATTTTATAATTATGTGCAAAAATTTAAATTGAAAATCAAATAGTTTAACATCTTTCAAATTCCTTCTGCAAATATCAAAGATCATATGACAATCAAAATCAACATCATTGAATAAAATTTCCCATTTTTGGCATACATCAGGTTTAATATTGTCAGACAGGAGTATATCATAAAATTGTCTTGAACCTTTTCTTAAAGTAAAAAATTCAACATAAGGACAGTTTTTACCCAGATCACTAGTATGGATATGTCCATTGTTTTTAAAAGTCATTTCCCATGATTTAGGAAAGTTATGTAAAACATATCCAAAACCTAAAAAGGTACCTCTTATATCATATGTTATCTTAAACTCTTCAAAAGACATAAATCCATTTTCATTACAAAGATCCTTAATTTCCAAAATTCCCTTTTCAGCCCAGTGTCTAATATAATGGTTTGGGTTTTTAAAATTATTGTTTAGCCACAAGGGTTGGGGTAATATTTCCTGTATATTATCTGCATTTATGGTATTTTTTCACAATATAATTTCCATGCCAGTAATACATCTTTCCAATAAGGATTGTCAATCTGTACAATATTTTGAAAATTTGCTCCATATTTTAATATGTCATTGAGTGGAAAGTGGCATGGGTTATTACTATTTGGCTTTCTTAAATATCCTTTGAGTGTTGAGCATTTCATTGCACTAACAAAAGTCTTCAAGTCAACCATACGTAGGCCCCCTTCTGCATAATCTTTGTTTAATATGCTTCGTTTGATTTTATCATTTTTGTCATTCCAAATGAATTTGAAAAATATTCTTTCAAGGGAGGTCAAAAATTCATCAGGGGGATTAGGTAAGCTATTGAAAATATGAACTAGTTTTGATAAAGCTAATTTTTTAATAACAGTAATCTTTCCAATTAGTGTCAAATGTCATTTTCTCCATGTTGCTAATAATCTTTTGATTTCTTCTAGTCTTTTTCTTGTGTTGATAACCCACAGGTCATTCAAATTAGGAGTGAATTTAATTTCCAATACGTCAAATTCATTTTCTAACTTGCTGTTGTTACAGTAAGGGCACAAAGCAATGGAAGTATCTTCACTTTTTGATCTTCTATATAGTTGTATCTTGTAACCAGCTATACCACAACAAAATTTTGTCGCAAGTATATTTCTGGCATAATACTAAATTTAAATGCTGAATATGTGAGGAAATATTTTGAACTATTCACAGAGGCTGGCCACTCTTGACAATAAATATCTGTACATCTTTGTTTGAACATGTTCAGTTCTTTGTTAGCTACATTATGATTCAACCAGGCGTAAGCTAGACCGTACTGAAATAATAACTCTCCAGTTAACATCTCCAGAAACAAGACGTTTCAGCATTAGATAACATCGCTTTGAATTACGGGAATCAGGCTGTCTCAGCAACCGTATCCAATACGATATCACTCTTGTTTAATAGTTAACATGTAGCTGGTGTCGACCACATTCAGCCAATATAGCTTTTGTGGGGGAGCGGTAGCCAACTCCTAGCACAAACTTACAAAAATGTGAATGTACTGTTTCTATATTATAACGAGGTGTCCGGAAAAAAAGTCCTCGGGGGAAAAAAGTACCGGGGAAAAAGTCCTAAATTCAACTAGGAAAAAAAGTCCTCCGGAAAAAAGTTTTGATTTTAGGTTACAAAGTATGAAAAAATAATAAACTTCTGTTGTAATTCACTTTATTCAGATACAACAATGCAATAATCATTAGCACTGGTAACACATTGTTTACTGATACAATACATAGATCTATTTATTCAGATAGAACAACATTAATTAGCACTGGTAACACATTGAGACTGGATTTGCGACTGCGCTTCCAAACAATCTTGGACTTTCGAGTTCCAAGTATGGTGAATATGTAGCCATCTAACACCAGCATTAACCCACCCTTGTTTGTCTGAATTTCGTCCATGATGTAATGGTTATTATTGACTTTTATGGATGCATCTATATAGTCAAGTCAAGTTTATTTCTCATAAGTCATGAAATTATGACATAGAGTGAACAAGTAATAAAACAGTAGTATTACATACATATTAATATTAATGGAGCATACGCGATCCATATTTGATATAAAGAGCAATTTTAACAAGTAATAATAATGATAATAAATGGGTATTTCTTATGCGCTATAGTCCATCCAGGGCATCCTCATAGCGCTACAAAAATATGAGTGGTCTTTGAGAAAAGTCATTGATTAAAAATAACTTGAAAGCTTATAACTTGTAGAAAGTTCTGAAGAGGTGTGTTTTGAGACGTGATTTGAAAACTTGTAGTGATGAATCATTCTTTATGGGAAGAGGCAAAGTGTTCCATAGGTATGGTGCTGCATAATTAAATGATCGCTGTCCAAATTGTTTAATTTGAACATGAGGAACTGTGAGTAGATCTTGAGTCTGGGAGCGGAGAGAACGGGAGGGCACATACGATGCAAGTAACTCTGAGAGGTATAGTGGAGCTTGGCCATGGCGACACTGGTAGACAAGAGTAAGAATTTTGAATTGAATTCTGGCTTCAACTGGCAACCAATGAAGACTCTGGAGGATTGGGGGTAATATGCGTCCATTTAGATGTTTTGCTGACAACTCTAGCTGCTGCATTTTGAAGTTTCTGTAGTCGGGAGAGAAGATCGTTTGAAAGTCCAAATAATAGGCTATTGCAGTAGTCAATTCTGGTAAGCACAAGTGACTGGGTGAGAACTTTAGCAGCTTCAGTTGTGATGAGATGGCGGATGTTACCAATAGAGTGGAGATGGAAGTAGCCTACTCTTCAGAGATGGTTCACATGTTGTTCCATGGTGAGGCAAGGATCCAGATAAACCCCAAGGTTTCTGACATTGATTGATAATGGAATATCTGAGTTGGCAACAGTTATCTCTGTACAGTTTATCCTTTTCAGACGATTTGAAGTGCCAATCAACATAACCTCAGTCTTGTCTTCATTGAGCTTAAGCTCATTTGCCATCATCCATGAACTCACCGTCTGAGTGCACTGGCTCACTCTAGATGTTGCTATCTGCACATCCTCAGGTTTGAAGGAATCAATAAACTGAAGGTCATCTGCAAATGTGTGATGATTCGCCTCACAATTTTGTATGATCTTATCCAACGGATTTGTGTATAGCACAAAAAGCAGTGGCCCCAGGACTGAACCCTGTGGTACACCACACTCGAGAAGTATTCGTTTATATGTGATGGACATCAGTGAGATAAATTTCTCTATGGATGAATGTTTACAATAATACGCAGGAAGATATTTGTGTCTTAATTCGTTAAACATATTACAATCTAACATAAAATGAAGCTCGTCACCGATCTTACACTTACATGAAGGGCATAATCTATGTTCTTTATCAATTTTATACCATCTGCCGGTTTCAATTGGAAGTCTGTGATTACATGTTCTAAGTTTTGTGATATATATACATAAGTTCAAAGGAAGTTGCAGTAAATAGTTTTCAATGTACAAAGTATCTTTAAACTTATCATAATAAAAGCCCTTTGATGACTGTAGTTTACTTTGTTGTTTGTTTACTCAGTTGGAAGCACTGTCCCCCAAATCTCAGTACCATACAATAGAATTGGTTGAATTTTACTATCAAAAATCTTAAAAGCAATATCTGTAAGTACAGTTTTATAGGCACAGATGAATTTTTTAATTGGGTACAGAGCCTTCTCTGCTTGTTTGGATAATATATCACAAGCTTTTGAAAACATATTACTACATGACAAAGTTAATCC
Source organism: Steromphala cineraria (assembly GCA_916613615.1). Classification (NCBI taxonomy): domain Eukaryota; kingdom Metazoa; phylum Mollusca; class Gastropoda; order Trochida; family Trochidae; genus Steromphala; species Steromphala cineraria. Next base: position 47,432,240 of record OU744730.1, read on the forward strand.
AAGATATTTATAATAATTGACAGTTTCAAGTGTTACCTTCGTGCCATTTTTCATATTTTGACACTTTGCCTCCTTTTTCAAAAACTACGACTTTGGTCTTTTCAGTATTTATTAAAAGTCCCCATTTCGTACAATTCGTACAAAGTTTATTTTCTGTCATTGAAATAATATTTAGCATTCTTGTGGACAATGTTGATAAAATTTCTTATATCATTTTGATTCCAGTTGAAATAGCTAATTAAATTCAATTATTGAAGGAAAGTGAAGTTGCTTAACTCATAATGTGTTATGAATTGATTTTAATGAATTTACAATTATGTTTTTAGAATTGCGTTTGCTATAGCAATTGCATTATGCAAAGTTACCGTGGTGAAGGACAAAAGATCGCACTAGACTTCGACATCTGTTTAACTTGTCCTTGTGTGCAATTTCACCAATCAGTCTTTTGATATATTTCCTTTGATGACATTTAAGGACTATACATATATCTTATTATGAGAATATTAATCAATTCCAGTTCTTAAAGTTTTCCAACAAGATTAGATTTGATTACCTTCTCTTTTTAGAAATGGCTAAATGAAAGGTTATCTAGAATAATATATTCCTTTGATGTGACTTCTCGTAATTGTCATTGTTAGAGCCATTCCATAGTTCGTAGACTTTGCCGACACTAAGACAGATACAAAAAAAGCACAAGCAACTGTTATGGTCGAGCTATGGCACTTAAAATAGGTTTTACAGACCCTATCAATTGAAGCTTTTTCTTTCACTGTAGTTATGTTAAAGATTCCATTGCGGATTTAAATGTCAGACCAAGCACATCATGCAATCTCCTTAAGGTGAAAAAGAAGAGAGAAGTTGAACAATATTTCTTGTTTTGAAACATCCTACAGCAAATATGCGCCAACGATATAAAGTCATATACGTGCATTAGAACTGTCCCTTACTTAAATCCCATTATTAATCCATGTTTAACTTGAATGAAGGACATGTCCAAAACACATTTTGAAATTGTGATTTATGCAACCGATGTTATTTATGCAACCGATGTTGTGATTTATGCAACCGATGTTTTTGAACAGCCACAAAAACAAAAGTATCTGTAAATTGTGTATTCTTGTGCACAAGACAAATGATTTCAAATATATTCAAAACGGCTTTATCCAGTAAAACAATTTAGTTTTTGACGATTTTGAAAACTTGGAAGCGTTTCTATTGGACGCTAGTTAATTAGATCAAGGTTTTAACTTGAAAGATATAATTTTAATAATTTAAGATATATTCTGATTGATCAACAAATTGATAAGAATTGACTTGAAGTCTGGTTATATCCTCATAACTTTTCTATCCTTTGCTAGGCTCCATTTATTTCAAAGAATGACAAGTTACTCGGACATAACCTACATGTATAGGCAAATCGACTGGGATAGGGGCGACACTGCCAGACATATGCACAGCTCATGCCCTAAAGTGGTTAAGCACGCTAAGATTCGCCGACAAAACCGGAGAGACGAAGTTATTCTCACTCGTTTAAGACTTGGCCATTGTGGACTAAATGCTTAAAAGCACTTTTTAGTCGATGATTCATCTCCTTCATGTGTTCGTTGTTTTAATAATTGTCCAGAGACTGTCCTTCATTATCTTGTTGAATGTGAGGGGCATAAACATCATCGTGAAGAACTCAGAGAGGTTGTTACATGTATGTCCAAATCAAATAATTTCTCACTGAGATCTATTCCAAAGTCCAAAGATCAGTTTTAAATTTTGTCAAGAACACTGGCAAATATGATCTCATATAACATTTTATGCTCAATTTTAACTTTTAAACGTTTTTAAGTCTCAATAATCACTCCTTGTGCCGGGCGCATGTAGGTCATCTTTGGCCCAAACTTCGCCCTTAATTTCACCTACCTACCTACCTACATGTATATAAAGGGATAGTCCTATTTTCGGGTCAGATTATTTGTGAACGATGGAGATTCATTCTTTCACTTAATCGTCTTTCTGTCTTGCCAATGTACCATTCTTTGCATCCTTCGCACATTATAGCATAGAGGAAATTTTTTGAATGACAGTTCATGTTTTATTTACGAAGAAGCGTCTTTGTTTTAACTTTTAAATTAGGCTCCCTCTATTAAATTTCTACAGGTAAAGTACCGTCCGCGTCTCCACATTTAGACACTGTACATTCTCCCTTGTCTAACATCTCGAATCTCGACTTTGTTAGAATATGTCGTTGGTTGTTCGTTACGACTTTTTATTAATCTTGGCTTCTGTAAAATTGTCTTTAATTTTCGTACTTTGTTTTAAAACCGGGAGCTGGCTATTGATAAGGACATTCCTCTCGTCCTATGTACATAAGAAAACAGTCTAAAAATCGTTTCCAACCGCGTTCAATTTCCCCACTGGTTTTCAATTCTAATTCGCTGAGTTTTAGGGATAGCATGAGAGATGTCTGATTGGAGGTAATCAAAGTTAGATGTGTAATCTGCGACGCTGTTCTAAATCATGGCAAAGGCATTGTGATATGAAACACCCTTTCCATGCGACAAGCGTTGTCGTTTGCTTAACAAGTTCAAATGGATTGTAGTGAAATTTCTTTTCCGCCAGGGTAAAGTGCCGGATTCCATGGATTTGGTCGAATAAGAACAGAGGCTCGATCAACATTGCATGACTTGATCTGCCTCTGTGGAGAGAGAGAATGCTATCAAAGAATTCCTGGGCAAAAGGAAGTGTTTGTCCCGACATTTTAGGTGATCCCTTAGCTGTATAGAATTATTGGACCATCATGAATGATCCATCATTTGTACGGCGTACTAAAGCATCCTAGTGCCACAGTGAAAAAAATAGTTATGTCCTAATTTGAACTTAGTATCTTCTAAACAGGTTATAACTAAGTCCTAATTAGGAGTTACTTATGTCTTAATTAGGAGTTACGGATTATCTGTCCTGGGTTTATTATTGTGATAAACTCCGAGCTTCAGCGAAGCAATAATTCACGAGGGACAGATAATCTGTTATTTCGAACACCGAGTTGGTTATTGTTTTTCTTACCCAAGATCATTTTGAAGCATAAAAACGGAAAAGAAAGGAAAAGTGCAAATTGTACTCAAACGCCATTCATGGTTTTCTCACTTCTTTTATGATGGGCGACTCTAAATAGTTAGCATCAAACGCTCTAATTTTATCGCAATTATCGTAAAACTATTTGATTTAATAAAATATCGATCGTTATTAACTAACAAACTGTCGCGAAACCAGAAGAAAAAGTAAGACGTCAATATTTGTTATGCGTTTGACAAGAATGGAATGTTATGACTTCATTGTTTGATGTCATGTTTAATGACGTCATAGAGCTATGACGATAGAGAAGTTCTGCCGGTGGCTCTCCCACACTGCGCCGCCTTGAAGATTTGATGTTAAATTTACGACAAATAAAACATCAGTGGGATTTGATGTCCTATTTGAAATGTTGTAGTGTTGTGTGACTTTCAAAATTTAGGTCAATGAAACTTTGACACCCGGCATAGCATTGCCCGTTAGGGTAAGAAAGAAATTGTCACTGTGCAAGTTAGGATACTGCCTTCATATGCAAACACCTTTCTGAATGAAATGAACTCTTTACCAATAGTATGACTGCCAACAATGAAGACTCGTAGCAACGTTGATTTTTAAGCATCCTGGTCATGCTTCAAATTGTCAGTCGGTACGGATACGCCATAAGTACAACATTATCTCCCCACAGAGGCAGATCAAGTCATGAAATGTTGATATAGCCTCTGTTTTAATACCCCAAAATATGTGGGAAAAAACTTGCACCACATTCTGTGTGAATTTCTTTATCAAATGACAGATTCAGAAGCCAAGCCAAATAGATGATTTTAGGACAACGTCGCTGATTGCACAACTTACTATGATTGCCTCCAATCAGGCATCTCCCATTCTATCCCAGAAAGTCGGCGTAATAGAACAGAGGCTGTATCAACATTTCATGACTTAATCTGCCTCTGTGGGGAAAGAATGGGATATTGCCAGAGAAACATTTTCTTACTGCTTACTGCTGATAATATAACGTCATCGTGAGGACAGTCTGCTCAAATGAAGCAGCCCTAATGGGCATCGTTCCCTGAGGGGGGTTCACTCAAGTATTTACGCAATTGTTGTTATCTGCTTTCATGGCATTATGTCAATAGTGTTCGACAGTTCTGACAATCTTCCTTTTAGCAACGACATAATTCTATAAATCTTAAAATTAGTAGCTCCAAATTTCAGCAAATGTTCTCCATATTTAAGGATTAGATGTTATTTGGGGCATTTTGTTAAGGTTAACCTGCCTATGTGATGACAATATACAATTACATTTGTAACGTGTAAATACATTTCATGCGGGTATTTTTTATTTTTTTATCATTTTTTTTTATAAAAACATATGGAGGACGGTTATTTGACTCGTGAGTTTTACATTATTGTTACAACGTGACATTTGTTACTTAGGAGCATTAAGCTAAATTTAGTTTTATCTTTTTGCGTTTCAACACACTGCATTACAAAGATACCACTGGCAAAAATATATTCTGCAAAGCAGCTTAGTTGACATTAGATAAAAAAGTTGAAATATGAAATATAACTATTGCTAACTTTCCGAAACTAATTTGCTAAAATTACAGCGCTATTTTTGTAGAAATAGATATTACGAGCTGAAGAAAGGTGATTGCATGTCCTGTCGTGATCTGTCAAATTTATTTCGTATTTATCTGCAGGCTAATGGCTTTGCGGATATCACATGGGCATGTGTTGTCTTAAGCCATAAATATATTAAACTCAAAGGAATGTTACAGGTCATTACCCAATATTCTTTTAGAAATCATTTTAGCTCATCAGGTAAGATGGGCTTATGGCATGGCAAGGCGTCCGTCCGTCCATCCGTAAACTTTTCACATTTTCGACTTCTTCTCCAGAACCAATGACTATAGAGAGCTGAAATTTGATGTGCAGACTCCTTGGCCAATAGGGATTCTAAATTGTAGATGTTGTGACCCCATGACCCCAAATGGGGTCACAGGGGTCAAAACCTTTAAATCCTAGTTTCATCTTCTCCAGTTCCAAAAGGTCTAGAGAGCTGAAAAGTTGTGTGTAGACTCTTTGGCCAATTAAGATTCTAAATTTTACATTTGGTTACCCCTTGACCCCAATTGGGGTCACAGGGGTCAAAACCTTAAAGAACTATTTCCATCAAAAGTCTGATGAGCTACATAGCCCATAGCTCTATTATTAAATTTCGGCACATATCGGTATCATCGTCACACAAGTTTTTGAAATAATGCATCAAAGTAAGGAATTGTTGTGATCCCTACCCTTTGGGCAATTAAGCCACATGTCTTTTAATCAAAATACTACGAAAATCTGGTAAATTTGCAATTTTCAAAGCCAAACTCGAAATCTTATGATAAGAACAATGTAAATCCCAAAACTTTATTCTGATAATTTTCTTGGGCCAAATTTGTATTTCAGTTGTGTTTTCGGATTACACAAGGACAAATGAATGACGAGGGTTTCATTGAATTTCAATACAAACAAGAACTAAGAAGGATGAGTTAAAGGTACTATGTCTTTAGTGATACGCACTTACCTCAACCAATACGTTTATCACACAATATATCCTTTCTAACGACCGTTCCCTCCAATAAATACCATTTGAATTTATCAACCTTGAGGTATTTTAGACCAATGATATCGAGTAACGTCGAATTTAAGAACATGAATATTTCTTGTTGAATCATTATTTCGCCCCCTACGCGTTTACAAATACACCAACACATGTATATGCCATAATTTATCTCTAAGTGTATAGGGGCTAATGTTACCATATATTCTTGTTTCTCATTTCCGGGGTCAAATGGCTATCATACAAACATCTAACGATGTGTTAAATATTTTTAGAGTTGACTTGAGGGGGAAATGGCAGTACTATAGCTAACTGTCATTGCTTCTTATCATCCAACAAAGAACTTTTACGGCTTCTTTCAAACAAAACATAATGTTACGTCCCCAAGGGAAGAAAATGTCATTTCCTATATGTGTACACAGTTGTTGATGTCTGTCTATATTTCAGCACAAAATGTTTGCAATCTTGGTACAAAATATTAGCATTTTATTGATAACATTTGTCGCATGAAACTGTAAACAATGGTCAAAAGAACATTTATTTTTCTTAAGAAGTCAAATTTTGCAGTATGTAGGATTTGATCCGGAAATTTTTTCTTGCACATATCCCCCGGGTGTGTTTTAGTCATACCTTGTATTAAAGAGACAGTCCTATGGGGGTGTTTTTGTGGAAACGAAATTCAAGAAGACCAAGTCTTTGTCAAAAAGTTAAATCTAGAACTACTAAATTGTTACCCACACTAACATATATGCAAATACGTGTGAAATCATGTATTAATCATGTAATAATCATATATAATAAGTATAAGTACTCTTGAATTTTGTTTCCATAAAAATACCCCGATAGGACTGACCCTTTAAAGCATGGAATTAATGATTCATAGCGACGTCTATAGTAGCATAGCCTGGCGGTTATACTGAGTGTATAATTTTTTTTATCAGTATTAAATGTCACATACATTTTTAAAGTAATTTACTAAACCCAAGAGGACAAGAAGGACAATTATGATAATAGTAATATTTCGATTTAATTCGATAAAAGGTTAATTCTAGACTCTGCATCATAACAGACAATCTGCACTTGCTAAACAGTGTTATAATATTGATAAATACATAGTGATTTGTTGATGTCTTCATTATTAGAAGCATCAACACATTAATCTAAAAACTAATATTCATTCAAATTTATTAAAATTATTATATGTTTATGCCTAATGTTGTTATATCTTCAGAGGGTCAAACATTTAACATCAAGCAAAACCTGCTGGTGACAGTTTAGTGTGAACACCTTATACCTTTGAGATAAGTAAATTAAATCGCTTACCGTAAACATGGTACACGAAGAGGTTACGCTCCTTTTAGAACTGCTGCGACATTTGAACATATATATGCACATAATATAACAGAGGTTGTATCAACATTTCATGACTTGATCTGCCTCTTGTGGGGAGAGAATGGATGAAATCAAAACAGTAGGAGTTTTTTCACATTTATTTGCGATGACTGACTTCATAATTTCAGCACTAGTTGAATGCGTTAGTTTGGATTTTTATAAGTGATTGTTGTAATTTTTAAATAATGGAATGTCAAATAGATTTTTACAATACAGCAAAAAATATACCAAAGGCAAAAGAAGCCCTGTCACTACCTATATGTGTCACTGCCCTAATGTGAAATTCTGACATTGATATATATATATGTTTAGTCGTGTGCACAACAAACACTTCAACATAGAAAACTTCATTTAGCATTTCCTTATGCTTCAATCATGTTGTTTCATAGAGCCATTCCTGAAATCCTATTCCTTAAATCCCATGACAGAATCAATTATTTAAGATTTGATAAACAGATTCCAAACGATATGAAGAAATAAATTGAACTCTGTTGCTTAGAAACCACATGTCACTCGCATTTGTCAGAACCGGAACTACATTTGCTAATATCCATCGGGTTATCTTGATAAAAACTTGTTATGAAGAAGAAATCTTCTTACGAGGTCCAAATATCGGGCCAATGAAGAGATTTTATCATCACAGCTCGAGGACATAAGGAGCTTAATCCTGCATTGGTGATTTAATTAAAACTATCAATGATCTTGGCATTTATTGATTGGGCAAAAAGGAAATGTTAATCTTGGAATTTGAATATCAAAATTTGAATCGTTTTCCTGAACTATTGTTTCAAACAGTTTCCTATTAAACACTGTGGAACGCTTTACTGATACCCTTGTTCCTTGTTAACCATATCGGATAGTGACGGAAGTCATAGCGTGTTTCTAAATATGTTGCGCATTGGCACTTTTTCGCATTTTACCTCAAAAAAGACATTTCAATATAAATGCAATCAAATTGCAATTAAAGTAAACCTCAATTTAATTTAAACATTATAGTCAAGTCAAATATCGTTTACATGTTGTATTCTGGACGTATAGTAATCGTCTTCTTCGCAAATTGTTCGATACGTCATCGTGGGTTGGTGAACCCTGATCATCACAAATACATCACGGACCCTTTACAATCAATAAACAATCAATACACATTACACGATTTTCTGAAATCAGGATAATGTTTGATGTTTGAGCGAATTCTGTTGGGGATAGAACACGATTAGCCCAATCACTGTACGATGACCGACCGATAACGCTACACTAACTACACGATGACTACATGACACTTGATGAACAGTGACCGAAGTCGATCGTACGTATAATGTGTTTGGCATAGGGAACACAATTCAATTTCAAAGCAATGAGGTATCGTTTGGCTTTGATTAATTGTGTTTTGAAGGGTATTTTGTTACTTCAGATGACAAAATAGTGTTTGATGGAATGCGTGTATTAGTTCAACATTTTATCGCCATAATCAAAATGTGACATTTTGTAAAACAAGTTAATCTAAAGGAAGACAAGAGTAATTCTATGGATGAACAACTTTTTTATTGGATGGTGGCGACGTTTCGGTATAGATTCTTATACCGTTATCAAGCATATGGTGAAAAATGAGGAATACAGCAATTTATACAGTTTGGTATGATAATGAGAAAACAATAACAGTAACAAGAGGATAAGGTAACAATACATCAAAGGATAATTTTCATGAAGTTTAAGAAAACATAGGATGAGTGGGATACCAGTTTGTGAGTGAGTTAATTAGGCAGATTAGCGAAGCCAGTTGAGTTGATTGGATTAATTATGGGCGGATTAAATGGTTGTAAGCTGATGGGATGTAATAGCCTTGATCTCTGTTCATAGATGGCCGGAAACGGGAAATTTGAAAAGCTTCGGCTAAACGACGTTGAGTGTAATCATGTTTGTTGGTTGTGAGTGTTTTGACACTGTCCCAGTTGATGTTGTGTTGTGGGAATTTGGTGATGTGTTCTGAAATAGCTGATTTTGCGTCTGCTTTGATGGTGGATGTCTTGTGTTCTTTGATGCGAATGTTGAGTGGCCTTGATGTTTCTCCGATGTAGTTGCTGCCGCAGTCGCAGCTGATGTTGTAGACCACTCCTTTAGGCTGCTGTTGTTTTGTTGCATGTTTTCTACCGTTAGCCCTAATGATGGTTTTGAGAGGAGTGGCCGTGGAGAAGTAGGTGTCTATACCAGCTTTCTGCTTGAGTGATGTGATGCGATGTTTGATAACGGTATAATAATCTATACCGAAACGTCGCCACCATCCAATAAAGAAGTTGTTCATCCATAGAATTACTCTTGTCTTCCTTATACCATCAACTTCTAGAATGCCACTCAAACAGCTCAAGTTAATCTAAACGTGAAACCAAATCACGATTGATCCAAATCATGGACAAGTAACGAATCATAAAATACGTTGTCCGCCGCTAATGACTAAAATATTGCCTGAGCAGAGTTAACCACCAACTTACTCACTCATAATAAGATACATAGTAAAATTATTCCTTTTTAGCTCATCAGGACTGAAAGTCCAGATGGGCTTATGACATCCTCATGAACCATACACATTAGAGAGCTGAAATTTTGTGTACAGGTACCTTAGCATATGGAGATTATAATTTGTAACTTTGGTGACCCTGTGACCCCAAATAGGGTCACAGGGGTCACAACTTTAAAAATCTATGTTCATCTTCTTCTCCAGTTCCAGAAGGACAAGAGAGTTAAAAATGATATGTGCAGACTCCTTGGACAATGGGGATTCTAATTTGTAACTTTGGTGACCCTGTGACCCCAAATAGGGTCACAGGGGTCACAACCTTAAAAACCTATTTTCATCTTCTTCTCCAGTTCTAAAAGGACTAGAGAGTTGAAAGTAATATGTGCAGACTCCTTGGCCAATGGGGATTCTTAATTGTAGATTTTGTGACCCCATGACCCCAAATAGGGTCACAGGGGTCACAACCTTAAAAACCAATTCTCTTCTTCTTCTCCAGTTCCAAAAGGAATAGATAGTTAAAAATGATATGTGCAGACTCCTTGGACAATGAAGATTCTAATTTGTAACTTTAGTGACCTTGTGACCCCAAATAGGGTCACAGGGGTCACAACCTTAAAAAACCTATTTTCATCTTGTCCAGTTCTAAAAGGACTAGAGAGTTAAAAATTATATGTGCAGACTCCTTGGCCAATGGGGATTCTTAATTGTAGATTTCGTGACCCCATGACCCCAAATAGGGTCACAGGGGTCACAACCTTAAAAACCAATTCTCATCTTCTTCTCCAGTTCCAAAAGGAGAAGATAGTTAATATTGATGTGTGCAGACTCCTTGGACAATGGGGATTCTAATTTGTAACTTTGTTGATCCTGTGACCCCAAATAGGGTCACAGGGGTCACAACCTTAAAAAACTATTTTCATCTTCTTCTCAAGTTCCAAAAGGTCTAGAGAGCTGAAATTATATGTGCAGACTCCTTGGCCAATTGGGATTCTAAATTGTAGATTTCGTGACCCCATGACCCCAAATAGGGTCACAGGGGTCACAACCTTAAAAACTTATTTTCATCATCATCTTTAGCTCCTAAAGGTCTATTGAGCTGAAAGACTGTATGTAGACTCCTTGGCCAATTGGGATTCTAAACTGTAGGTTTCGTGACCCCATGACCCCAAATAGGGTTACAGGGGTCACAATCTTTAAAACCTATTTTTCTCCATTATATGACAGTCTATGGCAAATTTATTTCACCTTGGAGATTTTAGTGTGGACTTCTTTCACTGTCTGATATTGGCGATCTAGAAAGTGTTGAATAATAATAAATCATCTGGGTAAGGAAATTTATTCCGAAATCGTTACATTTGTTTTGTAATTTTTTTATAGGTTTTCTTGCAATAGGTAACATCAGTTTCATTTTTAGCTCATCTGGCCTGTATAAAGCAAACTTGATATGATGCCTGATGAGCTACAGAGCCAATGGCTCTATTTTTATTATTTTTCGCAATACATTATTAATTACATACAAACATATTTCCCAAATATCTGATGGTGTGGGATTCCCGCGCAAAAACCAAAATTAGGCGGAAACTTTAAGGGGTTGATGGATCTTAATAACGAATTGTGTGGCAGTTTGGGGCATTTAAAATGTTGATTAAAAGTTAGCTGTACGGGAGTCATTGGCAGGTTTGAGCTGTTGATCTGTGTGTTTAAATTCATGCTTAAGAGCCACTCAATGAGTTGTTTGGTGTCACATTTGACAAACTTTATTATTCTTTTCATTTGATTTCATTCAACTGTTTCAAGAGTGTATCATTTTAAAGCTAATCGACATTGAAATGTGACAATGGGAAGGTGTGAAGTCGCGATGTGAACGAAACATTCTAGAATTTAATGACATGGAAAGAAATGAAAACATTCAGTGAGGGCGCCTGCAAAGGGACTGTGGGAACTGGTCAGAGATACATATATGTAACTGGAATGGACAATGTAGCAGCTTGTTTTGCATTGTGTTTAAAGATGGAAGCAAATGCTCTAATAACCGCCTTCCTTGAAATGAAACCATTTGCGAATTACAAAGGCAGAAAGATAACACCCTTGATGAAATCAGGAAACGCAGTAGACGTAATAATGTTCGCATGTTTGGCATTCCCCAAACGAGAATACTATATTGTGTTTAACCTTGCAGAGAATGTGGGTGAAATTATAGACATCTCTTGTAGCCGTAGATCTGGGACACATTGGTTTACAGTCCAATATGGCCTAGTTTGTTTCATATGGAAACAAACGAGATTTTGTTCGTGGTTGAAGGTGTTTGAAATCTGATTCGAGCATGAAGCGAGTTTCATTCAGGATGATCTTACAAACACTGTTTCGGCAATAAGATAACACATATAATTGCTTTTCTGTTCAAAGTAAAATTATATTTAGACTAACGTTTTTATAGATAATCATCACCATCCCGGACCTTCCGACACACAACAAGTATCCAATCTCACATATGAAAGCCCACTATTGTCGTTCTCAGCACGTGCAGCATGAGCACCACACTCTGGTTAAGAAGGTAGCAGCCGATCACCCCTTGCTGTATAAGATCGTTCTCCCGACTTGATTTGCCTCTGTGGCGATAGAATGCTCATTAGGTATAGAAATGGTTTTGTTCTTCTTCCTTAGCCAGGCATTCTCTTCCCGCAGAGGCAGATCAAGACTCAGTCATGAAATGTTGATACAGCCTCTGTTATGTTACGCCGACTTTTTGGGATCGAATGGGAGATCAAAGTTAGTTGTGCAATCAGCAACGCTAACCTTAAATCAGCATTTTGGCTACTGAATCAGGCAAAGGCATTATGATCTGCTTCTGTGGGGAGAGAATGTTAGCAAGGAATCTTAGCTTCCTTGAGGCTTAAGTTGGTTGTCGGTTTACCTATCTTTTTAGATTGGTCGCCCTCAGTCTCCGTTTGCCTGTTGTGTACACAGTTTGGCATGATCCTATCCGTCTGGCTGTCGAATCGTATACATATCTAAGCAAGTTTAAAACTTACTTAAATCTAAATATTTTTGATGTTGAAAGACCTACCTTACCTTAAGGATTTATCCCACCCATCGGTGGACTCCCGTCTTCTTTGGACCACCACTTAACCTTCCAGGCGGAAAAAAAGTGTGAGTTTTGGATATCACGTATTAACTGGTCACTTCACGTCTCACCACTTGGTTCGTATAGAAGATAGCCCCGTCTACACGAGTCTTAATCTTGGTCGTTAAACATAGTAACAATGTTACATGCATGTCTAAGGGAAGGTAAGTCTATTTTTTTAACATCTAAAATATTTAGATTTTAATAAATTTAAGACCCCGTGGCCCCTACAAAAGGGATAAACACCTTGACCACATCCTGAAGCAAAATTATAAACGAAGCCTGATGAGCTACAGAGCCAATAGCTCTGTTTTTACACCGTAGCAACGTGTACGCCTGGAATTTGTTACACAACGGGAACTGACCAAATTACTATGCGAGAGATACGTTTGTTTTTGTGCATTTGGTGTAGTTTTTTGGTCGATTAGTCGGTTTTCAGGTCTTAATGAGAAAAAATATTTCTGGCTGAAAAATTGTTGACTTTAGTAAACACAATGTTGGTTTTAAAAGGGCTGGTCAGCATTTGAATATAAGAGGCATATTTAAGTGAGGTTTCATGCTGCAAAAAGATAAGTGCACTTAAAAACGATCGGTAAATCGCTTTAAATGAATAAATAATTTTCCAATCACATTTCCTTTAATACTGATACATATTCATCACAAGTCAAATTTTTTTTCAAAATCCAAATTATAGTCGCTGAGATATTTACATTCAAAGACAGCTGGTATGATATTGTGGTGAACGCTTACAGGGTCAATAGTTCTTTATTAGAACACCTATAAAATGCTATAATCTGTTCTGAATGTTTCAGGAAACTCTTCCAAATGGAGCCGTATGCACGTGGTTATTGCTAGTAATTATACAATAGCTTCTGCGGCGTCATTCAACACCTGAAAAACGAACACTTATCTCGACGTATAATAATTCACGAAATAAAACTCAGTGAAGTAACTTGAACAATGAAATATGTAAGAATAGATTATTATGAGTTGTATGCTTCCCAAGAGGGTTATACGGTCTGATGTTACCCGAGCCGCAAGGCGAGGGCTGACATTTCTACAAAGATCAGACGGTATTACCCAAGGGAGAAGCATACAACATATTTATATTACCGTCATGTCAGAAGAAAATATATTCATTTTAGTTTGACTGTCGTTAACGGGTGAACGGCCTTAACCCTTAATGTAAACTAAATGGCGTTATCCAACCCGACTAAAATGTTTTGAATTGTCTTACGTAAAACTACTAGCCTAAACATGCTTAAAAACTATTTGATTTTAATCCTATAGCATGTGCAAGTAATGCAAAGTAGAGTTTGGTTCCAACTAATACAGAATGATGAGAAAACAAATCTATTATTAATAATCACGAAGACAGCTAATCGAACTTACGTAAACGCTGCACACCGCGTGCGTCATTTTGTAACGTCATTTTAACGCTACGCGACACCTGTTCTCGGTGAGGAGCTGTTGCTATGGCAGCGGGGTATATGGAATTAGTACACCGTGAGAGTTGAGACTCGCGGGATACATAACATACCTCGATCCTCAGCCAATCAAAAGCGAGTATTTTACTGTAAGGTAAGATAATGATATGTATCATAGTTTAAATTAACAGGCTAAAACCGCATTATGTCTGAAGTACGTTTTTCAAAACAAAAAGCTATTTCCAAACAGCATTAAGGACAAAGAATAATCAATCCTGCCATTTATAAAACGAGTGTTCCAACAACATATACTAGTGAACATGTGTGTATTAAGTTTCAGCTTTAATGTAATGGCGCATGGTTAATAGTTATGTGTTTCCAGAGAAAAGATACATACTGCGGTTATAGTTTCCTTAAATATTTCATTGTTTTAATTACCGGCTAGGAATGTGACCTCAAGGGACGCTTTATGGAGAATTAAATTATTATCGTGCTTCATTGTAAAGTATATTTTATAGGGATTCAACCATGGTGACGGAAGTGTCCGTGACTACCACGAAATGAGACTAAGATCCTTTCTCACATCAGACATCATCAATATCTTCGGATAAAAACTATTGCACGTTTACCATTTTAAAATTTCCTCATTGTATTGCTACCCTGAAAGTGAATACCAAATTTGGTTTTCCTATCTATATATTTCTGAGAAAAGCTGTCCCCTTTCACTCGAACAGACGAACGGACAATGGATAAGTTTAAAAGGGACTTACAAGGTTGTCTTGTTAGTTTATCTTTATAACGAACTTATTATCGACATTTAAAGGGCAGTAGCACGTTTGATTGGGCAGTATAAATTGATGTAAGGAAAATGAAAATAAATGGTTCCAATTGAAAGACAATGTATTTAAACTAAATGCAGTAATAACTGATCAAATATATAATGTAAAGTTCAGAAATGCTATTCCTTTTTCTTACACATAATGAATAAAAGGTGTTCACACAAAAATGGCCTCAAATGGAATTTTTGTGAATTTTTTATGATTTGTTCTCCGACTGTGAATGATTTGTTTGTGTAATAAGATTTTGGATATTATCAAAATAAAACAGATAGCATTAACGTACACTTATGAACGAAAAATTTAAATATAAAATTTTCAAAAAACATGTCACTGTCGTTTTAAATCTAATGTTTTTATATTCAAAATATTAATATATTAGACTTTGAAAATTTCAAGCAACGTCATGCTGAGATTATTAGTTTTCTTAAAAAAAAGCAAAACTGATGTACATAAAGGTTACTAAATACTAATAAGTGAAAATTTAAATAAAGAATATTATTTCACTTGTTTCATGAATGAACGTCTTTAAGGAAACTTTAGTGTCCTTCCTGAAGAGGCATCTTGACATTGCTTCTTTTAGGGAAGACCGACATTAAAACAGGGCACCACAATCGCAAGTTTATGACTGTCCTGACCCGTAGCATTCTCGATAATCAAGAGTTTACGTTCCGATAATATCTCTCCTAACCTCTGGAACAATATAGGCCCAATGCGATTCACAAATTACCTGCCCTTAGTGGCATATTGTCCAATGATGTATCTACGCTGCCTTCAGCAGCGTACCAATGGCATGGCAGAAATGACATCCAAAAAGATGGATTTCAAGACTGTATTTTAGTGTTTTTGTCTATCAAAAAGGGTGAGGTATATCAATTGTTACCTAGCATTCCCAGTTCTCGTCAAGAGAAAACCTCTGGACTGTAAAATTTTCATCGCGTGGCCTTTGATTATATTTATGAAATAGTGAGTGAGTTTGGGTTTAACGTGCTCTCAGCAGTATTCCAGCTATAAAACATGAACAGAGAAAAAACTGTGTAAGGAAAATTAAGGAAAAGTTTTGCATAAATAACCGATGGTAGGTAGATTTAGTAACTTCATGTATTATGGAATGTTTTTGATTATATGCCATCCCACTTTACTGGATCGTTATTGCGGTGTGGTGGCTTGTGTGCTTCCTCGAATGAGCTATGCCAAATGGAGCTGGCATGCTCCTGGTAGGGTCACCCAAGCTTTAAAAGTCATTTGGAAGAAATCAGACCAAATTTGTGTCGTTCTAAAACTTGCTTTCTATCCCTCTTTTTCGTCTGTTCTCTCATTCTGTCGAACTCCGCTTTTTCCGATCTTCTGTCTTTTGGATGGCAAATCCACATGTTTAATAGCTAAAACAATTGCTGATTGTATGTTAAACCCCAACTCACTCATTCGCCATTTATCTGCCTCTATGATTTTCTTTCCTATTTCTGATTCTGACTAAAGGCCTATCTGATAGGCTAATGAAAGACGGTAATGCAACTAAGGGGAGGTAATTATTGAATCGCATTGAGCCAATATTGGTTCCAGAACGTAAACTCTGGATAATCGAGAATGGACCCGTAGATGGTTTTCTTATGATCGTTTTTGTTATTTTTTCTGAACTTGTCATAGATCACATTAAAATATTTCCTTTGAAATCAGCAAATTTATCAGATTCAACATTGCGGCCAATGGGACAGTTGCTCTAAAAGTTGTATATTATATGTTGAAAGATGAATAATAATTACGTAAGCGTGAGCAAACAGATTTCGTAGTTTTGTGTTCTAAACTGAAAACAATACTGACTTTTTCACAATTCATAAATCATTCTAGTAAAAAGTAATAAGCATCCAATTTCGCAAATTATGACTCACTTTTGGCCAAGGATTGTATAATCTTCACACTTTCATCAGAAATGCACAAATCGATTCTAGCTTACTGATGAAAGTAATGATAACGGTGTTCACTAGCTGCAACACCAAGTGACTGTAATTCGTTCACTCTTATTTGACACCATGTCTAGTTCAAGGGTTCTTATTTTGATACTGGACAATAATATGTCTTTATGTTTGACATATTTGTCGTTTAATGGATGGTATACAGTATGGGACAAAGATATTTTATGTATGTTTTGAAAATAAGATAGTATCGCACACATGTAAGTTCCAGATCCGAAATTTGATTCCTAAATTGGGATGTAGCAGCCGCCCGAGAGCACATAATGATATTACTTTTCGTCTAAACTTTCACCACTGCCTATCATTTTACAGCCCGAAATATGTTTTCTCAAAAGTTCCTGAAAACTGAATTATTGAGCAAAATCGAATGCACAGAAACAAACTTATCTCTCGCAGAGTAACTCGTTCACTTCCGTTGTGTAACAAATTCCAGGTGTACACATTCCTACGGTGTGGTTTTAGGAAAGGCGTCAAGCATTCATTTCTGTTCACTTGCTTTCACGAGCTGTTTAATAACAGTTTTTGAACGTTATTCAATTTCATATCAATTACTCTATTTTTATGACTTCATACCCAAAGCCCTTGATACCGACAAGGAAGTGATAAGGTTTAGCATGAAGGTTTGATTTACAGAATTGGAAAGTAGAGATCTCCTGTTCATTATTGAGATGGTTTAAGAGTTAATTGCAAGACAGATAACAGCAAGTTGTTATAATTGGATTCCAATCTGACTTCCGTATTATCAGTGGAGGTGTACCACAAGGCTCCGTACTAGACCCCTTATCTTGATATAATTATATCAATGACTGAGTTTTTAATCTGGATAGGAACTTTGATATTCGTCTTTTTGCCGATGACATATATTATTATTCATAATCTTATTGATACTGCTAATAACCTTAATAACGATTTAGAAAAAATGATAGTTTGGCTAAAGAATGGAAAATGATTTTAATGCTAGCAATACGGTAAATATCTTAATTTCGCGCAAACAACTAAACTTGCTGAACTTCATATGAATGCAGTTTTTCATCATAAACATCTTGACTTGATTTTTCAAAGTAACGGTGACTGGAATGAACACATAAGTGACATTGTTTAGTAATAATACCTATGATAAATTGTTTAAAGACCCTGAAATATAGATTAACACGTAAGACCCTAGATACTATCCATAAACAATATTTTCTTCCCCTCTTTGACTATTGCTCTCACATGTGGGACAACAGTAGCAAATAACAATTGAAAGTTTGTTGCTTACAAAATTACAACATGATGTCCTACAGTAAATTTATGCGATTACGAACATTTTATGAATAAATATCAACTTTTAAATATCGATTACTTCATTAACAGTTAACTATGCTCCAACCTATGAAAGCAAATAGAAGATGAATTTGACTGATTTTTTGCAAACTAACAAATGTGTAACTGCCTGTCAATAAATGCCGTCGAAATTTAGCCGATCTCTGTACATTTTGCCTACATTAATAGTATATAATGTTCACTTTATCAAAAATGTGTATGATGTATATCTGCTTTTATAATAAAGGCAAGCAATAGGGAAATTTCAAGGTATGGCACTGTGTGAATGTTTAATAATCTGTTAATCAAAGTTTTATCGTGTATTTTCATTGCTCAAGTTTTCCGGTGTACGGAATGTTACCGATCATGTTTTATACGGGACACGGATTGTGCTGATCGAGGGTACGGATTGTGACTGAATGAATTTGCTTTATTTTCCTAAATAAATCCAAACAAATTGGTTTTGAAAAAACACTTTGCTATTAAATTGTCTATTCAATGATAGTCTATCATTTTAAACACGTGCAATCCGTTTAACAGTATCAAAAACATCGTTTTATCTTTAACTTTATAAATGTGTATATGTCCACAGAAAGCGTGGATGTTGCACTGCCGGCAGGGAGCCGAAAGAAGCTTCAATGATATTAATGACCCTCTACATTCATCAGCTCCTTCAACATACATAGGAGACTATTGGTATTAGTAATAATCATTCAGATCATCAGACAAACAGGAAGACATGCAGGGTCGTCAATCCAATCCCATGCAGATATATTGTTCAACAAGTTTGTGGTTACTAGCGATTCTAATTAGGTCTTCAAGACAAAGTCTGGAAGACCTATTGTTATTATCCGATTTCTTCAAGTTTATTATTATTATTTGTACTTTTTTTGTGAGGACGCTACAGCTCAAACTGCTGCTCCAAATTTGACAAAACTTGGCATGCAGATAGCCCTCACCCTGGAATCGACGTGCGAAGCTTTTGGGCAAAATCGGTTCATTCATTAAGGGTCCAGGTCGAATCCAAAATCGAAAATTTAACATTGATTTTTTTTTCAAAATGCACTAAGAGACTTAATTTTTTTTAAAAAGAAGCGCAATGTAAAAACATGAAAAAAAGGAAATCAGGACAAATTCGTAGGTCACGTGGTTCGGCCGCCATCTTGCTTTTAGTGCAATTTTCATCGTTTCCGACCCCACCCACCTTTGACAATCTTCTCCTCTGAAGATACTTGCACTAGAGAGCTGAAATTCATACTGAATGTAGCTGAGGTAGTATTGTTTTCTTTAATTCCTAAAGTTGTAAGACCTAACCTTAATACTTTTTGTGCTGTGACCTTTCAAAGTTGACCAAAATCGAAAAATCGCCAACTTCAAGGGCAGATAGCTAAAAAACCAGACCATAGAACATGATGATTTTTGTATGAGAGTTAGACATTAGCAAGATCTTCAAGATAAAGTAATAAAATCGATCGCGAACAGTCATTTCCGGTTCTGAGGAAGGGTCAAACTTTTCTTTTTGGAAAACGGGTGTTTTGGTGGGTATGTTTGAAAAACTCTTGTAAACCAACGACACATGATAAATACTTGTTCTATATATCAAATGAAAGATAAAAGATCATACAATCTTGGATAAATCTCATTAAAATTAGATTAAACATTAACATTGAAATTCGGAGCATTTAAATGTGGTTAATCCTACTTTCGTTTTGAATGATTATGATACATTTATGATTGAAAAACTGTAGTTCATTGGCAATAAAACACTAGGCAATGCTTTATCTATCATCAGGCAGCAGCAACACTTTATAACCTGAGATGATTCATGTTTGCAGCCATGTTGAATTTTCTGTAAAGGCTTAAACGTTGAATATCAAGTGAAATATGGTAATTTGGATAATGTATTAGTTACTGTTTACCTCTTAGACAAAAAGCCATGTGAAGGTCAAACAGTATGTGAAGGTCAAACAGGAATCTTGAAGACCTAAGTACTGCCGCGGCAGTCCTAGTATTTAAATTGTTATTATAGTACTCGCTGAAATTAAAAGAATTAGAATGCTAAATATCCATGTTCATTCGTGTTTTCCAGCTTTCCTATGTTAAACCTCTCCTGAAACTAGATATTCTCAGGACATGCAATACTCGACTGGGGGTATTAATTACATTGTTTTTTGTCTAAGATTTCACCATTGTCCAACATTTTACAGCCTGTAAAATATTTTTAAACAAATACCTGAAATCGAAATCTTCATCACAATCCTACAAGGGTTAAATAGGTATGATTATATTTCAGATTTGTTGATTCATTTAGATGTTAGTAGACGGAAGAGGTCATGAGGTGTAGACTCCAAACAACCTAACTGCAGTGATCAAGTTCAAAAAGACAAACATATGTTTGTTTACATGACTTCTCGTTGTGTAATAGTAAATGGTTAAAGCGATTAAATAAAGTGTTAATAAATGCGAGTTAAAATTCAGCAAAGAAACGTTGATATATTTTTTATTGTAAAATCCTTGGTTTTAATACATTATAAATTATACAAAGATAAGGCAATAACTAAACGTTAATTAAAAGCAATCATAAAGGGGAGAGGTAAACATCCTGTATAATGGAAGAATAGTGAGGTCGCCAAGATTCGCAAAACTCATTGTTTATTCCGTTTTCTCCCCACAGAGGCATATCAAGTCATGCAATGTTGATCGAGCCTTTGTTTTTATCATACCAAATCCCTGGGTTTAAATTAGCACCACAATCCATTTGATCTTTTTAGCAAATGACCTCGCATTGAAAAGGTTGATCATATCACAATACCTTTGAGAAGATTCTGTGGTCAAAAAGATGATTTTAGAACAGAGTGGCTGATTGCACAACTTGCTTTGATTGCCTCCAATCAGGCATCTCCCATTCTTTCCCATAGCTATTTGCAATTGGTTAACCCCCGGTTCGCGGCTATGTTTAGGGCACAGGGTTGTGTACTGTACCGTGTACGCTAAAGGTCGTGACAACATTAAACAAGTATGTACTGATAAAAACAGTTTATTGCAATCTTAGGTTGGAGCACCGAAATGCACACCACGCCAAGGTAAATTAAAAAATATCATGTAGCATATATTATATAGCCAGTCGCAGTGAATTTTATAAACTATCGGATATTTTAACAGTGTTTCTTGTAAGTGTTACGTAAATCAAATAACACAGCTAATAAATGACTTATTAAAACTCTTTGCCACGTGGTTTGAAAATCAACATTCAGGAAGAAAAAAACTCTACCAACTTGATTATTCTTAACATGGAGGCCTTAATTAATCAGTGATGTCCTTATTTCTTTCTTCTGATTACATTGTCTGACAAGAAACAGCTTATAATATAATTTCCTTAGTGGTATAAATTATTTTAGTTTTTTTCAAAAGTAAAGACTTGACAAGATTTGATTATGTTAGTTTGCTTAAATTAAAGTTTTCTTCTGTTGATTTAACCTTTTTTCACGATTGTAGACAAAATACTCTTTTGTTGCCAGTGTGAGATATGAGCTGGCCTTGTTTGTCGATAGTGTTACTTCACAGCAACTAGTTTTCGATAACATGGGGTTTGTTAGTGACAAAATGAAATGGTAAAAAGAACACTGCTGTCACATTCATGTAACTGAACCTTGCGTCTTTCAAAGAAAATATACAGTGCAAAGAAATGAAACGATAATGTGAAATGAGTACAAAAGGTGATCACACAAAAAAAAATGAAAAAAAGTAAACCTAACTCGTAATACTCTATCAATGTCAATTAATCATTCATTAACTGCCTCAGCAATATTTTATGTGCTTCATTCTGACTGAATTTAGGCAAATACTCCTCGTATGTGAACTACATTACGATAAACAAAATGTAATGTAGAGGTATTGAACACGATTCAAGTCATATCCTTTGCCTTGTTTACTTTCAAATAACTTGGTCCTGTAGCTTATCTATAATTCATTATATAAATGGTCATAGGTTCTGCCAATCTAGTTTAAACTAGCAATAAAAAATCCCATAAGTCCTCACGTTACATCTAGCTACTAACCCAAATGGTCCGTGTCACGCATGCGCGGAAATCAGCCAATGAAAAAAGAACTGGCTGTTAGAATCCGTCAATCTGGTATAAATTAGCTGTTATTTTTATGTCCAATAAGTCATACATTAAATCATTGATATTTATGCTCATAATGTGTAATATGCAATATAAATCCAAACGACGCCCGATTCAAAGAGATCAGCCAGTGCTTTTTACATTGGTTGATTTCCGCGCATGCGCGACACGGATCAGGTGGGTTTGTAGCTAGATGTATCGTGAGGACTTAGGGGGCGTACACATTACAGCTAGGTTTAACTAGATTGAGGTTCAGCAGGAGGAGTCATTGGATAACTAGAGTATGAATTTAAATTTTTGTAAACTAAACAGTCTGTTTACAAGGTAATAACGGTACGAGCCTTTTGATTCTTGAAAATAATCTGTTTAGGTCGTAGACCTTATAAGGGGTCACAGGGTCACCAAATCTATACACTGTGATCCCCGTTGGGTCTTGAGACAAGGTTTCAGCTCTCTAGGCCTTTTCGTTCTGGAGAATGAAGATGCAAGAGAGTTTCAGCACCGTTCGCAATAACTACATTCGGAGGGCTGATTGAAAGTGAATTTGTGAAGAGTAAGATATCAAGCACATAAAACGTGGTGAAATTATCTTTAAGGTGATATTAACAGCAATTGTTCACAACAAAAACAGCATTGAACGTCACATCAATCTAAATATGCAAGAACTAAAGGAGTTGTTCCAGCTTGCCCAAGTCAGTTATACCTAAATGGACGAATTCTAATATCAAAATCTGGCAATTAAGTTTTTAAACAGCAGATGTTAATTAACCCTGAAAAAAGGAATAAACCCGATTAAACTGAACGTAAAGATCTCAGAAAGTTGAGCCAGAGTACGGACACTGAGGAGGATTTCACAAAACAAATATCGTCGACTTATCCAAACACTTGCGAGAGGATGCCCAGCAAGACTTACGACCAATTGTAGGTATAGTAGAACTGTCTAAGAAGACACTTTGCGGAATAATGAAAACAAAAACACACTGCAAAGGTTTTTGTCTTGTTAGCTTAATCTTTGTTACCTTTCTCGGAAAATCTGATACTAAACAATAACACTTTGTGAATATATCAATTCATGAATAAGTTTATAAAAAATGTTTAATTACAATCATGTGCATTGTTTGAGTTTTAGAGGATTATATAAATGCCTTGTATAGAGTATTTAATTCTATGAACCTTTTTTATATCAACCTTAACCTCAGGTGTTTGTACTTTATACAAGATTTGTTTCAGTTACACGACCACAGTATACAGACAAGAAATAAAGTTTATTCACATGACTGGTTACACATAAAATTAAAGTTGCGCTGATGCTCCTACCATAGCATTAAAGGGCAATTAATTATCGCTTCGGCAAATACATAGCAAATAATATCTTGTCTCATGTTTGTTTGACTACTGCATATACATTGAAAAGTAAGCACATTAAACATAATATGTGGTAACTGCTTCGTCTATTTATTCAGAAATCCGATATATTCTTCGTAAACTTTGTTAATTATTTTCAAGTTTCAATTCATTATTAATATTGTTAAATGTTAAGTTGATCAGTCGTAAAGTCGGAGTTATAAAACTGCTTAAAATGC
This sequence comes from Steromphala cineraria, assembly GCA_916613615.1. Taxonomy (NCBI): domain Eukaryota; kingdom Metazoa; phylum Mollusca; class Gastropoda; order Trochida; family Trochidae; genus Steromphala; species Steromphala cineraria. The sequence goes on from OU744730.1 coordinate 47,456,181, forward strand.
CTGTTATAAGAAACATTTAATTAAAATCAAAATATCTTGCGCGTATCATGTATTGTTTGTCACAATAATGTCTAATTGAAACCAACTAACTTTTATAAGTTTTGTTTTAATTATTATCTTAATGAACCTAGAAGACGCAAAATTGTTACACCTTTTCATGAGAAAAACATCTTATCCAAAACGAAAATTAAACACTGTTGATATGAAATCATTTTCTCCCCATAGAGGCAGATCAAGTCATGAAATGTTTATACAGTCTCTGTTCTAATACGCCGAAATCCGTGGGTTCCGGCAGTTTCCCCTGGCGGAAAAAAAATTGCATCACAATTCATTTGAATTTTTTAATTAAATGACAACACTTCTCGCATGGAAAGGGTGGTTCATATCACAATGCTTTTGCATAATTTAGTTGCCAAACTGATGATTTTAAGAACAGCGTCGCTGATTGCACAACAAACTTTCATTGTCTCCAATCAGGCATCTCCCATTCTATCCCACAAACTCGGCGTAATATCACAGAGGCTGTATCATCTTGACTTTCTTGACTTGATCTGCCTTTGAGGGGAGAGAATGCTGTTTTATTACACCGAAATCAGTGGGTTCCGGCAGTTTCCCCTGACGGATGCGCCACAATCTAGTTGAATTCTTTTAGCAAATGACAACGCTTCTCGCATGGAAAGGGTGCTTCACATCACAATCCTTTGCCATGATTCAGTAGCCAAAAAGATGATTTTAGTACAGCGTCGCTGATTGCACAAATAACTGTGATTGCCTTCAATCAGGCATCTCCCATTCTATACAACAAAGTCGGCGTAATAGAACAGAGGCTGTAACAATATCTAATGACTTTATCTGCCTCTGTGGGGAGAGATTGTAGTGTCCCAGTACTGAAGGAGGGTCTCAATATCAACCGTTAGGAATCGCCTTTGAGTGGCGGGTTTTAGGACACGTAGACCTCTCAAACGTGTGAATTTAACACAACGGCACATTAATGAACGTGGTGTAGAGCGAGGTTAGGTTGGAATATGGCACCATGGCGCCGGATCCATTGGTCTGATGAAAGTAGGATGCTATTACATATTGTGGATGGCCGAATTCGTGTTTGGAGACGAGCTAAGACCAGTTTCGCACCAAGATATGTCCAACCAACCTATCAGTGTGGTGGTGGCTCTGTGATGATATGACCATGTGACAGTTCCAGGTACACTCAATGCTCAGAAATATCGAGATGAAATCCTTCTCCGTGTGGTAATTCCACATTTCGACGACCACCCTCTTCGTACAAATTTTTACATGGATGACAATGCTAGACCCAACAGAGCCAGAGTGGCAACACAGATTCTACAGCGGGAAGCCATAACACTGCTACCGTGGCCTGCTTGCAGTCCCGACTTGAACCCGAAAGAACATCTATGGGATGATATTGGTCGCCTATGTACGTAGAAGAGACTCTCATATTCAAACTGTGGCAGAGTTGGATGTAGCAGCAGGAGTGACAGCAGATTCCTTATCAAGTCATACAGAGACTGATACATATTAGGTCGAGGAGGGTCAATCCATTCATCAATGCATTGGTTTACACTATTGTTAAGGCCGCAATGTTACATTTAAAGACAGTTTCATTCTGTTTTATCGACAGATATAACAGCTATGGCAATAGTTGTTTTCATTGTACAATTGCAGAAAAACACTGTTTTGAATTTAGTCTACAGAGTCAGTAAAATGTAAAGCCATCCACTTTTGTTGTCACGTTTGTCAAGTCGACACACCCTTATTACCATTGGATACCAAGTTATACATCCCTATAATTAGGAGATAAACATACTGTGTTTGGAAATCAGCGGCATATGACGGAAATATTATAGATCTAAATGTAATTTAAAGTCGAACGCGTAGCGCATATTGGGTGAAAATTAGTTTTGGCCGTTACACATTTTTTTTGAACGGTATCAGAGTTGAAAAAACTCATTTGCACAGATTTAAGTTCTTTATAAAAGCTGGCTATCAATGGTCAAAAGATCAACAAATATACAAAAGAAGACCCTATTGCCACTGACGAATGTAGAAATATATCATACTGTTAAAAACATCTTTAAGCCCTCATGAGAAGAAGACAAAAATACAGGAGAGTTATCCTCTATAGTCATCGCCCTTCATAACAGTACACAATTTTATTTAAAAAAATGAAGAACCTATTGACGATACGGCATGCCCTTCCAAGCCATAACATCTTATTTAGAAAACGAATGTCATTGGAAAAGATGTCAACATCCCAAGGTATAACATATATTAAATCAGGATTATTTTTCCTTAGTGGTATTGGATATCATTTGACAACATGTCAATATGTAATATACTTCAGCTTTTTCTACTGGATTTGCATTTCAATCATTTATCATCCCCTATCACCCGCCAGACTAGTGAATCCCTGTGACAAAATGGGTAATAAATAGGTGACATAACATGACATGACTGATTTTGCTCTCAACAGATATATGTTGTATGTGTGAACGTATGTGTCTGGATGAGCAAGAGGACAATCGATCGATGACAAGCGATTTAATAATATGTTCCGATATTGATTTGCCTGTCGTCCTTATAACAACCATGAATAAATAATCTACACAATTAAATTTATATTGTTTCTCAACCAAATGTTGACAGTAAAATTTGTCGGCCTTGAATTTACACAATTTTCTTGTTAGTTCTTATGATACAAAATATATATAAGTAAATTGATATCTTATGTCAGATTTTGGCCACGTTTGTTACGTGTGTGCGTTTGGGCTTGTTGGCTGAGTGATGCCCTTTGATTGCTCCATTCACCAATGTTGAGCACTCTTCCAAACCCCTACACGGCCAAACAACACAAAACCACTTTGGTTTGTGCGATTTGCTTATATATAAGAATAGTTTAAACGGCACTTGCAGTATGTATTACACACCTCTACATTTGCTTCACGTGAAACTTCTTAAATACATGTTATATAAATATATATTATTTGGAGACGTCTTCAAATAGGCCCTTATCCATTCTCTTTCAAGACAGGTAAGCAAGTCTTCCTAAGAAAAATGACTCTTATCTAGAAAAAGCATATGATTTTATAGCAGAAACCAAAACTTAAAGAATATCTTCTGGTTGATTATCTGGAATGCAACTACATAGTTATCCGATACCAGCTGTGTCAAACTAATAATTACTGGCTGAGCATAGTGAAGTGATTGCAGTATGACTTGTGTAAAGACCTCTTCAGGATCATGTTCCGTCCGTGTTATACTTACATCCCCGTTCTGACATCATGAGTATATCAATCTAATCACTAGACATAATAGTTTCCTTCATCTGTTTAAACTTTATGAACGTGGCAAGAGGCAAATTAGAAAACAAAGGAGTTACTATATTTGATTTATTCCTGAAAAAGTTTTTGGATGGTTTGATTAACCATGAAATTATGATATTGACACAAATACATAAATACTCATACACGGGCCATCCAATGCCTAAGTTTGTCATTAAAAAGTACATAATTACATAAAATTTCACATGACAAGGAATATTTATGGAAATACCCATGTGATTTCCTATATCCTGGAAACATAAATCAACATTTGAGCTTATAAGGGCCATAGGGTCCACGCCCTTAAAACCTGTTTTCATCTTCTTCTAAAAACGAAATGCCTAGAAAGCTGTAATCTTGTTTACAGACTCCTAGATATTATGATTACAGTTTTGATTACCATATGGCCCCAAAATAGGGCTTGTTGAACCTTTGGATCCTATATCCTAAATTATCAATTGCAGATTTGGTAGCCTTATTACTCAATTTAGGAGTTCTTCTTTGAGAGGCATTTTAGAAGTTGGAATGACAATAATGCAGAGGAATATATGGATGACAATATCCTTGTTCATTGTATGCGACGTTTCGACACAGATTCTTGCATTGTACTATTTACTAATACATATGCTCCTACCTCATTGTATTCCTTGTAACTATGTTGTTTGTTTTTATTGTACACCAGCTCTGTAATGATACAACATGAATTCCCTTCGGGGTAATAAAGTATTATTATTATTTTTATTATTATTACTCTTCCTCTACTTGAGAACGACACAAGAATCTGTCACACAAGGAGGCCCAAATAATTGTGAGTCACTATTTTTTCAATTTGCTGTAAAGTGCTACAGGGATTACGTCTCTTTTATTCAATATCCAGTATAGATTATTTCAAGTCCAATTATTCTTATATTTTCATCTTTAACTGGATGTAGATGCGCGAATGTGTACGTTCTACGTATAGAATGTTAATACAGATGTTTTGTGCTTTGTCAAACAGTCAAACTATTATTAACAAAAACATTACCAGATTACATCAAACCCGAAATTGGACGAAACTTATTAATATTGTTCCAAACGGACACTGTCCCTTTTAACAAGCAACTTTATCAGCGTTTCACAAATAATTTAGGTTCTAATGGTGACCAGGAATATCAACAATAAACTAGTGTGACCAGGAATATCAACAATGAACTAGTGTCCATATGAGCTCAGCTCGTTGTTGAATGAAATGTGTAAGCGGTGTCTATAGTTCAAATTTGGGAACAATAACATATAGCAACTGATGTCTTTCAATAAATACAAATAACAAAAGTTATATCCATCGAGACCATTAACGTCATTATGAGATATATCCATATTGTGGTTACAGCAACATGACATGCTGCTTAATAGTAAAACATGGTGAGATTTTGATGTGTGAGGGTTGTGTGATCTCTGGTTTTCTGGAAGTCTTAATGCAGTCTCATGTCGTGTCATAATACTCAATTTCGGAAAGAAATGGCTTTTGGCGTAAGGATAATGACTAGGTATTACAAATCAGAAGGATCATAAATCTTCAGTTGGATTTAATCTCACTGAACAATGTGTAATATGACAGTGATACGCTTACCTCATTTTTCTCGATTGGCAAATCAGTCGTTAATCATTTCCTACCACCTGCCAGGGTATCAAATAAATCTAATCATTGCGTGTGACATAAGGTATAATATGATGCATTGCTTGACTGTTATGGCACCACATGACAACCTGTCACCCTGATATTCGATCACTCTTATCCCGTATGTGCCTGGACACTCTGTCGATGACAAGCGATTTAATTTGATATGTTGCGATCGCAGTTTTCCTGTCATGAATATACTCTTCAAAAAAAGAAACGCATGAACTATTTTTCTTTGGGTACATTTACTTTAAGTTCACATAATTACATAATTTCAATGGTAAGAAAGTAATATTTAACAAGGTTGCAGCCAAAGTCTTGTCAAACACGTCGACAGAAGTTTTTTCTGTTCTTGTGTGATATTCATCCAAAATTTGGCGCCAAAGTCAGTTTATTGTTTTGTTATAAAATAATGCAATTCTCGATTTACTTATATCTGGCAGTGAATGCAAAAGTTTAAAAAAACTTCTTTTACGAATGTAACGTTGACGTGCAATTTAATAAAGTTCATAACATTTATGTTCTTAAGAGGTTTTGATCTGGTGTTTGATGGGGTTTGTGCAGGACTTTAACTTTGATCTTGACATAGATGTAGATAAAGCGGCGTTATGTATGTGAATGAACGCCATCATACTTAAAAACTCCCCCTGTCAGATCAAAAACCTGATGCATTTGACGTTCGTGAATGTTGTTCAGACTATCAGCCAAATTTTCCTAAAACAACGAATTAAGCAGATCTTGAGTGCTTAATATTGTTACTTACATTATCACACTCTCTCAACCGAATCTGTTGACCTTTCAAATAAAATTATAGGCCACAGTTTAATTTTCAGAAAGTAAACAATACTGAGAAACGCTGTTTTTCATCTTAAAAGTTTGGATGGAATTGTGGAGCTATCACCAATCCAGACTTTGCTAAAGATAAAAAGATTGACCTCTTAAAACCACATTGACGACGATTGGACATTTTGAAGTTTCTCAAAACAGGACCGATAACTAGCTATCTAAGTCGAATATCCACTTCAGGGAAACGGCTCCCTAAAGTTATTTCGATTTTTCCCCAAAACATGTACCTGTTATGTAATCTGTATGGCTGTGACAAGAGGATGACGCAAGTAATATTGACCCGGATGTAAATATGTTTGGCTTTGATAGCACTTTTTGTTGCACAAATATTGGCATCTTTTTGTCGAAAATGGATCTGGAGGAAACAACTAAACATGACTAACTAGATAAGCGTTTGCGGGACACAGCAAAAGCAGAGCAGCCCCGAAACTTTGGGTTTCGCCTTACCCTGTTCCGCCTTCTACAAGCCTCAGCATATTGGGCATTTTCTTGTGACCTTGACTTTTGAGACATGAATACATGTCATTGAATATAACATTAATGTAACGAATTAAAGTGTTAAAAGTTAAAATAATCAATTTTCTCAATATATGTTGACCTTGCTGTGACCTTGCCCTTTGACCTTGAAAGTGAACATGTCATTGTAATTCCCCAGAGGTGTAAACACTTATACATGTTCATGAGTTCTGATAAGATTAACAAATCTCATGACCTTGACCTTTGACCTTCAAGGTTACACAATCAATGAACACTTTTCATTGAGGATAACAATCATCTATTGATTAAAAGTGTTCATTGTTAAAATAAAGCATTTTCGCAAAACCATGCTAAAGTAGTGACCTTGCTGTGACCTTGACCTTGGACAGATTGTAGCGAAAACCTTTTAAATTTTTTTTACTCTTCTAAGGATGATACATACCCAGTTAGAGCTTCATAGCACAAACACTTTTCAAGTTATCACGTTTACAAAGAATTTTTTAGTGATTTTATAGCTCGTGACCTTGACCTTTGAGCTTGAAAGTGAACATGTCATTGTAATTCCCCAGAGGTGTAGATGTAACGTGCAATCTAGGAATGATCACATTCTGCAGATTGTTCGAACAATCTAGGAATATTTTCATTCTTAGGTTGTTTAAACAATCTGCAGATTGTGAGGCCTGCACAATCTTTGAATGATCACAATCTAGGAATGATTTGTGTCAAACTGACTGAGTAGAGTAGTCCATTCCCAGATTGTGAAGGGCTATAAGTTGTCATCTATCTACATTTTATGGAGTATAGAGATCGATTCCTAGATTGTGAGTTCCTCTTAGCTGGTCTTGGTGTCCCTCTGGTGGGGCAGTGTGGTCTATTCCTAGATTGTAAAGGTCTTTGTACGCGACTTTTGATCTTATGAACAACTTTAAGGGACGATTCCAAGATTGTGAGGGGCTTTTAGCGCGACTTTGAGTCCTACTGATCGACTATGAGAGACGATTCCCAGATTGTGAAGGGCTTTTAACTCGACTTTGAGTCCTACTGGTCGACTATGAGAGACGATTCTCAGATTGTTAGGGGCTTTGTATGCGACTTTGACACTTACTGAATAACTTTATGGGACGATTCCTAGATTGTAAGAGGCTTTTTACGCCACTTTGAATCCCACTGATTGACTTTGAGAGACGATTCTCAGATTGTGAAGGGCTTTGTACGCGACTTTGACACTTAATGAATAACTGTAAGGGACGATTCCCAAATTATGAGGGGCTACATGTAAAGCCAATTATAAAAAAACTAAAATTCTGTGAGAAGATTGGGTGGCACCAGCAGATAGCATTTATTTTTGTGTACATTTGAGCCCATTTTGGTGCATATCCAAGCCATATTAAGAAAATTTTATCGTAGGGAAAATAAGGACAATGTCTGCTCAACTGTACATTAAGGTCCCATCTAAAGCCAATTACACAAAAACTAAAAATCTGTGACAATATTGGTTGGCACCAGCAGATAGCATTTATTTTTGTCTACATTTGAGCCCATTTTGGGGCATATCCAAGCCATATTAAGAAAATTTCATCATAGGGACAATAATGACAATATTTGCTCAACTGTACATTAAGGTCACATCTAAAGCCAATTATACAAAAACTAAAAATCTGTGACAAGATTGGTTGGCACCAGCAGATAGCATTTATTTTTGTCTACATTTGAGCCCATTTTGGGGCATATCCAAGCCATATTAAGAAAATTTCATCGTAGGGACAATAATGACAATATCTGCTCAACTGTACATTAAGGTCACATCTAAAGCCAATTATACAAAAACAAAACATTTGTGAGAAGATTGGTTGGCATCAGCAGATAGCATTTATTTTTGTGTACATTTGAGCCCATTTTGGTGCATATCAAACGAATATTAAGAAAATTTCATCATAGGGAAAATAATGACAACATCTGCTCAACTGTACATTAAGGTCGCATATAATGCCAATTATACAAAAACTAAAAATGTCTGAAAAGATTGGTTGGCACCAGCAGATAGCATTTATTTTTGTGTACATTTGAGCCCATTTTGGTGCATATCCAAGCCATATTAAGAAAATGTCATCGTAGGGAAAATAATGACGATGTCTGCTCAACTGTAAATTAAGGTCCCATCTATAGCCAATTACACAACAAGTAAAAATCTGTGACAAGATTGGTTGGCACCAGCAGATAGCATTCATTTTTGTGTACATTTGAGCCCATTTTGGTGCATATCCAAGCCATATTAAGAAAATTTCATCGTAGGGAAACTAATGACAACATCTGCTCAACTGTACATTAAGGTCGCATCTTAAGCCAATTATACAAAAACTAAAAATCTGTGAGAAGATTGGTTAGCACCAGCAGATAGCATTAATTTTTGTGTACATTTGAGCCCATTTTGGTGCATATCCAAGCCATATTAAGACAATTTCATCGTAGGGACAATAATGACAATATCTGCTCAACTGTGCATTAAGGTCGCATCTAAAGCCAATTATACAAAAAAACTGAAAATCTTTGAGAAGATTGGTTGGCACCAGCAGATAGCATTTATTTTTGTCTACCTTTGAGCCCATTTTAGGGCATATCCAAGCCATATTAAGAAAATTTCATCGTAGGGACAATAATGACAATATCTGCTCAACTGTGCATTAAGGTCGCATCTAAAGCCAATTATACAAAAAAACTGAAAATCTTTGAGAAGATTGGTTGGCACCAGCAGATAGCATTTATTTTTGTCTACCTTTGAGCCCATTTTAGGGCATATCCAAGCCATATTAAGAAAATTTCATCGTAGGGACAATAATGACAATATCTGCTCAACTGTACATTAAGGTCACATCTAAAGCCAATTATACAACAACAACAAAATTGTGACAAGATTGGTTGGCATCAGCAGATAGCATTTATTTTTGTGTACATTGGAGCCCATTTTGGTGCATGTTCAAGCCATATTAAGAAAATGTCATCGTAGGGACAATAATGACAATATCTGCTCAACTGTGCATTAAGGTCGCATCTAAAGCCAATTATACAAAAACTGAAAATCTGTGAGAAGATTGGTTGGCACCAGCAGATAGCATTTATTTTTGTCTACATTTGTGCCCATTTTGGGGCATATCCAAGCCATATTAAGAAAATTTCATTGTAGGGACAATAATGACAATATGTGCTCAACTGTACATTAAGGTCACATCTAAAGCCAATTATACAAAAACAAAAAATTTGTGAAAATATTGGTTGGCATCAGCAGATAGCATTTATTTTTGTGTTTATTTGAGCCCATTTTGGTGCATATCCAAGTCATATTAAGACAATTTCATCGTAGGGACAATAATGACAATATCTGCTCAACTGTGCATTAAGGTCGCATCTAAAGCCAATTATACAAAAACTGAAAATCTGTGAAAATATTGGTTGGCATCAGCAGATAGCATTTATTTTTGTGTTTATTAGAGCCCATTTTGGTGCATATCCAAGTCATATTAAGACAATTTCATCGTAGGGACAATAATGACAATATGTGCTCAACTGTGCATTAAGGTCGCATCTAAAGCCAATTATACAAAAACTGAAAATCTGTGAGAAGATTGGTTGGCACCAACAGATAGCATTTATTTTTGTGTACATTTGAGCCCATGTTGGTGCATATCCAACGAATATTAAGAACATTTCATCGTAGGGACAATAATGACAATATCTGCTCAACTGTGCATTAAGGTCGCATCTAAAGCCAATTATAGAAAAAAACTGAAAATCTTTGAGAAGATTGGTTGGCACCAGCAGATAGCATTTATTTTTGTCTACCTTTGAGCCCATTTTAGGGCGTATCCAAGCCATATTAAGAAAATTTCATCGTAGGGACAATAATGACAATATCTGCTCAACTGTACATTAAGGTCACATCTAAAGCCAATTATACAACAACAAAAAAATTGTGACAAGATTGGTTGGCATCAGCAGATAGCATTTATTTTTGTGTACATTGGAGCCCATTTTGGTGCATGTTCAAGCCATATTAAGAAAATGTCATCGTAGGGACAATAATGACAATATCTGCTCAACTGTGCATTAAGGTCGCATCTAAAGCCAATTATACAAAAACTGAAAATCTGTGAGAAGATTGGTTGGCACCAGCAGATAGCATTTATTTTTATCTACATTTGTGCCCATTTTGGGGCATATCCAAGCCATATTAAGAAAATTTCATTGTAGGGACAATAATGACAATATCTGCTCAACTGTACATTAAGGTCACATCTAAAGCCAATTATACAAAAACAAAAAATTTGTGAAAATATTGGTTGGCATCAGCAGATAGCATTTATTTTTCTGTTTATTTGAGCCCATTTTGGTGCATATCCAAGTCATATTAAGACAATTTCATCGTAGGGACAATAATGACAATATCTGCTCAACTGTGCATTAAGGTCGCATCTAAAGCCAATTATACAAAAACTGAAAATCTGTGAAAATATTGGTTGGCATCAGCAGATAGCATTTATTTTTGTGTTTATTAGAGCCCATTTTGGTGCATATCCAAGTCATATTAAGACAATTTCATCGTAGGGACAATAATGACAATATGTGCTCAACTGTCCATTAAGGTCGCATCTAAAGCCAATTATACAAAAACTGAAAATCTGTGAGAAGATTGGTTGGCACCAACAGATAGCATTTATTTTGGTGTACATTTGAGCACATGTTGGTGCATATCCAACGAATATTAAGAACATTTCATCGTAGGGACAATAATGACAATATCTGCTCAACTGTGCATTAAGGTCGCATCTTAAGCCAATTATACAAAAACTAAAAATCTGTGACAAGATTGGTTGGCACCAGCAGATAGCATTTATTTTTGTGTACATTTGAGCCCATTTTGGTGCATGTTCAAGCCATATTAAAATAATTTCATCATAGGGAAAATAAGGACAATGTCTGCTCAACTGTACATTAAGGTCGCATCTAAAGCCAATTATACAAAAACTAAAAATCTGTGAGAAGATTGGTTGGCACCAGCAGATAGCATTTATTTTTGAGTACATTTGAGCCCGTTTTGGTGCATATCCAAGCCATATTAAGAAAATTTCATCGTAGGGACAATAATGACAATATCTGCTCAACTGTACATTAAGGTCACATCTAAAGCCAATTATACAAAAACAAAACATTTGTGAGAAGATTGGTTGGCATCAGCAGATAGCATTTATTTTTCTGTACATTTGAGCCCATTTTGGTGCATATCCAACGAATATTAAGAAAATTTCATCATAGGGAAAATAATGACAACATCTGCTCAACTGTACATTAAGGTCGCATATAATGCCAATTATACAAAAACTAAAAATGTCTGAAAAGATTGGTTGGCACCAGCAGATAGCATTTATTTTTGTGTACATTTGAGCCCATTTTGGTGCATATCCAAGTCATATTAAGAAAATTTCATCGTAGGGACAATAATGACAATGTCTGCTCAAATGTACATTAAGGTCGAATCTAAAGACATTTATACAAAAACTGAAAATCTGTAAGAAGATTGGTTGGCACCAGCAGATAGCATTCATTTTTGTGTACAATTGAGCCCATTTTGGTGCATATCCAAGCCATATTAAGAAAATGTCATCGTAGGGAAAATAATGACGATGTTTGCTCAACTGTAAATTAAGGTCCCATCCATAGCCAATTACACAACAAGTAAAAATCTGTGACAAGATTGGTTGGCACCAGCAGATAGCATTTTTTTTTGTACATTTGAGCCCATTTTGGTGCATATCCAACGAATATTAAGAAAACTTCATCGTAGGGACAATAAGGACAATGTCTGCTCAACTGTACATTAAGGTCGCATCTTAAGCTAATTATAAAAAAACTAAAAATCTGTGAGAAGATTGGTTGGCACCAGCAGATAGCATTAATTTGTGTGTACATTTGAGCCCATTTTGGTGCATATCCAAGCCATATTAAGAAAAATTCATCATAGGGAAAATAATGACAACATCTGCTCAACTGTACATTAAGGTCGCATATAATGCCAATTATACAAAAACTAAAAATGTCTGAAAAGATTGGTTGGCACCAGCAGATAGCATTTATTTTTGTGTACATTTGAGCCCATTTTGGTGCATATCCAAGTCATATTAAGAAAATTTCATCGTAGGGACAATAATGACAATGTCTGCTCAAATGTACATTTAGGTCGAATCTAAAGACATATATACAAAAACTGAAAATCTGTAAGAAGATTGGTTGCCACCAGCAGATAGCATTCATTTTTGTGTACATTTGAGCCCATTTTGGTGCATATCCAAGCCATATTAAGAAAATTTCATCGTAGGGAAACTAATGACAACATCTGCTCAACTGTACATTAAGGTCGCATCTTAAGCCAATTATACAAAAACTAAAAATCTGTGAGAAGATTGGTTGGCACCAGCAGATAGCATTAATTTTTGTGTACATTTGAGCCCATTTTGGTGCATATCCAAGCCATATTAAGACAATTTCATCGTAGGGACAATAATGACAATATCTGCTCAACTGTGCACTAAGGTCGCATCTAAAGCCAATTATAAAAAAACTAAAAATCTGTGAGAAGATTGGTTGGCACCAGCAGATAGCATTTATTTTTGTGTACATTTGAGCCCATTTTGGTGCATATCCAAGCCATATTAAGAAAAATTCATCATAGGGAAAATAATGACAACATCTGCTCAACTGTACATTAAGGTCGCATATAATGCCAATTATACAAAAACTAAAAATGTCTGAAAAGATTGGTTGGCACCAGCAGATAGCATTTATTTTTGTGTACATTTGAGCCCATTTTGGTGCATATCCAAGTCATATTAAGAAAATTTCATCGTAGGGACAATAATGACAATGTCTGCTCAAATGTACATTTTGGTCGAATCTAAAGACATTTATACAAAAACTGAAAATCTGTAAGAAGATTGGTTGGCACCAGCAGATAGCATTCGTTTTTGTGTACATTTGAGCCCATTTTGGTGCATATCCAAGCCATATTAAGAAAATTTCATCGTAGGGAAACTAATGACAACATCTGCTCAACTGTACATTAAGGTCGCATCTTAAGCCAATTATACAAAAACTAAAAATCTGTGAGAAGATTGGTTAGCACCAGCAGATAGCATTAATTTTTGTGTACATTTGAGCCCATTTTGGTGCATATCCAAGCCATATTAAGACAATTTCATCGTAGGGACAATAATGACAATATCTGCTCAACTGTGCATTAAGGTCGCATCTAAAGCCAATTATACAAAAAAACTGAAAATCTTTGAGAAGATTGGTTGGCACCAGCAGATAGCATTTATTTTTGTCTACCTTTGAGCCCATTTTAGGGCATATCCAAGCCATATTAAGAAAATTTCATCGTAGGGACAATAATGACAATATCTGCTCAACTGTACATTAAGGTCACATCTAAAGCCAATTATACAACATCAACAAAATTGTGACAAGATTGGTTGGCATCAGCAGATAGCATTTATTTTTGTGTACATTGGAGCCCATTTTGGTGCATGTTCAAGCCATATTAAGAAAATGTCATCGTAGGGACAATAATGACAATATCTGCTCAACTGTGCATTAAGGTCGCATCTAAAGCCAATTATACAAAAACTGAAAATCTGTGAGAAGATTGGTTGGCACCAGCAGATAGCATTTATTTTTGTCTACATTTGTGCCCATTTTGGGGCATATCCAAGCCATATTAAGAAAATTTCATCGTAGGGACAATAATGACAATATCTGCTCAACTGTACATTAAGGTCACATCTAAAGCCAATTATACAAAAACAAAAAATTTGTGAAAATATTGGTTGGCATCAGCAGATAGCATTTATTTTTGTGTTTATTTGAGCCCATTTTGGTGCATATCCAAGTCATATTAAGACAATTTCATCGTAGGGACAATTATGACAATATCTGCTCAACTGTGCATTAAGGTCGCATCTAAAGCCAATTATACAAAAACTGAAAATCTGTGAAAATATTGGTTGGCATCAGCAGATAGCATTTATTTTTGTGTTTATTAGAGCCCATTTTGGTGCATATCCAAGTCATATTAAGACAATTTCATCGTAGGGACAATAATGACAATATGTGCTCAACTGTGCATTAAGGTCGCATCTAAAGCCAATTATACAAAAACTGAAAATCTGTGAGAAGATTGGTTGGCACCAACAGATAGCATTTATTTTTGTGTACATTTGAGCCCATGTTGGTGCATATCCAACGAATATTAAGAACATTTCATCGTAGGGACAATAATGACAATATCTGCTCAACTGTGCATTAAGGTCGCATCTTAAGCCAATTATACAAAAACTAAAAATCTGTGACAAGATTGGTTGGCACCAGCAGATAGCATTTATTTTTGTGTACATTTGAGCCCATTTTGGTGCATGTTCAAGCCATATTAAAATAATTTCATCATAGGGAAAATAAGGACAATGTCTGCTCAACTGTACATTAAGGTCGCATCTAAAGCCAATTATACAAAAACTAAAAATCTGTGAGAAGATTGGTTGGCACCAGCAGATAGCATTTATTTTTGAGTACATTTGAGCCCGTTTTGGTGCATATCCAAGCCATATTAAGAAAACTTCATCGTAGGGACAATAATGACAATATCTGCTTAACTGTACATTAAGGTCACATCTAAAGCCAATTATACAAAAACTAAAAATTTGTGACAAGATTGGTTGGCACCAGCAGATAGCATTTATTTTTGTGTACATTTGAGCCCATTTTGGTGCATGTTCAAGCCATATTAAGAAAATGTTATCATAGGGAAAATAATGACAACATCTGCTAAACTGTACATTAAGGTCGCATCTAAAGCCAATTACAAAAAACTAAAAATCTGTGACAAGATTGGTTGGCACCAGCAGATAGCATTTATTTTTGTGTTTATTAGAGCCCATTTTGGTGCATATCCAAGTCATATTAAGACAATTTCATCGTAGGGACAATAATGACAATATGTGCTCAACTGTGCATTAAGGTCGCATCTAAAGCCAATTATACAAAAACTGAAAACCTGTGACAAGATTGGTTGGCACCAACAGATAGCATTTATTTTTGTGTACATTTGAGCCCATGTTGGTGCATATCCAACGAATATTAAGAACATTTCATCGTAGGGACAATAATGACAATATCTGCTCAACTGTGCATTAAGGTCGCATCTTAAGCCAATTATACAAAAACTAAAAATCTGTGACAAGATTGGTTGGCACCAGCAGATAGCATTTATTTTTGTGTACATTTGAGCCCATTTTGGTGCATGTTCAAGCCATATTAAAATAATTTCATCATAGGGAAAATAAGGACAATGTCTGCTCAACTGTACATTAAGGTCGCATCTAAAGCCAATTATACAAAAACTAAAAATCTGTGAGAAGATTGGTTGGCACCAGCAGATAGCATTTATTTTTGAGTACATTTGAGCCCGTTTTGGTGCATATCCAAGCCATATTAAGAAAACTTCATCGTAGGGACAATAATGACAATATCTGCTTAACTGTACATTAAGGTCACATCTAAAGCCAATTATACAAAAACTAAAAATTTGTGACAAGATTGGTTGGCACCAGCAGATAGCATTTATTTTTGTGTACATTTGAGCCCATTTTGGTGCATGTTCAAGCCATATTAAGAAAATGTTATCATAGGGAAAATAATGACAACATCTGCTAAACTGTACATTAAGGTCCCATCTAAAGCCAATTACAAAAAACTAAAAATCTGTGACAAGATTGGTTGGCACCAGCAGATAGCATTTATTTTTTGGTACATTTGAGCCCATTTTGGTGCATAACCAACGAATATTAAAACAAGTTCATCGTAGGGGCAACCATGACAATATCTGCTCAACTGTACAATAAGGTCGCAACTAAAGCCATTTATACAAAAACTGAAAATATGTGAGAAGATTGGTTGGCACCAGCAGATAGCATTTATTTGTGTCTACATTTGAGCCCAATTTGGGGCATATCCAAGCCATATTAAGAAAATTTCATGGTAGGGACAATAATGACAATATCTTCTCAACTGTACATTAAGGTCACATCTAAAGCCAATTTTACAAAAACTAAAAATCTGTGACAAGATAAGTTGGCACCAGCAGATAGCATTTATTTTTGTGTACATTTGAGCCTATTTTGGTGCATGTTCAAGCCATATTAAGAACATTTCATCGTAGGGAAAATAATGACAACATCTGCTCAACTGTACATTAAGGTCGCATCTTAAGCCAATTTAAAAAAAACTAAAAATCTGTGAGAAGATTGAGTGGCACCAGCAGATAGCATTTATTTTTGTGTTTATTTGAGCCCATTTTGGTGCATATCCAAGCCATATTAAGAACATTTCATCGTAGGGAAAATAATGACAATGTCTGCTCAACTGTACATTAAGGTTCCATCTAAAGCCAATTACACAAAAACAAAAAATCTGTGAGAAGATTGGTTGGCACCAGCAGATAGCATTTATTTTTGTGTACATTTGACCCCATTTTGGTGCATAACAAACGAATATTACAAACATTTCATCTGGGGACAATAATGACAATGTCTGCTCAACTGTGCATTAAGGTCGCATCTAAAGCCAATTATAAAAAAACTAAAAATCTGTGAGAAGATTGGTTGGCACCAGCAGATAGCATTAATTTTTGTGTACATTTGAGCCCATTTTGGTGCATATCCAAGCCATATTAAGAAAAATTCATCATAGGGAAAATAATGACAACATCTGCTCAACTGTACATTAAGGTCGCATATAATGCCAATTATACAAAAACTAAAAATGTCTGAAAAGATTGGTTGGCACCAGCAGATAGCATTTATTTTTGTGTACATTTGAGCCCATTTTGGTGCATATCCAAGTCATATTAAGAAAATTTCATCGTAGGGACAATAATGACAATGTCTGCTCAAATGTACATTTAGGTCGAATCTAAAGACATTTATACAAAAACTGAAAATCTGTAAGAAGATTGGTTGGCACCAGCAGATAGCATTCATTTTTGTGTACATTTGAGCCCATTTTGGTGCATATCCAAGCCATATTAAGAAAATTTCATCGTAGGGAAACTAATGACAACATCTGCTCAACTGTACATTAAGGTCGCATCTTAAGCCAATTATACAAAAACTAAAAATCTGTGAGAAGATTGGTTAGCACCAGCAGATAGCATTAATTTTTGTGTACATTTGAGCCCATTTTGGTGCATATCCAACGAATATTAAGAACATTTCATCGTAGGGACAATAATGACAATATCTGCTCAACTGTGCATTAAGGTCGCATCTTAAGCCAATTATACAAAAACTAAAAATCTGTGAGAAGATTGGTTGGCACCAGCAGATAGCATTTATTTTTGAGTACATTTGAGCCCGTTTTGGTGCATATCCAAGCCATATTAAGAAAACTTCATCGTAGGGACAATAATGACAATATCTGCTTAACTGTACATTAAGGTCACATCTAAAGCCAATTATACAAAAACTAAAAATTTGTGACAAGATTGGTTGGCACCAGCAGATAGCATTTATTTTTGTGTACATTTGAGCCCATTTTGGTGCATGTTCAAGCCATATTAAGAAAATGTTATCATAGGGAAAATAATGACAACATCTGCTAAACTGTACATTAAGGTCCCATCTAAAGTCAATTACAAAAAACTAAAAATCTGTGACAAGATTGGTTGGCACCAGCAGATAGCATTTATTTTTGTGTTTATTAGAGCCCATTTTGGTGCATATCCAAGTCATATTAAGACAATTTCATCGTAGGGACAATAATGACAATATGTGCTCAACTGTGCATTAAGGTCGCATCTAAAGCCAATTATACAAAAACTGAAAACCTGTGACAAGATTGGTTGGCACCAACAGATAGCATTTATTTTTGTGTACATTTGAGCCCATGTTGGTGCATATCCAACGAATATTAAGAACATTTCATCGTAGGGACAATAATGACAATATCTGCTCAACTGTGCATTAAGGTCGCATCTTAAGCCAATTATACAAAAACTAAAAATCTGTGACAAGATTGGTTGGCACCAGCAGATAGCATTTATTTTTGTGTACATTTGAGCCCATTTTGGTGCATGTTCAAGCCATATTAAAATAATTTCATCATAGGGAAAATAAGGACAATGTCTGCTCAACTGTACATTAAGGTCGCATCTAAAGCCAATTATACAAAAACTAAAAATCTGTGAGAAGATTGGTTGGCACCAGCAGATAGCATTTATTTTTGAGTACATTTGAGCCCGTTTTGGTGCATATCCAAGCCATATTAAGAAAACTTCATCGTAGGGACAATAATGACAATATCTGCTTAACTGTACATTAAGGTCACATCTAAAGCCAATTATACAAAAACTAAAAATTTGTGACAAGATTGGTTGGCACCAGCAGATAGCATTTATTTTTGTGTACATTTGAGCCCATTTTGGTGCATGTTCAAGCCATATTAAGAAAATGTTATCATAGGGAAAATAATGACAACATCTGCTAAACTGTACATTAAGGTCCCATCTAAAGCCAATTACAAAAAACTAAAAATCTGTGACAAGATTGGTTGGCACCAGCAGATAGCATTTATTTTTTGGTACATTTGAGCCCATTTTGGTGCATAACCAACGAATATTAAAACAAGTTCATCGTAGGGGCAACCATGACAATATCTGCTCAACTGTACAATAAGGTCGCAACTAAAGCCATTTATACAAAAACTGAAAATATGTGAGAAGATTGGTTTGCACCAGCAGATAGCATTTATTTGTGTCTACATTTGAGCCCAATTTGGGGCATATCCAAGCCATATTAAGAAAATTTCATGGTAGGGACAATAATGACAATATCTGCTCAACTGTACATTAAGGTCACATCTAAAGCCAATTTTACAAAAACTAAAAATCTGTGACAAGATAAGTTGGCACCAGCAGATAGCATTTATTTTTGTGTACATTTGAGCCTATTTTGGTGCATGTTCAAGCCATATTAAGAACATTTCATCGTAGGGAAAATAATGACAACATCTGCTCAACTGTACATTAAGGTCGCATCTTAAGCCAATTTAAAAAAAACTAAAAATCTGTGAGAAGATTGAGTGGCACCAGCAGATAGCATTTATTTTTGTGTTTATTTGAGCCCATTTTGGTGCATATCCAAGCCATATTAAGAACATTTCATCGTAGGGAAAATAATGACAATGTCTGCTCAACTGTACATTAAGGTTCCATCTAAAGCCAATTACACAAAAACAAAAAATCTGTGACAAGATTGGTTGGCACCAGCAGATAGCATTTATTTTTGTGTACATTTGACCCCATTTTGGTGCATAACAAACGAATATTACAAACATTTCATCTGGGGACAATAATGACAATGTCTGCTCAACTGTGCATTAAGGTCGCATCTAAAGCCAATTATAAAAAAACTAAAAATCTGTGAGAAGATTGGTTGGCACCAGCAGATAGCATTAATTTTTGTGTACATTTGAGCCCATTTTGGTGCATATCCAAGCCATATTAAGAAAAATTCATCATAGGGAAAATAATGACAACATCTGCTCAACTGTACATTAAGGTCGCATATAATGCCAATTATACAAAAACTAAAAATGTCTGAAAAGATTGGTTGGCACCAGCAGATAGCATTTATTTTTGTGTACATTTGAGCCCATTTTGGTGCATATCCAAGTCATATTAAGAAAATTTCATCGTAGGGACAATAATGACAATGTCTGCTCAAATGTACATTTAGGTCGAATCTAAAGACATTTATACAAAAACTGAAAATCTGTAAGAAGATTGGTTGGCACCAGCAGATAGCATTCATTTTTGTGTACATTTGAGCCCATTTTGGTGCATATCCAAGCCATATTAAGAAAATTTCATCGTAGGGAAACTAATGACAACATCTGCTCAACTGTACATTAAGGTCGCATCTTAAGCCAATTATACAAAAACTAAAAATCTGTGAGAAGATTGGTTAGCACCAGCAGATAGCATTTATTTTTGTGTACATTTGAGCCCATTTTGGTGCATATCCAACGAATATTAAGAACATTTCATCGTAGGGACAATAATGACAATATCTGCTCAACTGTGCATTAAGGTCGCATCTTAAGCCAATTATACAAAAACTAAAAATCTGTGAGAAGATTGGTTGGCACCAGCAGATAGCATTTATTTTTGAGTACATTTGAGCCCGTTTTGGTGCATATCCAAGCCATATTAAGAAAACTTCATCGTAGGGACAATAATGACAATATCTGCTTAACTGTACATTAAGGTCACATCTAAATCCAATTATACAAAAACTAAAAATTTGTGACAAGATTGGTTGGCACCAGCAGATAGCATTTATTTTTGTGTACATTTGAGCCCATTTTGGTGCATGTTCAAGCCATATTAAGAAAATGTTATCATAGGGAAAATAATGACAACATCTGCTAAACTGTACATTAAGGTCCCATCTAAAGTCAATTACAAAAAACTAAAAATCTGTGACAAGATTGGTTGGCACCAGCAGATAGCATTTATTTTTGTGTTTATTAGAGCCCATTTTGGTGCATATCCAAGTCATATTAAGACAATTTCATCGTAGGGACAATAATGACAATATGTGCTCAACTGTGCATTAAGGTCGCATCTAAAGCCAATTATACAAAAACTGAAAACCTGTGACAAGATTGGTTGGCACCAACAGATAGCATTTATTTTTGTGTACATTTGAGCCCATGTTGGTGCATATCCAACGAATATTAAGAACATTTCATCGTAGGGACAATAATGACAATATCTGCTCAACTGTGCATTAAGGTCGCATCTTAAGCCAATTATACAAAAACTAAAAATCTGTGACAAGATTGGTTGGCACCAGCAGATAGCATTTATTTTTGTGTACATTTGAGCCCATTTTGGTGCATGTTCAAGCCATATTAAAATAATTTCATCATAGGGAAAATAAGGACAATGTCTGCTCAACTGTACATTAAGGTCGCATCTAAAGCCAATTATACAAAAACTAAAAATCTGTGAGAAGATTGGTTGGCACCAGCAGATAGCATTTATTTTTGAGTACATTTGAGCCCGTTTTGGTGCATATCCAAGCCATATTAAGAAAACTTCATCGTAGGGACAATAATGACAATATCTGCTTAACTGTACATTAAGGTCACATCTAAAGCCAATTATACAAAAACTAAAAATTTGTGAGAAGATTGGTTGGCACCAGCAGATAGCATTTATTTTTGTGTACATTTGAGCCCATTTTGGTGCATGTTCAAGCCATATTAAGAAAATGTTATCATAGGGAAAATAATGACAACATCTGCTAAACTGTACATTAAGGTCCCATCTAAAGCCAATTACAAAAAACTAAAAATCTGTGACAAGATTGGTTGGCACCAGCAGATAGCATTTATTTTTTGGTACATTTGAGCCCATTTTGGTGCATAACCAACGAATATTAAAACAATTTCATCGTAGGGGCAACCATGACAATATCTGCTCAACTGTACAATAAGGTCGCAACTAAAGCCATTTATACAAAAACTGAAAATATGTGAGAAGATTGGTTGGCACCAGCAGATAGCATTTATTTGTGTCTACATTTGAGCCCATTTTGGGGCATATCCAAGCCATATTAAGAAAATTTCATGGTAGGGACAATAATGACAATATCTGCTCAACTGTACATTAAGGTCACATCTAAAGCCAATTTTACAAAAACTAAAAATCTGTGACAAGATAAGTTGGCACCAGCAGATAGCATTTATTTTTGTGTACATTTGAGCCTATTTTGGTGCATGTTCAAGCCATATTAAGAACATTTCATCGTAGGGAAAATAATGACAACATCTGCTCAACTGTACATTAAGGTCGCATCTTAAGCCAATTTAAAAAAAACTAAAAATCTGTGAGAAGATTGAGTGGCACCAGCAGATAGCATTTATTTTTGTGTTTATTTGAGCCCATTTTGGTGCATATCCAAGCCATATTAAGAACATTTCATCGTAGGGAAAATAATGACAATGTCTGCTCAACTGTACATTAAGGTTCCATCTAAAGCCAATTACACAAAAACAAAAAATCTGTGACAAGATTGGTTGGCACCAGCAGATAGCATTTATTTTTGTATACATTTGACCCCATTTTGGTGCATAACCAACGAATATTACAAACATTTCATCTGGGGACAATAATGACAATGTCTGCTCAACTGTGCATTAAGGTCGCATCTAAAGCCAATTATAAAAAAACTAAAAATCTGTGAGAAGATTGGTTGGCACCAGCAGATAGCATTAATTTTTGTGTACATTTGAGCCCATTTTGGTGCATATCCAAGCCATATTAAGAAAAATTCTTCATAGGGAAAATAATGACAACATCTGCTCAACTGTACATTAAGGTCGCATATAATGCCAATTATACAAAAACTAAAAATGTCTGAAAAGATTGGTTGGCACCAGCAGATAGCATTTATTTTTGTGTACATTTGAGCCCATTTTGGTGCATATCCAAGTCATATTAAGAAAATTTCATCGTAGGGACAATAATGACAATGTCTGCTCAAATGTACATTTAGGTCGAATCTAAAGACATTTATACAAAAACTGAAAATCTGTAAGAAGATTGGTTGGCACCAGCAGATAGCATTAATTTTTTTGTACATTTGAGCCCATTTTGGTGCATATCCAAGCCATATTAAGACAATTTCATCGTAGGGACAATAATGACAATATCTGCTCAACTGTGCATTAAGGTCGAATCTAAAGCCAATTATACAAAAAAACTGAAAATCTTTGAGAAGATTGGTTGGCACCAGCAGATAGCATTTATTTTTGTCTACCTTTGAGCCCATTTTAGGGCATATCCAAGCCATATTAAGAAAATTTCATCGTAGGGACAATAATGACAATATCTGCTCAACTGTACATTAAGGTCACATCTAAAGCCAATTATACAACAACAAAAAACTTGTGACAAGATTGGTTGGCATCAGCAGATAGCATTTATTTTTGTGTGCATTGGAGCCCATTTTGGTGCATGTTCAAGCCATATTAAGAAAATGTCATCGTAGGGACAATAATGACAATATCTGCTCAACTGTGCATTAAGGTCGCATCTAAAGCCAATTATACAAAAACTGAAAATCTGTGAGAAGATTGGTTGGCACCAGCAGATAGCATTTATTTTTGTCTACATTTGTGCCCATTTTGGGGCATATCCAAGCCATATTAAGAAAATTTCATTGTAGGGACAATAATGACAATATCTGCTCAACTGTACATTAAGGTCACATCTAAAGCCAATTATACAAAAACAAAAATTTTGTGAAAATATTGGTTGGCATCAGCAGATAGCATTTAGTTTTGTGTTTATTTGAGCCCATTTTGGTGCATATCCAAGTCATATTAAGACAATTTCATCGTAGGGACAATAATGACAATATCTGCTCAACTGTGCATTAAGGTCGCATCTAAAGCCAATTATACAAAAACTGAAAATCTGTGAAAATATTGGTTGGCATCAGCAGATAGCATTTATTTTAGTGTTTATTAGAGCCCATTTTGGTGCATATCCAAGTCATATTAAGACAATTTCATCGTAGGGACAATAATGACAATATGTGCTCAACTGTGCATTAAGGTCGCATCTAAAGCCAATTATACAAAAACTGAAAATCTGTGAGAAGATTGGTTGGCTTCAACAGATAGCATTTACTTTTGTGTACATTTGAGCCCATGTTGGTGCATATCCAACGAATATTAAGAACATTTCATCGTAGGGAAACTAATGACAACATCTGCTCAACTGTACATTAAGGTCGCATCTTAAGCCAATTATACAAAAACTAAAAATCTGTGAGAAGATTGGTTAGCACCAGCAGATAGCATTAATTTTTGTGTACATTTGAGCCCATTTTGGTGCATATCCAAGCCATATTAAGACAATTTCATCGTAGGGACAATAATGACAATATCTGCTCAACTGTGCATTAAGGTCGCATCTAAAGCCAATTATACAAAAAAACTGAAAATCTTTGAGAAGATTGGTTGGCACCAGCAGA
This sequence comes from Steromphala cineraria, assembly GCA_916613615.1. Classification (NCBI taxonomy): domain Eukaryota; kingdom Metazoa; phylum Mollusca; class Gastropoda; order Trochida; family Trochidae; genus Steromphala; species Steromphala cineraria. The sequence continues at coordinate 47,480,648 of OU744730.1, forward strand.
TAGCATTTATTTTTGTCTACCTTTGAGCCCATTTTAGGGCATATCCAAGCCATATTAAGAAAATTTCATCGTAGGGACAATAATGACAATATCTGCTCAACTGTACATTAAGGTCACATCTAAAGCCAATTATACAACAACAAAAAAATTGTGACAAGATTGGTTGGCATCAGCAGATAGCATTTATTTTTGTGTACATTGGAGCCCATTTTGGTGCATGTTCAAGCCATATTAAGAAAATGTCATCGTAGGGACAATAATGACAATATCTGCTCAACTGTGCATTAAGGTCGCATCTAAAGCCAATTATACAAAAACTGAAAATCTGTGTGAAGATTGGTTGGCACCAGCAGATAGCATTTATTTTTGTCTACATTTGTGCCCATTTTGGGGCATATCCAAGCCATATTAAGAAAATTTCATTGTAGGGACAATAATGACAATATGTGCTCAACTGTACATTAAGGTCACATCTAAAGCCAATTATACAAAAACAAAAAATTTGTGAAAATATTGGTTGGCATCAGCAGATAGCATTTATTTTTGTGTTTATTTGAGCCCATTTTGGTGCATATCCAAGTCATATTAAGACAATTTCATCGTAGGGACAATAATGACAATATCTGCTCAACTGTGCATTAAGGTCGCATCTAAAGCCAATTATACAAAAACTTAAAATCTGTGAAAATATTGGTTGGCATCAGCAGATAGCATTTATTTTTGTGTTTATTAGAGCCCATTTTGGTGCATATCCAAGTCATATTAAGACAATTTCATCGTAGGGACAATAATGACAATATGTGCTCAACTGTGCATTAAGGTCGCATCTAAAGCCAATTATACAAAAACTGAACATCTGTGAGAAGATTGGTTGGCACAAACAGATAGCATTTATTTTTGTGTACATTTGAGCCCATGTTGGTGCATATCCAACGAATATTAAGAACATTTCATCGTAGGGACAATAATGACAATATCTGCTCAACTGTGCATTAAGGTCGCATCTAAAGCCAATTATAGAAAAAAACTGAAAATCTTTGAGAAGATTGGTTGGCACCAGCAGATAGCATTTATTTTTGTCTACCTTTGAGCCCATTTTAGGGCATATCCAAGCCATATTAAGAACATTTCATCGTAGGGACAATAATGACAATATCTGCTCAACTGTACATTAAGGTCACATCTAAAGCCAATTATACAACAACAAAAAAATTGTGACAAGATTGGTTGGCATCAGCAGATAGCATTTATTTTTGTGTACATTGGAGCCCATTTTGGTGCATGTTCAAGCCATATTAAGAAAATGTCATCGTAGGGACAATAATGACAATATCTGCTCAACTGTGCATTAAGGTCGCATCTAAAGCCAATTATACAAAAACTGAAAATCTGTGAGAAGATTGGTTGGCACCAGCAGATAGCATTTATTTTTGTCTACATTTGTGCCCATTTTGGGGCATATCCAAGCCATATTAAGAAAATTTCATTGTAGGGACAATAATGACAATATCTGCTCAACTGTACATTAAGGTCACATCTAAAGCCAATTATACAAAAACAAAAAATTTGTGAAAATATTGGTTGGCATCAGCAGATAGCATTTATTTTTGTGTTTATTTGAGCCCATTTTGGTGCATATCCAAGTCATATTAAGACAATTTCATCGTAGGGACAATAATGACAATATCTGCTCAACTGTGCATTAAGGTCGCATCTAAAGCCAATTATACAAAAACTGAAAATCTGTGAAAATATTGGTTGGCATCAGCAGATAGCATTTATTTTTGTGTTTATTAGAGCCCATTTTGGTGCATATCCAAGTCATATTAAGACAATTTCATCGTAGGGACAATAATGACAATATGTGCTCAACTGTGCATTAGGGTCGCATCTAAAGCCAATTATACAAAAACTGAAAATCTGTGAGAAGATTGGTTGGCACCAACAGATAGCATTTATTTTGGTGTACATTTGAGCCCATGTTGGTGCATATCCAACGAATATTAAGAACATTTCATCGTAGGGACAATAATGACAATATCTGCTCAACTGTGCATTAAGGTCGCATCTTAAGCCAATTTTACAAAAACTAAAAATCTGCGCCAAGATTGGTTGGCACCAGCAGATAGCATTTATTTTTGTGTACATTTGAGCCCATTTTGGTGCATGTTCAAGCCATATTAAAATAATTTCATCATAGGGAAAATAAGGACAATGTCTGCTCAACTGTACATTAAGATCGCATCTAAAGCCAATTATACAAAAACTAAAAATCTGTGAGAAGATTGGTTGGCACCAGCAGATAGCATTTATTTTTGAGTACATTTGAGCCCGTTTTGGTGCATATCCAAGCCATATTAAGAAAATTTCATCGTAGGGACAATAATGACAATATCTGCTCAACTGTACATTAAGGTCACATCTAAAGCCAATTATACAAAAACAAAACATTTGTGAGAAGATTGGTTGGCATCAGCAGATAGCATTTATTTTTCTGTACATTTGAGCCCATTTTGGTGCATATCCAACGAATATTAAGAAAATTTCATCATAGGGAAAATAATGACAACATCTGCTCAACTGTACATTAAGGTCGCATATAATGCCAATTATACAAAAACTAAAAATGTCTGAAAAGATTGGTTGGCACCAGCAGATAGCATTTATTTTTGTGTACATTTGAGCCCATTTTGGTGCATATCCAAGTCATATTAAGAAAATTTCATCGTAGGGACAATAATGACAATGTCTGCTCAAATGTACATTAAGGTCGAATCTAAAAACATTTATACAAAAACTGAAAATCTGTAAGAAGATTGGTTGGCACCAGCAGATAGCATTCATTTTTGTGTACATTTGAGCCCATTTTGGTGCATATCCAAGCCATATTAAGAAAATGTCATCGTAGGGAAAATAATGACAATGTCTGCTCAAATGTACATTAAGGTCGAATCTAAAGACATTTATACAAAAACTGAAAATCTGTAAGAAGATTGGTTGGCACCAGCAGATAGCATTCATTTTTGTGTACATTTGAGCCCATTTTGGTGCATATCCAAGCCATATTAAGAAAATGTCATCGTAGGGAAAATAATGACGATGTTTGCTCAACTGTAAATTAAGGTCCCATCCATAGCCAATTACACAACAAGTAAAAATCTGTGACAAGATTGGTTGGCACCAGCAGATAGCATTTTTTTGTGTACATTTGAGCCCATTTTGGTGCATATCCAACGAATATTAAGAAAACTTCATCGTAGGGACAATAAGGACAATGTCTGCTCAACTGTACATTAAGGTCGCATCTTAAGCCAATTATAAAAAAACTAAAAATCTGTGAGAAGATTGGTTGGCACCAGCAGATAGCATTAATTTGTGTGTACATTTGAGCCCATTTTGGTGCATATCCAAGCCATATTAAGAAAAATTCATCATAGGGAAAATAATGACAACATCTGCTCAACTGTACATTAAGGTCGCATATAATGCCAATTATACAAAAACTAAAAATGTCTGAAAAGATTGGTTGGCACCAGCAGATAGCATTTATTTTTGTGTACATTTGAGCCCATTTTGGTGCATATCCAAGTCATATTAAGAAAATTTCATCGTAGGGACAATAATGACAATGTCTGCTCAAATGTACATTTAGGTCGAATCTAAAGACATATATACAAAAACTGAAAATCTGTAAGAAGATTGGTTGGCACCAGCAGATAGCATTCATTTTTGTGTACATTTGAGCCCATTTTGGTGCATATCCAAGCCATATTAAGAAAATTTCATCGTAGGGAAACTAATGACAACATCTGCTCAACTGTACATTAAGGTCGCATCTTAAGCCAATTATACAAAAACTAAAAATCTGTGAGAAGATTGGTTGGCACCAGCAGATAGCATTAATTTTTGTGTACATTTGAGCCCATTTTGGTGCATATCCAAGCCATATTAAGACAATTTCATCGTAGGGACAATAATGACAATATCTGCTCAACTGGGCATTAAGGTCGCATCTAAAGCCAATTATAAAAAAACTAAAAATCTGTGAGAAGATTGGTTGGCACCAGCAGATAGCATTAATTTTTGTGTACATTTGAGCCCATTTTGGTGCATATCCAAGCCATATTACGAAAAATTCATCATAGGGAAAATAATGACAACATCTGCTCAACTGTACATTAAGGTCGCATATAATGCCAATTATACAAAAACTAAAAATGTCTGAAAAGATTGGTTGGCACCAGCAGATAGCATCTATTTTTGTGTACATTTGAGCCCATTTTGGTGCATATCCAAGTCATATTAAGAAAATTTCATCGTAGGGACAATAATGACAATGTCTGCTCAAATGTACATTTAGGTCGAATCTAAAGACATTTATACAAAAACTGAAAATCTGTAAGAAGATTGGTTGGCACCAGCAGATAGCATTCGTTTTTGTGTACATTTGAGCCCATTTTGGAGCATATCCAAGCCATATTAAGAAAATTTCATCGTAGGGACAATAATGACAACATCTGCTCAACTGTACATTAAGGTCGCATCTTAAGCCAATTATACAAAAACTAAAAATCTGTGAGAAGATTGGTTAGCACCAGCAGATAGCATTAATTTTTGTGTACATTTGAGCCCATTTTGGTGCATATCCAAGCCATATTAAGAAAATTTCATTGTAGGGACAATAATGACAATATCTGCTCAACTGTGCATTAAGGTCGCATCTAAAGCCAATTATACAAAAAAACTGAAAATCTTTGAGAAGATTGGTTGGCACCAGCAGATAGCATTTATTTTTGTCTACCTTTGAGCCCATTTTAGGGCATATCCAAGCCATATTAAGAAAATTTCATCGTAGGGACAATAATGACAATATCTGCTCAACTGTACATTAAGGTCACATCTAAAGCCAATTATACAACATCAACAAAATTGTGACAAGATTGGTTGGCATCAGCAGATAGCATTTATTTTTGTGTACATTGGAGCCCATTTTGGTGCATGTTCAAGCCATATTAAGAAAATGTCATCGTAGGGACAATAATGACAATATCTGCTCAACTGTGCATTAAGGTCGCATCTAAAGCCAATTATACAAAAACTGAAAATCTGTGAGAAGATTGGTTGGCACCAGCAGATAGCATTTATTTTTGTCTACATTTGTGCCCATTTTGGGGCATATCCAAGCCATATTAAGAAAATTTCATCGTAGGGACAATAATGACAATATCTGCTCAACTGTACATTAAGGTCACATCTAAAGCCAATTATACAAAAACAAAAAATTTGTGAAAATATTGGTTGGCATCAGCAGATAGCATTTATTTTTGTGTTTATTTGAGCCCATTTTGGTGCATATCCAAGTCATATTAAGACAATTTCATCGTAGGGACAATAATGACAATATCTGCTCAACTGTGCATTAAGGTCGCATCTAAAGCCAATTATACAAAAACTGAAAATCTGTGAGAAGATTGGTTGGCACCAACAGATAGCATTTATTTTTGTGTACATTTGAGCCCATGTTGGTGCATATCCAACGAATATTAAGAACATTTCATCGTAGGGACAATAATGACAATATCTGCTCAACTGTGCAATAAGGTCGCATCTTAAGCCAATTATACAAAAACTAAAAATCTGTGAGAAAATTGGTTGGCACCAGCAGATAGCATTTATTTTTGTGTACATTTGAGCCCATTTTGGTGCATGTTCAAGCCATATTAAAATAATTTCATCATAGGGAAAATAAGGACAATGTCTGCTCAACTGTACATTAAGGTCGCATCTAAAGCCAATTATACAAAAACTAAAAATCTGTGAGAAGATTGGTTGGCACCAGCAGATAGCATTTATTTTTGAGTACATTTGAGCCCGTTTTGGTGCATATCCAAGCCATATTAAGAAAACTTCATCGTAGGGACAATAATGACAATATCTGCTTAACTGTACATTAAGGTCACATCTAAAGCCAATTATACAAAAACTAAAAATTTGTGACAAGATTGGTTGGCACCAGCAGATAGCATTTATTTTTGTGTACATTTGAGCCCATTTTGGTGCATATCCAAGTCATATTAAGACAATTTCATCGTAGGGACAATAATGACAATATGTGCTCAACTGTGCATTAAGGTCGCATCTAAAGCCAATTATACAAAAACTGAAAATCTGTGAGAAGATTGGTTGGCACCAACAGATAGCATTTATTTTTGTGTACATTTGAGCCCATGTTGGTGCATATCCAACGAATATTAAGAACATTTCATCGTAGGGACAATAATGACAATATCTGCTCAACTGTGCATTAAGGTCGCATCTTAAGCCAATTATACAAAAACTAAAAATCTGTGACAAGATTGGTTGGCACCAGCAGATAGCATTTATTTTTGTGTACATTTGAGCCCATTTTGGTGCATGTTCAAGCCATATTAAAATAATTTCATCATAGGGAAAATAAGGACAATGTCTGCTCAACTGTACATTAAGGTCGCATCTAAAGCCAATTATACAAAAACTAAAAATCTGTGAGAAGATTGGTTGGCACCAGCAGATAGCATTTATTTTTGAGTACATTTGAGCCCGTTTTGGTGCATATCCAAGCCATATTAAGAAAACTTCATCGTAGGGACAATAATGACAATATCTGCTTAACTGTACATTAAGGTCACATCTAAAGCCAATTATACAAAAACTAAAAATTTGTGACAAGATTGGTTGGCACCAGCAGATAGCATTTATTTTTGTGTACATTTGAGCCCATTTTGGTGCATGTTCAAGCCATATTAAGAAAATGTTATCATAGGGAAAATAATGACAACATCTGCTAAACTGTACATTAAGGTCACATCTAAAGCCAATTACAAAAAACTAAAAATCTGTGACAAGATTGGTTGGCACCAGCAGATAGCATTTATTTTTTGGTACATTTGAGCCCATTTTGGTGCATAACCAACGAATATTAAAACAATTTCATCGTAGGGGCAACCATGACAATATCTGCTCAACTGTACAATAAGGTCGCAACTAAAGCCATTTATACAAAAACTGAAAATATGTGAGAAGATTGGTTGGCACCAGCAGATAGCATTTATTTGTGTCTACATTTGAGCCCATTTTGGGGCATATCCAAGCCATATTAAGAAAATTTCATGGTAGGGACAATAATGACAATATCTGCTCAACTGTACATTAAGGTCACATCTAAAGCCAATTTTACAAAAACTAAAAATCTGTGACAAGATAAGTTGGCACCAGCAGATAGCATTTATTTTTGTGTACATTTGAGCCTATTTTGGTGCATGTTCAAGCCATATTAAGAACATTTCATCGTAGGGAAAATAATGACAACATCTGCTCAACTGTACATTAAGGTCGCATCTTAAGCCAATTTAAAAAAAACTAAAAATCTGTGAGAAGATTGAGTGGCACCAGCAGATAGCATTTATTTTTGTGTTTATTTGAGCCCATTTTGGTGCATATCCAAGCCATATTAAGAACATTTCATCGTAGGGAAAATAATGACAATGTCTGCTCAACTGTACATTAAGGTTCCATCTAAAGCCAATTACACAAAAACAAAAAATCTGTGACAAGATTGGTTGGCACCAGCAGATAGCATTTATTTTTGTGTACATTTGACCCCATTTTGGTGCATAACCAACGAATATTACAAACATTTCATCTGGGGACAATAATGACAATATCTGCTCAACTGTACACTAAGGTGCATCTAAAGCCATTTATACAAAAACTGAAAATCTGTGAGAAGATTGGTTGGCACCAGCAGACAGCATTTATTTTTGTCTACATTTGAGCCCATTTTGGTGCATAACCAACGAATATTACAAACATTTCATCGTAGGGACAATAATGACAATATCTGCTCAACTGTACAATAAGGTCGCAACTAAAGCCATTTATACAATAACTGAAAATATGTGAAAAGATTGGTTGGCACCAGCAGATAGCATTTATTTGTGTCTACATTTGAGCCCATTTTGGGGCATATCCAAGCCATATTAAGAAAATTTCATCATAGGGACAATAATGACAATATTTGCTCAACTGTACATTAAGGTCACATTTAAAGCCAATAATACAAAAATAAAAAATTTGTGAAAATATTGGTTGGCATCAGCAGATAGCATTTATTTTTGTGTTTATTTGAGCCCATTTTGGTGCATATCCAAGTCATATTAAGACAATTTCATCGTAGGGACAATAATGACAATATCTGCTCAACTGTGCATTAAGGTCGCATCTAAAGCCAATTATACAAAAACTGAAAATCAGTGAAAATATTGGTTGGCATCAGCAGATAGCATTTTTTTTTGTGTTTATTAGAGCCCATTTTGGTGCATATCCAAGTCATATTAAGACAATTTCATCGTAGGGACAATAATGACAATATGTGCTCAACTGTGCATTAAGGGTGCATCTAAAGCCAATTATACAAAAACTGAAAATCTGTGAGAAGATTGGTTGGCACCAGCAGATAGCATTTATTTTTGCGTATATTTGAGCCCATGTTGGTGCATATCCAACGAATATTAAGAACATTTCATCGTAGGGACAATAATGACAATATGTGCTCAACTGTGCATTAAGGTCGCATCTAAAGCCAATTATACAAAAACTAAAAATCTGTGACAAGATTGGTTGGCACCAACAGATAGCATTTATTTTTGTGTACATTTGAGCCCATTTTGGTGCATGTTCAAGCCATATTAAAATAATTTCATCATAGGGAAAATAAGGACAATGTCTGCTCAACTGTACATTAAGGTCGCATCTAAAGCCAATTATACAAAAACTAAAAATCTGTGAGAAGATTGGTTGGCACCAGCAGATAGCATTTATTTTTGAGTACATTTGAGCCCGTTTTGGTGCATATCCAAGCCATTTTAAGAAAACTTCATCGTAGGGACAATAATGACAATATCTGCTTAACTGTACATTAAGGTCACATCTAAAGCCAATTATACAAAAACTAAAAATTTGTGACAAGATTGGTTGGCACCAGCAGATAGCATTTATTTTTGTGTTTATTAGAGCCCATTTTGGTGCATATCCATGTCATATTAAGACAATTTCATCGTAGGGACAATAATGACAATATGTGCTCAACTGTGCATTAAGGTCGCATCTAAAGCCAATTATACAAAAACTGAAAATCTGTGAGAAGATTGGTTGGCACCAGCAGATAGCATTTATTTTTGTGTATATTTGAGCCCATGTTGGTGCATATCCAACGAATATTAAGAACATTTCATCGTAGGGACAATAATGACAATATGTGCTCAACTGTGCATTAAGGTCGCATCTAAAGCCAATTATACAAAAACTAAAAATCTGTGACAAAATTGGTTGGCACCAACAGATAGCATTTATTTTTGTGTACATTTGAGCCCATTTTGGTGCATGTTCAAGCCATATTAAAATAATTTCATCATAGGGAAAATAAGGACAATGTCTGCTCAACTGTACATTAAGGTCGCATCTAAAGCCAATTATACAAAAACTAAAAATCTGTGAGAAGATTGGTTGGCACCAGCAGGTAGCATTTATTTTTGAGTACATTTGAGCCCGTTTTGGTGCATATCCAAGCCATATTAAGAAAACTTCATCGTAGGGACAATAATGACAATATCTGCTTAACTGTACATTAAGGTCACATCTAAAGCCAATTATACAAAAACTAAAAATTTGTGACAAGATTGGTTGGCACCAGCAGATAGCATTTATTTTTGTGTACATTTGAGCCCATTTTGGTGCATGTTCAAGCCATATTAAGAAAATGTTATCATAGGGAAAATAATGACAACATCTGCTAAACTGTACATTAAGGTCCCATCTAAAGCCATTTACGAAAAACTAAAAATATGTGAGAAGATTGGTTGGCACCAGCAGATAGCATTTATTTGTGTCTACATTTGAGCCCATTTTGGGGCATATCCAAGCCATATTAAGAAAATTTCATGGTAGGGACAATAATGACAATGTCTGCTCAACTGTACATTAAGGTCACATCTAAAGCCAATTTTACAAAAACTAAAAATCTGTGACAAGATAAGTTGGCACCAGCAGATAGCATTTATTTTTGTGTACATTTGAGCCTATTTTGGTGCATGTTCAAGCCATATTAAGAACATTTCATCGTAGGGAAAATAATGACAACATCTGCTCAACTGTACATTAAGGTCGCATCTAAAGCCAATTTAAAAAAAACTAAAAATCTGTGAGAAGATTGAGTGGCACCAGCAGATAGCATTTATTTTTGTGTACATTTGACCCCATTTTGGTGCATAACCAACGAATATTACAAACATTTCATCTGGGGACAATAATGACAATATCTTCTCAACTGTACACTAAGGTGCATCTAAAGCCATTTATACAAAAACTGAAAATCTGTGAGAAGATTGGTTGGCACCAGCAGACAGCATTTATTTTTGTCTACATTTGAGCCCATTTTGGTGCATAACCAACGAATATTACAAACATTTCATCGTAGGCACAATAATGACAATATCTGCTCAACTGTACAATAAGGTCGCAACTAAAGCCATTTATACAAAAACTGAAAATATGTGAGAAGATTGGTTGGCACCAGCAGATAGCATTTATTTGTGTCTACATTTGAGCCCATTTTGGGGCATATCCAAGCCATATTAAGAAAATTTCATGGTAGGGACAATAATGACAATATCTGCTCAACTGTACATTAAGGTCACATCTAAAGCCAATTTTACAAAAACTAAAAATCTGTGACAAGATAAGTTGGCACCAGCAGATAGCATTTATTTTTGTGTACATTTGAGCCTATTTTGGTGCATGTTCAAGCCATATTAAGAACATTTCATCGTAGGGAAAATAATGACAACATCTGCTCAACTGTACATTAAGGTCGCATCTAAAGCCAATTTAAAAAAAACTAAAAATCTGTGAGAAGATTGAGTGGCACCAGCAGATAGCATTTATTTTTGTGTACATTTGACCCCATTTTGGTGCATAACCAACGAATATTACAAACATTTCATCTGGGGACAATAATGACAATATCTTCTCAACTGTACACTAAGGTGCATCTAAAACCATTTATACAAAAACTGAAAATCTGTGAGAAGATTGGTTGGCACCAGCAGACAGCATTTATTTTTGTCTACATTTGAGCCCATTTTGGTGCATATCCAAGTCATATTAAGAAAATTTCATCGTAGGGACAATAATGACAATGTCTGCTCAAATGTACATTTAGGTCGAATCTTAAGCCATTTATACACAAACTGAAAATCTGTAAGAAGATTGGTTAGCACAAGCAGATAGCATTCAATTTTTGTGTACATTTGAGCCCATTTTGGTGCATATCCAAGCCATATTAAGAAAATTTCATCGTAGGGAAACTAATGACAACATCTGCTCAACTGTACATTAAGGTCGCATCTTAAGCCAATTATACAAAAACTAAAAATCTGTGAGAAGATTGGTTAGCACCAGCAGATAGCATTAATTTTTGTGTACATTTGAGCCCATTTTGGTGCATATCCAAGCCATATTAAGACAATTTCATCGTAGGGACAATAATGACAATATCTGCTCAACTGTGCATTAAGGTCGCTTCTAAAGCCAATTATACAAAAAAACTGAAAATCTTTGAGAAGATTGGTTGGCACCAGCAGATAGCATTTATTTTTGTCTACCTTTGAGCCCATTTTAGGGCATATCCAAGCCATATTAAGAAAATTGCATCGTAGGGACAATAATGACAATATCTGCTCAACTGTACATTAAGGTCACATCTAAAGCCAATTATACAAAAAAAAAAAATTGTGACAAGATTGGTTGGCATCAGCAGATAGCATTTATTTTTGTGTACATTGAAGCCCATTTTGGTGCATGTTCAAGCCATATTAAGAAAATGTCATCGTAGGGACAATAATGACAATATCTGCTCAACTGTGCATTAAGGTCGCATCTAAAGCCAATTATACAAAAACTGAAAATCTGTGAGAAGATTGGTTGGCACCAGCAGATAGCATTTATTTTTGTCTACATTTGTGCCCATTTTGGGGCATATCCAAGCCATATTAAGAAAATTTCATTGTAGGGACAATAATGACAATATCTGCTCAACTGTACATTAAGGTCACATCTAAAGCCAATTATACAAAAACAAAAAATTTGTGAAAATATTGGTTGGCATCAGCAGATAGCATTTATTTTTGTGTTTATTTGAGCCCATTTTGGTGCATATCCAAGTCATATTAAGACAATTTCATCGTAGGGACAATAATGACAATATCTGCTCAACTGTGCATTAAGGTCGCATCTAAAGCCAATTATACAAAAACTGAAAATCTGTGAAAATATTGGTTGGCATCAGCAGATAGCATTTATTTTTGTGTTTATTAGAGCCCATTTTGGTGCATATCCAAGTCATATTAAGACAATTTCATCGTAGGGACAATAATGACAATATGTGCTCAACTGTGCATTAAGGTCGCATCTAAAGCCAATTATACAAAAACTGAAAATCTGTGAGAAGATTGGTTGGCACCAACAGATAGCATTTATTTTTGTGTACATTTGAGCCCATGTTGGTGCATATCCAACGAATATTAAGAACATTTCATCGTAGGGACAATAATGACAATATCTGCTCAACTGTGCATTAAGGTCGTATCTTAAGCCAATTATACAAAAACTAAAAATCTGTGACAAGATTGGTTGGCACCAGCAGATAGCATTTATTTTTGAGTACATTTGAGCCCGTTTTGGTGCATATCCAAGCCATATTAAGAAAATTTCATCGTAGGGACAATAATGACAATATCTGCTCAACTGTACATTAAGGTCACATCTAAAGCCAAATATACAAAAACAAAACATTTGTGAGAAGATTGGTTGGCATCAGCAGATAGCATTTATTTTTCTGTACATTTGAGCCCATTTTGGTGCATATCCAACGAATATTAAGAAAATTTCATCATAGGGAAAATAATGACAACATCTGCTCAACTGTACATTAAGGTCGCATATAATGCCAATTATACAAAAACTAAAAATGTCTGAAAAGATTGGTTGGCACCAGCAGATAGCATTTATTTTTGTGTACATTTGAGCCCATTTTGGTGCATATCCAAGTCATATTAAGAAAATTTCATCGTAGGGACAATAATGACAATGTCTGCTCAAATGTACATTAAGGTCGAATCTAAAGACATTTATACAAAAACTGAAAATCTGTAAGAAGATTGGTTGGCACCAGCAGATAGCATTCATTTTTGTGTACATTTGAGCCCATTTTGGTGCATATCCAAGCCATATTAAGAAAATGTCATCGTAGGGAAAATAATGACGATGTCTGCTCAACTGTAAATTAAGGTCCCATCTATAGCCAATTACACAACAAGTAAAAATCTGTGACAAGATTGGTTGGCACCAGCAGATAGCATTTTTTTTTGTACATTTGAGCCCATTTTGGTGCATATCCAACGAATATTAAGAAAACTTCATCGTAGGGACAATAAGGACAATGTCTGCTCAACTGTACATTAACGTCGCATCTTAAGCCAATTATAAAAAACTAAAAATCTGTGAGAAGATTGGTTGGCACCAGCAGATAGCATTAATTTGTGTGTACATTTGAGCCCATTTTGGTGCATATCCAAGCCATATTAAGAAAAATTCATCATAGGGAAAATAATGACAACATCTGCTCAACTGTACATTAAGGTCGCATATAATGCCAATTATACAAAAACTAAAAATGTCTGAAAAGATTGGTTGGCACCAGCAGATAGCATTTATTTTTGTGTACATTTTAGCCCATTTTGGTGCATATCCAAGTCATATTAAGAAAATTTCATCGTAGGGACAATAATGACAATGTCTGCACAAATGTACATTTAGGTCGAATCTAAAGACAATTATACAAAAACTGAAAATCTGTAAGAAGATTGGTTGGCACCAGCAGATAGCATTCATTTTTGTGTACATTTGAGCCCATTTTGGTGCATATCCAAGCCATATTAAGAAAATTTCATCGTAGGGAAACTAATGACAACATCTGCTCAACTGTACATTAAGGTCGCATCTTAAGCCAATTATACAAAAACTAAAAATCTGTGAGAAGATTGGTTGGCACCAGCAGATAGCATTAATTTTTGTGTACATTTGAGCCCATTTTGGTGCATATCCAAGCCATATTAAGACAATTTCATCGTAGGGACAATAATGACAATATCTGCTCAACTGTGCATTAAGGTCGCATCTAAAGCCAATTATAAAAAAACGAAAAATCTGTGAGAAGATTGGTTGGCACCAGCAGATAGCATTAATTTTTGTGTACATTTGAGCCCATTTTGGTGCATATCCAAGCCATATTAAGAACAATTCATCATAGGGAAAATAATGACAACATCTGCTCAACTGTGCATTAAGGTCGCATATAATGCCAATTATACAAAAACTAAAAATCTGTGAAAATATTGGTTGGCATCAGCAGATAGCATTTATTTTTGTGTTTATTAGAGCCCATTTTGGTGCATATCCAAGTCATATTAAGACAATTTCATCGTAGGGACAATAATGACAATATGTGCTCAACTGTGCATTAAGGTCGCATCTAAAGCCAATTATACAAAAACTGAAAATCTGTGAGAAGATTGGTTGGCACCAACAGATAGCATTTATTTTTGTGTACATTTGAGCCCATGTTGGTGCATATCCAACGAATATTAAGAACATTTCATCGTAGGGACAATAATGACAATATCTGCTCAACTGTGCATTAAGGTCGTATCTTAAGCCAATTATACAAAAACTAAAAATCTGTGACAAGATTGGTTGGCACCAGCAGATAGCATTTATTTTTGTGTACATTTGAGCCCATTTTGGTGCATGTTCAAGCCATATTAAAATAATTTCATCATAGGGAAAATAAGGACAATGTCTGCTCAACTGTACATTAAGGTCGCATCTAAAGCCAATTATACAAAAACTAAAAATCTGTGAGAAGATTGGTTGGCACCAGCAGATAGCATTTATTTTTGAGTACATTTGAGCCCGTTTTGGTGCATATCCAAGCCATATTAAGAAAATTTCATCGTAGGGACAATAATGACAATATCTGCTCAACTGTACATTAAGGTCACATCTAAAGCCAATTATACAAAAACAAAACATTTGTGAGAAGATTGGTTGGCATCAGCAGATAGCATTTATTTTTCTCTACATTTGAGCCCATTTTGGTGCAAATCCAACGAATATTAAGAAAATTTCATCATAGGGAAAATAATGACAACATCTGCTCAACTGTACATTAAGGTCGCATATAATGCCAATTATACAAAAACTAAAAATGTCTGAAAAGATTGGTTGGCACCAGCAGATAGCATTTATTTTTGTGTACATTTGAGCCCATTTTGGTGCATATCCAAGTCATATTAAGAAAATTTCATCGTAGGGACAATAATGACAATGTCTGCTCAAATGTACATTTAGGTCGAATCTAAAGACATTTATACAAAAACTGAAAATCTGTAAGAAGATTGGTTGGCACCAGCAGATAGCATTCGTTTTTGTGTACATTTGAGCCCATTTTGGTGCATATCCAAGCCATATTAAGAAAATTTCATCGTAGGGAAACTAATGACAACATCTGCTCAACTGTACATTAAGGTCGCATCTTAAGCCAATTATACAAAAACTAAAAATCTGTGAGAAGATTGGTTGGCACCAGCAGATAGCATTAATTTTTGTGTACATTTGAGCCCATTTTGGTGCATATCCAAGCCATATTAAGACAATTTCATCGTAGGGACAATAATGACAATATCTGCTCAACTGTGCATTAAGGTCGCATCTAAAGCCAATTATAAAAAAACGAAAAATCTGTGAGAAGATTGGTTGGCACCAGCAGATAGCATTAATTTTTGTGTACATTTGAGCCCATTTTGGTGCATATCCAAGCCATATTAAGAAAAATTCATCATAGGGAAAATAATGACAACATCTGCTCAACTGTGCATTAAGGTCGCATATAATGCCAATTATACAAAAACTAAAAATCTGTGAAAATATTGGTTGGCATCAGCAGATAGCATTTATTTTTGTGTTTATTAGAGCCCATTTTGGTGCATATCCAAGTCATATTAAGACAATTTCATCGTAGGGACAATAATGACAATATGTGCTCAACTGTGCATTAAGGTCGCATCTAAAGCCAATTATACAAAAACTGAAAATCTGTGAGAAGATTGGTTGGCACCAACAGATAGCATTTATTTTTGTGTACATTTGAGCCCATGTTGGTGCATATCCAACGAATATTAAGAACATTTCATCGTAGGGACAATAATGACAATATCTGCTCAACTGTGCATTAAGGTCGTATCTTAAGCCAATTATACAAAAACTAAAAATCTGTGACAAGATTGGTTGGCACCAGCAGATAGCATTTATTTTTGTGTACATTTGAGCCCATTTTGGTGCATGTTCAAGCCATATTAAAATAATTTCATCATAGGGAAAATAAGGACAATGTCTGCTCAACTGTACATTAAGGTCGCATCTAAAGCCAATTATACAAAAACTAAAAATCTGTGAGAAGATTGGTTGGCACCAGCAGATAGCATTTATTTTTGAGTACATTTTAGCCCGTTTTGGTGCATATCCAAGCCATATTAAGAAAATTTCATCGTAGGGACAATAATGACAATATCTGCTCAACTGTACATTAAGGTCACATCTAAAGCCAATTATACAAAAACAAAACATTTGTGAGAAGATTGGTTGGCATCAGCAGATAGCATTTATTTTTCTGTACATTTGAGCCCATTTTGGTGCATATCCAACGAATATTAAGAAAATTTCATCATAGGGAAAATAATGACAACATCTGCTCAACTGTACATTAAGGTCGCATATAATGCCAATTATACAAAAACTAAAAATGTCTGAAAAGATTGGTTGGCACCAGCAGATAGCATTTATTTTTGTGTACATTTGAGCCCATTTTGGTGCATATCCAAGTCATATTAAGAAAATTTCATCGTAGGGACAATAATGACAATGTCTGCTCAAATGTACATTTAGGTCGAATCTAAAGACATTTATACAAAAACTGAAAATCTGTAAGAAGATTGGTTGGCACCAGCAGATAGCATTCGTTTTTGTGTACATTTGAGCCCATTTTGGTGCATATCCAAGCCATATTAAGAAAATTTCATCGTAGGGAAACTAATGACAACATCTGCTCAACTGTACATTAAGGTCGCATCTTAAGCCAATTATACAAAAACTAAAAATCTGTGAGAAGATTGGTTAGCACCAGCAGATAGCATTAATTTTTGTGTACATTTGAGCCCATTTTGGTGCATATCCAAGCCATATTAAGACAATTTCATCGTAGGGACAATAATGACAATATCTGCTCAACTGTGCATTAAGGTCGCATCTAAAGCCAATTATACAAAAAAACTGAAAATCTTTGAGAAGATTGGTTGGCACCAGCAGATAGCATTTATTTTTGTCTACCTTTGAGCCCATTTTAGGGCATATCCAAGCCATATTAAGAACATTTCATCGTAGGGACAATAATGACAATATCTGCTCAACTGTACATTAAGGTCACATCTAAAGCCAATTATACAACATCAACAAAATTGTGACAAGATTGGTTGGCATCAGCAGATAGCATTTATTTTTGTGTACATTGGAGCCCATTTTGGTGCATGTTCAAGCCATATTAAGAAAATGTCATCGTAGGGACAATAATGACAATATCTGCTCAACTGTGCATTAAGGTCGCATCTAAAGCCAATTATACAAAAACTGAAAATCTGTGAGAAGATTGGTTGGCACCAGCAGATAGCATTTATTTTTGTCTACATTTGTGCCCATTTTGGGGCATATCCAAGCCATATCAAGAAAATTTCATCGTAGGGACAATAATGACAATATCTGCTCAACTGTACATTAAGGTCACATCTAAAGCCAATTATACAAAAACAAAAAATTTGTGAAAATATTGGTTGGCATCAGCAGATAGCATTTATTTTTGTGTTTATTTGAGCCCATTTTGGTGCATATCCAAGTCATATTAAGACAATTTCATCGTAGGGACAATAATGACAATATCTGCTCAACTGTGCATTAAGGTCGCATCTAAAGCCAATTATACAAAAACTGAAAATCTGTGAAAATATTGTTTGGCATCAGCAGATAGCATTTATTTTTGTGTTTATTAGAGCCCATTTTGGTGCATATCCAAGTCATATTAAGACAATTTCATCGTAGGGACAATAATGACAATATGTGCTCAACTGTGCATTAAGGTCGCATCTAAAGCCAATTATACAAAAACTGAAAATCTGTGAGAAGATTGGTTGGCATCAACAGATAGCATTTATTTTTGAGTACATTTGAGCCCATGTTGGTGCATGTTCAAGCCATATTAAAATAATTTCATCATAGGGAAAATAAGGACAATGTCTGCTCAACTGTACATTAAGGTCGCATCTAAAGCCAATTATACAAAAACTAAAAATCTGTGAGAAGATTGGTTGGCACCAGCAGATAGCATTTATTTTTGAGTACATTTGAGCCCGTTTTGGTGCATATCCAAGCCATATTAAGAAAACTTCATCGTAGGGACAATAATGACAATATCTGCTCAACTGTACATTAAGGTCACATCTAAAGCCAATTATACAAAAACTAAAAATTTGTGACAAGATTGGTTGGCACCAGCAGATAGCATTTATTTTTGTGTACATTTGAGCCCATTTTTGTGCATGTTCAAGCCATATTAAGAAAATGTTATCATAGGGAAAATAATGACAACATCTGCTAAACTGTACATTAAGGTCCCATCTAAAGCCAATTACAAAAAACTAAAAATCTGTGACAAGATTGGTTGGCACCAGCAGATAGCATTTATTTTTGTGTTTATTAGAGCCCATTTTGGTGCATATCCAAGTCATATTAAGACAATTTCATCGTAGGGACAATAATGACAATATGTGCTCAACTGTGCATTAAGGTCGCATCTAAAGCCAATTATACAAAAACTGAAAATCTGTGAGAAGATTGGTTGGCACCAACAGATAGCATTTATTTTTGTGTACATTTGAGCCCATGTTGGTGCATATCCAACGAATATTAAGAACATTTCATCGTAGGGACAATAATGACAATATCTGCTCAACTGTGCATTAAGGTCGCATCTTAAGCCAATTATACAAAAACTAAAAATCTGTGACAAGATTGGTTGGCACCAGCAGATAGCATTTATTTTTGTGTACATTTGAGCCCATTTTGGTGCATGTTCAAGCCATATTAAAATAATTTCATCATAGGGAAAATAAGGACAATGTCTGCTCAACTGTACATTAAGGTCGCATCTAAAGCCAATTATACAAAAACTAAAAATCTGTGAGAAGATTGGTTGGCACCAGCAGATAGCATTTATTTTTGTGTACATTTGAGCCCATTTTGGTGCATGTTCAAGCCATATTAAGAAAATGTTATCATAGGGAAAATAATGACAACATCTGCTAAACTGTACATTAAGGTCCCATCTAAAGCCAATTACAAAAAACTAAAAATCTGTGACAAGATTGGTTGGCACCAGCAGATAGCATTTATTTTTTTGTACATTTGAGCCCATTTTGGTGCATAACCAACGAATATTAAAACAATTTCATCGTAGTGGCAACCATGACAATATCTGCTCAACTGTACAATAAGGTCGCAACTAAAGCCATTTATACAAAAACTGAAAATATGTGAGAAGATTGGTTGGCACCAGCAGATAGCATTTATTTGTGTCTACATTTGAGCTCATTTTGGGGCATATCCAAGCCATATTAAGAAAATTTCATGGTAGGGACAATGATGACAATATCTGCTCAACTGTACATTAAGGTCACATCTAAAGCCAATTTTACAAAAACTAAAAATCTGTGACAAGATAAGTTGGCACCAGCAGATAGCATTTATTTTTGTGTACATTTGAGCCTATTTTGGTGCATGTTCAAGCCATATTAAGAACATTTCATCGTAGGGAAAATAATGACAACATCTGCTCAACTGTACATTAAGGTCGCATCTTAAGCCAATTTAAAAAAAACTAAAAATCTGTGAGAAGATTGAGTGGCACCAGCAGATAGCATTTATTTTTGTGTTTATTTGAGCCCATTTTGGTGCATATCCAAGCTATATTAAGAACATTTCATCGTAGGGAAAATAATGACAATGTCTGCTCAACTGTACATTAAGGTTCCATCTAAAGCCAATTACACAAAAACAAAAAATCTGTGACAAGATTGGTTGGCACCAGCAGATAGCATTTATTTTTGTGTACATTTGACCCCATTTTGGTGCATAACCAACGAATATTACAAACATTTCATCTGGGGACAATAATGACAATATCTGCTCAACTGTACACTAAGGTGCATCTAAAGCCATTTATACAAAAACTGAAAATCTGTGAGAAGATTGGTTGGCAGCAGCAGACAGCATTTATTTTTGTCTACATTTGAGCCCATTTTGGTGCATAACCAACGAATATTACAAACATTTCATCGTAGGGACAATAATGACAATATCTGCTCAACTGTACAATAAGGTCGCAACTAAAGCCATTTATACAATAACTGAAAATATGTGAGAAGATTGGTTGGCACCAGCAGATAGCATTTATTTGTGTCTACATTTGAGCCCATTTTGGGGCATATCCAAGCCATATTAAGAAAATTTCATCATAGGGACAATAATGACAATATTTGCTCAACTGTACATTAAGGTCACATTTAAAGCCAATTATACAAAAATAAAAAATTTGTGAAAATATTGGTTGGCATCAGCAGATAGCATTTATTTTTGTGTTTATTTGAGCCCATTTTGGTGCATATCCAAGTCATATTAAGACAATTTCATCGTAGGGACAATAATGACAATATCTGCTCAACTGTGCATTAAGGTCGCATCTAAAGCCAATTATACAAAAACTGAAAATCTGTGAAAATATTGGTTGGCATCAGCAGATAGCATTTATTTTTGTGTTTATTAGAGCCCATTTTGGTGCATATCCAAGTCATATTAAGACAATTTCATCGTAGGGACAATAATGACAATATGTGCTCAACTGTGCATTAAGGTCGCATCTAAAGCCAATTATACAAAAACTGAAAATCTGTGAGAAGATTGGTTGGCACCAACAGATAGCATTTATTTTTGTGTACATTTGAGCCCATTTTGGTGCATGTTCAAGCCATATTAAAATAATTTCATCATAGGGAAAATAAGGACAATGTCTGCTCAACTGTACATTAAGGTCGCATCTAAAGCCAATTATACAAAAACTAAAAATCTGTGAGAAGATTGGTTGGCACCAGCAGATAGCATTTATTTTTGAGTACATTTGAGCCCGTTTTGGTGCATATCCAAGCCATATTAAGAAAACTTCATCGTAGGGACAATAATGACAATATCTGCTTAACTGTACATTAAGGTCACATCTAAAGCCAATTATACAAAAACTAAAAATTTGTGACAAGATTGGTTGGCACCAGCAGATAGCATTTATTTTTGTGTACATTTGAGCCCATTTTGGTGCATGTTCAAGCCATATTAAGAAAATGTTATCATAGGGAAAATAATGACAACATCTGCTAAACTGTACATTAAGGGCCCATCTAAAGCCATTTACAAAAAACTAAAAATATGTGAGAAGATTGGTTGGCACCAGCAGATAGCATTTATTTGTGTCTACATTTGAGCCCATTTTGGGGCATATCCAAGCCATATTAAGAATATTTCATGGTAGGGACAATAATGACAATATCTGCTCAACTGTACATTAAGGTCACATCTAAAGCCAATTTTACAAAAACTAAAAATCTGTGACAAGATAAGTTGGCACCAGCAGATAGCATTTATTTTTGTGTACATTTGAGCCTATTTTGGTGCATAACCAACGAATATTACAAACATTTCATCTGGGGACAATAATGACAATATCTTCTCAACTGTACACTAAGGTGCATCTAAAGCCATTTATACAAAAACTGAAAATCTGTGAGAAGATTGGTTGGCACCAGCAGACAGCATTTATTTTTGTCTACATTTGAGCCCATTTTGGTGCATAACCAACGAATATTACAAACATTTCATCGTAGGCACAATAATGACAATATCTGCTCAACTGTACAATAAGGTCGCAACTAAAGCCATTTATACAAAAACTTAAAATATGTGAGAAGATTGGTTGGCACCAGCAGATAGCATTTATTTGTGTCTACATTTGAGCCCATTTTGGGGCATATCCAAGCCATATTAAGAAAGTTTTATGGTAGGGACAATAATGACAATATCTGCTCAACTGTACATTAAGGTCACATCTAAAGCCAATTTTACAAAAACTAAAAATCTGTGACAAGATAAGTTGGCACCAGCAGATAGCATTTATTTTTGTGTACATTTGAGCCTATTTTGGTGCATGTTCAAGCCATATTAAGAACATTTCATCGTAGGGAAAATAATGACAACATCTGCTCAACTGTACATTAAGGTCGCATCTAAAGCCAATTTAAAAAAAACTAAAAATCTGTGAGAAGATTGAGTGGCACCAGCAGATAGCATTTATTTTTGTGTACATTTGACCCCATTTTGGTGCATAACCAACGAATATTACAAACATTTCATCTGGGGACAATAATGACAATATCTTCTCAACTGTACACTAAGGTGCATCTAAAGCCATTTATACAAAAACTGAAAATCTGTGAGAAGATTGGTTGGCACCAGCAGACAGCATTTATTTTTGTGTACATTTGACCCCATTTTGGTGCATAACCAACGAATATTACAAACATTTCATCGTAGGCACAATAATGACAATATCTGCTCAACTGTACAATAAGGTCGCAACTAAAGCCATTTATACAAAAACTGAAAATATGTGAGAAGATTGGTTGGCACCAGCAGATAGCATTTATTTGTGTCTACATTTGAGCCCATTTTGGGGCATATCCAAGCCATATTAAGAAAATTTCATGGTAGGGACAATAACGACAATATCTGCTCAACTGTACATTAAGGTCACATCTAAAGCCAATTATACAAAAACTAAAAATCTGTGACAAGATTGGTTGGCACCAGCAGATAGCATTTATTTTTGTGTACATTTGAGCCCATTTTGGTGCATGTTCAAGCCATATTAAGAAAATTTCATCGTAGGGAAAATAATGACAACATCTGCTCAACTGTACATTAAGGTCGCATCTAAAGCCAATTTAAAAAAAACTAAAAATCTGTGAGAAGATTGAGTGGCACCAGCAGATAGCATTTATTTTTGTGTACATTTGACCCCATTTTGGTGCATAACCAACGAATATTACAAACATTTCATCTGGGGACAATAATGACAATATCTTCTCAACTGTACACTAAGGTGCATCTAAAGCCATTTATACAAAAACTGAAAATCTGTGAGAAGATTGGTTGGCACCAGCAGACAGCATTTATTTTTGTCTACATTTGAGCCCATTTTGGTGCATAACCAACGAATATTACAAACATTTCATCGTAGGCACAATAATGACAATATCTGCTCAACTGTACAATAAGGTCGCAACTAAAGCCATTTATACAAAAACTGAAAATATGTGAGAAGATTGGTTGGCACCAGCAGATAGCATTTATTTGTGTCTACATTTGAGCCCATTTTGGGGCATATCCAAGCCATATTAAGAAAATTTTATGGTAGGGACAATAATGACAATATCTGCTCAACTGTACATTAAGGTCACATCTAAAGCCAATTTTACAAAAACTAAAAATCTGTGACAAGATAAGTTGGCACCAGCAGATAGCATTTATTTTTGTGTACATTTGAGCCTATTTTGGTGCATGTTCAAGCCATATTAAGAACATTTCATCGTAGGGAAAATAATGACAACATCTGCTCAACTGTACATTAAGGTCGCATCTAAAGCCAATTTAAAAAAAACTAAAAATCTGTGAGAAGATTGAGTGGCACCAGCAGATAGCATTTATTTTTGTGTACATTTGACCCCATTTTGGTGCATAACCAACGAATATTACAAACATTTCATCTGGGGACAATAATGACAATATCTTCTCAACTGTACATTAAGGTGCATCTAAAGCCATTTATACAAAAATTGAAAATCTGTGAGAAGATTGGTTGGCACCAGCAGACAGCATTTATTTTTGTCTACATTTGAGCCCATTTTGGTGCATAACCAACGAATATTACAAACATTTCATCGTAGGCACAATAATGACAATATCTGCTCAACTGTACAATAAGGTCGCAACTAAAGCCATTTATACAAAAACTGAAAATATGTGAGAAGATTGGTTGGCACCAGCAGATAGCATTTATTTGTGTCTACATTTGAGCCCATTTTGGGGCATATCCAAGCCATATTAAGAAAATTTCATGGTAGGGACAATAATGACAATATCTGCTCAACTGTACATTAAGGTCACATCTAAAGCCAATTATACAAAAACTAAAAATCTGTGACAAGATTGGTTGGCACCAGCAGATGGCATTTATTTTTGTGTACATTTGAGCCCATTTTGGTGCATGTTCAAGCCATATTAAGAAAATTTCATCGTAGGGAAAATAATGACAACATCTGCTCAACTGTACATTAAGGTCGCATCTAAAGCCAATTTAAAAAAAACTAAAAATCTGTGAGAAGATTGAGTGGCACCAGCAGATAGCATTTATTTTTCTGTTTACTTGAGCCCATTTTGGTGCATATCCAAGCCATATTAAGAACATTTCATCGTAGGGAAAATAATGACAATGTCTGCTCAACTGTACATTAAGGTTCCATCTAAAGCCAATTACACAAAAACAAACAATCTGTGACAAGATTGGTTGGCACCAGCGGATAGCATTTATTTTTGTCTACATTTGTGCCTATTTTGGGGCATATCCAAGCCATTTTAAGAAAATTTCATCGTAGGGACAATAATGACAATATCTGCTCAACTGTACATTAAGGTCACATCTAAAGCCAATTATACAAAAACTAAAAATCTGTGAGAAGATTGGTTGGCACCAGCAGATAGCATTTATTTTTGTGTATATTTGACCCCATTTTGGTGCATATTCAAGCCATATTAAGAACATTTCATCGTAGGGAAAATAATGACGATGTCTGCTCAACTGTACATTAAGGTCGCATCTTAAGCCAATTATAAAAAAACTAAAAATGTCTAAAAAGATTGGTTGGCACCATCAGATAGCATTTATTTTTGTATACATTTGACCCCATTTTGGTGCATATCCAAGTCATATTAAGAAAATTTCATCGTAGGGACAATAAGGACAATGTCTGCTCAACTGTACATTAAGTTCCCATCTAAAGCAAATTATACAAAAACTGAAAATCTGTGAGAAGAATGGTTGGCACCAGCAGATAGCATTCATTTTTGTGTACATTTGAGCCCATTTTGGTGCATATCCAAGCCATATTAAGAAAATTTCATCTTAGGGAAAAATTACAATGTCTGCTCAACTGTACATTAAGGTCCCATCTATAGCCAATTATACAAAAACTAAAAATCTGTGACAAGATTGGTTGGCACCAGCAGATAGCATTTATTTTTGTGTACATTTGACCCCATTTTGGTGCATGTTCAAGCCATATTAAGAACATTTTATCATAGGGAAAATAATGACAACATCTCTTCAACTGTACATTAAGGTCGCATCTAAAGCCAATTATAAAAAAACTAAAAATCTGTGAGAAGATTGGGTGGCACCAGCAGATAGCATTTATTTTTGTGTATATTTGACCCCATGTTGGTGCATAGCCAAGTCATATTAAGAAAATTACATCGTAGGGACAATAAGGACAATGTTTGCTCAACTGTACATTAAGTTCCCATCTAAAGCCAATTATACAAAAACTGAAAATCTGTGAGAAGAATGGTTGGCACCAGCAGATAGCATTCATTTTTGTGTACATTTGAGCCCATTTTGGTGCATATCCAAGGCATATTAAGAAAATTTCATCGTAGGGAAAAATGACAATGTCTGCTGAACTGTACATTAAGGTCCCATCTAAAGCCAATTTTACAACAACTTGAAATCTGTAACAAGATTGGTTGGCACCAACAGACAGCATTTATTTTTGTCTACATTTGAGCCCATTTTGGTGCATGTTCAAGCCATATTAAGAAAATGTTATCATAGGGAAAATAATGACAACATCTACTCAACTGTACATTAAGGTCGCATATAAAGCCAATTATAAAAAAACTAAAAATCTGTGAGAAGATTGGTTGGCACCAGCAGATAGCTTTTAATTTTGTGTATATTTGAGCCCATTTTGGTGCATAACCAAGCCATATTAAGAACATTTCATCGTAGGGAAAATAATGACAATGTCTGCTCAACTGTACATTAAGGTTCCATCTAAAGCCAATTACACAAAAACAAAAAATCTGTGACAAGATTGGTTGGCACCAGCAGATAGCATTTATTTTTGTGTACATTTGACCCCATTTTGGTGCATAACCAACGAATATTACAAACATTTCATCGTAGGGACAATAATGACAATATCTGCTCAACTGTACAATAAGGTGGCAGCTAAAGCCATTTATACAAAAACTGAAAATCTGTGAGAAGATTGGTTGGCACCAGCAGACAGCATTTATTTTTGTCTACATTTGAGCCCATTTTGGGGCATATCCAAGGCATATTAAGAAAATTTCATCGTAGGGAAAAATGACAATGTCTGCTGAACTGTACATTAAGGTCCCATCTAAAGCCAATTTTACAACAACTTGAAATCTGTAACAAGATTGGTTGGCACCAACAGACAGCATTTATTTTTGTCTACATTTGAGCCCATTTTGGTGCATGTTCAAGCCATATTAAGAAAATGTTATCATAGGGAAAATAATGACAACATCTACTCAACTGTACATTAAGGTCGCATATAAAGCCAATTATAAAAAAACTAAAAATCTGTGAGAAGATTGGTTGGCACCAGCAGATAGCTTTTAATTTTGTGTATATTTGAGCCCATTTTGGTGCATAACCAAGCCATATTAAGAACATTTCATCGTAGGGAAAATAATGACAATGTCTGCTCAACTGTACATTAAGGTTCCATCTAAAGCCAATTACACAAAAACAAAAAATCTGTGACAAGATTGGTTGGCACCAGCAGATAGCATTTATTTTTGTGTACATTTGACCCCATTTTGGTGCATAACCAACGAATATTACAAACATTTCATCGTAGGGACAATAATGACAATATCTGCTCAACTGTACAATAAGGTGGCAGCTAAAGCCATTTATACAAAAACTGAAAATCTGTGAGAAGATTGGTTGGCACCAGCAGACAGCATTTATTTTTGTCTACATTTGAGCCCATTTTGGGGCATATCCAAGCCATTTTAAGAAAATTTCATCGTAGGGACAATAATGACAATATCTGCTCAACTGTAGATTAAGGTCACATCTAAAGCCAATTATACAAAAACTAAAAATCTGTGACAAGATTAGTTGGCACCAGCAGATAGCATTTTTATTTTTGTCTACATTTGTGCCCATTTTGGAGTTATCCAAGCCATATTAAGAAAATTTCATCGTAGGGACAATAACGACAATATCTGCTCAACTGTACATTAAGGTCGCATCTAAAGCCAATTATACAAAAACTAAAACTATGTGACAAGATTGGTTGGCACCAGCAGATAGCATTTATTTTTGTCTACATTTGTGCCGATTTTGGGGCATATCCAAGCCATATTAAGAATATTTCATCGTAGGGACAATAATGACAATATCTGCTCAACTGTACATTAAGGTCGCATCTAAAGCCAATTATACAAAAACTAAAAATCGGTGACAAGATTGGTTGGCACCAGCAGATAGCATTTATTTTTGTGTACATTTGACCCCATTTTGGGGCATATCCAAGCCATTTTAAGAAAATTTCATCGTAGGGACAATAATGACAATATCTGCTCAACTGTACATTAAGGTCAAATCTAAAGCCAATTATACAAAAACTAAAAATCTGTGAGAAGATTGGTTGGCACCAGCAGATAGCATTTATTTTTGTGTACATTTGACCCCATTTTGGTGCATGTTCAAGCCATATTAAGAAAATTTCATCGTAGGGACAATAATGACAATATCTGCTCAACTGTACATTAAGGTCGCATCTAAAGCCAATTATAAAAAAAATAAAAATCTGTGAGAAGATTGGGTGGCACCAGCAGAAAGCATTTATTTTTGTGTATATTTGAGCCCATTTTGGTGCATAACCAAGCCATATTAAGAACATTTCATCGTAGGGAAAATAATGACAATGTCTGCTCAACTGTACATTAAGGTTCCATCTAAAGCCAATTACACAAAAACAAAAAATCTGTGACAAGATTGGTTGGCACCAGCAGATAGCATTTATTTTTGTGTACATTTGACCCCATTTTGGTGCATAACCAACGAATATTACAAACATTTCATCGTAGGGACAATAATCACAATATCTGCTCAACTGTACAATAAGGTGGCAGCTAAAGCCATTTATACAAAAAACTGAAAATCTGTGAGAAGATTGGTTGGCACCAGCAGACAGCATTTTAGTTTTGTCGACATTTGAGCCCATTTTGGGGCATATCCAAGCCATTTTAAGAAAATTTCATCGTAGGGACAATAATGACAATATCTGCTCAACTGTAGATTAAGGTCACATCTAAAGCCAATTATACAAAAACTAAAAATCTGTGACAAGATTAGTTGGCACCAGCAGATAGCATTTATTTTTGTCTACATTTGTGCCCATTTTGGGGTTATCCAAGCCATATTAAGAAAATTTCATCGTAGGGACAATAACGACAATATCTGCTCAACTGTACATTAAGGTCGCATCTAAAGCCAATTATACAAAAACTAAAACTATGTGACAAGATTGGTTGGCACCAGCAGATAGCATTTATTTTTGTCTACATTTGTGCCCATTTTGGGGCATATCCAAGCCATATTAAGAATATTTCATCGTAGGGACAATAATGACAATATCTGCTCAACTGTACATTAAGGTCGCATCTAAAGCCAATTATACAAAAACTAAAAATCGGTGACAAGATTGGTTGGCACCAGCAGATAGCATTTATTTTTGTGTACATTTGACCCCATTTTGGGGCATGTTCAAGCCATATTAAGAAAATGTTATCATAGGGAAAATAATGACAACATCTGCTCAACTGTACATTAAGGTCGCATCTAAAGCCAATTATAAAAAAACTAAAAATCTGTGAGAAGATTGGTTGGCACCAGCAGATAGCATTTATTTTTGTGTATATTTGAGCCCATTTTGGTGCATAACCAAGCCATATTAAGAACATTTCATCGTAGGGAAAATAATGACAATGTCTGCTCAACTGTACATTAAGGTTCCATCTAAAGCCAATTACACAAAAACAAAAAATCTGTGACAAGATTGGTTGGCACCAGCAGATAGCATTTATTTATGTGTACATTTGACCCCATTTTGGTGCATAACCAACGAATATTACAAACATTTCATCGTAGGGACAATAATGACAATATCTGCTCAACTGTACAATAAGGTCGCAGCTAAAGCCATTTATACAAAAACTGAAAATCTGTGAGAAGATTGGTTGGCACCAGCAGACAGCATTTATTTTTGTCTACATTTGAGCCCATTTTGGGGCATATCCAAGCCATTTTAAGAAAATTTCATTGTAGTGACAATAATGACAATATCTGCTCAACTGTACATTAAGGTCACATCTAAAGCCAATTATACAAAAACTAAAAATCTGTGAGAAGATTGGTTGGCACCAGCAGATAGCATTTATTTTTGTGTACATTTGACCCCATTTTGGTGCATATTCAAGCCCTATTAAGAACGTTTCATCGTAGGGAAAATAATGACAACATCTGCTCAACTGTACATTAAGGTCGCATCTTAAGCCAATTATAAAAAAACTAAAAATGTCTGAGAAGATTGGTTGGCACCAGCAGATAGCATTTATTTTTGTGTACATTTGACCCCATTTTGGTGCATATTCAAGTCATATTAAGAAAATTTCATCGTAGGGACAATAAGGACAATGTCTGCTCAACTGTACATTAAGTTCCCATCCAAAGCAAATTATACAAAAACTGGAAATCTGTGAGAAGAATGGTTGGCACCAGCAGATAGCATTCATTTTTGTGTACATTTGAGCCCATTTTGGTGCATATCCAAGCCATATTAAGAAAATTTCATCGTAGGTAAAAATGACAATGTCTGCTCAACTGTAAATTAAGGTCCCATCTATAGCCAATTATACAAAAACTAAAAATCTGTGAGAAGATTGGTTGGCACCAGCAGATAGCATTTATTTTTGTGTACATTTGACCCCATTTTGGTGCATGTTCAAGCCATATTAAGAAAATTGTATCATAGGGAAAATAATGACAACATCTATTCAACTGTACATTAAGGTCGCATCTAAAGCCAATTATAAAAAAAACTAAAAATCTGTGAGAAGATTGGGTGGCACCAGCAGATAGCATTTATTTTTGTGTATATTTGAGCCCATTTTGGTGCATAACCAAGCCATATTAAGAACATTTCATCGTAGGGAAAATAATGACAACATCTATTCAACTGTACATTAAGGTTCCATCTAAAGCCAATTATACAAAAACTAAAAATCTGTGACAAGATTAGTTGGCACCAGCAGATAGCATTTATTTTTGTCTACATTTGTGCCCATTTTGGGGTTATCCAAGCCATATTAAGAAAATTTCATCGTAGGGACAATAAGGACAATGTCTGCTCAACTGTACATTAAGTTCCCATCTAAAGCCAATTATACAAAAACTGAAAATCTGTGAGAAGAATGGTTGGCACCAGCAGATAGCATTCATTTTTGTGTACATTTGAGCCCATATTGGTGCATATCCAAGCCATATTAAGAAAATTTCATCGTAGGGACAATAATGACAATATCTGCTCAACTGTGCATTAAGGTCGCATCTAAAGCCAATTATACAACAACTGAAAATCTGTGAGAAGATTGGTTGGCACCAGCAGACAGCATTTATTTTTGTCTACATTTGAGCCCATTTTGGGGCATATCCAAGCCATTTTAAGAAAATTTCATCTTAGGGACAATAATGACAATATCTGCTCAACTGTACATTAAGGTCACATCTAAAGCCGATTATACAAAAACTAAAAATCTGTGAGAAGATTGGTTGGCACCAGCAGATAGCATTTATTTTTGTGTACATTTGACCCCATTTTGGTGCATATTCAAGCCATATTAAGAACATTTCATCGTAGGGAAAATAATGACAACATCTGCTCAACTGTACATTAAGGTCGCATCTTAAGCCAATTATAAAAAAACTAAAAATGTCTGAGAAGATTGGTTGGCACCAGCAGATAGCATTTATTTTTGTGTACATTTTACCCAATTTTGGTGCATATCCAAGTCATATTAAGAAAATTTCATCGTAGGGACAATAAGGACAATGTCTGCTCAACTGTACATTAAGTTCCCATCTAAAGCCAATTATACAAAAACTGAAAATCTGTGAGAAGAATGGTTGGCACCAGCAGATAGCATTCATTTTTGTGTATATTTGAGCCCATATTGGTGCATATCCAAGCCATATTAAGAAAATTTCATCGTAGGGACAATAATGACAATATCTGCTCAACTGTGCATTAAGGTTGCATCTAAAGCCAATTATACAACAACTGAAAATCTGTGAGAAGATTGGTTGGCACCAGCAGATAGCATTTATTTTTGTCTACATTTGAGCCCATTTTGGGGCATATCCAAGCCATTTTAAGAAAATTTCATCGTAGGGACAATAATGACAATATCTGCTCAACTGTACATTAAGGTCACATCTAAAGCCAATTATACAAAAACTAAAAATCTGTGAGAAGATTGGTTGGCACCAGCAGATAGCAATTATTTTTGTGTACATTTGACCCCATTTTGGTGCATGTTCAAGCCATATTAAGAAAATTTCATCGTAGGGACAATAATGACAATATCTGCCCAACTGTGCATTAAGGTCGCATCTAAAGCCAATTATACAACAACTGAAAATCTGTGAGAAGATTGGTTGGCACCAGCAGATAGCATTTATTTTTGTCTACATTTGTGCCCATTTTGGGGCATATCCAAGCCATATTAAGAAAATTTCATCGTAGGGACAATAACGACAATATCTGCTTAACTGTACATTAAGGTCGCATCTAAAGCCAATTATACAAAAACTAAAAATCTGTGACAAGATTGGTTGGCACAAGCAGATAGCATTTATTTTTGTCTACATTTGTGCCCATTTTGGGGCATATCCAAGCCATATTAAGAAAATTTCATCGTAGGGACAATAATGACAATATCTGCTCAACTGTGCATTAAGGTCGCATCTAAAGCCAATTATACAACAACTGAAAATCTGTGAGAAGATTGGTTGGCACCAGCAGACAGCATTTATTTTTGTCTACATTTGAGCCCATTTTGGGGCATATCCAAGCCATTTTAAGAAAATTTCATCTTAGGGACAATAATGACAATATCTGCTCAACTGTACATTTAGGTCACATCTAAAACCGATTATACAAAAACTAAAAATCTGTGAGAAGATTGGTTGGCACCAGCAGATAGCATTTATTTTTGTGTACATTTGACCCCATTTTGGTGCATATTCAAGCCATATTAAGAACATTTCATCGTAGGGAAAATAATGACAACATCTGCTCAACTGTACATTAAGGTCGCATCTTAAGCCAATTATAAAAAAACTAAAAATGTCTGAGAAGATTGGTTGGCACCAGCAGATAGCATTTATTTTTGTGTACATTTTACCCAATTTTGGTGCATATCCAAGTCATATTAAGAAAATTTCATCGTAGGGACAATAAGGACAATGTCTGCTCAACTGTACATTAAGTTCCCATCTAAAGCCAATTATACAAAAACTGAAAATCTGTGAGAAGAATGGTTGGCACCAGCAGATAGCATTCATTTTTGTGTATATTTGAGCCCATATTGGTGCATATCCAAGCCATATTAAGAAAATTTCATCGTAGGGACAATAATGACAATATCTGCTCAACTGTGCATTAAGGTTGCATCTAAAGCCAATTATACAACAACTGAAAATCTGTGAGAAGATTGGTTGGCACCAGCAGACAGCATTTATTTTTGTCTACATTTGAGCCCATTTTGGGGCATATCCAAGCCATTTTAAGAAAATTTCATCGTAGGGACAATAATGACAATATCTGCTCAACTGTACATTAAGGTCACATCTAAAGCCAATTATACAAAAACTAAAAATCTGTGAGAAGATTGGTTGGCACCAGCAGATAGCAATTATTTTTGTGTACATTTGACCCCATTTTGGTGCATGTTCAAGCCATATTAAGAAAATTTCATCGTAGGGACAATAATGACAATATCTGCCCAACTGTGCATTAAGGTCGCATCTAAAGCCAATTATACAACAACTGAAAATCTGTGAGAAGATTGGTTGGCACCAGCAGATAGCATTTATTTTTGTCTACATTTGTGCCCATTTTGGGGCATATCCAAGCCATATTAAGAAAATTTCATCGTAGGGACAATAACGACAATATCTGCTTAACTGTACATTAAGGTCGCATCTAAAGCCAATTATACAAAAACTAAAAATCTGTGACAAGATTGGTTGGCACAAGCAGATAGCATTTATTTTTGTCTACATTTGTGCCCATTTTGGGGCATATCCAAGCCATATTACGAAAATTTCATCGTAGGGACAATAATGACAATATCTGCTCAACTGTACATTAAGGTCACATCTAAAGCCAATTACACAAAAACTAAAAATCTGTGACAAGATTGGTTGGCACCAGCAGATAGCATTTATTTTTTTGTACATTTGACCCCATTTTGGTGCATATCCAAGTCATATTAAGAAAATTTCATCTTAGGGACAATAATGACAAAATCTGCTCAACTGTACATTAAGGTCACATCTAAAGCCAATTATACAAAAACTAAAAATCTGTGAGAAGATTGGTTGGCACCAGCAGATAGCATTTATTTTTGTGTACATTTGACCCCATTTTGGTGCATATTCAAGCCATATTAAGAACATTTCATCGTAGGGAAAATAATGACAACATCTGCTCAACTGTACATTAAGGTCGCATCTTAAGCCAATTATATAAAAAACTAAAAATGTCTGAGAAGATTGGTTGGCACCAGCAGATAGCATTTATTTTTGTGTACATTTTACCCAATTTTGGTGCATATCCAAGTCATATTAAGAAAATTTCATCGTAGGGACAATAAGGACAATGTCTGCTCAACTGTACATTAAGTTCCCATCTAAAGCCAATTATACAAAAACTGAAAATCTGTGAGAAGAATGGTTGGCACCAGCAGATAGCATTCATTTTTGTGTATATTTGAGCCCATATTGGTGCATATCCAAGCCATATTAAGAAAATTTCATCGTAGGGACAATAATGACAATATCTGCTCAACTGTGCATTAAGGTCGCATCTAAAGCCAATTATACAACAACTGAAAATCTGTGAGAAGATTGGTTGGCACCAGCAGACAGCATTTATTTTTGTCTACATTTGAGCCCATTTTGGGGCATATCCAAGCCATATTAAGAAAATTTCATCGTAGGGACAATAACGACAATATCTGCTTAACTGTACATTAAGGTCGCATCTAAAGCCAATTATACAAAAGCTAAAAATCTGTGACAAGATTGGTTGGCACCAGCAGATAGCATTTATTTTTGTCTACATTTGTGCCCATTTTGGGGCATATCCAAGCCATATTAAGAAAATTTCATCGTAGGGACAATAATGACAATATCTGCTCAACTGTACATTAAGGTCACATCTAAAGCCAATTACACAAAAAATAAAAATCTGTGACAAGATTGGTTGGCACCAGCAGATAGCATTTATTTTTTTGTACATTTGACCCCATTTTGGTGCATATCCAAGTCATATTAAGAAAATTTCATCTTAGGGACAATAATGACAATATCTGCTCAACTGTACATTAAGGTCACATCTAAAGCCAATTATACAAAAACTAAAAATCTGTGAGAAGATTGGTTGGCACCAGCAGATAGCATTTATTTTTGTGTACATTTGACCCCATTTTGGTGCATATTCAA
Organism: Steromphala cineraria; assembly: GCA_916613615.1. Lineage (NCBI taxonomy): Eukaryota > Metazoa > Mollusca > Gastropoda > Trochida > Trochidae > Steromphala > Steromphala cineraria. The sequence continues at coordinate 47,515,896 of OU744730.1, forward strand.
GCCATATTAAGAACATTTCATCGTAGGGAAAATAATGACAACATCTGCTCAACTGTACATTAAGGGCGCATCTTAAGCCAATTATATAAAAAACTAAAAATGTCTGAAAAGATTGGTTGGCACCAGCAGATAGCATTTATTTTTGTGTACATTTTACCCAATTTTTGTGCATATCCAAGTCATATTAAGAAAATTTCATCGTAGGGACAATAAGGACAATGTCTGCTCAACTGTACATTAAGTTCCCATCTAAAGCCAATTATACAAAAACTGAAAATCTGTGAGAAGAATGGTTGGCACCAGCAGATAGCATTCATTTTTGTGTATATTTGAGCCCATATTGGTGCATATCCAAGCCATATTAAGAAAATTTCATCGTAGGGACAATAATGACAATATCTGCTCAACTGTGCATTAAGGTCGCATCTAAAGCCAATTATACAACAACTGAAAATCTGTGAGAAGATTGGTTGGCACCAGCAGACAGCATTTATTTTTGTCTACATTTGAGCCCATTTTGGGGCATATCCAAGCCATTTAAGAAAATTTCATCGTAGGGACAATAATGACAATATCTGCTCAACTGTACATTAAGGTCACATCTAAAGCCAATTATACAAAAACTAAAAATCTGTGAGAAGATTGGTTGGCACCAGCAGATAGCAATTATTTTTGTGTACATTTGAACCCATTTTGGTGCATATTCAAGCCATATTAAGAAAATTTCATCGTAGGGACAATAATGACAACATCTGCTCAACTGTACATTAAGGTCGCATCTTAAGCCAATTATAAAAAAAACTAAAAATGTCTGAGAAGATTGGTTGGCACCAGCAGATAGCATTTATTTTTGTGTACATTTGACCCAATGTTGGTGCATATCCAAGTCATATTAAGAAAATTTCATCGTAGGGACAATAAGGACAATGTCTGCTCAACTGTACATTAAGTTCCCATCTAAAGCCTATTATACAAAAACTGAAAATCTGTGAGAAGATTGGTTGGCACCAGCAGACAGCATTTATTTTTGTCTACATTTGAGCCCATTTTGGAGCATATCCAAGCCATTTTAAGAAAATTTCATCGTAGGGACAATAATGACAATATCTGCTCAACTGTACATTAAGGTCACATCTAAAGCCAATTATACAAAAACTAAAAATCTGTGAGAAGATTGGTTGGCACCAGCAGATAGCATTTATTTTTGTCTACATTTGACCCCATTTTGGTGCATATCCAAGTCATATTAAGAAAATTTCATCTTAGGGACAATAATGACAATATCTGCTCAACTGTACATTAAGGTCACATCTAAAGCCAATTATACAAAAACTAAAAATCTGTGAGAAGATTGGTTGGCACCAGCAGATAGCATTTATTTTTGTGTACATTTGAACCCATTTTGGTGCATATTCAAGCCATATTAAGAACATTTCATCGTAGGGAAAATAATGACAACATCTGCTCAACTGTACATTAAGGTCGCATCTTAAGCCAATTATATAAAAAACTAAAAATGTCTGAGAAGATTGGTTGGCACCAGCAGATAGCATTTATTTTTGTGTACATTTTGCCCAATGTTGGTGCATATCCAAGTCATATTAAGAAAATTTCATCGTAGGGACAATAAGGACAATGTCTGCTCAACTGTACATTAAGTTCCCATCTAAAGCCTATTATACAAAAACTGAAAATCTGTGAGAAGATTGGTTGGCACCAGCAGACAGCATTTATTTTTGTCTACATTTGAGCCCATTTTGGAGCATATCCAAGCCATTTTAAGAAAATTTCATCGTAGGGACAATAATGACAATATCTGCTCAACTGTACATTAAGGTCACATCTAAAGCCAATTATACAAAAACTAAAAATCTGTGAGAAGATTGGTTGGCACCAGCAGATAGCATTTATTTTTGTGTACATTTGACCCCATTTTGGTGCATATTCAAGCCATATTAAGAACATTTCATCGTAGGGAAAATAATGACAACATCTGCTCAACTGTACATTAAGGTCGCATCTTAAGCCAATTATAAAAAAACTAAAAATGTCTGAGAAGATTGGTTGGCACCAGCAGATAGCATTTATTTTTGTGTACATTTTACCCAATTTTGGTGCATATCCAAGTCATATTAAGAAAATTTCATCGTAGGGACAATAAGGACAATGTCTGCTCAACTGTACATTAAGTTCACATCTAAAGCCAATTATACAAAAACTAAAAATCTGTGAGAAGATTGGTTGGCACCAGCAGATAGCATTTATTTTTGTGTACATTTGAACCCATTTTGGTGCATATTCAAGCCATATTAAGAACATTTCATCGTAGGGAAAATAATGACAACATCTGCTCAACTGTACATTAAGGTCGCATCTTAAGCCAATTATAAAAAAACTAAAAATGTCTGAGAAGATTGGTTGGCACCAGCAGATAGCATTTATTTTTGTGTACATTTGACCAAATGTTGGTGCATATCCAAGTCATATTAAGAAAATTTCATCGTAGGGACAATAAGGACAATGTCTGCTCAACTGTACATTAAGTTCCCATCTAAAGCCTATTATACAAAAACTGAAAATCTGTGAGAAGATTGGTTGGCACCAGCAGACAGCATTTATTTTTGTCTACATTGGAGCCCATTTTGGAGCATATCCAAGCCATTTTAAGAAAATTTCGTCGTAGGGACAATAATGACAATATCTGCTCAACTGTACATTAAGGTCACATCTAAAGCCAATTATACAAAAACTAAAAATCTGTGAGAAGATTGGTTGGCACCAGCAGATAGCATTTATTTTTGTGTACATTTGACCCCATTTTGGTGCATATTCAAGCCATATTAAGAACATTTCATCGTAGGGAAAATAATGACAACATCTGCTCAACTGTACATTAAGGTCGCATCTTAAGCCAATTATAAAAAAAATAAAAATGTCTGAGAAGATTGGTTGGCACCAGCAGATAGCATTTATTTTTGTGTACATTTTACCCAATTTTGGTGCATATCCAAGTCATATTAAGAAAATTTCATCGTAGGGACAATAAGGACAATGTCTGCTCAACTGTACATTAAGTTCCCATCTAAAGCCAATTATACAAAAACTGAAAATCTGTGAGAAGAATGGTTGGCACCAGCAGATAGCATTCATTTTTGTGTATATTTGAGCCCATATTGGTGCATATCCAAGCCATATTAAGAAAATTTCATCGTAGGGATAATAATGACAATATCTGCTCAACTGTGCATTAAGGTCGCATCTAAAGCCAATTATACAACAACTGAAAATCTGTGAGAAGATTGGTTGGCAACAGCAGACAGCATTTATTTTTGTCTACATTTGAGCCCATTTTGGGGCATATCCAAGCCATTTTAAGAAAATTTCATCGTAGGGACAATAATGACAATATCTGCTCAACTGTACATTAAGGTCACATCTAAAGCCAATTATACAAAAACTAAAAATCTGTGAGAAGATTGGTTGGCACCAGCAGATAGCATTTATTTTTGTGTACATTTGACCCCATTTTGGTGCATGTTCAAGCCATATTAAGAACATTTCATCGTAGGGACAATAATGACAATATCTGCTCAACTGTGCATTAAGGTCGCATCTAAAGCCAATTATACAACAACTGAAAATCTGTGAGAAGATTGGTTGGCACCAGCAGATAGCATTTATTTTTGTCTACATTTGTGCCCATTTTGGGGCATATCCAAGCCATATTAAGAAAATTTCATCGTAGGGACAATAACGACAATATCTGCTTAACTGTACATTAAGGTCACATCTAAAGCCAATTATACAAAAACTAAAAATCTGTGAGAAGATTGGTTGGCACCAGCAGATAGCATTTATTTTTGTGTACATTTGAACCCATTTTGGTGCATATTCAAGCCATATTAAGAACATTTCATCGTAGGGAAAATAATGACAACATCTGCTCAACTGTACATTAAGGTCGCATCTTAAGCCAATTATAAAAAAACTAAAAATGTCTGAGAAGATTGGTTGGCACCAGCAGATAGCATTTATTTTTGTGTACATTTGACCCAATGTTGGTGCATATCCAAGTCATATTAAGAAAATTTCATCGTAGGGACAATAAGGACAATGTCTGCTCAACTGTACATTAAGTTCCCATCTAAAGCCTATTATACAAAAACTGAAAATCTGTGAGAAGATTGGTTGGCACCAGCAGACAGCATTTATTTTTGTCTACATTTGAGCCCATTTTGGAGCATATCCAAGCCATTTTAAGAAAATTTCATCGTAGGGACAATAATGACAATATCTGCTCAACTGTACATTAAGGTCACATCTAAAGCCAATTATACAAAAACTAAAAATCTGTGAGAAGATTGGTTGGCACCAGCAGATAGCATTTATTTTTGTCTACATTTGACCCCATTTTGGTGCATATTCAAGCCATATTAAGAACATTTCATCGTAGGGAAAATAATGACAACATCTGCTCAACTGTACATTAAGGTCGCATCTTAAGCCAATTATAAAAAAACTAAAAATGTCTGAGAAGATTGGTTGGCACCAGCAGATAGCATTTATTTTTGTGTACATTTTACCCAATTTTGGTGCATATCCAAGTCATATTAAGAAAATTTCATCGTAGGGACAATAAGGACAATGTCTGCTCAACTGTACATTAAGTTCCCATCTGAAGCCAATTATACAAAAACTGAAAATCTGTGAGAAGAATGGTTGGCACCAGCAGATAGCATTCATTTTTGTGTATATTTGAGCCCATATTGGTGCATATCCAAGCCATATTAAGAAAATTTCATCGTAGGGACAATAATGACAATATCTGCTCAACTGTGCATTAAGGTCGCATCTAAAGCCAATTTATACAACAACTGAAAATCTGTGAGAAGATTGGTTGGCAACAGCAGACAGCATTTATTTTTGTCTACATTTGAGCCCATTTTGGGGCATATCCAAGCCATTTTAAGAAAATTTCATCGTAGGGACAATAATGACAATATCTGCTCAACTGTACATTAAGGTCACATCTAAAGCCAATTATACAAAAACTAAAAATCTGTGAGAAGATTGGTTGGCACCAGCAGATAGCATTTATTTTTGTGTACATTTGACCCCATTTTGGTGCATGTTCAAGCCATATTAAGAAAATTTCATCGTAGGGACAATAATGACAATATCTGCTCAACTGTACATTAAAGGGGCAGTAGCACGTTTTTTGACAATTTTATATTTTAAATATTTCACTGATATTTGTAAGTTATTGCTAAATGTATTATGTTGACAGTATCAAAAATCTCATTACACAAGCCAATCATCCTTAGTCAGAGGAGAAAGTATGAAGATTCACATAAAATTCATTGGCGGCCATTTTTTTGTGAACACCTTTAATTCATTTTGTCCAAGAAAAAGGAATCGCATGGTTAAACTTTACGTTTTACATATGAATTATTACTGCTTCATTTAGTTTAAATACATTGTCTTTCAATTGGAACCATTAATTTTCATTTCCTGACATCACCATATATTCCCCCTAAAAACGTGCTACTGCCCCTTTAAGGTCACATCTAAAGCCAATTACACAAAAACTAAAAATCTGTGACAAGATTGGTTGGCACCAGCAGATAGCATTTATTTTTTGGTACATTTGAGCCCATTTTGGTGCATATCCAAGTCATATTAAGAAAATTTCATCTTAGGGACAATAATGACAATATCTGCTCAACTGTGCATTAAGGTCGCATCTAAAGCCAATTATACAAAAACTGAAAATCTGTGAGAAGATTGGTTGGCACCAGCAGATAGCATTTATTTTTGTCGACATTTGTGCCCATTTTGGGGCATATCCAAGCCATATTAAGACAATTTCATCGTAGGGACAATAATGACAATATCTGCTCAACTGTACATTAAGGTCACATCTAAAGCCAATTATACAAAAACTAAAAATCTGTGACAAGATTGGTTGGCAGCAGCAGATAGCATTTATTTTTGTCTACATTTGTGCCCATTTTGGGGCATATCCAAGCCATATTAAGAAAATTTCATCGTAGGGACAATAATGACAATATCTGCTCAACTGTACATTAAATGGGCAGTAGCACGTTTTTTGACAATTTTATATTTTAAATATTTCACTGATATTTGTAAGTTATTGCTAAATGTATTATGTTGACAGTATCAAAAATCTCATTACACAAGCCAATCATCCTTAGTCAGAGGAGAAAGTATGAAGATTCACATAAAATTCATTGGCGGCCATTTTTTTGTGAACACCTTTAATTCATTTTGTCCAAGAAAAAGGAATCGCATGGTTAAACTTTACGTTTTACATATGAATTATTACTGCTTCATTTAGTTTAAATACATTGTCTTTCAATTGGAACCATTAATTTTCATTTCCTGACATCACCATATATTCCCCCTAAAAACGTGCTACTGCCCCTTTAAGGTCACATCTAAAGCCAATTACACAAAAACTAAAAATCTGTGACAAGATTAGTTGGCACCAGCAGATAGCATTTATTTTTTGGTACATTTGAGCCCATTTTGGTGCATATCCAAGTCATATTAAGAAAATTTCATCTTAGGGACAATAATGACAATATCTGCTCAACTGTGCATTAAGGTCGCATCTAAAGCCAATTATACAAAAACTGAAAATCTGTGAGAAGATTGGTTGGCACCAGCAGATAGCATTTATTTTTGTCGACATTTGTGCCCATTTTGGGGCATATCCAAGCCATATTAAGACAATTTCATCGTAGGGACAATAATGACAATATCTGCTCAACTGTACATTAAGGTCACATCTAAAGCCAATTATACAAAAACTAAAAATCTGTGAGAAGATTGGTTGGCACCAGCAGATAGCATTTATTTTTGTGTACATTTGAACCCATTTTGGTGCATATTCAAGCCATATTAAGAACATTTCATCGTAGGGAAAATAATGACAACATCTGCTCAACTGTACATTAAGGTCGCATCTTAAGCCAATTATAAAAAAACTAAAAATATGTGACAAGATTGGTTGGCACCAGCAGATAGCATTTATTTTTGTCTACATTTGTGCCCATTTTGGGGCATATCCAAGCCATATTAAGACAATTTCATCGTAGGGACAATAATGACAATATCTGCTCAACTGTACATTAAGGTCACATCTAAAGCCAATTACACAAAAACTAAAAATCTGTGACAAGATTGGTTGGCACCAGCAGATAGCATTTATTTTTTTGTACATTTGAGCCCATTTTGGTGCATATCCAAGTCATATTAAGAAAATTTCATCTTAGGGACAATAATGACAATATCTGCTCAACTGTGCATTAAGGTCGCATCTAAAGCCAATTATACAAAAACTGAAAATCTGTGAGAAGATTGGTTGGCACCAGCAGATAGCATTTATTTTTGTCGACATTTGAGCCCATTTTGGGGCATATCCAAGCCATTTTAAGAAAATTTCATCGTAGGGACAATAATGACAATATCTGCTCAACTGTACATTAAGGTCGCATCTAAAGCCAATTATACAAAAACAAAAAATCTGTGAGAAGATTAGTTGGCACCAGCAGATAGCATTTATTTTTGTGTACATTTTACCCAATTTTGGTGCATATCCAAGTCATATTAAGAAAATTTCATCGTAGGGACAATAATGATAATATCTGCTAAACTGTACATTAAGTTCACATCTAAAGCCAATTATACAAAAACTAAAAATCTGTGACAAGATTGGTTGGCACCAGCAGATAGCATTTATTTTTTTGTACATTTGAGCCCATTTTGGTGCATATCCAAGTCATATTAAGAAAATTTCATCGTAGGGACAATAATGGCATTTATCTGCTCAACTGTGCATTAAGGTTCCATATAAAGCCAATTACACAAAAACAAAAAATCTGTGACAAGATTGGTTGGCACCAGCAGATAGCATTTATTTTTGTGTACTTTTGACCCCATTTTGGTGCATAACCAACGAATATTACAAACATTTCATCGTAGGGACAATAATGACAATATCTGCTCAACTGTACATTAAGGTCACATCTTAAGCCATTTATACAAAAACTGAAAATCTGTGAGAAGATTGGTTAGCACCAGCAGATAGCATTTATTTTTGTCTACATTTGTGCCCATTTTGGAGCATATCCAAGCCATATTAAGAAAATTTCATCGTAGGGACAATAACGACAATATCTGCTCAACTGTGCATTAAGGTCGCATCTAAAGCTAATTATACAAAAACTGAAAATCTGTGACAAGATTGGTTGGCACCAGCAGATAGCATTTATTTTTGTCGACATTTGTGCCCATTTTGAGGCATATCCAAGCCATATTAAGAAAATTTCATCTTAGGGACAATAATGACAATATCTGCTCTCTGTACATTAAGGTCCCATCTAAAGCCAATTACACAAAAACTAAAAATCTGTGACAAGATTGGTTGGCACAGGCAGATAGCATTTATTTTTTTGTACATTTGATCCCATTTTGTTGCATATCCAAGTCATATTAAGAAAATTTCATCTTAGGAACAATAATGACAATATCTGTTTAACTGTGCATTAAAGTCGCATCTAAAGCCAATTATACAAAAACTGAAAATCTGTGAGAAGATTGGTTGGCACCAGCAGATAGCATTTATTTTTGTCTACATTTGTGCCCATTTTGGGGCATATCCAAGCCATATTAAGAAAATTTCATCGTAGGGATAATAACGACAATATCTGATCAACTGTACATTAAGGTCACATCTAAAGCCAATTATACAAAAACTAAAAATCTGTGACAAGATTGGTTGGCACCAGCAGATAGCATTTATTTTTGTGTACATTTGAGCCCATTTTGGTGCATATCCAAGTCATATTAAGAAAATTTCATCGTAGGGACAATAATGACAATATCTGCTCAACTGTACATTAAGGTCACATCTAAAGCCAATTACACAAAAACTAAAAATCTGTGACAAGATTTGTGGCACCTGCAGATAGCATTCATTTTTGTGTACATTTGAGCCCATTTTGGTGCATATCCAAGCCATATTAAGAAAATTTCATCGTAGGGAAAATAATGACAACATCTGCTCAACTGTACATTAAGGTCCCATCTATAGCCAATTATACAAAAACTAAAAATCTGTGAGAAGATTGGTTGGCACCAGCAGATAGCATTTATTTTTGTGTACATTTGACCCCATTTTGGTGCATGTTCAAGCCATATTAAGAACATTTTATCATAGGGAAAATAATGACAACATCTGTTCAACTGTACATTAAGGTCGCATCTAAAGCCAATTATAAAAAAAACTAAAAATCTGTGAGAAGATTGGGTGGCACCAGCAGAGAGCATTTATTTTTGTGTATATTTGAGCCCATTTTGGTGCATATCCAAGCCATATTAAGAAAATTTCATCTTAGGGACAATAATGACAATATCTGCTCTCTGTACATTAAGGTCCCATCTAAAGCCAATTGCACAAAAACAAAAAATCTGTGAGAAGATTGGTTGGCACCAGCAGATAACATTTATTTTTTTGTACATTTGATCCCATTTTGTTGCATATCCAAGCCATATTAAGAAAATTTCATCTTAGGAACAATAATGACAATATCTGTTTAACTGTGCATTAAAGTCGCATCTAAAGCCAATTATACAAAAACTGAAAATCTGTGAGAAGATTGGTTGGCACCAGCAGATAGCATTTATTTTTGTCTACATTTGTGCCCATTTTGGGGCATATCCAAGCCATATTAAGAAAATTTCATCGTAGGGACAATAACGACAATATCTGATCAACTGTACATTAAGGTCACATCTAAAGCCAATTATACAAAAACTAAAAATCTGTGACAAGATTGGTTGGCACCAGCAGATAGCATTTATTTTTGTGTACATTTGAGCCCATTTTGGTGCATATCCAAGTCATATTAAGAAAATTTCATCGTAGGGACAATAATGACAATATCTGCTCAACTGTACATTAAGGTCACATCTAAAGCCAATTACACAAAAACTAAAAATCTGTGACAAGATTTGTGGCACCTGCAGATAGCATTCATTTTTGTGTACATTTGAGCCCATTTTGGTGCATATCCAAGCCATATTAAGAAAATTTCATCGTAGGGAAAATAATGACAACATCTGCTCAACTGTACATTAAGGTCCCATCTATAGCCAATTATACAAAAACTAAAAATCTGTGAGAAGATTGGTTGGCACCAGCAGATAGCATTTATTTTTGTGTACATTTGACCCCATTTTGGTGCATGTTCAAGCCATATTAAGAACATTTTATCATAGGGAAAATAATGACAACATCTGTTCAACTGTACATTAAGGTCGCATCTAAAGCCAATTATAAAAAAAACTAAAAATCTGTGAGAAGATTGGGTGGCACCAGCAGAGAGCATTTATTTTTGTGTATATTTGAGCCCATTTTGGTGCATATCCAAGCCATATTAAGAACATTTCATCGTAGGGAAAATAATGACAATGTCTGCTCAACTGTACATTAAGGTTCCATCTAAAGCCAATTGCACAAAAACAAAAAATCTGTGACAAGATTGGTTGGCACCAGCAGATAACATTTATTTTTGTGTACATTTGACCCCATTTTGGTGCATGTTCAAGCCATATTAAGAAAATTTCATCGTAGGGACAATAATGACAATATCTGCTCAACTGTGCATTAAGGTCGCATCTAAAGCCAATTATACAACAACTGAAAATCTGTGAGAAGATTGGTTGGCACCAGCAGATAGCATTTATTTTTGTCTACATTTGTGCCCATTTTGGGGCATATCCAGGCCATATTAAGAAAATTTCATCGTAGGGACAATAACGACAATATCTGCTCAACTGTACATTAAGGTCGCATCTAAAGCCAATTATACAAAAACTAAAAATCTGTGACAAGATTGGTTGGCACCAGCAGATAGCATTTATTTTTGTGTACATTTGAGCCCATTTTGGTGCATATCCAAGTCATATTAAGAAAATTTCATCGTAGGGACAATAATGACAATATCTGCTCAACTGTACATTAAGGTCACATCTAAAGCCAATTACACAAAAACTAAAAATCTGTGACAAGATTTGTGGCACCTGCAGATAGCATTCATTTTTGTGTACATTTGAGCCCATTTTGGTGCATATCCAAGCCATATTAAGAAAATTTCATCGTAGGGAAAATAATGACAACATCTGCTCAACTGTACATTAAGGTCCCATCTATAGCCAATTATACAAAAACTAAAAATCTGTGAGAAGATTGGTTGGCACCAGCAGATAGCAGTTATTTTTGTGTACATTTGACCCCATTTTGGTGCATGTTCAAGCCATATTAAGAACATTTTATCATAGGGAAAATAATGACAACATCTGTTCAACTGTACATTAAGGTCGCATCTAAAGCCAATTATAAAAAAAACTAAAAATCTGTGAGAAGATTGGGTGGCACCAGCAGAGAGCATTTATTTTTGTGTATATTTGAGCCCATTTTGGTGCATATCCAAGCCATATTAAGAACATTTCATCGTAGGGAAAATAATGACAATGTCTGCTCAACTGTACATTAAGGTTCCATCTAAAGCCAATTGCACAAAAACAAAAAATCTGTGACAAGATTGGATGGCACCAGCAGATAGCATTTATTTTTGTCTACATTTGTGCCCATTTTGGGGCATATCCAAGCCATATTAAGAAAATTTCATCGTAGGGACAATAATGACAACATCTGCTCAACTGTACATTAAGGTCGCATCTTAAGCCAATTATAAAAAAACTAAAAATGTCTGAGAAGATTGGTTGGCACCAGCAGATAGCATTTATTTTTGTGTACATTTGACTCAATGTTGGTGCATATCCAAGCCATATTAAGAAAATTTCATCGTAGGGACAATAAGGACAATGTCTGCTCAACTGTACATTAAGTTCCCATCTAAAGCCTATACAAAAACTGAAAATCTGTGAGAAGATTGGTTGGCACCAGCAGATAGCATTTATTTTTGTCGACATTTGTGCTTATTTTAGGGCATATCCAAGCCATATTAAGACAATTTCATCGTAGGGACAATAATGACAATATCTGCTCAACTGTGCATTAAGGTTCCATCTAAAGCCAATATCACAAAAACAAAAAATCTGTGAGAAGATTGGTTGGCACCAGCAGATAGCATTTATTTTTGTGTACATTTGACCCCATTTTGGTGCATGTTCAAGCCATATTAAGAACATTTTATCATAGGGAAAATAATGACAACATCTGTTCAACTGTACATTAAGGTCGCATCTAAAGCCAATTATAAAAAAAACTAAAAATCTGTGAGAAGATTGGGTGGCACCAGCAGAGAGCATTTATTTTTGTGTATATTTGAGCCCATTTTGGTGCATATCAAAGCCATTTCAAGAACATTTCATCGTAGGGAAAATAATGACAATGTCTGCTCAACTGTACATTAAGGTTCCATCTAAAGCCAATTGCACAAAAACAAAAAATCTGTGACAAGATTGGTTGGCACCAGCAGATAGCATTTATTTTTGTGTACATTTGACCCCATTTTGGTGCATAACCCACGAATATTACAAACATTTCATCGTAGGGAAAATAATGACAATATCTGCTCAACTGTACAATAAGGTCCCATCTATAGCCATTTATACAAAAACTGAAAATCTGTGAGAAGATTGGTTGGCACCAGCAGATAGCATTTATTTTTGTGTACATTTGACCCCATTTTGGTGCATGTTCAAGCCATATTAAGAACATTTTATCATAGGGAAAATAATGACAACATCTGTTCAACTGTACATTAAGGTCGCATCTAAAGCCAATTATAAAAAAAACTAAAAATCTGTGAGAAGATTGGGTGGCACCAGCAGAGAGCATTTATTTTTGTGTATATTTGAGCCCATTTTGGTGCATATCCAAGCCATATTAAGAACATTTCATCGTAGGGAAAATAATGACAATGTCTGCTCAACTGTACATTAAGGTTCCATCTAAAGCCAATTGCACAAAAACAAAAAATCTGTGACAAGATTGGTTGGCACCAGCAGATAACATTTATTTTTGTGTACATTTGACCCCATTTTGGTGCATGTTCAAGCCATATTAAGAAAATTTCATCGTAGGGACAATAATGACAATATCTGCTCAACTGTGCATTAAGGTCGCATCTAAAGCCAATTATACAACAACTGAAAATCTGTGAGAAGATTGGTTGGCACCAGCAGATAGCATTTATTTTTGTCTACATTTGTGCCCATTTTGGGGCATATCCAGGCCATATTAAGAAAATTTCATCGTAGGGACAATAACGACAATATCTGCTCAACTGTACATTAAGGTCGCATCTAAAGCCAATTATAAAAAAACTAAAAATCTGTGACAAGATTGGTTGGCACCAGCAGATAGCATTTATTTTTGTGTACATTTGAGCCCATTTTGGTGCATATCCAAGTCATATTAAGAACATTTCATCGTAGGGACAATAATGACAATATCTGCTCAACTGTACATTAAGGTCACATCTAAAGCCAATTACACAAAAACTAAAAATCTGTGACAAGATTTGTGGCACCTGCAGATAGCATTCATTTTTGTGTACATTTGAGCCCATTTTGGTGCATATCCAAGCCATATTAAGAAAATTTCATCGTAGGGAAAATAATGACAACATCTGCTCAACTGTACATTAAGGTCCCATCTATAGCCAATTATACAAAAACTAAAAATCTGTGAGAAGATTGGTTGGCACCAGCAGATAGCATTTATTTTTGTGTACATTTGACCCCATTTTGGTGCATGTTCAAGCCATATTAAGAACATTTTATCATAGGGAAAATAATGACAACATCTGTTCAACTGTACATTAAGGTCGCATCTAAAGCCAATTATAAAAAAAACTAAAAATCTGTGAGAAGATTGGGTGGCACCAGCAGAGAGCATTTATTTTTGTGTATATTTGAGCCCATTTTGGTGCATATCCAAGCCATATTAAGAACATTTCATCGTAGGGAAAATAATGACAATGTCTGCTCAACTGTACATTAAGGTTCCATCTAAAGCCAATTGCACAAAAACAAAAAATCTGTGACAAGATTGGATGGCACCAGCAGATAGCATTTATTTTTGTCTACATTTGTGCCCATTTTGGGGCATATCCAAGCCATATTAAGAAAATTTCATCGTAGGGACAATAATGACAACATCTGCTCAACTGTACATTAAGGTCGCATCTTAAGCCAATTATAAAAAAACTAAAAATGTCTGAGAAGATTGGTTGGCACCAGCAGATAGCATTTATTTTTGTGTACATTTGACTCAATGTTGGTGCATATCCAAGCCATATTAAGAAAATTTCATCGTAGGGACAATAAGGACAATGTCTGCTCAACTGTACATTAAGTTCCCATCTAAAGCCTATACAAAAACTGAAAATCTGTGAGAAGATTGGTTGGCACCAGCAGATAGCATTTATTTTTGTCGACATTTGTGCTTATTTTAGGGCATATCCAAGCCATATTAAGACAATTTCATCGTAGGGACAATAATGACAATATCTGCTCAACTGTGCATTAAGGTTCCATCTAAAGCCAATATCACAAAAACAAAAAATCTGTGAGAAGATTGGTTGGCACCAGCAGATAGCATTTATTTTTGTGTACATTTGACCCCATTTTGGTGCATGTTCAAGCCATATTAAGAACATTTTATCATAGGGAAAATAATGACAACATCTGTTCAACTGTACATTAAGGTCGCATCTAAAGCCAATTATAAAAAAAACTAAAAATCTGTGAGAAGATTGGGTGGCACCAGCAGAGAGCATTTATTTTTGTGTATATTTGAGCCCATTTTGGTGCATATCAAAGCCATTTCAAGAACATTTCATCGTAGGGAAAATAATGACAATGTCTGCTCAACTGTACATTAAGGTTCCATCTAAAGCCAATTGCACAAAAACAAAAAATCTGTGACAAGATTGGTTGGCACCAGCAGATAGCATTTATTTTTGTGTACATTTGACCCCATTTTGGTGCATAACCCACGAATATTACAAACATTTCATCGTAGGGACAATAATGACAATATCTGCTCAACTGTACAATAAGGTCGCAGCTAAAGCCATTTATACAAAAACTGAAAATCTGTGAGAAGATTGGTTGGCACCAGCAGACAGCATTTATTTTTGTCTACATTTGAGCCCATTTTGGGGCATATCCAAGCCATTTTAAGAAAATTTCATCGTAGGGACAATAATGACAATATCTGCTCAACTGTACATTAAGGTCACATCTAAAGCCAATTATACAAAAACTAAAAATCTGTGAGAAGATTGGTTGGCACCAGCAGATAGCATTTATTTTTGTGTACATTTGACCCCATTTTGGTGCATGTTCAAGCCATATTAAGAAAACTTCATCGTAGGGACAATAATGACAATATCTGCTCAACTGTGCATTAAGGTCGCATCTAAAGCCAATTATACAACAACTGAAAATCTGTGAGAAGATTGGTTGGCACCAGCAGATAGCATTTATTTTTGTCTACATTTGTGCCCATTTTGGGGCATATCCAGGCCATATTAAGAACATTTCATCGTAGGGACAATAACGACAATATCTGCTCAACTGTACATTAAGGTCGCATCTAAAGCCAATTATACAAAAACTAAAAATCTGTGACAAGATTGGTTGGCACCAGCAGATAGCATTTATTTTTGTCTACATTTGAGCCCATTTTGGTGCATGTTCAAGCCATATTAAGAAAACTTCATCGTAGGGACAATAATGACAATATCTGCTCAACTGTGCATTAAGGTCGCATCTAAAGCCAATTATACAACAACTGAAAATCTGTGAGAAGATTGGTTGGCACCAGCAGATAGCATTTATTTTTGTCTACATTTGTGCCCATTTTGGGGCATATCCAGGCCATATTAAGAAAATTTCATCGTAGGGACAATAACGACAATATCTGCTCAACTGTACATTAAGGTCGCATCTAAAGCCAATTATACAAAAACTGAAAATCTGTGACAAGATTGGTTGGCACCAGCAGATAGCATTTATTTTTGTGTACATTTGAGCCCATTTTGGAGCATACTAAGTCATATTAAGAAAATTTCATCGTAGGGACAATAATGACAATATCTGCTCAACTGTACATTAAGGTCACATCTAAAGCCAATTACACAAAAACTAAAAATCTGTGACAAGATTGGTTGGCACCAGCAGATAGCATTTATTTTTGTCTACATTTGTGCCCATTTTGGGGCATATCCAAGCCATATTAAGAAAATTTCATCGTAGGGACAATAACGACAATATCTGCTCAACTGTGCATTAAGGTCGCATCTAAAGCTAATTATACAAAAACTGAAAATCTGTGACAAGATTGGTTGGCACCAGCAGATAGCATTTATTTTTGTCTACATTTGTGCCCATTTTGGGGCATATCCAAGCCATTTTAAGAAAATTTCATCGTAGGGACAATAATGACAATATCTGCTCAACTGTACATTAAGGTCACATCTAAAGCCAATTATACAAAAACTAAAAATCTGTGAGAAGATTGGTTGGCACCAGCAGATAGCATTTACTTTTGTGTACATTTGAGCCCATTTTGGTGCATGTTCAAGCCATATTAAGAAAACTTCATCGTAGGGACAATAATGACAATATCTGCTCAACTGTGCATTAAGGTCGCATCTAAAGCCAATTATACAACAACTGAAAATCTGTGAGAAGATTGGTTGGCACCAGCAGATAGCATTTATTTTTGTCTACATTTGTGCCCATTTTGGGGCATATCCAGGCCATATTAAGAAAATTTCATCGTAGGGACAATAACGACAATATCTGCTCAACTGTACATTAAGGTCGCATCTAAAGCCAATTATACAAAAACTAAAAATCTGTGACAAGATTGGTTGGCACCAGCAGATAGCATTTGTTTTTGTGTACATTTGAGCCCATTTTGGAGCATACTAAGTCATATTAAGAAAATTTCATCGTAGGGACAATAATGACAATATCTGCTCAACTGTACATTAAGGTCACATCTAAAGCCAATTACACAAAAACTAAAAATCTGTGACAGGATTGGTTGGCACCAGCAGATAGCATTTATTTTTGTCTACATTTGTGCCCATTTTGGGGCATATCCAAGCCATATTAAGAAAATTTCATCGTAGGGACAATAACGACAATATCTGCTCAACTGTGCATTAAGGTCGCATCTAAAGCTAATTATACAAAAACTGAAAATCTGTGACAAGATTGGTTGGCACCAGCAGATAGCATTTATTTTTGTCTACATTTGTGCCCATTTTGGGGCATATCCAAGCCATATTAAGAAAATTTCATCGTAGGGACAATAATGACAATATCTGCTCAACTGTACATTAAGGTCACATCTAAAGCCAATTACAAAAAAACTAAAAATCTGTGAGAAGATTGGTTGGCACCAGCAGATAGCATTTATTTTTGTGTACATTTGAGCCCATTTTGGTGCATATCCAAGTCATATTAAGAAAATTTCATTTTAGGGACAATAATGACAATATCTGCTCAACTGTGCATTAAAGTGGCATCTAAAGCCAATTATACAAAAACTGAAAATCTGTGAGAAGATTGGTTGGCACCAGCAGATAGCATTTATTTTTGTCTACATTTGTGCCCATTTTGGGGCATATCCAAGCCATATTAAGAAAATTTCATCGTAGTGACAATAACGACAATATCTGATCAACTGTACATTAAGGTCACATCTAAAGCCAATTATACAAAAACTAAAAATCTGTGACAAGATTTGTTGGTACCAGCAGATAGCATTTATTTTTGTGTACATTTGAGCCCATTTTGGTGCATACTAAGTCATATTAAGAAAATTTCATCGTAGGGACAATAATGACAATATCTGCTCAACTGTACATTAAGGTCACATCTAAAGCCAATTACACAAAAACTAAAAATCTGTGACAAGATTGGTTGGCACCAGTAGATAGCATTCATTTTTGTGTACATTTGAGCCCATTTTGGTGCATATCCAAGCCATATTAAGAAAATTTCATCGTAGGTAAAAATGACAATGTCTGCTCAACTGTAAATTAAGGTCCCATCTATAGCCAATTATACAAAAACTAAAAATCTGTGAGAAGATTGGTTGGCACCAGCAGATAGCATTTATTTTTGTGTACATTTGAGCCCATTTTGGTGCATGTTCAAGCCATATTAAGAAAACTTCATCGTAGGGACAATAATGACAATATCTGCTCAACTGTGCATTAAGGTCGCATCTAAAGCCAATTATACAACAACTGAAAATCTGTGAGAAGATTGGTTGGCACCAGCAGATAGCATTTATTTTTGTCTACATTTGTGCCCATTTTGGGGCATATCCAGGCCATATTAAGAAAATTTCATCGTAGGGACAATAACGACAATATCTGCTCAACTGTACATTAAGGTCACATCTAAAGCCAATTTTACAAAAACTAAAAATCTGTGACAAGATTGGTTGGCACCAGCAGATAGCATTTATTTTTGTGTACATTTGAGCCCATTTTGGTGCATACTAAGTCATATTAAGAAAATTTCATCGTAGGGACAATAATGACAATATCTGCTCAACTGTACATTAAGGTCACATCTAAAGCCAATTACACAAAAACTAAAAATCTGTGACAAGATTGGTTGGCACCAGCAGATAGCATTCATTTTTGTGTACATTTGAGCCCATTTTGGTGCATATCCAAGCCATATTAAGAAAATTTCATCGTAGGGAAAATAATGACAATGTCTGCTCAACTGTACATTAAGGTCCCATCTATTGCCAATTATACAAAAACTAAAAATCTGTGAGAAGATTGGTTGGCACCAGCAGATAGCATTTATTTTTGTGTACATTTGAACCCATTTTGGTGCATGTTCAAGCCATATTAAGAACATTTTATCATAGGGAAAATAATGACAACATCTGTCCAACTGTACATTAAGGTCGCATCTAAAGCCAATTATAAAAAAAACTAAAAATCTGTGAGAAGATTGGGTGGCACCAGCAGACAGCATTTATTTTTGTCTACATTTGAGCCCATTTTGGTGCATATCCAAGCCATATTAAGAAAATTTCATCGTAGGGAAAATAATGACAATGTCTGCTCAACTGTACATTAAGGTCCCATCTATTGCCAATTATACAAAAACTAAAAATCTGTGAGAAGATTGGTTGGCACCAGCAGATAGCATTTATTTTTGTGTACATTTGAACCCATTTTGGTGCATGTTCAAGCCATATTAAGAACATTTTATCAGAGGGAAAATAATGACAACATCTGTCCAACTGTACATTAAGGTCGCATCTAAAGCCAATTATAAAAAAACCTAAAAATCTGTGAGAAGATTGGTTGGCACCAGCAGATAGCATTTATTGTTGTGTACATTTGAGCCCATTTTGGTGCATATCCAAGCCATATTAAGAAAATTTCATCGTAGGGACAATAATGACAATATCTGCTCAACTGTACATTAAGGTCACATCTAAAGCCAATTACACAAAAACTAAAAATCTGTGAGACGATTGGTTGGCACCAGCAGATAGCATTTATTTTTGTGTACATTTGAGCCCATTTTGGTGCATATCCAAGTCATGTTAAGAAAATTTCATCTTAGGGACAATAATGACAATATCTGCTCAACTGTGCATTAAGGTCGCATCTAAAGCCAATTATACAAAAACTGAAAATCTGTGAGAAGATTGGTTGGCACCAGCAGATAGCATTTATTTTTTTGTACATTTGAGCCCATTTTAGTGCATATCCAAGTCATATTAAGAAAATTTCATCTTAGGGACAATAATGACAATATCTGCTCAACTGTGCATTAAGGTCGCATCTAAAGCCAGTTATACAAAAACTGAAAATCTGTGAGAAGATTGGTTGGCACCAGCAGATAGCATTTATTTTTGTCGACATTTGAGCCCATTTTGGGGCATATCCAAGCCATTTTAAGAAAATTTCATCGTAGGGACAATAATGACAATATC
This sequence comes from Steromphala cineraria, assembly GCA_916613615.1. NCBI lineage: Eukaryota > Metazoa > Mollusca > Gastropoda > Trochida > Trochidae > Steromphala > Steromphala cineraria. The sequence goes on from OU744730.1 coordinate 47,535,949, forward strand.
TGCTCAACTGTACATTAAGGTCACATCTAAAGCCAATTATACAAAAACAAAAAATCTGTGAGAAGATTAGTTGGCACCAGCAGATAGCATTTATTTTTGTGTACATTTTACCCAATTTTGGTGCATATCCAAGTCATATTAAGAAAATTTCATCGTAGGGACAATAATGATAATATCTGCTAAACTGTACATTAAGTTCACATCTAAAGCCAATTATACAAAAACTAAACATCTGTGACAAGATTGGTTGGCACCAGCAGATAGCATTTATTTTTTTGTACATTTGAGCCCATTTTGGTGCATATCCAAGTCATATTAAGAAAATTTCATCGTAGGGACAATAATGGCATTTATCTGCTCAACTGTGCATTAAGGTTCCATATAAAGCCAATTACACAAAAACAAAAAATCTGTGACAAGATTGGTTGGCACCAGCAGATAGCATTTATTTTTGTGTACTTTTGACCCCATTTTGGTGCATAACCAACGAATATTACAAACATTTCATCGTAGGGACAATAATGACAATATCTGCTCAACTGTACATTAAGGTCACATCTTAAGCCATTTATACAAAAACTGAAAATCTGTGAGAAGATTGGTTAGCACCAGCAGATAGCATTTATTTGTGTCTACATTTGTGCCCATTTTGGAGCATATCCAAGCCATATTAAGAAAATTTCATCGTAGGGACAATAACGACAATATCTGCTCAACTGTGCATTAAGGTCGCATCTAAAGCTAATTATACAAAAACTGAAAATCTGTGACAAGATTGGTTGGCACCAGCAGATAGCATTTATTTTTGTCGACATTTGTGCCCATTTTGAGGCATATCCAAGCCATATTAAGAAAATTTCATCTTAGGGACAATAATGACAATATCTGCTCTCTGTACATTAAGGTCCCATCTAAAGCCAATTACACAAAAACTAAAAATCTGTGACAAGATTGGTTGGCACAGGCAGATAGCATTTATTTTTTTGTACATTTGATCCCATTTTGTTGCATATCCAAGTCATATTAAGAAAATTTCATCTTAGGAACAATAATGACAATATCTGTTTAACTGTGCATTAAAGTCGCATCTAAAGCCAATTATACAAAAACTGAAAATCTGTGAGATTGGTTGGCACCAGCAGATAGCATTTATTTTTGTCTACATTTGTGCCCATTTTGGGGCATATCCAAGCCATATTAAGAAAATTTCATCGTAGGGACAATAACGACAATATCTGATCAACTGTACATTAAGGTCACATCTAAAGCCAATTATACAAAAACTAAAAATCTGTGACAAGATTGGTTGGCACCAGCAGATAGCATTTATTTTTGTGTACATTTGAGCCCATTTTGGTGCATATCCAAGTCATATTAAGAAAATTTCATCGTAGGGACAATAATGACAATATCTGCTCAACTGTACATTAAGGTCACATCTAAAGCCAATTACACAAAAACTAAAAATCTGTGACAAGATTTGTGGCACCTGCAGATAGCATTCATTTTTGTGTACATTTGAGCCCATTTTGGTGCATATCCAAGCCATATTAAGAAAATTTCATCGTAGGGAAAATAATGACAACATCTGCTCAACTGTACATTAAGGTCCCATCTATAGCCAATTATACAAAAACTAAAAATCTGTGAGAAGATTGGTTGGCACCAGCAGATAGCATTTATTTTTGTATACATTTGACCCCATTTTGGTGCATGTTCAAGCCATATTAAGAACATTTTATCATAGGGAAAATAATGACAACATCTGTTCAACTGTACATTAAGGTCGCATCTAAAGCCAATTATAAAAAAAACTAAAAATCTGTGAGAAGACTGGGTGGCACCAGCAGAGAGCATTTATTTTTGTGTATATTTGAGCCCATTTTGGTGCATATCCAAGCCATATTAAGAAAATTTCATCTTAGGGACAATAATGACAATATCTGCTCTCTGTACATTAAGGTCCCATCTAAAGCCAATTGCACAAAAACAAAAAATCTGTGACAAGATTGGTTGGCACCAGCAGATAACATTTATTTTTTTGTACATTTGATCCCATTTTGTTGCATATCCAAGCCATATTAAGAAAATTTCATCTTAGGAACAATAATGACAATATCTGTTTAACTGTGCATTAAAGTCGCATCTAAAGCCAATTATACAAAAACTGAAAATCTGTGAGAAGATTGGTTGGCACCAGCAGATAGCATTTATTTTTGTCTACATTTGTGCCCATTTTGGGGCATATCCAAGCCATATTAAGAAAATTTCATCGTAGGGACAATAACGACAATATCTGATCAACTGTACATTAAGGTCACATCTAAAGCCAATTACACAAAAACTAAAAATCTGTGACAAGATTTGTGGCACCTGCAGATAGCATTCATTTTTGTGTACATGTGAGCCCATTTTGGTGCATATCCAAGCCATATTAAGAAAATTTCATCGTAGGGAAAATAATGACAACATCTGCTCAACTGTACATTAAGGTCCCATCTATAGCCAATTATACAAAAACTAAAAATCTGTGAGAAGATTGGTTGGCACCAGCAGATAGCATTTATTTTTGTGTACATTTGACCCCATTTTGGTGCATGTTCAAGCCATATTAAGAACATTTTATCATAGGGAAAATAATGACAACATCTGTTCAACTGTACATTAAGGTCGCATCTAAAGCCAATTATAAAAAAAACTAAAAATCTGTGAGAAGATTGGGTGGCACCAGCAGAGAGCATTTATTTTTGTGTATATTTGAGCCCATTTTGGTGCATATCCAAGCCATATTAAGAACATTTCATCGTAGGGAAAATAATGACAATGTCTGCTCAACTGTACATTAAGGTTCCATCTAAAGCCAATTGCACAAAAACAAAAAATCTGTGACAAGATTGGTTGGCACCAGCAGATAACATTTATTTTTGTGTACATTTGACCCCATTTTGGTGCATGTTCAAGCCATATTAAGAAAATTTCATCGTAGGGACAATAATGACAATATCTGCTCAACTGTGCATTAAGGTCGCATCTAAAGCCAATTATACAACAACTGAAAATCTGTGAGAAGATTGGTTGGCACCAGCAGATAGCATTTATTTTTGTCTACATTTGTGCCCATTTTGGGGCATATCCAGGCCATATTAAGAAAATTTCATCGTAGGGACAATAACGACAATATCTGCTCAACTGTACATTAAGGTCGCATCTAAAGCCAATTATACAAAAACTAAAAATCTGTGACAAGATTGGTTGGCACCAGCAGATAGCATTTGTTTTTGTGTACATTTGAGCCCATTTTGGTGCATATCCAAGTCATATTAAGAAAATTTCATCGTAGGGACAATAATGACAATATCTGCTCAACTGTACATTAAGGTCACATCTAAAGCCAATTACACAAAAACTAAAAATCTGTGACAAGATTTGTGGCACCTGCAGATAGCATTCATTTTTGTGTACATTTGAGCCCATTTTGGTGCATATCCAAGCCATATTAAGAAAATTTCATCGTAGGGAAAATAATGACAACATCTGCTCAACTGTACATTAAGGTCCCATCTATAGCCAATTATACAAAAACTAAAAATCTGTGAGAAGATTGGTTGGCACCAGCAGATAGCATTTATTTTTGTGTACATTTGAACCCATTTTGGTGCATGTTCAAGCCATATTAAGAACATTTTATCAGAGGAAAAATAATGACAACATCTGTCCAACTGTACATTAAGGTCGCATCTAAAGCCAATTATAAAAAAACCTAAAAATCTGTGAGAAGATTGGTTGGCACCAGCAGATAGCATTTATTGTTGTGTACATTTGAGCTCATTTTGGTGCATATCCAAGCCATATTAAGAAAATTTCATCGTAGGGACAATAATGACAATATCTGCTCAACTGTACATTAAGGTCACATCTAAAGCCAATTACACAAAAACTAAAAATCTGTGAGAAGATTGGTTGGCACCAGCAGATAGCATTTATTTTTGTGTACATTTGAGCCCATTTTGGTGCATATCCAAGTCATGTTAAGAAAATTTCATCTTAGGGACAATAATGACAATATCTGCTCAACTGTGCATTAAGGTCGCATCTAAAGCCAATTATACAAAAACTGAAAATCTGTGAGAAGATTGGTTGGCACCAGCAGATAGCATTTATTTTTGTCTACATTTGTGCCCATTTTGGGGCATATCCAAGCCATATTAAGAAAATTTCATCGTAGGGACAATAACGACAATATCTGATCAACTGTACATTAAGGTCACATCTAAAGCCAATTATACAAAAACTAAAAATCTGTGACAAGATTGGTTGGCACCAGCAGATAGCATCTATTTTTGTGTACATTTGAGCCCATTTTGGTGCATACTAAGTCATATTAAGAAAAAATTCATCGTAGGGACAATAATGACAATATCTGCTCAACTGTACATTAAGGTCACATCTAAAGCCAATTACACAAAAACTAAAAATCTGTGACAAGATTGGTTGGCACCAGCAGATAGCATTCATTTTTGTGTACATTTGAGCCCATTTTGGTGCATATCCAAGCCATATTAAGAAAATTTCATCGTAGGGAAAATAATGACAATGTCTGCTCAACTGTACATTAAGGTCCCATCTATTGCCAATTATACAAAAACTAAAAATCTGTGAGAAGATTGGTTGGCACCAGCAGATAGCATTTATTTTTGTGTACATTTGAACCCATTTTGGTGCATGTTCAAGCCATATTAAGAACATTTTATCATAGGGAAAATAATGACAACATCTGTCCAACTGTACATTAAGGTCGCATCTAAAGCCAATTATAAAAAAAACTAAAAATCTGTGAGAAGATTGGGTGACACCAGCAGAGAGCATTTATTTTTGTGTATATTTGAGCCCATTTTGGTGCATATCCAAGCCATATTAAGAACATTTCATCGTAGGGAAAATAATGACAATGTCTGCTCAACTGTACATTAAGGTTCCATCTAAAGCCAATTACACAAAAACAAAAAATCTGTGACAAGATTGGTTGGCACCAGCAGATAGCATTTATTTTTGTGTACATTTGACCCCATTTTGGTGCATAACCCACGAATATTACAAACATTTCATCGTAGGGACGATAATGACAATATCTGCTCAACTGTACAATAAGGTCGCAGCTAAAGCCATTTATACAAAAACTGAAAATATGTGAGAAGATTGGTTGGCACCAGCAGACAGCATTTATTTTTGTCTACATTTGAGCCCATTTTGGGGCATATCCAAGCCATTTTAAGAAAATTTCATCGTAGGGACAATAATGACAATATCTGCTCAACTGTACATTAAGGTCACATCTAAAGCCAATTATACAAAAACTAAAAATCTGTGAGAAGATTGGTTGGCACCAGCAGATAGCATTTATTTTTGTGTACATTTGACCCCATTTTGGTGCATGTTCAAGCCATATTAAGAAAACTTCATCGTAGGGACAATAATGACAATATCTGCTCAACTGTGCATTAAGGTCGCATCTAAAGCCAATTATACAACAACTGAAAATCTGTGAGAAGATTGGTTGGCACCAGCAGATAGCATTTATTTGTGTGTACATTTGAGCCCATTTTGGTGCATACTAAGTCATATTAAGAAAATTTCATCGTAGGGACAATAATGACAATATCTGCTCAACTGTACATTAAGGTCACATCTAAAGCCAATTACACAAAAACTAAAAATCTATGACAAGATTGGTTGGCACCAGCAGATAGCATTTATTTTTGTGTACATTTGAGCCCATTTTGGTGCATATCCAAGTCATATTAAGAAAATTTCATCGTAGGGACAATAACGACAATATCTGCTCAACTGTGCATTAAGGTCGCATCTAAAGCCAATTATACAAAAACTAAAAATCTGTGACAAGATTGGTTGGCACCAGCAGATAGCATTTATTTTTGTGTACATTTGAGCCCATTTTGGTGCATACTAAGTCATATTAAGAAAATTTCATCGTAGGGACAATAATGACAATATCTGCTCAACTGTACATTAAGGTCACATCTGAAGCCAATTACACAAAAACTAAAAATCTGTGACAAGATTGGTTGGCACCAGCAGATAGCATTTATTTTTGTGTACATTTGAGCCCATTTTGGTGCATATCCAAGTCATATTAAGAAAATTTCATCGTAGGGACAATAACGACAATATCTGCTCAACTGTGCATTAAGGTCGCATCTAAAGCCAATTATACAAAAACTAAAAATCTGTGACAAGATTGGTTGGCACCAGCAGATAGCATTTATTTTTGTGTACATTTGAGCCCATTTTGGTGCATACTAAGTCATATTAAGAAAATTTCATCGTAGGGACAATAATGACAATATCTGCTCAACTGTACATTAAGGTCACATCTAAAGCCAATTACACAAAAACTAAAAATCTGTGACAAGATTGGTTGGCACCAGGAGATAGCATTTATTTTTGTGTACATTTGAGCCAATTTTTGGTGTATATCCAAGTCATATTAAGAAAATTTCATCTTAGGGACAACAATGACAATATCTGCTCAACTGTGCATTAAGGTCGCATTTAAAGCCAATTATACAAAAACTGAAAATCTGTGAGAAGATTGGTTGGCACCAGCAGATAGCATTTATTTTTGTCTACATTTGTGCCCATTTTGGGGCATATCCAAGCCATATTAAGAAAATTTCATCGTAGGGACAATAACGACAATATCTGATCAACTGTACATTAAGGTCACATCTAAAGCCAATTACATAAAAACTAAAAATCTGTGACAAGATTGGTTGACACCAGCAGATAGCATTCATTTTTGTGTACATTTGAGCCTATTTTGGTGCATATCTAAGCCATATTAAGAAAATTTCATCGTAGAGAAAATAATGACAATGTCTGCTCAACTGTACATTAAGGTCCCATCTATAGCCAATTACACAAAAACAAAAAATCTGTGACAAGATTGGTTGGCACCAGCAGATAGCATTTATTTTTTTGTACATTTGACCCCATTTTGGTGCATAACCCACGAATATTACAAATATTTCATCGTAGGGACAATAATGACAATATCTGCTCAACTGTACAATAAGGTCGCAGCTAAAGCCATTTATACAAAAACTGAAAATCTGTGACAAGATTGGTTGGCACCAGCAGACAGCATTTATTTTTGTCTATATTCGAGCCCATTTTGGGGCATATCCAAGCCATTTTAAGAAAATTTCATCGTAGGGACAATAATGACAATATCTGCTCAACTGTACATTAAGGTCACATCTAAAGCCAATTATACAAAAACTAAAAATCTGTGAGAAGATTGGTTGGCACCAGCAGATAGCATTTATTTTTGTGTACATTTGACCCCATTTTGGTGCATGTTCAAGCCATATTAAGAAAACTTCATCGTAGGGACAATAATGACAATATCTGCTCAACTGTGCATTAAGGTCGCATCTAAAGCCAATCATACAACAACTGAAAATCTGTGAGAAGATTGGTTGGCACCAGCAGATAGCATTTATTTTTGTCTACATTTGTGCCCATTTTGGGGCATATCCAAGCCATATTAAGAAAATTTCATCGTAGGGACAATAACGACAATATCTGCTCAACTGTACATTAAGGTCGCATCTAAAGCCAGTTACAGACGGTTGCAAATATCTTTACCGGTACCTCCCGCGATCAAACTGCAATCTGATTGCAGTTGACCGCGATCAAACTGCAGTCGGACCGCGGTTGACCGCGATCAGATTGCAGTCAGACCGCGGTTGACCGCGATCAAACTGCAATCTGATTGCAGTTGACCGCGATCAGAATGCAGTCGGACCGCGGTTGACCGCGATCGGATTGCATTCTGATCGCGTTTGACCGTGGTCAATTCAGAATAGTTGAAAGAAGGAACATTTGATCTATAAAGCCCATCAGTTGATATAAAGAGGACAGTCAATTTGTACAGATATGTTTGTCGTCAGTTATAATTTGAAAACGCATAAACAATGTTATGGTTGATTTACATATGTATGGAAAAGGCATATGTTTTATGACCAAATAAAACATGTTAATTGTAAACACTAAACATGTAGTAGTTATATGCAACATCGGTATCACCGTTTCACTTGTTACGGCCAGAAGTGATTATCAGTAATCAATACAAATAATTTTCTTTTACTCAATTCGAATTGAATAAGACTAGGTTATGTGTTGTGAGGCGTGATTTTAATAATCATTATAGTATTTAAAAACTTGCGTAAGGTTTGACAAATCGTATTCTGGAATTAACATATAAAGGATATTTTAAAGGGACAGTAGTACGTTTTTTGGAGGAATATAAGCTGATGTCAGGAAAATGAAAATAAATGGTTCCAATTGAAAGACAAATATTTTAACTGAATGAAGCAGTAATGAATTAAATATATTTTGTAAAGTTCAGCCATTGGATTCTTGTTTTCTTACACAAAATGAGTTAAAGTTGTTCATACAAAAATGACCGCCAATGGTCTTTATGTGAAACTTTATAATTTATTTTCTTACAATGGATGATTGTGTAATACGATTTTTGACATTATCAACATAATACATAAATCATTAACATTCAATTATCAGTGACAAATTTATATTGTTTTTCTTCAAGAAAGAACGTGCTACTGCCACTTTAATATAAAGAATAATTCGTCTACAATTTCATCTGTTCACATTGGTTATTTGAGATGAGCAATATTTATTTCATTATATTTTCAGTTTCTACTGATAATAAGAACTGTTGAGTAGACAAAGTGTAGGTTTTTCTATACATATTTCATGTAATGATATGTAATAGATTTGCGTGAATAATATTACAGTGAACATTAAACAAAAGTATTATTACGCAATGAGCAAGATATTTAACTGGGTGATATGGTAATAATCATTTGGTTTTTCAGAGACCCCATATTTAACTGTTTATAAGAAAGCCTATTGTTTTAACACTGATGAACAATCTATTCAATCTATAATCATACTTAAATGAAATTAATGACAATAACGGTATACGTTTAACCTGAAACGTGGGAATCTGAACAGGTTAAATTTTCAACTCCTTTTACAGATACTCATAACAAATACGTAAAATATCATAATCACACACGAAAAGCTTACACCAATATTTAGTCATACTATACTGGTTTTCAGATAACAATGGACAATGAACTAATTTTTCAATTACATTCAGTTCACGTGTATACACCTTTGAGTTGGTATCCAATTCCCTCAAGTTATTACAAATATTTCGGTCGATTATATGTAGGTGCTGATCCTGGTACTAATCATTACAATATTACAATCGATACGTGGTTTGAACCACTGCCAAAACGTATCTTCGACAAAAATTTAATTTAGAGCTGCAGCCCTCTTCCTCATTTGGCATACCCAACAACATGACACTTTTCATAAGGTATTCACTGATTTGATGTTTTAAACACATTATATTGTTCTTTTCATTTTTGATTTCATTGATTTGGTTTAAACATATTCATTTCATTAAAGATAAATGAATCGGTTTGGCCAACAAGTTATGCTAAGGCGATTCGAAGATATATTTGCAAAAATAATAATGGGTGACGTTCACTAACAGAACAACATAAAGTTTCATACGCTACATAAAATATATGGCAGAAAATTATACAGTATATTCATTGAGTTTGATATTTGTTTTTCATCCAGATTTGAGAAATATGAATTGAAGCGGCGTTGAAATAGATACTAAACTGTAGGAATGAGATACGCTAGCAATCCTTCTTGTCTCACACTATCATAACACATAATACATATACATACTAGTAATACAATATGTGCACTGGAATATATGTGTGTGTCGATCATTTTTATTGTCAAAATGGTGCCTCATTCTGTGTCAAAATGGTTTGATGAATTAGTGGCCAAGTAGTTATACCATATTCGAAATTAACCTGCTTGTTGGATGTTTATTACACACTTTGTTTCGCCATATCAGTCAGATCCCTTGAACTTGAACATTCGAGCGGCCATTTTAATGTGTGAACATTATGGAATACAATGTGGCCGCTCGAAGGGAAATCGGCTCACATGACGTAACCGAACATTGTGCATTCGTTTTAGAACTATTTTTAATGATACAAAGTATTATTACCCACACGGTTGGAAATAAGTGGTGACGTATTTTCAATATGAGCACTAGTGCACATATCAATTTTTCCTAGCAACGATTGTTGTAGCGCGAGTTCCCGTATTTTTTCGCCTGGGACGTCATAACACCATTGTTTGTGACGTCATCGTAGTCGGCCGTCGCAACGGAAGCGGCCCGTTTCTTGGATATTTTTAAGATGATAAAATGGAATAGAATCGGAAATAAAGAAATTATTACCCTCGGAGGTGTGTCATATGACTTTTACGAAACTCGTGCAAATTTGTGTATAACCCTCGCTCTCGCTCGGGTATTACAAAAATTCACGCTCGTTTCGTAAAAGTCATATGACACACTTCCTCGGGTAATAATCTCTATTTATTTAGCCATTGTTAACACGTATTTATCTTTTCGTAAGATCCCTTTATTTCAGTAAGAAAATCGTGCTTTAAATTGCCATGTGAGCATATTAATTACCGTAAATGAACTTTACATGTCAATCGTTAAGTTAAACATCCATTAACCTCAACTTTACCACTTTTCGATTTTTCAAAAAATGAAAAAGGAACTTGATTTTTTTTAATTGTCAAATAAACACCTTTAATTGGCCTTTCATTAAGACAGCGTAATTATCGGCTGTGAAAAACCCACCTGGGTTAGGGGCCATAAAACTTGCGCAGTTGTGACACAATAAACATAGAAAGTAACGCATCATTAATTCAACTGATATACCGCCTAAATAATTGTTTAATTACCATAGATATCCCTTTTACACCAAATGCTTAGTAGTGTTACATCGTCAAATGATTTATCTAACTAAGTGGAATCATTTTCTGAAAATCGTTATTTATTGGGGTATTTCTGTGGTATTGTTACGATAGATGTATAGATAACGAGGCTGATTCTGTTAATGACGCCCGGTCACAAAAAGGGGGCGTGTGTAGTCATGCATTCACTGGTTTGTGGCCAGACAAGTCTAAGCGACCCATCAAAAGTGGCTTCCATTACCAAACTGAACAATTACAGCCTGATCCTTTGAATTTTCAAAACTGATTCTGTACCTATCCGTCGAATATCGCTTGGGTGATTTTGTGACGATCATTCGAAGTTTGACGAGCAAGAGACACTGGGAGAATCTAAGTTAATAAATGAAGTAGGCTACAGTACCGATCCGTCGAATGGATTTTTCTATCCTAAAACTATAAATTCGACGAAACGGTATGCGACTAACTGAACATATTTGAGTAGCGACCTTTGACGCACTATACAATATTGTAATCAGACTTTCATATATTCCAAAGAAATAGAAAAAAATATGTTTGTGGTTATTAGAACTTTCAAAAGAGTTTCCTTTCATTTTCGAGATGAAGACTTAGTGTTTCCGGGAGATTGGGGTGTTGGCACAATAATATAACAATCTAACAAACGACTGCAGGTGGTAATTATTCGTGCTGATAGATTGGTTGTGTAACCAAGTGAGACACAAATATTATGTGTGTCTGTTTGTCTGACATCGTGTACATACAACAGGTGTACATGTGTATGTCTCGGTGATTAGCTAGCTCCCTCGGTGAATCAGGATTTACTTAGAAGAGACAGACCGACGAGTTTATTCATGTGTCACTCGTCTCGTAGTTACATAACATCGGGATTGGTTGTAATTCTAGTGAACATTTCGGGAAAACATAAGAAATGATTGAATGTAAATATGTCATGAATTAACATTTGGCTGTATTAATTTCCTGTAAATGCTGCTATTGAACAATTGACACTGTTTCAATAACTGAATTTTAATATACCACTGTTTGTGTCGCTATGCTACATTACGGGTTCATGTTATTCAGAAACATCATTATCATCAAATTTAGGAATTATTAGATATCAGACTCTTGCTTTTTTATATCAAAAATCATTATTACATTATTTATATCTTTTTTTCAGTGGATAGTTTGTAATTTAATGCAAAAAAATAGAATAATTATAAGATAAGTCGTTAATGTCATTTTCTTACTATCATATATGTCTAACGTATTATGATAATCTCTTTCAACATCATAGATGACATTCTTGATTTAGGTTTTATCAAATATGAGAAGTGTTCAGTAAATCATTTTTGCCCAATACCAGAAACTGTCGTCGTTTAGTGTTTGCACAATTAATCCTGACACTAACTCATCCTTTTTAAAAAGTATATCAATGAATGATCGCCTGAGTTCAAAAGACATTATTTTTTATGGAAGCAGTCTTAATATATGACACAACATACAAGACACAGTGATGACGCCATTGTCACTCAATACATACCGACAAACTGGTCACCGGCGGTAACATAGAGTGATCATGTGATATACCACTTTCATCAGTGATTAGGAATGTGTATCCCTCATCAGTTCTTATCGTTAAGGAGGACTAAAATGGTCTATAGCCACTTTTGGGGATTCATGAAAAGGGGCTTGCAATTTGAATTATATTCAACTTTGAATTTTCGAAAGAACGACGGTAACCTGCCTAAATAAAGCTTTTCAAATACACTGCCTAATTAGCCGCGGCGAACAGAATCTGTGGTCACTGAAGCGTGTCACGAGCGTATCTACCTTCTATGACGCAAGAGAAGGGGAGTAGTTTCAACGTGTAATGACACCCTTTTCATCGTTCATTTTACATACAAATAGTTACAAAATACATTCAAGTTTTATTTATTCCGAAAGCATAGATATCCGACGGCTCAATAATAGTTTATTCAAGCTAATTTTTAATTGTATAAACATGTCGCATTGTATATTTCAAAACCCTATAAATGACGCAACAAGGCTTCATCTTGATAAAATTTCATTGTTATATTGGCACCGTTGTGGCTAGACTTGTCTGTTTAAAGTGATAATCTGATGGTCTGTTTTTTGCTGAATCTTACATAACATACACTGACTGTTTTTTTTTACGGTGACAAATAACAAATTGTTTATATTTTCAGTGACCAAACCGAATATTTTCTAAAAAAGAATACCTAAATAATGTTACATTTTTGTGAGTTTACTGCAAAATAAAGATTTATTCTAAAAAGCCATTAGACGGTGGATAATTGTACCATGGTGATATGAATGGAAAGGAAAAGTGTGGACGGTTAAATGTTATTTATCATGATATCTTTATTTTTATGAAAAATATAGACGCCACAGTGAATAATCTATAGTACGTTATGATCAATATCCGTATTTTTACAACACATGTCAAGAATAGAATAATTAAACATACATTATTGTTACGGCAGTGATTGATATATTTATGATATATAAGATTTCGATTCGTATTGAAAATGCACCAATGTTATATTTGGGATCATCACATTCCGCATAATGGTACAGTCACATCCATCAAAGCGAATCCGCAAACAAAATTGACTCACCGTTTTATAAAGTTCGAGTTTAGCGTATTTCTTAGATGTTAATGTAACTGCTTCTGTCATTTTTATAAATCAGAATTTAACACATAAATGGTTTAGGTTTTAAGGGGGTTTATCTCCGGACATTATGGTAGATACGCAAGTGGCGACAGGCCTGGTCACGCTCTAATGAGTTTTCAAAGTGTTCGCCTGGTAATTTCGGCTGCGCTCTAAAACCGCTCATTCCCATAGATAACGGTACTGGCAATAACGATCTATCATTCCTGGGAAAAATACATTACATAACCTCTTTAGCAATATCAGACAATAAATACCACCAATCCGGTCACCGGCGTTGATATGAAATGGGTATGTGATATACCGCTTTGATCGCTGAATAGGACTTTGATGTTTCCGACTTTGAATCTACAGATGTATGTGCGTTCAGATTGTACAGCCGAGCTGTAGGCGACGCTGAATAATGGATGTTTAACAGTGTTCTCCTCTCCCTCCCCCAATTAAATCAGTGCAGCAAAATGACACATCACACGTTAAAACATACTATTCTTCGATTCCTTTTTAATCTTCGTGAAACAATCGGGACTTTATGGCTTTTACATAACCGGAAGTCCTTTCTTGTGGTAATTTGTCTCCTAGAGCGAGACGGTAAGACAGCGAGATGTTGGGTAGTAAATCGGGTCAAGGGTTAATTAACGAAGTAATGGCGGCGGCCTTTGTATCAGGTATGTAGGCAAAGCAATACACAATATCGAGGAAAATAGGGGCAATCTCCCACCCTAGAGTAAACGAGATGAAGCTGCTGAGTTCTCCAAATCAAGTTCAAATGTCCTTGAATGAAACGAACAGGGCCGATCAACAGAGAGAGAGAGAGAAAATAAGTCACGTGCTGGGTTACATAGAACATTTACAAATAGATAAAACAAATTAAAACAGTATTAGCATCTTATGAATTACATACATATATATTTTGCTAAAAACAAAAACATAAGAGCCAACCGTTGATATGAGGGTTATGAGAGACTACGACATATGAAATATAAATACAACAAAATTGACTATGAAATATATTTAACCTAACATAAAAAAGATTTTCCTTTTTCTGAAATAAATCTGCTACTTTTGGCAAAAATACATAAAAACTCTGGACTGAACATAATAAGGCTAGATTAAAAGGCACAAAATCTTGACAAATGTCCACATTAATAAATAAAATCTCTTGTCTATGGTATGTATACTGTGGACAATAGAACATGGTACTCAACTTTAACAGCGTAAAAACAAATATAAGACATATACTATTTCAGCTAATGGTAAATTAGTAAAACGTCTCGTTTTAACTCGTAACTCAAGTTACTGTCGACAATTGTATTCATGAGGATCGGGATTATCCATGCGTTAATCCTTCTAAGCCAATCGACTGTTCTCGATTAACTTCTTTGAGAGGCATGATATAAGTTGGAATGACAGTAATGCAGAGGAATATATCGATGACAACTTCTTTGTTCATTGCATGCGGCTTTTCAACACAGATTCTTGTAAACTTTGCATTCAATGACCAAAGAAGTTGTCATCCATATATTCCTCTGCATTATTCTCGATAAGTGGAGGTGACATTCACGCGGGATCGACAAGATTTTTGCCGATTTTTAATCCGCGTACTTAAATGGTTGATCCAACTTAAATTGTTGATCCCACGTGTATGAACCTGAGCCATTTTAAAGTACAAGACTTTTGACATACTGATAACTGGTAATTTGGCAGCAACACTGAATGACTCGACCAATAAACTACTTGTTAAACCTGTAAAAGATGAACGTTTTTGAAAAATCAATGCGGTATATGACACCATCGGTCAGAAGTCGCTGTTGTACATAAAAATTAATTCATAAACTTTTCTCTGACTGTTTCTATCGGGTGTTATCATAATTATAAACTTACCCGTGCAAACATAAACACTGTAATATTTACATTCATGACAGAATTACAAAATCTACATAGAGGTTGTCTCTTCTCATTAAAGGTATGCGACCCGGAAGGTGAAATTCTCAAAATTCTCAATTCGCATATAAATTAATGCACATATATCGGCAAAACTGATCACAGATAATTTAGACCATTAGACCATTAGACTTGATTTGATGGAAACATTTTATATTACTACTGCTACTGGTTGTACCGTTTAAGTTATGCCTTATCATACTGGCATGTGAGATTGTCACGATGATTGATAAGCCATCTTTATTTCCTCCAAATGTATTAAAAAAAAGGTCGTGCACACAAAGAATTAAAATGTACAGTTTTGAAAAAATATTTGAAAATGACAGTCATATACCAATAATACAACTTTCTCCCATTGTGTCCTGTCTAAATTACCCAGTGTTGTCCAAAAACCGAGAATATCATGATCAGTAATTATTCCTTCTTCCTATTGTCTCCAAAATTCAACAAAATCAAATATGATATCACGAATTATTTAACAATTTACATCTGTCATTAAAACTTGTGTATAACGTTATGACGTGTATTGGCATGGAGATTTTCACGATTTCATTCGGCCGTCTTAAAATTTAAACACCCACAAACTACAGAGAAGTCAAATGGCTTTCATAACACCATAAAGTGATATATCTCTCTTGTATGAATGAGGAATATAAGTAATGATGAGTTAACGATGTTCATAACTTCACACATACGCTACAAAATGTCGTAGCAAGGTACATTCAAATTACACTTTATGCAACAGGATATTATTTCATTTTTTAACCAGTGCAAAAAATCGCTATACGTTTTACGACAGTGTAGAAGGTAGACATGAAGTATCTGAACAAAGGAATAGTATGCGTTGTTAAAGTTTGAATAACAAATAACAAATCATGTAGTAAAATCAATTTGGACCGAATACGGCAGATTTGAGTTTCTCAATCTATTATGATTAAACTTATGCTGTACTGCCGACATGCAGACAATGTCTATAATCACTCTCAACCCTTGATCGGATCGACCGCAGTTTGACTGCAATCTATCACGGTTGATCGCGATCAGATTGCAGTCAGACCGCGGTTGACCGCAATCAAACTGCAATCTGATTGCAGTTGACCGCGATCAGATTGCAGTCAGACCGCGGTTGACCGCGATCAAACTGCAATCTGAATGCAGTTGATCGCGATCAGACTGCAATCAGACCGCGGTTTTCAGGTAACTAATTAAGCAAGGGTCTGAGCCCATTTTGGTGCATACTAAGTCATATTAAGAAAATTTCATCGTAGGGACAATAATGACAATATCTGCTCAACTGTGCATTAAGGTCACATCTAAAGCCAATTACACAAAAACTAAAAATCTGTGACAAGATTGGTTGGCACCAGCAGATAGCATTTATTTTTTTGTACATTTGAGCCCATTTTGGTGCATATCCAAGTCATATTAAGAAAATTTCATCGTTGGGATAATAACGACAATATCTGCTCAACTGAGCATTAAGGTCGCATCTAAAGCCAATTATACAAAAACTAAAAATCTGTGACAAGATTGGTTGGCACCAGCAGATAGCATTTATTTTTGTCTACATTTGTGCCCATTTTGGGGCATATCCAAGCCATATTAAGAAAATTTCATCGTAGGGACAATAATGACAATATCTGCTCAACTGTACATTAAGGTCACATCTAAAGCCAATTACACAAAAACTAAAAATCTGTGACAAGATTGGTTGGCACCAGCAGATAGCATTTAATTTTGTCTACATTTGACCCCATTTTGGTGCATGTTCAAGCCATATTAAGAAAATTTTATCATAGGGAAAATAATGACAACATCTGTTCAACTGTACATTAAGGTCGCATCTAAAGCCAATTATAAAAAAAACTAAAAATCTGTGAGAGGATTGGGTGGCACCAGCAGAGAGCATTTATTTTTGTGTACATTTCACCCCATTTTGGTGCATAACCAACGAATATTACAAACATTTCATCGTAGGGACAATAATGACAATATCTGCTCAACTGTGCATTAAGGTCGCATCTAAAGCCAATTATACAAAAACTGAAAATCTGTGAGAAGATTGGTTGGCACCAGCAGATAGCATTCATTTTTGTCTACATTTGTGCCCATTTTGGGGCATATACAAGCCATATTAAGAACATTTCATCTTAGGGACAATAATGACAATATCTGCTCAACTGTGCATTAAGGTCCCATCTAAAGCCAATTATACAAAAAATGAAAATCTGTGACAAGATTGGTTGGCACCAGCAGATAGCATTTATTTTTGTCTACATTTGTGCCCATTTTGGGACATATCCAAGCCATATTAAGAAAATTTCATCGTAGGGACAATAATGACAATATCTGCTCAACTGTACATTAAGGTCCCATCTAAAGCCAATTACACAAAAACTAAAAATCTGTGACAAGATTGGTTGGCACCAGCAGATAGCATTTATTTTTTTGTACATTTGAGCCCATTTTGGTGCATATCCAAGTCATATTAAGAAAATTTCATCTTAGGGACAATAATGACAATATCTGCTCAACTGTGCATTAAGGTCGCATCTAAAGCCAATTATACAAAAACTGAAAATCTGTGAGAAGATTGGTGGGCACCAGCAGATAGCATTTATTTTTGTCTACATTTGTGCCCATTTTGGGGCATATGCAAGTCATATTAAGAAAAGTTCATTGTAGGGACAATAATGACAATATCTGCTCAACTGTACATTAAGGTCACATCTAAAGCCAATTATAAAAAAACTAAAAATCTGTGACAAGATTGGTTGGCACCAGCAGATAGCATTTATTTTTGTGTATATTTGAGCCCATTTTGGTGCATATCCAAGCCATATTAAGAAAATTTCATCGTAGGGACAATAATGACAATATCTGCTCAACTGTACATTAAGGTCACATCTAAAGCCAATTATACAAAAACTAAAAATCTGTGACAAGATTGGTTGGCACAAGCAGATAGCATTTACTTTTGTGTACATTTGAGCCCATTTTGGGGCATATCCAAGCCATATTAAGAAAATTTCATCGTAGGGACAATAACGACAATATCTGCTCAACTGTACATTAAGGTCACATCTAAAGCCAATTATACAAAAACTAAAAATCTGTGACAAGATTGGTTGGCACCAGCAGATAGCATTTATTTGTTTCTACATTTGAGCCCATTTTGGTGCATACTAAGTCATATTAAGAAAATTTCATCGTAGGGACAATAATGACAATATATGCTCAACTGTGCCTTAAGGTCCGATCTAAAGCTAATTATACAAAAACTGAAAATCTGTGACAAGATTGGTTGGCACCAGCAGATAGCATATATTTTTGTCTACAATTGAGCCCATTTTCGGGAATATCCAAGCCATATTAAGAAAATTTCATCGTAGGGACAATAATGACAATATCTGCTCAACTGTACATTAAGGTCACATCTAAAGCCAATTATAAGAAAACGAAAAATCTGTGAGAAGATTGGTTGGCACCAGCAGATAGCATTTATTTTTGTGTACATTTGAGCCCATTTTGGTGCATGTTCAAGCCATATTAAGAAAATTACATCGTAGGGACAATAATGACAATATCTGCTCAACTGTACATTAAGGTCACATCTAAAGCTAATTATACAAAAACTAAAAATCTGTGACAAGATTGGATGGCACCAGCAGATAGCATTTATTTTTTTGTACATTTGAGCCCATTTTGGTGCATATCCAAGTCATATTAAGAAAATTTCATCGTAGGGACAATAATGACAATATCTGCAGAACTGTGCATTAAGGTCGCATCTAAAGCCAATTATACAAAAACTGAAAATCTGTGAGAAGATTGGTTGGCACCAGCAGATAGCATTCATTTTTGTCTACATTTGTGCTCATTTTGGGGCATATCCAAGCCATATTAAGAAAATTTCATCGTAGGGACAGTAATGACAATATCTGCTCAACTGTACATTAAGGTCACATCTAAAGCCAATTACACAAAAATTAAAAATCTGTGACAAGATTGGTTGGCACCAGCAGATAGCATTTATTTGTTTGTACATTTGAGCCCATTTTGGTGCATACTAAGTCATATTAAGAAAATTTCATCTTAGGGACAATAATGACAATATCTGCTCAACTGTGCATTAAGGTCCCATCTAAAGCTAATTATACAAAAACTGAAAATCTGTGACAAGATTGGTTGGTACCAGCAGATAGCATTTATTTTTGTCTACATTTGTGCCCATTTTGGGGCATATCCAAGCCATATTAAGAAAATTTCATCGTAGGGACAATAATGACAATATCTGCTCAACTGTACATTAAGGTCCCATCTAAAGCCAATTACACAAAAACTAAAAATCTGTGACAAGTTTGGTTGGCCCCAGCAGATAGCATTTATTTTTTTGTACATTTGAGCCCATTTTGGTGCATATCCAAGTCATATTAAGAAAATTTCATCTTAGGGACAATAATGACAATATCTGCTCAACTGGGCCTTAAGGTCCCATCTAAAGCTAATTATACAAAAACTGAAAATCTGTGACAAGATTGGTTGGCACCAGCAGATAGCATTTATTTTTGTCTACATTAGTGCCCATTTTGGGGCATATCCAAGCCATATTAAGAACATTTCATCGTAGGGACAATAATGACAATATCTGCTCAACTGTACATTAAGGTCCCATCTAAAGCCAATTACACAAAAACTAAAAAACTGTGACAAGATTGGTTGGCACCAGCAGATAGCATTTATTTTTTTGTACATTTGAGCCCATTTTGGTGCATATCCAAGTCATATTAAGAAAATTTCATCTTAGGGACAATAATGACAATATTTGCTCAACTGTGCATTAATGTCGCATCTAAAGCCAATTATACAAAAACTAAAAATCTGTAAGAAGATTGGTTGGCACCAACAGATAGCATTTATTTTTGTCTACATTTGTGCCCATTGTGGGGCATATCCAATCCATATTAAGAAAATTTCATCGTAGGGACAATATTGACAATATCTGCTCAACTGTACATTAAGGTCACATCTAAAGCCAATTATAAAAAAACTAAAAATCTGTGACAAGATTGGTTGGCACCAGCAGATAGCGGTACTCTGGAGAAGTATGGTGGTAACACTGGTAGGCCAGACTCAGGACTTTGAATTCGATTCTGCCCCTTACTGGTAGCCAGTGCAGAGATTGAAGAACTGGTGTTATGTGGACTCCGGAGGGAACTTTGTTTACTATTCGAGCAGCAGAATTTTGCACTTTTTGAAGTTTTGTTAGCAGATTTTCGGGAAGTCCATAGAATGTTGCATTACAGTAGTCTAACTTGGAAAGAACTAGAGAGCGGACAAGGGCATGAGTTGCTGTTGTAGTCTGGGAGTTTCTGATGCTGCTGATGTTTCGTAAGTGGAAATAACATGATTTGCAGACTTTATCTATATGAGTCTTCAAGGAGAGATCTGAGTCCAAGTGAAGTCCAAGATTTTTGACAGATTTTGAAAAAGGAATGACAGTGTTACACACTGTAATGGAGCTTGTCATGACATGATTCAGATTCCTCTTCGTGCCGACCAGCAGCGCCTCAGTCTTCGTCTCATTCAGTTTGAGCAAATGCGATGTCATCCAAGCTTTGACATCACCTGTACAATCTGATATTCGCTTGCACATGAGATCTGCGGTATTTGGAGTGCATGAATCGGACAACTGGGTGTCATCTGCGTAAAAGTGGTGACTGACTTCGTGGGTACTGATGACATCGCCAAGATCTCTGGTGTAAAGTGTAAACAACACTGGTCCCAGAACTGACCCTTGTGGTACTCCACAGGATAAAGGAGTTTTCCGTGACTTTTGATCTCTGATGATAACTGCCTGTAACAAGATTGGTTAGCACCAACAGATAGCATTTATGTTTGTCTACATTTGAGCCCATTTTGGGGCATATCCAAGCCATGTTAAGAAAATTTCATCCTAGGGACAATAATGACAATATCTGCTCAACTGTGCATTAAGGTCGCATCTAAAGCCAATTATAAAAAAAACTAAAAATAAGTGAGAAGATTGGTTGGCACCAGCAGATAGCATTTATTTTTGTGTACATTTGAGCCCATTTTGGTGCATATGCAAACCATATTAAGAAAATTTCATCATAGGGAAAATAATGACAATATCTGCTCAACTGGGCCTTAAGGTCCCATCTAAAGCTAATTATACAAAAACTGAAAATCTGTGACAAGATTGGTTGGCACCAGCAGATAGCATTTATTTTTGTCTACATTAGTGCCCATTTTGGGGCATATCCAAGCCATATTAAGAACATTTCATCGTAGGGACAATAATGACAATATCTGCTCAACTGTACATTAAGGTCCCATCTAAAGCCAATTACACAAAAACTAAAAAACTGTGACAAGATTGGTTGGCACCAGCAGATAGCATTTATTTTTTTGTACATTTGAGCCCATTTTGGTGCATATCCAAGTCATATTAAGAAAATTTCATCTTAGGGACAATAATGACAATATTTGCTCAACTGTGCATTAATGTCGCATCTAAAGCCAATTATACAAAAACTAAAAATCTGTAAGAAGATTGGTTGGCACCAACAGATAGCATTTATTTTTGTCTACATTTGTGCCCATTGTGGGGCATATCCAATCCATATTAAGAAAATTTCATCGTAGGGACAATATTGACAATATCTGCTCAACTGTACATTAAGGTCACATCTAAAGCCAATTATAAAAAAACTAAAAATCTGTGACAAGATTGGTTGGCACCAGCAGATAGCGGTACTCTGGAGAAGTATGGTGGTAACACTGGTAGGCCAGACTCAGGACTTTGAATTCGATTCTGCCCCTTACTGGTAGCCAGTGCAGAGATTGAAGAACTGGTGTTATGTGGACTCCGGAGGGAACTTTGTTTACTATTCGAGCAGCAGAATTTTGCACTTTTTGAAGTTTTGTTAGCAGATTTTCGGGAAGTCCATAGAATGTTGCATTACAGTAGTCTAACTTGGAAAGAACTAGAGAGCGGACAAGGGCATGAGTTGCTGTTGTAGTCTGGGAGTTTCTGATGCTGCTGATGTTTCGTAAGTGGAAATAACATGATTTGCAGACTTTATCTATATGAGTCTTCAAGGAGAGATCTGAGTCCAAGTGAAGTCCAAGATTTTTGACAGATTTTGAAAAAGGAATGACAGTGTTACACACTGTAATGGAGCTTGTCATGACATGATTCAGATTCCTCTTCGTGCCGACCAGCAGCGCCTCAGTCTTCGTCTCATTCAGTTTGAGCAAATGCGATGTCATCCAAGCTTTGACATCACCTGTACAATCTGATATTCGCTTGCACATGAGATCTGCGGTATTTGGAGTGCATGAATCGGACAACTGGGTGTCATCTGCGTAAAAGTGGTGACTGACTTCGTGGGTACTGATGACATCGCCAAGATCTCTGGTGTAAAGTGTAAACAACACTGGTCCCAGAACTGACCCTTGTGGTACTCCACAGGATAAAGGAGTTTTCCGTGACTTTTGATCTCTGATGATAACTGCCTGTAACAAGATTGGTTAGCACCAACAGATAGCATTTATGTTTGTCTACATTTGAGCCCATTTTGGGGCATATCCAAGCCATGTTAAGAAAATTTCATCCTAGGGACAATAATGACAATATCTGCTCAACTGTGCATTAAGGTCGCATCTAAAGCCAATTATAAAAAAAACTAAAAATAAGTGAGAAGATTGGTTGGCACCAGCAGATAGCATTTATTTTTGTGTACATTTGAGCCCATTTTGGTGCATATGCAAACCATATTAAGAAAATTTCATCATAGGGAAAATAATGACAATGTCTGCTCAACTGTACATTAAGGTCCCATCTAAAGCCAATTACACAAAAACTAAAAATCTGTGGCAAGTTTGGTTGGCACCAACAGATAGCATTTATTTTTGTCTACATTTGAGCCCATTTTGGGGCATATCCAAGCCATGTTAAGAAAATTTCATCGTAGGGACAATAATGACAATATCTGCTCAACTGTGCATTAAGGTCGCATCTAAAGCCAATTATAAAAAAAAATAAAAATATGTGAGAAGATTGGTTGGCACCAGCAGATAGCATTTATTTTTGTGTACATTTGAGCCCATTTTGGTGCATATCCAAACCATATTAAGAAAATTTCATCGTAGGGAAAATAATGACAATGTCTGCTCAACTGTACATTAAGGTCGCAGCTAAAGCCATTTATACAAAAACAGAAAATGTGTGAGAAGATTGGTTGGCACAAGCAGATAGCATTTATTTTTGTCTACATAAGAGCCCATTTTGGTGCATAACCAACGGATATTAAAAATATTTCATCGTAGGGACAATAATGACAATATCTGGTCAACTGTACATTAAGGTCGCATCTAAAGCCAATTATAAAAAAACTAAAAATATTTGAGAAGATTGGTTGGCACCAGCAGATAGCATTTATTTTTGTGTACATTTGAGCCCATTTTGGAGCATACTAAGTCATATTAAGAAAATTTCATCGTAGGGACAATAATGACAATATCTGCTCAACTGCACATTAAGGTCACATCTAAAGCCAATTATAAAAAAAACTAAAAATAAGTGAGAAGATTGGTTGGCACCAGCAGATAGCATTTATTTTTGTGTACATTTGAGCCCATTTTGGTGCATATGCAAACCATATTAAGAAAATTTCATCATAGGGAAAATAATGACAATGTCTGCTCAACTGTACATTAAGGTCCCATCTAAAGCCAATTACACAAAAACTAAAAATCTGTGGCAAGTTTGGTTGGCACCAACAGATAGCATTTATTTTTGTCTACATTTGAGCCCATTTTGGGGCAAATCCAAGCCATGTTAAGAAAATTTCATCGTAGGGACAATAATGACAATATCTGCTCAACTGTGCATTAAGGTCGCATCTAAAGCCAATTATAAAAAAAAATAAAAATATGTGAGAAGATTGGTTGGCACCAGCAGATAGCATTTATTTTTGTGTACATTTGAGCCCATTTTGGTGCATATCCAAACCATATTAAGAAAATTTCATCGTAGGGAAAATAATGACAATGTCTGCTCAACTGTACATTAAGGTCGCAGCTAAAGCCATTTATACAAAAACAGAAAATGTGTGAGAAGATTGGTTGGCACAAGCAGATAGCATTTATTTTTGTCTACATAAGAGCCCATTTTGGTGCATAACCAACGGATATTAAAAATATTTCATCGTAGGGACAATAATGACAATATCTGGTCAACTGTACATTAAGGTCGCATCTAAAGCCAATTATAAAAAAACTAAAAATATTTGAGAAGATTGGTTGGCACCAGCAGATAGCATTTATTTTTGTGTACATTTGAGCCCATTTTGGTGCATATCCAAACCAAATTAAGAAAATTTCATCGTAGGGAAAATAATGACAATGTTTGCTCAACTGTACATTAAGGTCGCATCTAAAGCCATTTATACAAAAACAGAAAATTTGTGAGAAGATTGGTTGGCACCAGCAGATAGCATTTATTTTTGTCTACATAAGAGCCCATTTTGGTGCATAACCAACGAATATTAGAAATATTTCATCGTAGGGACAATAATGACAATATCTGCTCAACTGTATATTAAGGTCCCATCTAAAGCCAATTACACAAAAACTTAAAATCTGTGACAAGTTTGGTTGGCACCAGCAGATAGCATTTATTTTTGTGTACATTTGAGTCCATTTTGGTGCATGTTCAAGCCATATTAAGAAAATGTCATCATAGGGAAAATAATGACAACATCTGCTCAACTGTACATTAAGGTCGCATCTAAAGCCTATTATAAAAAAACTAAAAATCTGTGAGAAGATTGGTTGGCACCAGCAGATAGCATTTATTTTTGTGAACATTTGAGCCCATTTTGGTGCATAGCCAAGCCATATTTTAAAAATTTCATCGTATGGAAAATAATGACAATGTCTGCTCAACTGTACATTAAGGTCCCATCTAAAGCCAATTAACCAAAAACTGAAAATCTGTGACAAGATTGGTTGGCACCAACAGATAGCATTTATTTTTGTCTACATTTGAGCCCATTTTGGTGCATATCCAAGCCATGTTAAGAAAATTTCATCGTAGGGACAATAATGACAATGTCTGCTAAACTGTACATAAAGGTTGCATCTAAAGCCAATTATACAAAACCTAAAAATCTGTTAGAAGATTGGTCGACACCGGCAGATAGCATTTATTTGTGTGTACAGTTGAGCCCATTTTGGTGCATATCCAAGTCATATTAAAAATATTTCATCGTAGGGACAATAATGACAATATCTGCTCAACTGTACAATAAGGTCGCAGCTAAAGTCATTTATACAAAAACTAAAAATCTGTGAGAAGATTGGTTGGCACCAGCAGATAGCATTTATTTTTTTGTACATTTGATCCCATTTTGGTGCATATCCAAGCCATGTTAAGAACATTTCATCGTAGGGACAATAATGACAATATCTGCTCAACTGTGCATTAAGGTCGCATCTAAAGCCAATTATACAAAAACTAAAGATATGTGAGAAGATTGGTTGGCACCAGCAGATAGCATTTATTTTTGTGTACATTTTAACCCATTTTGGGGCATATCCAAGCCATGTTAAGAAAATTTCATCGTAGGGAAAATAATGACAATGTCTGCTCAACTGTATATTAAGGTCCCATCTAAAGCCAATTACACAAAAACTTGAAATCAGTGACAAGTTTGGTTGGCACCAGCAGATAGCATTTATTTTTGTGTACATTTGAGCCCATTTTGGGGCATAACCAACGAATATTAAAAATATTTCATCGTAGGGACAATAATGACAATATCTGCTCAACTGTACAATAAGGTCGCAGCTAAAGTCATTTATACAAAAACTAAAAATCTGTGAGAAGATTGGTTGGCACAAGCAGATAGCATTTATTTTTTTGTACATTTGATCCCATTTTGGTGCATATCCAAGCCATGTTAAGAACATTTCATCGTAGGGACAATAATGACAATATCTGCTCAACTGTGCATTAAGGTCGCATCTAAAGCCAATTATACAAAAACTAAAGATATGTGAGAAGATTGGTCGGCACCAGCAGATAGCA
Organism: Steromphala cineraria; assembly: GCA_916613615.1. Classification (NCBI taxonomy): domain Eukaryota; kingdom Metazoa; phylum Mollusca; class Gastropoda; order Trochida; family Trochidae; genus Steromphala; species Steromphala cineraria. Next base: position 47,562,604 of record OU744730.1, read on the forward strand.
TTTATTTTTGTGTACATTTGAGCCCATTTTGGGGCATATCCAAGCCATGTTAAGAAAATTTCATCGTAGGGAAAATAATGACAATGTCTGCTCAACTGTATATTAAGGTCCCATCTAAAGCCAATTACACAAAAACTTGAAATCTGTGACAAGTTTGGTTGGCACCAGTAGATAGCATTTATTTTTGTGTACATTTGAGCCCATTTTGGTGCATGTTCAAGCCATATTTAGCAAATTTCATCATAGGGAAAATAATGACAACATCTGCTCAACTGTACATAAAGGTCGCATTTTGAGCCAATTATACAAAAACTAAAAATATGTGAGAAGATTGGTTGGCACCAGCAGATAGCATTTATTTTTGTTTACATTTGAACCTATTTTGGTGCATGTTCAAGCCATATTAAGAAAATTTCATCATAGGGAAAATAATGACAATGTCAGCTCAACTGTACATTAAGGTCCCATCTAAAGCCAATTATACAAAAACTAAAAATCTGTGACAAGATTGGTTGGCACCAACAGATAGCATTTATTTGTGTCTACATTTGAGCCCATTTTGGGGCATATCCAAGCCATGTTAAGAAAATTTCATCGTAGGGACAATAATGACAATATCTGCTCAACTGTGCATTAAGGTCGCATCTAAAGCCAATTATAAAAAAAACTAAAAATATGTGAGAAGATTGGTTGGCACCAGCAGATAGCATTTATTTTTGTGTACATTTGAGCCCATTTTGGTGCATATCCAAACCATATTAAGAAAATTTCATCGTAGGGTAAATAATGACAATATCTGCTCAACTGTACATTAAGGTCGCAGCTAAAGCCATTTATACAAAAACAGAAAATCTGTGAGAAGATTGGTTGGCACCAGCAGATAGCATTTATTTTTGTCTACATAAGAGCCCATTTTGATGCATAACCAACGAATATTAAAAATATTTCATCGTAGGGACAATAATGACAATATCTGCTCAACTGTACAATAAGGTCGCAGCTAAAGTCATTTATACAAAAACTGAAAATCTGTGAGAAAATTTGTTGGCACCAGCAGATAGCATTTATTTTTGTGTACATTTGAGCCCATTTTGGGGCACATCCAAGCCATATTAAGAAAATTTCATCGTAGGTACAATAATGACAACATCTGCTCAACTGTACATTAAGGTCACATCTAAAGCCAATTATACAAAAACTAAAAATCTGTGACAAGATTGGTTGGCACCAGCAGATAGCATTTATTTTTGTGTACATTTGAGCCCATTTCGGTGCATGTTCAAGCCATATTAAGAAAATTTCATCAGATGGAAAATAATGACAACATCTGCTCAACTGTACATTAAGGTCGCATCTAAAGCCAATTATAAAAAAACTAAAAATCGGTGACAAGATTGGTTGGCACCAGCAGATAGCATTTATTTTTGTGTACATTTGAGCCCATTTTGGTGCATATCCAAGCCATATTAAGAACATTTCATCGTAGGGAAAATAATGACAATGTCTGCTCAACTGTACATTAAGGTCCCATCTAAAGCCAATTACACAAAAACTAAAAATCTGTGACAAGATTGGTTGGCACAAGCAGATAGCATTTATTTGTTTCTACAGTTGAGCCCATTTTGGTGCATATCCAAGCCATATTTAGAAAAGTTCATCGTAGGGACAATAATGACAATATCTGCTCAACTGTACATTAAGGTCGCATCTAAAGCCAATTATACAAAAACTAAAAATCTGTGACAAGATTGGTTTGCACCAGCAGATAGCATTTATTTTTGTGTATATTTGAGCCCATTTTGGTGCATGTTCAAGCCATATTTAGCAAATTTCATCATAGGGAATATAATGACAACATCTGCTCAACTGTACATTAAGGTCGCATCTAAAGCCTATTATAAAAAAACTAAAAATCTGTGAGAAGATTGGTTGGCACCAGCAGATAGCATTTATTTTTGTGTACATTTGAGCCCATTTTGGTGCATATCCAAGCCATATTAAGAAAATTTCATCATAGGGAAAATAATGACAACATCTGCTCAACTGTACATTAAGGTCGCATCTAAAGCCGATTATAAAAAAACTAAAAATCGGTGACAAGATTGGTTGGCACCAGCAGATAGCATTTATTTTTGTGTACATTTGAGCCCATTTTGGTGCATATCCAAGCCATATTAAGAAAATTTCATCATAGGGAAAATAATGACAATGTCTGCTCAACTGTACATTAAGGTCCCATCTAAAGCCAATTATACAAAAACTAAAAATATGTGAGAAGATTGGTTGGCACCAGCAGATAGCATTTATTTTTGTGTACATGTGAGCCCATGTTGGGGCATATCCAAGCCACATTAAGAAAATGTCATCGTAGGTACAATAATGACAACATCTGCTCAACTGTACATTAAGGTCACATCTAAAGCCAATTATACAAAAACAAAAAATCTGTGACAAGATTGGTTGGCACCAACAGATAGCATTTATTTTTATCTACATTTGAGCCCATTTTGGGGCATATCCAAGCCATGTTAAGAAAATTTCATCGTAGGGAAAATAATGACAATGTCTGCTCAACTGTATATTAAGGTCCCATCTAAAGCCAATTACACAAACACTTGAAATCTGTGACAAGTTTGGTTGGCACCAGCAGATAGCATTTATTTTTGTGTACATTTGAGCCCATTTTGGTGCATGTTCAAGCCATATTTAGCAAATTTCATCATAGGGAAAATAATGACAACATCTGCTCAACTGTACATTAAGGTCACATCTAAAGCCAATTATACAAAAACTAAAAATCTGTGACAAGATTGGTTGGCACCAACAGATAGCATTTATTTTTATCTACATTTGAGCCCATTTTGGGGCATATCCAAGCCATGTTAAGAAAATTTCATCGTAGGGAAAATAATGACAATGTCTGCTCAACTGTATATTAAGGTCCCATCTTAAGCCAATTACACAAACACTTGAAATCTGTGACAAGTTTGGTTGGCACCAGCAGATAGCATTTATTTTTGTGTACATTTGAGCCCATTTTGGTGCATGTTCAAGCCATATTTAGCAAATTTCATCATAGGGAAAATAATGACAACATCTGCTCAACTGTACATAAAGGACGCATCTAAAGCCAATTATACAAAAACTAAAAATATGTGAGAAGATTGGTTGGCACCAGCAGATAGCATTTATTTTTGTTTACATTTGAGCCTATTTTGGTGCATGTTCAAGCCATATTAAGAAAATTTCATCATAGGGAAAATAATGACAACATCTGCTCAACTGTACATAAAGGTCGCATCTAAAGCCTATTATAAAAAAACTAAAAATCTGTGAGAAGATTGGTTGGCACCAGCAGATAGCATTTATTTTTATCTACATTTGAGCCCATTTTGGGGCATATCCAAGCCATGTTAAGAAAATTTCATCGTAGGGAAAATAATGACAATGTCTGCTCAACTGTATATTAAGGTCCCATCTAAAGCCAATTACACAAACACTTGAAATCTGTGACAAGTTTGGTTGGCACCAGCAGATAGCATTTATTTTTGTGTACATTTGAGCCCATTTTGGTGCATGTTCAAGCCATATTTAGCAAATTTCATCATAGGGAAAATAATGACAACATCTGCTCAACTGTACATTAAGGTCACATCTAAAGCCAATTATACAAAAACTAAAAATCTGTGACAAGATTGGTTGGCACCAACAGATAGCATTTATTTTTATCTACATTTGAGCCCATTTTGGGGCATATCCAAGCCATGTTAAGAAAATTTCATCGTAGGGAAAATAATGACAATGTCTGCTCAACTGTATATTAAGGTCCCATCTAAAGCCAATTACACAAACACTTGAAATCTGTGACAAGTTTGGTTGGCACCAGCAGATAGCATTTATTTTTGTGTACATTTGAGCCCATTTTGGTGCATGTTCAAGTCATATTTAGCAAATTTCATCATAGGGAAAATAATGACAACATCTGCTCAACTGTACATAAAGGACGCATCTAAAGCCAATTATACAAAAACTAAAAATATGTGAGAAGATTGGTTGGCACCAGCAGATAGCATTTATTTTTGTTTACATTTGAGCCTATTTTGGTGCATGTTCAAGCCATATTAAGAAAATTTCATCATAGGGAAAATAATGACAACATCTGCTCAACTGTACATAAAGGTCGCATCTAAAGCCTATTATAAAAAAACTAAAAATCTGTGAGAAGATTGGTTGGCACCAGCAGATAGCATTTATTTTTGTGTACATTTGAGCCCATTTTGGTGCATATCCAAGCCATATTAAGAAAATTTCATCGTAGGGAAAATAATGACAATGTCAGCTCAACTGTACATTAAGGTCCCATCTAAAGCCAATTTTACAAAAACTTGAAATCTGTAACAAGATTGGTTGGCACCAACAGATAACATTTATGTTTGTCTACATTTGAGCCCATTTTGGGGCATATCCAAGCCATGTTAAGAAAATTTCATCCTAGGGACAATAATGACAATATCTGCTCAACTGTGCATTAAGGTCGCATCTAAAGCCAATTATAAAAAAAACTACAAATATGTGAGAAGAGTGGTTGGCACCAACAGATAGCATTTATTTTTGTGTACATTTGAGCCCATTTTGGGGCATATCCAAGCCATGTTAAGAAAATTTCATCGTAGGGAAAATAATGACAATGTCTGCTCAACTGTACATTAAGGTCACATCTAAAGCCAATTATACAAACACTTGAAATCTGTGACAAGTTTGGTTGGCACCAGCAGATAGCATTTATTTTTGTGTACATTTGAGCCCATTTTGGTGCATGTTCAAGCCATATTTAGCAAATTTCATCATAGGGAAAATAATGACAACATCTGCTCAACTGTACATTAAGGTCACATCTAAAGCCAATTATACAAAAACTAAAAATCTGTGACAAGTTGGTTGGCACCAACAGATAGCATTTATTTTTATCTACATTTGAGCCCATTTTGGGGCATATCCAAGCCATGTTAAGAAAATTTCATCATAGGGAAAATAATGACAACATCTGCTCAACTGTACATTAAGGTCACATCTAAAGCCAATTATACAAAAACTAAAAATCTGTGACAAGATTGGTTGGCACCAACAGATAGCATTTATTTTTATCTACATTTGAGCCCATTTTGGGGCATATCCAAGCCATATTAAGAACATTTCATCATAGGGAAAATAATGACAACATCTGCTCAACTGTACATAAAGGACGCATCTAAAGCCAATTATACAAAAACTAAAAATATGTGAGAAGATTGGTTGGCACCAGCAGATAGCATTTATTTTTGTTTACATTTGAGCCTATTTTGGTGCATGTTCAAGCCATATTAAGAAAATTTCATCATAGCGAAAATAATGACAACATCTGCTCAACTGTACATAAAGGTCGCATCTAAAGCCTATTATAAAAAAACTAAAAATCTGTGACAAGATTGGTTGGCACCAGCAGATAGCATTTATTTTTGTGTACATTTGAGCCCATTTTGGTGCATATCCAAGCCATATTAAGAAAATTTCATCGTAGGGAAAATAATGACAATGTCAGCTCAACTGTACATTAAGGTCCCATCTAAAGCCAATTTTACAACAACTTGAAATCTGTAACAAGATTGGTTGGCACCAACAGATAACATTTATGTTTGTCTACATTTGAGCCCATTTTGGGGCATATCCAAGCCATGTTAAGAAAATTTCATCCTAGGGACAATAATGACAATATCTGCTCAACTGTGCATTAAGGTCGCATCTAAAGCCAATTATAAAAAAAACTACAAATATGTGAGAAGATTGGTTGGCACCAGCAGATAGCATTTATTTTTGTGTACATTTGAGCCCATTTTGGGGCATATCCAAGCCATGTTAAGAAAATTTCATCGTAGGGAAAATAATGACAATGTCTGCTCAACTGTACAATAAGGTCGCAGCTAAAGTCATTTATACAAAAACTGAAAATCTGTGAGAAGATTGGTTGGCACCAGCAGATAACATTTATTTTTGTCTACATAAGAGCCCATTTTGGTGCATAACCAACGAATATTAAAAATATTTCATCGTAGGGACAATAATGACAATATCTGCTCAACTGTACAATAAGGTCGCAGCTAAAGTCATTTATAGAAAAACTGAAAATCTGTGAGAAGATTGGTTGGCACCAACAGATAGCATTTATTTTTATCTACATTTGAGCCCATTTTGGGGCATATCCAAGCCATGTTAAGAAAATTTCATCGTAGGGAAAATAATGACAATGTCTGCTCAACTGTATATTAAGGTCCCATCTAAAGCCAATTACACAAAAACTTAAAATCTGTGACAAGTTTGGTTGGCACCAGCAGATAGCATTTATTTTTGTGTACATTTGAGCCCATTTTGGTGCATGTTCAAGCCATATTAAGAAAATGTCATCATAGGGAAAATAATGACAACATCTGCTCAACTGTACATTAAGGTCGCATCTAAAGCCTATTATAAAAAAACTAAAAATCTGTGAGAAGATTGGTTGGCAGCAGCAGATAGCATTTATTTTTGTGTACATTTGAGCCCATTTTGGTGCATATCCAAGCCATATTAAGACAATTTCATCGTAGGGAAAATAATGACAATGTCAGCTCAACTGTACATTAAGGTCCCATCTAAAGCCAATTACACAATAACTAAAAATCTGTGGCAAGATTGGTTGGCACCAACAGATAGCATTTAGTTTTGTCTACATTTGAGCCCATTTTGGGGCATATCCAAGCCATGTTAAGAAAATTTCATCGTAGGGACAATAATGACAATATCTGCTCAACTGTGCATTAAGGTCGCATCTAAAGCCAATTATAAAAAAAACTAAAAATATGTGAGAAGATTGGTTGGCACCAGCAGATGGCATTTATTTTTGTGTACATTTGAGCCCATTTTGGTGCATATCCAAACCATATTAAGAAAATTTCATCGTAGGGAAAATAATGACAATGTCTGCTCAACTGTACATAAAGGTCGCAGCTAAAGCCATTTATACAAAAACAGAAAATTTGTGAGAAGATTGGTTGGCACCAGCAGATAGCATTTATTTTTGTCTACATAAGAGCCCATTTTGGTGCATAACCAACGGATATTAAAAATATTTCATCGTAGGGACAATAATGACAATATCTGCTCAACTGTACATTAAGGTCGCATCTAAAGCCATTTATACAAAAACAGAAAATTTGTGAGAAGATTGGTTGGCACCAGCAGATAGCATTTACTTTTGTCTACATAAGAGCCCATTTTGGTGCATAACCAACGAATATTAAAAATATTTCATCGTAGGGACAATAATGACAATATCTGCTCAACTGTATATTAAGGTCCCATCTAAAGCCAATTACACAAAAAACTTAAAATCTGTGACAAGTTTGGTTGGCACCAGCAGATAGCATTTATTTTTGTGTACATTTGAGCCCATTTTGGTGCATGTTCAAGTCATATTAAGAAAATGTCATCATAGGGAAAATAATGACAACATCTGCTCAACTGTACATTAAGGTCCCATCTAAAGCCAATTAACCAAAAACTGAAAATCTGTGACAAGATTGGTTGGCACCAACAGATAGCATTTATTTTTGTCTACATTTGAGCCCATTTTGGTGCATATCCAAGCCATGTTAAGAAAATTTCATCGTAGAGACAATAATGACAATATCTGCTAAACTGTACATAAAGGTTGCATCTAAAGCCAATTATACAAAAACTAAAAATCTGTTAGAAGATTGGTCGACACCAGCAGATAGCATTTATTTGTGTGTACAGTTGAGCCCATTTTGGTGCATATCCACGTCATATTAAAAATATTTCATCGTAGGGACAATAATGACAATATCTGCTCAACTGTACAATAAGGTCGCAGCTAAAGTCATTTATACAAAAACTAAAAATCTGTGAGAAGATTGGTTGGCACCAGCAGATAGCATTAATTTTTTTGTACATTTGATCCCATTTTGGTGCATATCCAAGCCATGTTAAGAACATTTCATCGTAGGGACAATAATGACAATATCTGCTCAACTGTGCATTAAGGTCGCATCTAAAGCCAATTATACAAAAACTAAAGATATGTGAGAAGATTGGTTGGCACCAGCAGACAGCATTTATTTTTGTGTACATTTGAGCCCATTTTGGTGCATAACCAACGAATATTAAAAATATTTCATCGTAGGGACAATAATGACAATATCTGCTCAACTGTACAATAAGTTCGCAGCTAAAGTCATTTATACAAAAACTAAAAATCTGTGAGAAGATTGGTTGGCACCAGCAGATAGCATTTATTTTTTTGTACATTTGATCCCATTTTGGTGCATATCCAAGCCATGTTAAGAACATTTCATCGTAGGGACAATAATGACAATATCTGCTCAACTGTGCATTAAGGTCGCATCTAAAGCCAATTATACAAAAACTAAAGATATGTGAGAAGATTGGTTGGCACCAGCAGATAGCATTTATTTTTGTGTACATTTGAGCCCATTTTGGGGCATATCCAAGCCATGTTAAGAAAATTTCATCGTAGGGAAAATAATGACAATGTCTGCTCAACTGTATATTAAGGTCCCATCTAAAGCCAATTACACAAAAACTTGAAATCTGTGACAAGTTTGGTTGGCACCAGCAGATAGCATTTATTTTTGTGTACATTTGAGCCCATTTTGGTGCATGTTAAAGCCATATTTAGCAAATTTCATCATAGGGAAAATAATGACAACATCTGCTCAACTGTACATAAAGGTCGCATTTTGAGCCAATTATACAAAAACTAAAAATATGTGAGAAGATTGGTTGGCACCAGCAGATAGCATTTATTTTTGTTTACATTTGAGCCTATTTTGGTGCATATTCAAGCCATATTAAGAACATTTCATCATAGGGAAAATAATGACAATGTCAGCTCAACTGTACATTAAGGTCCCATCTAAAGCCAATTATACAAAAACTAAAAATCTGTGACAAGATTGGTTGGCACCAACAGATAGCATTTATTTGTGTCTACATTTGAGCCCATTTTGGGGCATATCCAAGCCATGTTAAGAAAATTTCATCGTAGGGACAATAATGACAATATCTGCTCAACTGTGCATTAAGGTCGCATCTAAAGCCAATTATAAAAAAAACAAAAAATATGTGAGAAGATTGGTTGGCACCAGCAGATAGCATTTATTTTTGTGTACATTTGAGCCCATTTTGGTGCATATCCAAACCATATTAAGAAAATTTCATCGTAGGGAAAATAATGACAATATCTGCTCAACTGTACATTAAGGTCGCAGCTAAAGCCATTTATACAAAAACAGAAAATCTGTGAGAAGATTGGTTGGCACCAGCAGATAGCATTTATTTTTGTCTACATAAGAGCCCATTTTGATGCATAACCAACGAATATTAAAAAAATTTCATCGTAGGGACAATAATGACAATATCTGCTCAACTGTACAATAAGGTCGCAGCTAAAGTCATTTATACAAAAACTGAAAATCTGTGAGAAAATTTGTTGGCACCAGCAGATAGCATTTATTTTTGTGTACATTTGAGCCCATTTTGGGGCACATCCAAGCCATATTAAGAAAATTTCATCGTAGGTACAATAATGACAACATCTGCTCAACTGTACATTAAGGTCCCATCTAAAGCCAATTACACAAAAACTTAAAATCTGTGACAAGTTTGGTTGGCACCAGCAGATAGCATTTATTTTTGTGTACATTTGAGCCCATTTTGGTGCATATCCAAGCCATATTAAGAACATTTCATCGTAGGGAAAATAATGACAATGTCTGCTCAACTGTACATTAAGGTCCCATCTAAAGCCAATTACACAAAAACTAAAAATCTGTGACAAGATTGGTTGGCACAAGCAGATAGCATTTATTTTTGTATACAGTTGAGCCCATTTTGGTGCATATCCAAGCCATATTTAGAAAAGTTCATCGTAGGGACAATAATGACAATATCTGCTCAACTGTACATTAAGGTCGCATCTAAAGCCAATTATACAAAAACTAAAAATCTGTGACAAGATTGGTTTGCACCAGCAGATAGCATTTATTTTTGTGTATATTTGAGCCCATTTTGTTGCATGTTCAAGCCATATTTAGCAAATTTCATCATAGGGAATATAATGACAACATCTGCTCAACTGTACATTAAGGTCGCATCTAAAGCCTATTATAAAAAAACTAAAAATCTGTGAGAAGATTGGTTGGCACCAGCAGATAGCATTTATTTTTGTGTACATTTGAGCCCATTTTGGTGCATATCCAAGCCATATTAAGAAAATTTCATCATAGGGAAAATAATGACAACATCTGCTCAACTGTACATTAAGGTCGCATCTAAAGCCGATTATAAAAAAACCTAAAAATCGGTGACAAGATTGGTTGGCACCAGCAGATAGCATTTATTTTTGTGTACATTTGAGCCCATTTTGGTGCATATCCAAGCCATATTAAGAAAATTTCATCATAGGGAAAATAATGACAATGTCTGCTCAACTGTACATTAAGGTCCCATCTAAAGCCAATTATACAAAAACTAAAAATCGGTGACAAGATTGGTTGGCACCAGCAGATAGCATTTATTTTTGTGTACATTTTTGCCCATTTTGGTGCATATCCAAGCCATATTAAGAAAATTTCATCGTAGGGAAAATAAGGACAATGTCAGCTCAACTGTATATTAAGGTCCCATCTAAAGCCAATTACACAAAAACTTAAAATCTGTGACAAGTTTGGTTGGCACCAGCAGATAGCATTTATTTTTGTGTACATTTGAGCCCATTTTGGTGCATGTTCAAGCCATATTAAGAACATTTCATCGTAGGGAAAATAATGACAATGTCTGCTCAACTGTACATTAAGGTCCCATCTAAAGCCAATTACACAAAAACTAAAAATCTGTGACAAGATTGGTTGGCACAAGCAGATAGCATTTATTTTTGTATACAGTTGAGCCCATTTTGGTGCATATCCAAGCCATATTTAGAAAAGTTCATCGTAGGGACAATAATGACAATATCTGCTCAACTGTACATTAAGGTCGCATCTAAAGCCAATTATACAAAAACTAAAAATCTGTGACAAGATTGGTTTGCACCAGCAGATAGCATTTATTTTTGTGTATATTTGAGCCCATTTTGGTGCATGTTCAAGCCATATTTAGCAAATTTCATCATAGGGAATATAATGACAACATCTGCTCAACTGTACATTAAGGTCGCATCTAAAGCCTATTATAAAAAAACTAAAAATCTGTGAGAAGATTGGTTGGCACCAGCAGATAGCATTTATTTTTGTGTACATTTGAGCCCATTTTGGTGCATATCCAAGCCATATTAAGAAAATTTCATCATAGGGAAAATAATGACAACATCTGCTCAACTGTACATTAAGGTCGCATCTAAAGCCGATTATAAAAAAACTAAAAATCGGTGACAAGATTGGTTGGCACCAGCAGATAGCAATTATTTTTGTGTACATTTGAGCCCATTTTGGTGCATATCCAAGCCATATTAAGAAAATTTCATCATAGGGAAAATAATGACAATGTCTGCTCAACTGTACATTAAGGTCCCATCTAAAGCCAATTATACAAAAACTAAAAATCGGTGACAAGATTGGTTGGCACAAGCAGATAGCATTTATTTTTGTGTACATTTTTGCCCATTTTGGTGCATATCCAAGCCATATTAAGAAAATTTCATCGTAGGGAAAATAAGGACAATGTCTGATCAACTGTATATTAAGGTCCCATCTAAAGCCAATTACACAAAACTTAAAATCTGTGACAAGTTTGGTTGGCACCAGCAGATAGCATTTATTTTTGTGTACATTTGAGCCCATTTTGGTGCATGTTCAAGCCATATTTAGAAAATTTCATCATAGGGAAAATAATGACAACATCTGCTCAACTGTACATAAAGGTCGCATCCAAAGCCAATTATACAAAAACTAAAAATATGTGAGAAGATTGGTTGGCACCAGCAGATAGCATTTATTTTTGTGTACATGTGAGCCCATGTTGGGGCATATCCAAGCCACATTAAGAAAATTTCATCGTAGGTACAATAATGACAACATCTGCTCAACTGTACATTAAGGTCACATCTAAAGCCAATTATACAAAAACTAAAAATCTGTGACAAGATTGGTTGGCACCAACAGATAGCATTTATTTTTATCTACATTTGAGCCCATTTTGGGGCATATCCAAGCCATGTTAAGAAAATTTCATCGTAGGGAAAATAATGACAATGTCTGCTCAACTGTATATTAAGGTCCCATCTAAAGCCAATTACACAAACACTTGAAATCTGTGACAAGTTTGGTTGGCACCAGCAGATAGCATTTATTTTTGTGTACATTTGAGCCCATTTTGGTGCATGTTCAAGCCATATTTAGCAAATTTCATCATAGGGAAAATAATGACAACATCTGCTCAACTGTACATTAAGGTCACATCTAAAGCCAATTATACAAAAACTAAAAATCTGTGACAAGATTGGTTGGCACCAACAGATAGCATTTATTTTTATCTACATTTGAGCCCATTTTGGGGCATATCCAAGCCATGTTAAGAAAATTTCATCGTAGGGAAAATAATGACAACATCTGCTCAACTGTACATAAAGGTCGCATCTAAAGCCTATTATAAAAAAACTAAAAATCTGTGAGAAGATTGGTTGGCACCAGCAGATAGCATTTATTTTTGTGTACATTTGAGCCCATTTTGGTGCATATCCAAGCCATATTAAGAAAATTTCATCGTAGGGAAAATAATGACAATGTCAGCTCAACTGTACATTAAGGTCCCATCTAAAGCCAATTACACAAAAACTAAAAATCTGTGGCAAGATTGGTTGGCACCAACAGATAGCATTTAGTTTTGTCTACATTTGAACCCATTTTGGGGCATATCCAAGCCATGTTAAGAAAATTTCATCGTAGGGACAATAATGACAATATCTGCTCAACTGTGCATTAAGGTCGCATCTAAAGCCAATTATAAAAAAAACTACAAATATGTGAGAAGATTGGTTGGCACCAGCAGATAGCATTTATTTTTGTGTACATTTGAGCCCATTTTGGTGCATATCCAAACCATATTAAGAAAATTTCATCGTAGGGAAAATAATGACAATGTCTGCTCAACTGTACATTAAGGTCGCAGCTAAAGCCATTTATACAAAAACAGAAAATTTGTGAGAAGATTGGTTGGCACCAGCAGATAGCATTTATTTTTGTCTACATAAGAGCCCATTTTGGTGCATAACCAACGGATATTAAAAATATTTCATCAAAGGGACAATAATGACAATATCTGCTCAACTGTACATTAAGGTCGCATCTAAAGCCATTTATACAAAAACAGAAAATTTGTGAGAAGATTGGTTGGCACCAGCAGATAGCATTTACTTTTGTCTACATAAGAGCCCATTTTGGTGCATAACCAACGAATATTAAAAATATTTCATCGTAGGGACAATAATGACAATATCTGCTCAACTGTATATTAAGGTCCCATCTAAAGCCAATTACACAAAAACTTAAAATCTGTGACAAGTTTGGTTGGCACCAGCAGATAGCATTTATTTTTGTGTACATTTGAGCCCATTTTGGTGCATGTTCAAGCCATATTAAGAAAATGTCATCATAGGGAAAATAATGACAACATCTGCTCAACTGTACATTAAGGTCGCATCTAAAGCCTATTATAAAAAAACTAAAAATCTGTGAGAAGATTGGTTGGCACCAGCAGATAGCATTTATTTGTGTGTACATTTGAGCCCATTTTGGTGCATATCCAAGCCATATTAAGAAAATTTCATCGTAGGGAAAATAATGACAATGTCTGCTCAACTGTACATTAAGGTCCCATCTAAAGCCAATTAACCAAAAACTGAAAATCTGTGACAAGATTGGTTGGCACCAACAGATAGCATTTATTTTTGTCTACATTTGAGCCCATTTTTGTGCATATCCAAGCCATGTTAAGAAAATTTCATCGTAGGGACAATAATGACAATATCTGCTAAACTGTACATAAAGGTTGCATCTAAAGCCAATTATACAAAAACTAAAAATCTGTTAGAAGATTGGTCGACACCAGCAGATAGCATTTATTTGTGTGTACAGTTGAGCCCATTTTGGTGCATATCCAAGTCATATTAAAAATATTTCATCGTAGGGACAATAATGACAATATCTGCTCAACTGTACAATAAGGTCGCAGCCAAAGTCATTTATACAAAAACTAAAAATCTGTGAGAAGATTGGTTGGCACCAGCAGATAGCATTAATTTTTTTGTACATTTGATCCCATTTTGGTGCATATCCAAGTCATATTAAGAACATTTCATCGTAGGGACAATAATGACAATATCGGCTCAACTGTGCATTAAGGTCGCATCTAAAGCCAATTATACAAAAACTAAAGATATGTGAGAAGATTGGTTGGCACCAGCAGATAGCATTTATTTTTGTGTACATTTGAGCCCATTTTGGTGCATGTTCAAGCCATATTTAGCAAATTTCATCATAGGGAAAATAATGACAACATCTGCTCAACTGTACATAAAGGACGCATCTAAAGCCAATTATACAAAAACTAAAAATATGTGAGAAGATTGGTTGGCACCAGCAGATAGCATTTATTTTTGTTTACATTTGAGCCTATTTTGGTGCATGTTCAAGCCATATTAAGAAAATTTCATCATAGGGACAATAATGACAATATCTGCTCAACTGTGCATTAAGGTCGCATCTAAAGCCAATTATAAAAAAAACTACAAATATGTGAGAAGATTGGTTGGCACCAGCAGATAGCATTTATTTTTGTGTACATTTGAGCCCATTTTGGTGCATATGCAAACCATATTAAAAAAATTTCATCGTAGGGAAAATAATGACAATGTCAGCTCAACTGTACATTAAGGTCCCATCTAAAGCCAATTTTACAAAAACTTGAAATCTGTAACAAGATTGGTTGGCACCAACAGATAACATTTATGTTTGTCTACATTTGAGCCCATTTTGGGGCATATCCAAGCCATGTTAAGAAAATTTCATCCTAGGGACAATAATGACAATATCTGCTCAACTGTGCATTAAGGTCCCATCTAAAGCCAATTATAAAAAAAACTACAAATATGTGAGAAGATTGGTTGGCACCAGCAGATAGCATTTATTTTTGTGTACATTTGAGCCCATTTTGGTGCATATGCAAACCATATTAAGAAAATTTCATCGTAGGGAAAATAATGACAATGTCTGCTCAACTGTACAATAAGGTCGCAGCTAAAGTCATTTATACAAAAACTGAAAATCTGTGAGAAGATTGGTTGGCACCAGCAGATAGCATTTATTTTTGTCTACATAAGAGCCCATTTTGGTGTATAACCAACGAATATTAAAAATATTTCATCGTAGGGACAATAATGACAATATCTGCTCAACTGTACAATAAGGTCGCAGCTAAAGTCCTTTATACAAAAACTGAAAATCTGTGAGAAGATTGGTTGGCACCAACAGATAGCATTTATTTTTATCTACATTTGAGCCCATTTTGGGGCATATCCAAGCCATGTTAAGAAAATTTCATCGTAGGGAAAATAATGACAATGTCTGCTCAACTGTATATTAAGGTCCCATCTAAAGCCAATTTCACAAAAACTTAAAATCTGTGACAAGTTTGGTTGGCACCAGCAGATAGCATTTATATTTGTGTACATTTGAGCCCATTTTGGTGCATGTTCAAGCCATATTAAGAAAATGTCATCATAGGGAAAATAATGACAACATCTGCTCAACTGTACATTAAGGTCGCATCTAAAGCCTATTATAAAAACACTAAAAATCTGTGAGAAGATTGGTTGGCAGCAGCAGATAGCATTTATTTTTGTGTACATTTGAGCCCATTTTGGTGCATATCCAAGCCATATTAAGAAAATTTCATCGTAGGGAAAATAATGACAATGTCAGCTCAACTGTACATTAAGGTCCCATCTAAAGCCAACTACACAAAAACTAAAAATCTGTGGCAAGATTGGTTGGCACCAACAGATAGCATTTAGTTTTGTCTTCATTTGAGCCCATTTTGGGGCATATCCAAGCCATGTTAAGAAAATTTCATCGTAGGGACAATAATGACAATATCTGCTCAACTGTGCATAAAGGTCGCATCTAAAGCCAATTATAAAAAAAACTAAAAATATGTGAGAAGATTGGTTGGCACCAGCAGATACCATTTATTTTTGTGTACATTTGAGCCCATTTTGGTGCATATCCAAACCATATTAAGAAAATTTCATCGTAGGGAAAATAATGACAATGTCTGCTCAACTGTACATTAAGGTCGCAGCTAAAGCCATTTATACAAAAACAGAAAATTTGTGAGAAGATTGGTTGGCACCAGCAGATAGCATTTATTTTTGTCTACATAAGAGCCCATTTTGGTGCATAACCAACGGATATTAAAAATATTTCATCGTAGGGACAATAATGACAATATCTGCTCAACTGTACATTAAGGTCGCATCTAAAGCCATTTATACAAAAACAGAAAATTTGTGAGAAGATTGGTTGGCACCAGCAGATAGCATTTACTTTTGTCTACATAAGAGCCCATTTTGGTGCATAACCAACGAATATTAAAAATATTTCATCGTAGGGACAATAATGACAATATCTGCTCAACTGTATATTAAGGTCCCATCTAAAGCCAATTACACAAAAACTTAAAATCTGTGAGAAGATTGGTTGGCACCAGCAGATAGCATTTATTTTTGTGTACATTTGAGCCCATTTTGGTGCATATCCAAGCCATGTTAAGAAAATTTCATCGTAGGGAAAATAATGACAATGTCTGCTCAACTGTACATTAAGGTCCCATCTAAAGCCAATTAACCAAAAACTGAAAATCTGTGACAAGATTGGTTGGCACCAACAGATAGCATTTATTTTTGTCTACATTTGAGCCCATTTTGGTGCATATCCAAGCCATGTTAAGAAAATTTCATCGTAGGGACAATAATGACAATATCTGCTAAACTGTACATAAAGGTTGCATCTAAAGCCAATTATACAAAAACTAAAAATCTGTTAGAAGATTGGTCGACACCAGCAGATAGCATTTATTTGTGTGTACAGTTGAGCCCATTTTGGTGCATATCCAAGTCATATTAAAAATATTTCATCGTAGGGACAATAATGACAATATCTGCTCAACTGTACAATAAGGTCGCAGCTAAAGTCATTTATACAAAAACTAAAAATCTGTGAGAAGATTGGTTGGCACCAGCAGATAGCATTAATTTTTTTGTACATTTGATCCCATTTTGGTGCATATCCAAGTCATATTAAGAACATTTCATCGTAGGGACAATAATGACAATATCTGCTCAACTGTGCATTAAAGTCGCATCTAAAGCCAATTATACAAAAACTAAAGATATGTGAGAAGATTGGTTGGCACCAGCAGATAGCATTTATTTTTGTGTACATTTGAGCCCATTTTGGGGCATATCCAAGCCATGTTAAGAAAATTTCATCGTAGGGAAAATAATGACAATGTCTGCTCAACTGTATATCAAGGTCACATCTAAAGCCAATTACACAAAAACTTGAAATCTGTGACAAGTTTGGTTGGCACCAGCAGATAGCATTTATTTTTGTGTACATTTGAGCCCATTTTGGTGCATGTTCAAGCCATATTTAGCAAATTTCATCATAGGGAAAATAATGACAACATCTGCTCAACTGTACATAAAGGTCGCATTTTGAGCCAATTATACAAAAACTAAAAATCTGTGACAAGATTGGTTGGCACCAGCAGATAGCATTTATTTTTGTTTACATTTGAGCCCATTTTGGTGCATGTTCAAGCCATATTAAGAAAATTTCATCATAGGGAAAATAATGACAACATCTGCTCAACTGTACATTAAGGTCGCATCTAAAGCCAATTATAAAAAAACTAAAAATCGGTGACAAGATTGGATGGCACCAACAGATAGCATTTATTTTTGTCTACATTTGAGCCCATTTTGGTGCATATCCAAGCCATATTAAGAACATTTCATCGTAGGGAAAATAATGACAATGTCTGCTCAACTGTACATTAAGGTCACATCTAAAGCCAATTACACAAAAACTAAAAATCTGTGACAAGATTGGTTGGCACCAGCAGATAGCATTTATTTTTGTATACAGTTGAGCCCATTTTGGTGCATATCCAAACCATATTAAGAAAATTTCATCGTAGGGACAATAATGACAATATCTGCTCAACTGTACATTAAGGTCGCATCTAAAGCCAATTATACAAAAACTAAAAATCTGTGACAAGATTGGTTTGCACCAGCAGAAAGCATTTATTTTTGTATACAGTTGAGCCCATTTTGGTGCATATCCAAGCCATATTAAGAAAATTTCATCGTAGGGACAATAATGACAATATCTGCTCAACTGTACATTAAGGTCGCATCTAAAGCCAATTATACAAAAACTAAAAATCTGTGACAAGATTGGTTGGCACCAGCAGATAGCATTTATTTTTGTGTACATTTGAGCCCATTTTGGTGCATATCCAAGTCATATTAAGAAAATTTCATCGTAGGGACAATAACGACAATATCTGCTCAACTGTGCATTAAGGTCGCATCTAAAGCCAATTATACAAAAACTAAAAATCTGTGACAAGATTGGTTGGCACCAGCAGATAGCATTTATTTTTGTGTACATTTGAGCCCATTTTGGTGCATACTAAGTCATATTAAGAAAATTTCATCGTAGGGACAATAATGACAATATCTGCTCAACTGTACATTAAGGTCACATCTAAAGCCAATTACACAAAAACTAAAAATCTGTGACAAGATTGGTTGGCACCAGGAGATAGCATTTATTTTTGTGTACATTTGAGCCAATTTTTGGTGTATATCCAAGTCATATTAAGAAAATTTCATCTTAGGGACAACAATGACAATATCTGCTCAACTGTGCATTAAGGTCGCATTTAAAGCCAATTATACAAAAACTGAAAATCTGTGAGAAGATTGGTTGGCACCAGCAGATAGCATTTATTTTTGTCTACATTTGTGCCCATTTTGGGGCATATCCAAGCCATATTAAGAAAATTTCATCGTAGGGACAATAACGACAATATCTGATCAACTGTACATTAAGGTCACATCTAAAGCCAATTACATAAAAACTAAAAATCTGTGACAAGATTGGTTGACACCAGCAGATAGCATTCATTTTTGTGTACATTTGAGCCTATTTTGGTGCATATCTAAGCCATATTAAGAAAATTTCATCGTAGAGAAAATAATGACAATGTCTGCTCAACTGTACATTAAGGTCCCATCTATAGCCAATTACACAAAAACAAAAAATCTGTGACAAGATTGGTTGGCACCAGCAGATAGCATTTATTTTTTTGTACATTTGACCCCATTTTGGTGCATAACCCACGAATATTACAAATATTTCATCGTAGGGACAATAATGACAATATCTGCTAAACTGTACAATAAGGTCGCAGCTAAAGCCATTTATACAAAAACTGAAAATCTGTGAGAAGATTGGTTGGCACCAGCAGACAGCATTTATTTTTGTCTATATTCGAGCCCATTTTGGGGCATATCCAAGCCATTTTAAGAAAATTTCATCGTAGGGACAATAATGACAATATCTGCTCAACTGTACATTAAGGTCACATCTAAAGCCAATTATACAAAAACTAAAAATCTGTGAGAAGATTGGTTGGCACCAGCAGATAGCATTTATTTTTGTGTACATTTGACCCCATTTTGGTGCATGTTCAAGCCATATTAAGAAAACTTCATCGTAGGGACAATAATGACAATATCTGCTCAACTGTGCATTAAGGTCGCATCTAAAGCCAATTATACAACAACTGAAAATCTGTGAGAAGATTGGTTGGCACCAGCAGATAGCATTTATTTTTGTCTACATTTGTGCCCATTTTGGGGCATATCCAAGCCATATTAAGAAAATTTCATCGTAGGGACAATAACGACAATATCTGCTCAACTGTACATTAAGGTCGCATCTAAAGCCAGTTACAGACGGTTGCAAATATCTTTACCGGTACCTCCCGCGATCAAACTGCAATCTGATTGCAGTTGACCGCGATCAAACTGCAGTCGGACCGCGGTTGACCGCGATCAGATTGCAGTCAGACCGCGGTTGACCGCGATCAAACTGCAATCTGATTGCAGTTGACCGCGATCAGAATGCAGTCGGACCGCGGTTGACCGCGATCGGATTGCATTCTGATCGCGTTTGACCGTGGTCAATTCAGAATAGTTGAAAGAAGGAACATTTGATCTATAAAGCCCATCAGTTGATATAAAGAGGACAGTCAATTTGTACAGATATGTTTGTCGTCAGTTATAATTTGAAAACGCATAAACAATGTTATGGTTGATTTACATATGTATGGAAAAGGCATATGTTTTATGACCAAATAAAACATGTTAATTGTAAACACTAAACATGTAGTAGTTATATGCAACATCGGTATCACCGTTTCACTTGTTACGGCCAGAAGTGATTATCAGTAATCAATACAAATAATTTTCTTTTACTCAATTCGAATTGAATAAGACTAGGTTATGTGTTGTGAGGCGTGATTTTAATAATCATTATAGTATTTAAAAACTTGCGTAAGGTTTGACAAATCGTATTCTGGAATTAACATATAAAGGATATTTTAAAGGGACAGTAGTACGTTTTTTGGAGGAATATAAGCTGATGTCAGGAAAATGAAAATAAATGGTTCCAATTGAAAGACAAATATTTTAACTGAATGAAGCAGTAATGAATTAAATATATTTTGTAAAGTTCAGCCATTGGATTCTTGTTTTCTTACACAAAATGAGTTAAAGTTGTTCATACAAAAATGACCGCCAATGGTCTTTATGTGAAACTTTATAATTTATTTTCTTACAATGGATGATTGTGTAATACGATTTTTGACATTATCAACATAATACATAAATCATTAACATTCAATTATCAGTGACAAATTTATATTGTTTTTCTTCAAGAAAGAACGTGCTACTGCCACTTTAATATAAAGAATAATTCGTCTACAATTTCATCTGTTCACATTGGTTATTTGAGATGAGCAATATTTATTTCATTAAATTTTCAGTTTCTACTGATAATAAGAACTGTTGAGTAGACAAAGTGTAGGTTTTTCTATACATATTTCATGTAATGATATGTAATAGATTTGCGTGAATAATATTACAGTGAACATTAAACAAAAGTATTATTACGCAATGAGCAAGATATTTAACTGGGTGATATGGTAATAATCATTTGGTTTTTCAGAGACCCCATATTTAACTGTTTATAAGAAAGCCTATTGTTTTAACACTGATGAACAATCTATTCAATCTATAATCATACTTAAATGAAATTAATGACAATAACGGTATACGTTTAACCTGAAACGTGGGAATCTGAACAGGTTAAATTTTCAACTCCTTTTACAGATACTCATAACAAATACGTAAAATATCATAATCACACACGAAAAGCTTACACCAATATTTAGTCATACTATACTGGTTTTCAGATAACAATGGACAATGAACTAATTTTTCAATTACATTCAGTTCACGTGTATACACCTTTGAGTTGGTATCCAATTCCCTCAAGTTATTACAAATATTTCGGTCGATTATATGTAGGTGCTGATCCTGGTACTAATCATTACAATATTACAATCGATACGTGGTTTGAACCACTGCCAAAACGTATCTTCGACAAAAATTTAATTTAGAGCTGCAGCCCTCTTCCTCATTTGGCATACCCAACAACATGACACTTTTCATAAGGTATTCACTGATTTGATGTTTTAAACACATTATATTGTTCTTTTCATTTTTGATTTCATTGATTTGGTTTAAACATATTCATTTCATTAAAGATAAATGAATCGGTTTGGCCAACAAGTTATGCTAAGGCGATTCGAAGATATATTTGCAAAAATAATAATGGGTGACGTTCACTAACAGAACAACATAAAGTTTCATACGCTACATAAAATATATGGCAGAAAATTATACAGTATATTCATTGAGTTTGATATTTGTTTTTCATCCAGATTTGAGAAATATGAATTGAAGCGGCGTTGAAATAGATACTAAACTGTAGGAATGAGATACGCTAGCAATCCTTCTTGTCTCACACTATCATAACACATAATACATATACATACTAGTAATACAATATGTGCACTGGAATATATGTGTGTGTCGATCATTTTTATTGTCAAAATGGTGCCTCATTCTGTGTCAAAATGGTTTGATGAATTAGTGGCCAAGTAGTTATACCATATTCGAAATTAACCTGCTTGTTGGATGTTTATTACACACTTTGTTTCGCCATATCAGTCAGATCCCTTGAACTTGAACATTCGAGCGGCCATTTTAATGTGTGAACATTATGGAATACAATGTGGCCGCTCGAAGGGAAATCGGCTCACATGACGTAACCGAACATTGTGCATTCGTTTTAGAACTATTTTTAATGATACAAAGTATTATTACCCACACGGTTGGAAATAAGTGGTGACGTATTTTCAATATGAGCACTAGTGCACATATCAATTTTTCCTAGCAACGATTGTTGTAGCGCGAGTTCCCGTATTTTTTCGCCTGGGACGTCATAACACCATTGTTTGTGACGTCATCGTAGTCGGCCGTCGCAACGGAAGCGGCCCGTTTCTTGGATATTTTTAAGATGATAAAATGGAATAGAATCGGAAATAAAGAAATTATTACCCTCGGAGGTGTGTCATATGACTTTTACGAAACTCGTGCAAATTTGTGTATAACCCTCGCTCTCGCTCGGGTATTACAAAAATTCACGCTCGTTTCGTAAAAGTCATATGACACACTTCCTCGGGTAATAATCTCTATTTATTTAGCCATTGTTAACACGTATTTATCTTTTCGTAAGATCCCTTTATTTCAGTAAGAAAATCGTGCTTTAAATTGCCATGTGAGCATATTAATTACCGTAAATGAACTTTACATGTCAATCGTTAAGTTAAACATCCATTAACCTCAACTTTACCACTTTTCGATTTTTCAAAAAATGAAAAAGGAACTTGATTTTTGTTTAATTGTCAAATAAACACCTTTAATTGGCCTTTCATTAAGACAGCGTAATTATCGGCTGTGAAAAACCCACCTGGGTTAGGGGCCATAAAACTTGCGCAGTTGTGACACAATAAACATAGAAAGTAACGCATCATTAATTCAACTGATATACCGCCTAAATAATTGTTTAATTACCATAGATATCCCTTTTACACCAAATGCTTAGTAGTGTTACATCGTCAAATGATTTATCTAACTAAGTGGAATCATTTTCTGAAAATCGTTATTTATTGGGGTATTTCTGTGGTATTGTTACGATAGATGTATAGATAACGAGGCTGATTCTGTTAATGACGCCCGGTCACAAAAAGGGGGCGTGTGTAGTCATGCATTCACTGGTTTGTGGCCAGACAAGTCTAAGCGACCCATCAAAAGTGGCTTCCATTACCAAACTGAACAATTACAGCCTGATCCTTTGAATTTTCAAAACTGATTCTGTACCTATCCGTCGAATAACGCTTTGGTGATTTTGTGACGATCATTCGAAGTTTGACGAGCAAGAGACACTGGGAGAATCTAAGTTAATAAATGAAGTAGGCTACAGTACCGATCCGTCGAATGGATTTTTCTATCCTAAAACTATAAATTCGACGAAACGGTATGCGACTAACTGAACATATTTGAGTAGCGACCTTTGACGCACTATACAATATTGTAATCAGACTTTCATATATTCCAAAGAAATAGAAAAAAATATGTTTGTGGTTATTAGAACTTTCAAAAGAGTTTCCTTTCATTTTCGAGATGAAGACTTAGTGTTTCCGGGAGATTGGGGTGTTGGCACAATAATATAACAATCTAACAAACGACTGCAGGTGGTAATTATTCGTGCTGATAGATTGGTTGTGTAACCAAGTGAGACACAAATATTATGTGTGTCTGTTTGTCTGACATCGTGTACATACAACAGGTGTACATGTGTATGTCTCGGTGATTAGCTAGCTCCCTCGGTGAATCAGGATTTACTTAGAAGAGACAGACCGACGAGTTTATTCATGTGTCACTCGTCTCGTAGTTACATAACATCGGGATTGGTTGTAATTCTAGTGAACATTTCGGGAAAACATAAGAAATGATTGAATGTAAATATGTCATGAATTAACATTTGGCTGTATTAATTTCCTGTAAATGCTGCTATTGAACAATTGACACTGTTTCAATAACTGAATTTTAATATACCACTGTTTGTGTCGCTATGCTACATTACGGGTTCATGTTATTCAGAAACATCATTATCATCAAATTTAGGAATTATTAGATATCAGACTCTTGCTTTTTTATATCAAAAATCATTATTACATTATTTATATCTTTTTTTCAGTGGATAGTTTGTAATTTAATGCAAAAAAATAGAATAATTATAAGATAAGTCGTTAATGTCATTTTCTTACTATCATATATGTCTAACGTATTATGATAATCTCTTTCAACATCATAGATGACATTCTTGATTTAGGTTTTATCAAATATGAGAAGTGTTCAGTAAATCATTTTTGCCCAATACCAGAAACTGTCGTCGTTTAGTGTTTGCACAATTAATCCTGACACTAACTCATCCTTTTTAAAAAGTATATCAATGAATGATCGCCTGAGTTCAAAAGACATTATTTTTTATGGAAGCAGTCTTAATATATGACACAACATACAAGACACAGTGATGACGCCATTGTCACTCAATACATACCGACAAACTGGTCACCGGCGGTAACATAGAGTGATCATGTGATATACCACTTTCATCAGTGATTAGGAATGTGTATCCCTCATCAGTTCTTATCGTTAAGGAGGACTAAAATGGTCTATAGCCACTTTTGGGGATTCATGAAAAGGGGCTTGCAATTTGAATTATATTCAACTTTGAATTTTCGAAAGAACGACGGTAACCTGCCTAAATAAAGCTTTTCAAATACACTGCCTAATTAGCCGCGGCGAACAGAATCTGTGGTCACTGAAGCGTGTCACGAGCGTATCTACCTTCTATGACGCAAGAGAAGGGGAGTAGTTTCAACGTGTAATGACACCCTTTTCATCGTTCATTTTACATACAAATAGTTACAAAATACATTCAAGTTTTATTTATTCCGAAAGCATAGATATCCGACGGCTCAATAATAGTTTATTCAAGCTAATTTTTAGTTGTATAAACATGTCGCATTGTATATTTCAAAACCCTATAAATGACGCAACAAGGCTTCATCTTGATAAAATTTCATTGTTATATTGGCACCGTTGTGGCTAGACTTGTCTGTTTAAAGTGATAATCTGATGGTCTGTTTTTTGCTGAATCTTACATAACATACACTGACTGGTTTTTTTTACGGTGACAAATAACAAATTGTTTATATTTTCAGTGACCAAACCGAATATTTTCTAAAAAAGAATACCTAAATAATGTTACATTTTTGTGAGTTTACTGCAAAATAAAGATTTATTCTAAAAAGCCATTAGACGGTGGATAATTGTACCATGGTGATATGAATGGAAAGGAAAAGTGTGGACGGTTAAATGTTATTTATCATGATATCTTTATTTTTATGAAAAATATAGACGCCACAGTGAATAATCTATAGTACGTTATGATCAATATCCGTATTTTTACAACACATGTCAAGAATAGAATAATTAAACATACATTATTGTTACGGCAGTGATTGATATATTTATGATATATAAGGTTTCGATTCGTATTGAAAATGCACCAATGTTATATTTGGGATCATCACATTCCGCATAATGGTACAGTCACATCCATCAAAGCGAATCCGCAAACAAAATTGACTCACCGTTTTATAAAGTTCGAGTTTAGCGTATTTCTTAGATGTTAATGTAACTGCTTCTGTCATTTTTATAAATCAGAATTTAACACATAAATGGTTTAGGTTTTAAGGGGGTTTATCTCCGGACATTATGGTAGATACGCAAGTGGCGACAGGCCTGGTCACGCTCTAATGAGTTTTCAAAGTGTTCGCCTGGTAATTTCGGCTGCGCTCTAAAACCGCTCATTCCCATAGATAACGGTACTGGCAATAACGATCTATCATTCCTGGGAAAAATACATTACATAACCTCTTTAGCAATATCAGACAATAAATACCACCAATCCGGTCACCGGCGTTGATATGAAATGGGTATGTGATATACCGCTTTGATCGCTGAATAGGACTTTGATGTTTCCGACTTTGAATCTACAGATGTATGTGCGTTCAGATTGTACAGCCGAGCTGTAGGCGACGCTGAATAATGGATGTTTAACAGTGTTCTCCTCTCCCTCCCCCAATTAAATCAGTGCAGCAAAATGACACATCACACGTTAAAACATACTATTCTTCGATTCCTTTTTAATCTTCGTGAAACAATCGGGACTTTATGGCTTTTACATAACCGGAAGTCCTTTCTTGTGGTAATTTGTCTCCTAGAGCGAGACGGTAAGACAGCGAGATGTTGGGTAGTAAATCGGGTCAAGGGTTAATTAACGAAGTAATGGCGGCGGCCTTTGTATCAGGTATGTAGGCAAAGCAATACACAATAAAGAGGAAAATAGGGGCAATCTCCCACCCTAGAGTAAACGAGATGAAGCTGCTGAGTTCTCCAAATCAAGTTCAAATGTCCTTGAATGAAACGAACAGGGCCGATCAACAGAGAGAGAGAGAGAAAATAAGTCACGTGCTGGGTTACATAGAACATTTACAAATAGATAAAACAAATTAAAACAGTATTAGCATCTTATGAATTACATACATATATATTTTGCTAAAAACAAAAACATAAGAGCCAACCGTTGATATGAGGGTTATGAGAGACTACGACATATGAAATATAAATACAACAAAATTGACTATGAAATATATTTAACCTAACATAAAAAAGATTTTCCTTTTTCTGAAATAAATCTGCAACTTTTGGCAAAAATACATAAAAACTCTGGACTGAACATAATAAGGCTAGATTAAAAGGCACAAAATCTTGACAAATGTCCACATTAATAAATAAAATCTCTTGTCTATGGTATGTATACTGTGGACAATAGAACATGGTACTCAACTTTAACAGCGTAAAAACAAATATAAGACATATACTATTTCAGCTAATGGTAAATTAGTAAAACGTCTCGTTTTAACTCGTAACTCAAGTTACTGTCGACAATTGTATTCATGAGGATCGGGATTATCCATGCGTTAATCCTTCTAAGCCAATCGACTGTTCTCGATTAACTTCTTTGAGAGGCATGATATAAGTTGGAATGACAGTAATGCAGAGGAATATATCGATGACAACTTCTTTGTTCATTGCATGCGGCTTTTCAACACAGATTCTTGTAAACTTTGCATTCAATGACCAAAGAAGTTGTCATCCATATATTCCTCTGCATTATTCTCGATAAGTGGAGGTGACATTCACGCGGGATCGACAAGATTTTTGCCGATTTTTAATCCGCGTACTTAAATGGTTGATCCAACTTAAATTGTTGATCCCACGTGTATGAACCTGAGCCATTTTAAAGTACAAGACTTTTGACATACTGATAACTGGTAATTTGGCAGCAACACTGAATGACTCGACCAATAAACTACTTGTTAAACCTGTAAAAGATGAACGTTTTTGAAAAATCAATGCGGTATATGACACCATCGGTCAGAAGTCGCTGTTGTACATAAAAATTAATTCATAAACTTTTCTCTGACTGTTTCTATCGGGTGTTATCATAATTATAAACTTACCCGTGCAAACATAAACACTGTAATATTTACATTCATGACAGAATTACAAAATCTACATAGAGGTTGTCTCTTCTCATTAAAGGTATGCGACCCGGAAGGTGAAATTCTCAAAATTCTCAATTCGCATATAAATTAATGCACATATATCGGCAAAACTGATCACAGATAATTTAGACCATTAGACCATTAGACTTGATTTGATGGAAACATTTTATATTACTACTGCTACTGGTTGTACCGTTTAAGTTATGCCTTATCATACTGGCATGTGAGATTGTCACGATGATTGATAAGCCATCTTTATTTCCTCCAAATGTATTAAAAAAAAGGTCGTGCACACAAAGAATTAAAATGTACAGTTTTGAAAAAATATTTGAAAATGACAGTCATATACCAATAATACAACTTTCTCCCATTGTGTCCTGTCTAAATTACCCAGTGTTGTCCAAAAACTGAGAATATCATGATCAGTAATTATTCCTTCTTCCTATTGTCTCCAAAATTCAACAAAATCAAATATGATATCACGAATTATTTAACAATTTACATCTGTCATTAAAACTTGTGTATAACGTTATGACGTGTATTGGCATGGAGATTTTCACGATTTCATTCGGCCGTCTTAAAATTTAAACACCCACAAACTACAGAGAAGTCAAATGGCTTTCATAACACCATAAAGTGATATATCTCTCTTGTATGAATGAGGAATATAAGTAATGATGAGTTAACGATGTTCATAACTTCACACATACGCTACAAAATGTCGTAGCAAGGTACATTCAAATTACACTTTATGCAACAGGATATTATTTCATTTTTTAACCAGTGCAAAAAATCGCTATACGTTTTACGACAGTGTAGAAGGTAGACATGAAGTATCTGAACAAAGGAATAGTATGCGTTGTTAAAGTTTGAATAACAAATAACAAATCATGTAGTAAAATCAATTTGGACCGAATACGGCAGATTTGAGTTTCTCAATCTATTATGATTAAACTTATGCTGTACTGCCGACATGCAGACAATGTCTATAATCACTCTCAACCCTTGATCGGATCGACCGCAGTTTGACTGCAATCTATCACGGTTGATCGCGATCAGATTGCAGTCAGACCGCGGTTGACCGCAATCAAACTGCAATCTGATTGCAGTTGACCGCGATCAGATTGCAGTCAGACCGCGGTTGACCGCGATCAAACTGCAATCTGAATGCAGTTGATCGCGATCAGACTGCAATCAGACCGCGGTTTTCAGGTAACTAATTAAGCAAGGGTCTGAGCCCATTTTGGTGCATACTAAGTCATATTAAGAAAATTTCATCGTAGGGACAATAATGACAATATCTGCTCAACTGTGCATTAAGGTCACATCTAAAGCCAATTACACAAAAACTAAAAATCTGTGACAAGATTGGTTGGCACCAGCAGATAGCATTTATTTTTTTGTACATTTGAGCCCATTTTGGTGCATATCCAAGTCATATTAAGAAAATTTCATCGTTGGGATAATAACGACAATATCTGCTCAACTGTGCATTAAGGTCGCATCTAAAGCCAATTATACAAAAACTAAAAATCTGTGACAAGATTGGTTGGCACCAGCAGATAGCATTTATTTTTGTCTACATTTGTGCCCATTTTGGGGCATATCCAAGCCATATTAAGAAAATTTCATCGTAGGGACAATAATGACAATATCTGCTCAACTGTACATTAAGGTCACATCTAAAGCCAATTACACAAAAACTAAAAATCTGTGACAAGATTGGTTGGCACCAGCAGATAGCATTTAATTTTGTCTACATTTGACCCCATTTTGGTGCATGTTCAAGCCATATTAAGAAAATTTTATCATAGGGAAAATAATGACAACATCTGTTCAACTGTACATTAAGGTCGCATCTAAAGCCAATTATAAAAAAAACTAAAAATCTGTGAGAGGATTGGGTGGCACCAGCAGAGAGCATTTATTTTTGTGTACATTTCACCCCATTTTGGTGCATAACCAACGAATATTACAAACATTTCATCGTAGGGACAATAATGACAATATCTGCTCAACTGTGCATTAAGGTCGCATCTAAAGCCAATTATACAAAAACTGAAAATCTGTGACAAGATTGGTTGGCACCAGCAGATAGCATTCATTTTTGTCTACATTTGTGCCCATTTTGGGGCATATACAAGCCATATTAAGAACATTTCATCTTAGGGACAATAATGACAATATCTGCTCAACTGTGCATTAAGGTCCCATCTAAAGCTAATTATACAAAAAATGAAAATCTGTGACAAGATTGGTTGGCACCAGCAGATAGCATTTATTTTTGTCTACATTTGTGCCCATTTTGGGACATATCCAAGCCATATTAAGAAAATTTCATCGTAGGGAAATTAATGACAATATCTGCTCAACTGTACATTAAGGTCCCATCTAAAGCCAATTACACAAAAACTAAAAATCTGTGACAAGATTGGTTGGCACCAGCAGATAGCATTTATTTTTTTGTACATTTGAGCCCATTTTGGTGCATATCCAAGTCATATTAAGAAAATTTCATCTTAGGGACAATAATGACAATATCTGCTCAACTGTGCATTAAGGTCGCATCTAAAGCCAATTATACAAAAACTGAAAATCTGTGAGAAGATTGGTGGGCACCAGCAGATAGCATTTATTTTTGTCTACATTTGTGCCCATTTTGGGGCATATGCAAGTCATATTAAGAAAAGTTCATTGTAGGGACAATAATGACAATATCTGCTCAACTGTACATTAAGGTCACATCTAAAGCCAATTATAAAAAAACTAAAAATCTGTGACAAGATTGGTTGGCACCAGCAGATAGCATTTATTTTTGTGTATATTTGAGCCCATTTTGGTGCATATCCAAGCCATATTAAGAAAATTTCATCGTAGGGACAATAATGACAATATCTGCTCAACTGTACATTAAGGTCACATCTAAAGCCAATTATACAAAAACTAAAAATCTGTGACAAGATTGGTTGGCACAAGCAGATAGCATTTACTTTTGTGTACATTTGAGCCCATTTTGGGGCATATCCAAGCCATATTAAGAAAATTTCATCGTAGGGACAATAACGACAATATCTGCTCAACTGTACATTAAGGTCACATCTAAAGCCAATTATACAAAAACTAAAAATCTGTGACAAGATTGGTTGGCACCAGCAGATAGCATTTATTTGTTTCTACATTTGAGCCCATTTTGGTGCATACTAAGTCATATTAAGAAAATTTCATCGTAGGGACAATAATGACAATATATGCTCAACTGTACATTAAGGTCACATCTAAAGCCAATTATAAGAAAACGAAAAATCTGTGAGAAGATTGGTTGGCACCAGCAGATAGCATTTATTTTTGTGTACATTTGAGCCCATTTTGGTGCATGTTCAAGCCATATTAAGAAAATTACATCGTAGGGACAATAATGACAATATCTGCTCAACTGTACATTAAGGTCACATCTAAAGCTAATTATACAAAAACTAAAAATCTGTGACAAGATTGGATGGCACCAGCAGATAGCATTTATTTTTTTGTACATTTGAGCCCATTTTGGTGCATATCCAAGTCATATTAAGAAAATTTCATCGTAGGGACAATAATGACAATATCTGCAGAACTGTGCATTAAGGTCGCATCTAAAGCCAATTATACAAAAACTGAAAATCTGTGAGAAGATTGGTTGGCACCAGCAGATAGCATTCATTTTTGTCTACATTTGTGCTCATTTTGGGGCATATCCAAGCCATATTAAGAAAATTTCATCGTAGGGACAGTAATGACAATATCTGCTCAACTGTACATTAAGGTCACATCTAAAGCCAATTACACAAAAACTAAAAATATGTGACAAGATTGGTTGGCACCAGCAGATAGCATTTATTTGTTTGTACATTTGAGCCCATTTTGGTGCATACTAAGTCATATTAAGAAAATTTCATCTTAGGGACAATAATGACAATATCTGCTCAACTGTGCATTAAGGTCCCATCTAAAGCTAATTATACAAAAACTGAAAATCTGTGACAAGATTGGTTGGTACCAGCAGATAGCATTTATTTTTGTCTACATTTGTGCCCATTTTGGGGCATATCCAAGCCATATTAAGAAAATTTCATCGTAGGGACAATAATGACAATATCTGCTCAACTGTACATTAAGGTCCCATCTAAAGCCAATTACACAAAAACTAAAAATCTGTGACAAGTTTGGTTGGCCCCAGCAGATAGCATTCATTTTTTTGTACATTTGAGCCCATTTTGGTGCATATCCAAGTCATATTAAGAAAATTTCATCTTAGGGACAATAATGACAATATCTGCTCAACTGGGCCTTAAGGTCCCATCTAAAGCTAATTATACAAAAACTGAAAATCTGTGACAAGATTGGTTGGCACCAGCAGATAGCATTTATTTTTGTCTACATTAGTGCCCATTTTGGGGCATATCCAAGCCATATTAAGAACATTTCATCGTAGGGACAATAATGACAATATCTGCTCAACTGTACATTAAGGTCCCATCTAAAGCCAATTACACAAAAACTAAAAAACTGTGACAAGATTGGTTGGCACCAGCAGATAGCATTTATTTTTTTGTACATTTGAGCCCATTTTGGTGCATATCCAAGTCATATTAAGAAAATTTCATCTTAGGGACAATAATGACAATATTTGCTCAACTGTGCATTAATGTCGCATCTAAAGCCAATTATACAAAAACTAAAAATCTGTAAGAAGATTGGTTGGCACCAACAGATAGCATTTATTTTTGTCTACATTTGTGCCCATTGTGGGGCATATCCAATCCATATTAAGAACATTTCATCGTAGGGACAATAATGACAATATCTGCTCAACTGTACATTAAGGTCACATCTAAAGCCAATTATAAAAAAACTAAAAATCTGTGACAAGATTGGTTGGCACCAGCAGATAGCGGTACTCTGGAGAAGTATGGTGGTAACACTGGTAGGCCAGACTCAGGACTTTGAATTCGATTCTGCCCCTTACTGGTAGCCAGTGCAGAGATTGAAGAACTGGTGTTATGTGGACTCCGGAGGGAACTTTGTTTACTATTCGAGCAGCAGAATTTTGCACTTTTTGAAGTTTTGTTAGCAGATTTTCGGGAAGTCCATAGAATGTTGCATTACAGTAGTCTAACTTGGAAAGAACTAGAGAGCGGACAAGGGCATGAGTTGCTGTTGTAGTCTGGGAGTTTCTGATGCTGCTGATGTTTCGTAAGTGGAAATAACATGATTTGCAGACTTTATCTATATGAGTCTTCAAGGAGAGATCTGAGTCCAAGTGAAGTCCAAGATTTTTGACAGATTTTGAAAAAGGAATGACAGTGTTACACACTGTAATGGAGCTTGTCATGACATGATTCAGATTCCTCTTCGTGCCGACCAGCAGCGCCTCAGTCTTCGTCTCATTCAGTTTGAGCAAATGCGATGTCATCCAAGCTTTGACATCACCTGTACAATCTGATATTCGCTTGCACATGAGATCTGCGGTATTTGGAGTGCATGAATCGGACAACTGGGTGTCATCTGCGTAAAAGTGGTGACTGACTTCGTGGGTACTGATGACATCGCCAAGATCTCTGGTGTAAAGTGTAAACAACACTGGTCCCAGAACTGACCCTTGTGGTACTCCACAGGATAAAGGAGTTTTCCGTGACTTTTGATCTCTGATGATAACTGCCTGTAACAAGATTGGTTAGCACCAACAGATAGCATTTATGTTTGTCTACATTTGAGCCCATTTTGGGGCATATCCAAGCCATGTTAAGAAAATTTCATCCTAGGGACAATAATGACAATATCTGCTCAACTGTGCATTAAGGTCGCATCTAAAGCCAATTATAAAAAAAACTAAAAATAAGTGAGAAGATTGGTTGGCACCAGCAGATAGCATTTATTTTTGTGTACATTTGAGCCCATTTTGGTGCATATGCAAACCATATTAAGAAAATTTCATCATAGGGAAAATAATGACAATGTCTGCTCAACTGTACATTAAGGTCCCATCTAAAGCCAATTACACAAAAACTAAAAATCTGTGGCAAGTTTGGTTGGCACCAACAGATAGCATTTATTTTTGTCTACATTTGAGCCCATTTTGGGGCATATCCAAGCCATGTTAAGAAAATTTCATCGTAGGGACAATAATGACAATATCTGCTCAACTGTGCATTAAGGTCGCATCTAAAGCCAATTATAAAAAAAAATAAAAATATGTGAGAAGATTGGTTGGCACCAGCAGATAGCATTTATTTTTGTCTACATTTGAGCCCATTTTGGTGCATATCAAAACCATATTAAGAAAATTTCATCGTAGGGAAAATAATGACAATGTCTGCTCAACTGTACATTAAGGTCGCAGCTAAAGCCATTTATACAAAAACAGAAAATGTGTGAGAAGATTGGTTGGCACAAGCAGATAGCATTTATTTTTGTCTACATAAGAGCCCATTTTGGTGCATAACCAACGGATATTAAAAATATTTCATCGTAGGGACAATAATGACAATATCTGGTCAACTGTACATTAAGGTCGCATCTAAAGCCAATTATAAAAAAACTAAAAATATTTGAGAAGATTGGTTGGCACCAGCAGATAGCATTTATTTTTGTGTACATTTGAGCCCATTTTGGAGCATACTAAGTCATATTAAGAAAATTTCATCGTAGGGACAATAATGACAATATCTGCTCAACTGCACATTAAGGTCACATCTAAAGCCAATTATAAAAAAAACTAAAAATAAGTGAGAAGATTGGTTGGCACCAGCAGATAGCATTTATTTTTGTGTACATTTGAGCCCATTTTGGTGCATATGCAAACCATATTAAGAAAATTTCATCATAGGGAAAATAATGACAATGTCTGCTCAACTGTACATTAAGGTCCCATCTAAAGCCAATTACACAAAAACTAAAAATCTGTGGCAAGTTTGGTTGGCACCAACAGATAGCATTTATTTTTGTCTACATTTGAGCCCATTTTGGGGCAAATCCAAGCCATGTTAAGAAAATTTCATCGTAGGGACAATAATGACAATATCTGCTCAACTGTGCATTAAGGTCGCATCTAAAGCCAATTATAAAAAAAAATAAAAATATGTGAGAAGATTGGTTGGCACCAGCAGATAGCATTTATTTTTGTGTACATTTGAGCCCATTTTGGTGCATATCCAAACCATATTAAGAAAATTTCATCGTAGGGAAAATAATGACAATGTCTGCTCAACTGTACATTAAGGTCGCAGCTAAAGCCATTTATACAAAAACAGAAAATGTGTGAGAAGATTGGTTGGCACAAGCAGATAGCATTTATTTTTGTCTACATAAGAGCCCATTTTGGTGCATAACCAACGGATATTAAAAATATTTCATCGTAGGGACAATAATGACAATATCTGGTCAACTGTACATTAAGGTCGCATCTAAAGCCAATTATAAAAAAACTAAAAATATTTGAGAAGATTGGTTGGCACCAGCAGATAGCATTAATTTTTGTGTACATTTGAGCCCATTTTGGTGCATATCCAAACCATATTAAGAAAATTTCATCGTAGGGAGAATAATGACAATGTTTGCTCAACTGTACATTAAGGTCGCATCTAAAGCCATTTATACAAAAACAGAAAATTTGTGAGAAGATTGGTTGGCACCAGCAGATAGCATTTATTTTTGTCTACATAAGAGCCCATTTTGGTGCATAACCAACGAATATTAGAAATATTTCATCGTAGGGACAATAATGACAATATCTGCTCAACTGTATATTAAGGTCCCATCTAAAGCCAATTACACAAAAACTTAAAATCTGTGACAAGTTTGGTTGGCACCAGCAGATAGCATTTATTTTTGTGTACATTTGAGTCCATTTTGGTGCATGTTCAAGCCATATTAAGAAAATGTCATCATAGGGAAAATAATGACAACATCTGCTCAACTGTACATTAAGGTCGCATCTAAAGCCTATTATAAAAAAACTAAAAATCTGTGAGAAGATTGGTTGGCACCAGCAGATAGCATTTATTTTTGTGAACATTTGAGCCCATTTTGGTGCATATCCAAGACATATTAAGAAAATTTCATCGTATGGAAAATAATGACAATGTCTGCTCAACTGTACATTAAGGTCCCATCTAAAGCCAATTAACCAAAAACTGAAAATATGTGACAAGATTGGTTGGCACCAACAGATAGCATTTATTTTTGTCTACATTTGAGCCCATTTTGGTGCATATCCAAGCCATGTTAAGAAAATTTCATCGTAGGGACAATAATGACAATGTCTGCTAAACTGTACATAAAGGTTGCATCTAAAGCCAATTATACAAAACCTAAAAATCTGTTAGAAGATTGGTCGACACCGGCAGATAGCATTTATTTGTGTGTACAGTTGAGCCCATTTTGGTGCATATCCAAGTCATATTAAAAATATTTCATCGTAGGGACAATAATGACAATATCTGCTCAACTGTACAATAAGGTCGCAGCTAAAGTCATTTATACAAAAACTAAAAATCTGTGAGAAGATTGGTTGGCACCAGCAGATAGCATTTATTTTTTTGTACATTTGATCCCATTTTGGTGCATATCCAAGCCATGTTAAGAACATTTCATCGTAGGGACAATAATGACAATATCTGCTCAACTGTGCATTAAGGTCGCATCTAAAGCCAATTATACAAAAACTAAAGATATGTGAGAAGATTGGTTGGCACCAGCAGATAGCATTTATTTTTGTGTACATTTTAACCCATTTTGGGGCATATCCAAGCCATGTTAAGAAAATTTCATCGTAGGGAAAATAATGACAATGTCTGCTCAACTGTATATTAAGGTCCCATCTAAAGCCAATTACACAAAAACTTGAAATCAGTGACAAGTTTGGTTGGCACCAGCAGATAGCATTTATTTTTGTGTACATTTGAGCCCATTTTGGGGCATAACCAACGAATATTAAAAATATTTCATCGTAGGGACAATAATGACAATATCTGCTCAACTGTACAATAAGGTCGCAGCTAAAGTCATTTATACAAAAACTAAAAATCTGTGAGAAGATTGGTTGGCACAAGCAGATAGCATTTATTTTTTTGTACATTTGATCCCATTTTGGTGCATATCCAAGCCATGTTAAGAACATTTCATCGTAGGGACAATAATGACAATATCTGCTCAACTGTGCATTAAGGTCGCATCTAAAGCCAATTATACAAAAACTAAAGATATGTGAGAAGATTGGTTGGCACCAGCAGATAGCATTTATTTTTGTGTACATTTGAGCCCATTTTGGGGCATATCCAAGCCATGTTAAGAAAATTTCATCGTAGGGAAAATAATGACAATGTCTGCTCAACTGTATATTAAGGTCCCATCTAAAGCCAATTACACAAAAACTTGAAATCTGTGACAAGTTTGGTTGGCACCAGTAGATAGCATTTATTTTTGTGTACATTTGAGCCCATTTTGGTGCATGTTCAAGCCATATTTAGCAAATTTCATCATAGGGAAAATAATGACAACATCTGCTCAACTGTACATAAAGGTCGCATTTTGAGCCAATTATACAAAAACTAAAAATATGTGAGAAGATTGGTTGGCACCAGCAGATAGCATTTATTTTTGTTTACATTTGAACCTATTTTGGTGCATGTTCAAGCCATATTAAGAAAATTTCATCATAGGGAAAATAATGACAATGTCAGCTCAACTGTACATTAAGGTCCCATCTAAAGCCAATTATACAAAAACTAAAAATCTGTGACAAGATTGGTTGGCACCAACAGATAGCATTTATTTGTGTCTACATTTGAGCCCATTTTGGGGCATATCCAAGCCATGTTAAGAAAATTTCATCGTAGGGACAATAATGACAATATCTGCTCAACTGTGCATTAAGGTCGCATCTAAAGCCAATTATAAAAAAAACTAAAAATATGTGAGAAGATTGGTTGGCACCAGCAGATAGCATTTATTTTTGTGTACATTTGAGCCCATTTTGGTGCATATCCAAACCATATTAAGAAAATTTCATCGTAGGGAAAATAATGACAATATCTGCTCAACTGTACATTAAGGTCGCAGCTAAAGCCATTTATACAAAAACAGAAAATCTGTGAGAAGATTGGTTGGCACCAGCAGATAGCATTTATTTTTGTCTACATAAGAGCCCATTTTGATGCATAACCAACGAATATTAAAAATATTTCATCGTAGGGACAATAATGACAATATCTGCTCAACTGTACAATAAGGTCGCAGCTAAAGTCATTTATACAAAAACTGAAAATCTGTGAGAAAATTTGTTGGCACCAGCAGATAGCATTTATTTTTGTGTACATTTGAGCCCATTTTGGGGCACATCCAAGCCATATTAAGAAAATTTCATCGTAGGTACAATAATGACAACATCTGCTCAACTGTACATTAAGGTCACATCTAAAGCCAATTATACAAAAACTAAAAATCTGTGACAAGATTGGTTGGCACCAGCAGATAGCATTTATTTTTGTGTACATTTGAGCCCATTTCGGTGCATGTTCAAGCCATATTAAGAAAATTTCATCAGATGGAAAATAATGACAACATCTGCTCAACTGTACATTAAGGTCGCATCTAAAGCCAATTATAAAAAAACTAAAAATCGGTGACAAGATTGGTTGGCACCAGCAGATAGCATTTATTTTTGTGTACATTTGAGCCCATTTTGGTGCATATCCAAGCCAAATTAAGAACATTTCATCGTAGGGAAAATAATGACAATGTCTGCTCAACTGTACATTAAGGTCCCATCTAAAGCCAATTACACAAAAGCTAAAAATCTGTGACAAGATTGGTTGGCACAAGCAGATAGCATTTATTTTTGTATACAGTTGAGCCCATTTTGGTGCATATCCAAGCCATATTTAGAAAAGTTCATCGTAGGGACAATAATGACAATATCTGCTCAACTGTACATTAAGGTCGCATCTAAAGCCAATTATACAAAAACTAAAAATCTGTGACAAGATTGGTTTGCACCAGCAGATAGCATTTATTTTTGTGTATATTTGAGCCCATTTTGGTGCATGTTCAAGCCATATTTAGCAAATTTCATCATAGGGAATATAATGACAACATCTGCTCAACTGTACATTAAGGTCGCATCTAAAGCCTATTATAAAAAAACTAAAAATCTGTGAGAAGATTGGTTGGCACCAGCAGATAGCATTTATTTTTGTGTACATTTGAGCCCATTTTGGTGCATATCCAAGCCATATTAAGAAAATTTCATCATAGGGAAAATAATGACAACATCTGCTCAACTGTACATTAAGGTCGCATCTAAAGCCGATTATAAAAAAACTAAAAATCGGTGACAAGATTGGTTGGCACCAGCAGATAGCATTTATTTTTGTGTACATTTGAGCCCATTTTGGTGCATATCCAAGCCATATTAAGAAAATTTCATCATAGGGAAAATAATGACAATGTCTGCTCAACTGTACATTAAGGTCCCATCTAAAGCCAATTATACAAAAACTAAAAATATGTGAGAAGATTGGTTGGCACCAGCAGATAGCATTTATTTTTGTGTACATGTGAGCCCATGTTGGGGCATATCCAAGCCACATTAAGAAAATGTCATCGTAGGTACAATAATGACAACATCTGCTCAACTGTACATTAAGGTCACATCTAAAGCCAATTATACAAAAACTAAAAATCTGTGACAAGATTGGTTGGCACCAACAGATAGCATTTATTTTTATCTACATTTGAGCCCATTTTGGGGCATATCCAAGCCATGTTAAGAAAATTTCATCGTAGGGAAAATAATGACAATGTCTGCTCAACTGTATATTAAGGTCCCATCTAAAGCCAATTACACAAACACTTGAAATCTGTGACAAGTTTGGTTGGCACCAGCAGATAGCATTTATTTTTGTGTACATTTGAGCCCATTTTGGTGCATGTTCAAGCCATATTTAGCAAATTTCATCATAGGGAAAATAATGACAACATCTGCTCAACTGTACATTAAGGTCACATCTAAAGCCAATATACAAAAACTAAAAATCTGTGACAAGATTGGTTGGCACCAACAGATAGCATTTATTTTTATCTACATTTGAGCCCATTTTGGGGCATATCCAAGCCATGTTAAGAAAATTTCATCGTAGGGAAAATAATGACAATGTCTGCTCAACTGTATATTAAGGTCCCATCTTAAGCCAATTACACAAACACTTGAAATCTGTGACAAGTTTGGTTGGCACCAGCAGATAGCATTTATTTTTGTGTACATTTGAGCCCATTTTGGTGCATGTTCAAGCCATATTTAGCAAATTTCATCATAGGGAAAATAATGACAACATCTGCTCAACTGTACATAAAGGACGCATCTAAAGCCAATTATACAAAAACTAAAAATATGTGAGAAGATTGGTTGGCACCAGCAGATAGCATTTATTTTTGTTTACATTTGAGCCTATTTTGGTGCATGTTCAAGCCATATTAAGAAAATTTCATCATAGGGAAAATAATGACAACATCTGCTCAACTGTACATAAAGGTCGCATCTAAAGCCTATTATAAAAAAACTAAAAATCTGTGACAAGATTGGTTGGCACCAACAGATAGCATTTATTTTTATCTACATTTGAGCCCATTTTGGGGCATATCCAAGCCATGTTAAGAAAATTTCATCGTAGGGAAAATAATGACAATGTCTGCTCAACTGTATATTAAGGTCCCTTCTAAAGCCAATTACACAAACACTTGAAATCTGTGACAAGTTTGGTTGCCACCAGCAGATAGCATTTATTTTTGTGTACATTTGAGCCCATTTTGGTGCATGTTCAAGCCATATTTAGCAAATTTCATCATAGGGAAAATAATGACAACATCTGCTCAACTGTACATAAAGGACGCATCTAAAGCCAATTATACAAAAACTAAAAATATGTGAGAAGATTGGTTGGCACCAGCAGATAGCATTTATTTTTGTTTACATTTGAGCCTATTTTGGTGCATGTTCAAGCCATATTAAGAAAATTTCATCATAGGGAAAATAATGACAACATCTGCTCAACTGTACATAAAGGTCGCATCTAAAGCCTATTATAAAAAAACTAAAAATCTGTGAGAAGATTGGTTGGCACCAGCAGATAGCATTTATTTTTGTGTACATTTGAGCCCATTTTGGTGCATATCCAAGCCATATTAAGAAAATTTCATCGTAGGGAAAATAATGACAATGTCAGCTCAACTGTACATTAAGGTCCCATCTAAAGCCAATTTTACAAAAACTTGAAATCTGTAACAAGATTGGTTGGCACCAACAGATAACATTTATGTTTGTCTACATTTGAGCCCATTTTGGGGCATATCCAAGCCATGTTAAGAAAATTTCATCCTAGGGACAATAATGACAATATCTGCTCAACTGTGCATTAAGGTCGCATCTAAAGCCAATTATAAAAAAAACTACAAATATGTGAGAAGAGTGGTTGGCACCAACAGATAGCATTTATTTTTGTGTACATTTGAGCCCATTTTGGGGCATATCCAAGCCATGTTAAGAAAATTTCATCGTAGGGAAAATAATGACAATGTCTGATCAACTGTACATTAAGGTCACATCTAAAGCCAATTATACAAACACTTGAAATCTGTGACAAGTTTGGTTGGCACCAGCAGATAGCATTTATTTTTGTGTACATTTGAGCCCATTTTGGTGCATGTTCAAGCCATATTTAGCAAATTTCATCATAGGGAAAATAATGACAACATCTGCTCAACTGTACATTAAGGTCACATCTAAAGCCAATTATACAAAAACTAAAAATCTGTGACAAGTTGGTTGGCACCAACAGATAGCATTTATTTTTATCTACATTTGAGCCCATTTTGGGGCATATCCAAGCCATGTTAAGAAAATTTCATCATAGGGAAAATAATGACAACATCTGCTCAACTGTACATTAAGGTCACATCTAAAGCCAATTATACAAAAACTAAAAATCTGTGACAAGATTGGTTGGCACCAACAGATAGCATTTATTTTTATCTACATTTGAGCCCATTTTGGGGCATATCCAAGCCATATTAAGAACATTTCATCATAGGGAAAATAATGACAACATCTGCTCAACTGTACATAAAGGACGCATCTAAAGCCAATTATACAAAAACTAAAAATATGTGAGAAGATTGGTTGGCACCAGCAGATAGCATTTATTTTTGTTTACATTTGAGCCTATTTTGGTGCATGTTCAAGCCATATTAAGAAAATTTCATCATAGCGAAAATAATGACAACATCTGCTCAACTGT
The DNA here is from genome assembly GCA_916613615.1 of Steromphala cineraria. Taxonomy (NCBI): domain Eukaryota; kingdom Metazoa; phylum Mollusca; class Gastropoda; order Trochida; family Trochidae; genus Steromphala; species Steromphala cineraria. The sequence goes on from OU744730.1 coordinate 47,604,945, forward strand.
ACATAAAGGTCGCATCTAAAGCCTATTATAAAAAAACTAAAAATCTGTGACAAGATTGGTTGGCACCAGCAGATAGCATTTATTTTTGTGTACATTTGAGCCCATTTTGGTGCATATCCAAGCCATATTAAGAAAATTTCATCGTAGGGAAAATAATGACAATGTCAGCTCAACTGTACATTAAGGTCCCATCTAAAGCCAATTTTAAAACAACTTGAAATCTGTAACAAGATTGGTTGGCACCAACAGATAACATTTATGTTTGTCTACATTTGAGCCCATTTTGGGGCATATCCAAGCCATGTTAAGAAAATTTCATCCTAGGGACAATAATGACAATATCTGCTCAACTGTGCATTAAGGTCGCATCTAAAGCCAATTATAAAAAAAACTACAAATATGTGAGAAGATTGGTTGGCACCAGCAGATAGCATTTATTTTTGTGTACATTTGAGCCCATTTTGGGGCATATCCAAGCCATGTTAAGAAAATTTCATCGTAGGGAAAATAATGACAATGTCTGCTCAACTGTACAATAAGGTCGCAGCTAAAGTCATTTATACAAAAACTGAAAATCTGTGAGAAGATTGGTTGGCACCAGCAGATAACATTTATTTTTGTCTACATAAGAGCCCATTTTGGTGCATAACCAACGAATATTAAAAATATTTCATCGTAGGGACAATAATGACAATATCTGCTCAACTGTACAATAAGGTCGCAGCTAAAGTCATTTATAGAAAAACTGAAAATCTGTGAGAAGATTGGTTGGCACCAACAGATAGCATTTATTTTTATCTACATTTGAGCCCATTTTGGGGCATATCCAAGCCATGTTAAGAAAATTTCATCGTAGGGAAAATAATGACAATGTCTGCTCAACTGTATATTAAGGTCCCATCTAAAGCCAATTACACAAAAACTTAAAATCTGTGACAAGTTTGGTTGGCACCAGCAGATAGCATTTATTTTTGTGTACATTTGAGCCCATTTTGGTGCATGTTCAAGCCATATTAAGAAAATGTCATCATAGGGAAAATAATGACAACATCTGCTCAACTGTACATTAAGGTCGCATCTAAAGCCTATTATAAAAAAACTAAAAATCTGTGAGAAGATTGGTTGGCAGCAGCAGATAGCATTTATTTTTGTGTACATTTGAGCCCATTTTGGTGCATATCCAAGCCATATTAAGACAATTTCATCGTAGGGAAAATAATGACAATGTCAGCTCAACTGTACATTAAGGTCCCATCTAAAGCCAATTACACAATAACTAAAAATCTGTGGCAAGATTGGTTGGCACCAACAGATAGCATTTAGTTTTGTCTACATTTGAGCCCATTTTGGGGCATATCCAAGCCATGTTAAGAAAATTTCATCGTAGGGACAATAATGACAATATCTGCTCAACTGTGCATTAAGGTCGCATCTAAAGCCAATTATAAAAAAAACTAAAAATATGTGAGAAGATTGGTTGGCACCAGCAGATGGCATTTATTTTTGTGTACATTTGAGCCCATTTTGGTGCATATCCAAACCATATTAAGAAAATTTCATCGTAGGGAAAATAATGACAATGTCTGCTCAACTGTACATAAAGGTCGCAGCTAAAGCCATTTATACAAAAACAGAAAATTTGTGAGAAGATTGGTTGGCACCAGCAGATAGCATTTATTTTTGTCTACATAAGAGCCCATTTTGGTGCATAACCAACGGATATTAAAAATATTTCATCGTAGGGACAATAATGACAATATCTGCTCAACTGTACATTAAGGTCGCATCTAAAGCCATTTATACAAAAACAGAAAATTTGTGAGAAGATTGGTTGGCACCAGCAGATAGCATTTACTTTTGTCTACATAAGAGCCCATTTTGGTGCATAACCAACGAATATTAAAAATATTTCATCGTAGGGACAATAATGACAATATCTGCTCAACTGTATATTAAGGTCCCATCTAAAGCCAATTACACAAAAACTTAAAATCTGTGACAAGTTTGGTTGGCACCAGCAGATAGCATTTATTTTTGTGTACATTTGAGCCCATTTTGGTGCATGTTCAAGTCATATTAAGAAAATGTCATCATAGGGAAAATAATGACAACATCTGCTCAACTGTACATTAAGGTCCCATCTAAAGCCAATTAACCAAAAACTGAAAATCTGTGACAAGATTGGTTGGCACCAACAGATAGCATTTATTTTTGTCTACATTTGAGCCCATTTTGGTGCATATCCAAGCCATGTTAAGAAAATTTCATCGTAGAGACAATAATGACAATATCTGCTAAACTGTACATAAAGGTTGCATCTAAAGCCAATTATACAAAAACTAAAAATCTGTTAGAAGATTGGTCGACACCAGCAGATAGCATTTATTTGTGTGTACAGTTGAGCCCATTTTGGTGCATATCCAAGTCATATTAAAAATATTTCATCGTAGGGACAATAATGACAATATCTGCTCAACTGTACAATAAGGTCGCAGCTAAAGTCATTTATACAAAAACTAAAAATCTGTGAGAAGATTGGTTGGCACCAGCAGATAGCATTAATTTTTTTGTACATTTGATCTCATTTTGGTGCATATCCAAGCCATGTTAAGAACATTTCATCGTAGGGACAATAATGACAATATCTGCTCAACTGTGCATTAAGGTCGCATCTAAAGCCAATTATACAAAAACTAAAGATATGTGAGAAGATTGGTTGGCACCAGCAGACAGCATTTATTTTTGTGTACATTTGAGCCCATTTTGGTGCATAACCAACGAATATTAAAAATATTTCATCGTAGGGACAATAATGACAATATCTGCTCAACTGTACAATAAGGTCGCAGCTAAAGTCATTTATACAAAAACTAAAAATCTGTGAGAAGATTGGTTGGCACCAGCAGATAGCATTAATTTTTTTGTACATTTGATCCCATTTTGGTGCATATCCAAGCCATGTTAAGAACATTTCATCGTAGGGACAATAATGACAATATCTGCTCAACTGTGCATTAAGGTCGCATCTAAAGCCAATTATACAAAAACTAAAGATATGTGAGAAGATTGGTTGGCACCAGCAGATAGCATTTATTTTTGTGTACATTTGAGCCCATTTTGGGGCATATCCAAGCCATGTTAAGAAAATTTCATCGTAGGGAAAATAATGACAATGTCTGCTCAACTGTATATTAAGGTCCCATCTAAAGCCAATTACACAAAAACTTGAAATCTGTGACAAGTTTGGTTGGCACCAGCAGATAGCATTTATTTTTGTGTACATTTGAGCCCATTTTGGTGCATGTTAAAGCCATATTTAGCAAATTTCATCATAGGGAAAATAATGACAACATCTGCTCAACTGTACATAAAGGTCGCATTTTGAGCCAATTATACAAAAACTAAAAATATGTGAGAAGATTGGTTGGCACCAGCAGATAGCATTTATTTTTGTTTACATTTGAGCCTATTTTGGTGCATATTCAAGCCATATTAAGAACATTTCATCATAGGGAAAATAATGACAATGTCAGCTCAACTGTACATTAAGGTCCCATCTAAAGCCAATTATACAAAAACTAAAAATCTGTGACAAGATTGGTTGGCACCAACAGATAGCATTTATTTGTGTCTACATTTGAGCCCATTTTGGGGCATATCCAAGCCATGTTAAGAAAATTTCATCGTAGGGACAATAATGACAATATCTGCTCAACTGTGCATTAAGGTCGCATCTAAAGCCAATTATAAAAAAAACAAAAAATATGTGAGAAGATTGGTTGGCACCAGCAGATAGCATTTATTTTTGTGTACATTTGAGCCCATTTTGGTGCATATCCAAACCATATTAAGAAAATTTCATCGTAGGGAAAATAATGACAATATCTGCTCAACTGTACATTAAGGTCGCAGCTAAAGCCATTTATACAAAAACAGAAAATCTGTGAGAAGATTGGTTGGCACCAGCAGATAGCATTTATTTTTGTCTACATAAGAGCCCATTTTGATGCATAACCAACGAATATTAAAAATATTTCATCGTAGGGACAATAATGACAATATCTGCTCAACTGTACAATAAGGTCGCAGCTAAAGTCATTTATACAAAAACTGAAAATCTGTGAGAAAATTTGTTGGCACCAGCAGATAGCATTTATTTTTGTGTACATTTGAGCCCATTTTGGGGCACATCCAAGCCATATTAAGAAAATTTCATCGTAGGTACAATAATGACAACATCTGCTCAACTGTACATTAAGGTCACATCTAAAGCCAATTATACAAAATCTAAAAATCTGTGACAAGATTGGTTGGCACCAGCAGATAGCATTTATTTTTGTGTACATTTGAGCCCATTTTGGTGCATATCCAAGCCATATTAAGAAAATTTCATCATAGGGAAAATAATGACAACATCTGCTCAACTGTACATTAAGGTCGCATCTAAAGCCAATTATAAAAAAACTAAAAATCGGTGACAAGATTGGTTGGCACCAGCAGATAGCATTTATTTTTGTGTACATTTGAGCCCATTTTGGTGCATATCCAAGCCATATTAAGAACATTTCATCGTAGGGAAAATAATGACAATGTCTGCTCAACTGTACATTAAGGTCCCATCTAAAGCCAATTACACAAAAACTAAAAATCTGTGACAAGATTGGTTGGCACAAGCAGATAGCATTTATTTTTGTATACAGTTGAGCCCATTTTGGTGCATATCCAAGCCATATTTAGAAAAGTTCATCGTAGGGACAATAATGACAATATCTGCTCAACTGTACATTAAGGTCGCATCTAAAGCCAATTATACAAAAACTAAAAATCTGTGACAAGATTGGTTTGCACCAGCAGATAGCATTTATTTTTGTGTATATTTGAGCCCATTTTGTTGCATGTTCAAGCCATATTTAGCAAATTTCATCATAGGGAATATAATGACAACATCTGCTCAACTGTACATTAAGGTCGCATCTAAAGCCTATTATAAAAAAACTAAAAATCTGTGAGAAGATTGGTTGGCACCAGCAGATAGCATTTATTTTTGTGTACATTTGAGCCCATTTTGGTGCATATCCAAGCCATATTAAGAAAATTTCATCATAGGGAAAATAATGACAACATCTGCTCAACTGTACATTAAGGTCGCATCTAAAGCCGATTATAAAAAAACCTAAAAATCGGTGACAAGATTGGTTGGCACCAGCAGATAGCATTTATTTTTGTGTACATTTGAGCCCATTTTGGTGCATATCCAAGCCATATTAAGAAAATTTCATCATAGGGAAAATAATGACAATGTCTGCTCAACTGTACATTAAGGTCCCATCTAAAGCCAATTATACAAAAACTAAAAATCGGTGACAAGATTGGTTGGCACCAGCAGATAGCATTTATTTTTGTGTACATTTTTGCCCATTTTGGTGCATATCCAAGCCATATTAAGAAAATTTCATCGTAGGGAAAATAAGGACAATGTCAGCTCAACTGTATATTAAGGTCCCATCTAAAGCCAATTACACAAAAACTTAAAATCTGTGACAAGTTTGGTTGGCACCAGCAGATAGCATTTATTTTTGTGTACATTTGAGCCCATTTTGGTGCATGTTCAAGCCATATTAAGAACATTTCATCGTAGGGAAAATAATGACAATGTCTGCTCAACTGTACATTAAGGTCCCATCTAAAGCCAATTACACAAAAACTAAAAATCTGTGACAAGATTGGTTGGCACAAGCAGATAGCATTTATTTTTGTATACAGTTGAGCCCATTTTGGTGCATATCCAAGCCATATTTAGAAAAGTTCATCGTAGGGACAATAATGACAATATCTGCTCAACTGTACATTAAGGTCGCATCTAAAGCCAATTATACAAAAACTAAAAATCTGTGACAAGATTGGTTTGCACCAGCAGATAGCATTTATTTTTGTGTATATTTGAGCCCATTTTGGTGCATGTTCAAGCCATATTTAGCAAATTTCATCATAGGGAATATAATGACAACATCTGCTCAACTGTACATTAAGGTCGCATCTAAAGCCTATTATACAAAAACTAAAAATCTGTGAGAAGATTGGTTGGCACCAGCAGATAGCATTTATTTTTGTGTACATTTGAGCCCATTTTGGTGCATATCCAAGCCATATTAAGAAAATTTCATCATAGGGAAAATAATGACAACATCTGCTCAACTGTACATTAAGGTCGCATCTAAAGCCGATTATAAAAAAACTAAAAATCGGTGACAAGATTGGTTGGCACCAGCAGATAGCAATTATTTTTGTGTACATTTGAGCCCATTTTGGTGCATATCCAAGCCATATTAAGAAAATTTCATCATAGGGAAAATAATGACAATGTCTGCTCAACTGTACATTAAGGTCCCATCTAAAGCCAATTATACAAAAACTAAAAATCGGTGACAAGATTGGTTGGCACCAGCAGATAGCATTTATTTTTGTGTACATTTTTGCCCATTTTGGTGCATATCCAAGCCATATTAAGAAAATTTCATCGTAGGGAAAATAAGGACAATGTCTGATCAACTGTATATTAAGGTCCCATCTAAAGCCAATTACACAAAACTTAAAATCTGTGACAAGTTTGGTTGGCACCAGCAGATAGCATTTATTTTTGTGTACATTTGAGCCCATTTTGGTGCATGTTCAAGCCATATTTAGAAAATTTCATCATAGGGAAAATAATGACAACATCTGCTCAACTGTACATAAAGGTCGCATCCAAAGCCAATTATACAAAAACTAAAAATATGTGAGAAGATTGGTTGGCACCAGCAGATAGCATTTATTTTTGTGTACATGTGAGCCCATGTTGGGGCATATCCAAGCCATATTAAGAAAATTTCATCGTAGGTACAATAATGACAACATCTGCTCAACTGTACATTAAGGTCACATCTAAAGCCAATTATACAAAAACTAAAAATCTGTGACAAGATTGGTTGGCACCAACAGATAGCATTTATTTTTATCTACATTTGAGCCCATTTTGGGGCATATCCAAGCCATGTTAAGAAAATTTCATCGTAGGGAAAATAATGACAATGTCTGCTCAACTGTATATTAAGGTCCCATCTAAAGCCAATTACACAAACACTTGAAATCTGTGACAAGTTTGGTTGGCACCAGCAGATAGCATTTATTTTTGTGTACATTTGAGCCCATTTTGGTGCATGTTCAAGCCATATTTAGCAAATTTCATCATAGGGAAAATAATGACAACATCTGCTCAACTGTACATTAAGGTCACATCTAAAGCCAATTATACAAAAACTAAAAATCTGTGACAAGATTGGTTGGCACCAACAGATAGCATTTATTTTTATCTACATTTGAGCCCATTTTGGGGCATATCCAAGCCATGTTAAGAAAATTTCATCGTAGGGAAAATAATGACAACATCTGCTCAACTGTACATAAAGGTCGCATCTAAAGCCTATTATAAAAAAACTAAAAATCTGTGAGAAGATTGGTTGGCACCAGCAGATAGCATTTATTTTTGTGTACATTTGAGCCCATTTTGGTGCATATCGAAGCCATATTAAGAAAATTTCATCGTAGGGAAAATAATGACAATGTCAGCTCAACTGTACATTAAGGTCCCATCTAAAGCCAATTTTACAAAAACTTGAAATCTGTAACAAGATTGGTTGGCACCAACAGATAACATTTATGTTTGTCTACATTTGAGCCCATTTTGGGGCATATCCAAGCCATGTTAAGAAAATTTCATCCTAGGGACAATAATGACAATATCTGCTCAACTGTGCATTAAGGTCGCATCTAAAGCCAATTATAAAAAAAACTACAAATATGTGAGAAGATTGGTTGGCACCAGCAGATAGCATTTATTTTTGTGTACATTTGAGCCCATTTTGGTGCATATGCAAACCATATTAAGAAAATGTCATCGTAGGGAAAATAATGACAATGTCTGCTCAACTGTACAATAAGGTCGCAGCTAAAGTCATTTATACAAAAACTGAAAATCTGTGAGAAGATTGGTTGGCACCAGCAGATAGCATTTATTTTTGTCTACATAAGAGCCCATTTTGGTGCATAACCAACGAATATTAAAAATATTTCATCGTAGGGACAATAATGACAATATCTGCTCAACTGTACAATAAGGTCGCAGCTAAAGTCATTTATACAAAAACTGAAAATCTGTGAGAAGATTGGTTGGCACCAACAGATAGCATTTATTTTTATCTACATTTGAGCCCATTTTGGGGCATATCCAAGCCATGTTAAGACAATTTCATCGTAGGGAAAATAATGACAATGTCTGCTCAACTGTATATTAAGGTCCCATCTAAAGCCAATTACACAAAAACTTAAAATCTGTGACAAGTTTGGTTGGCACCAGCAGATAGCATTTATTTTTGTGTACATTTGAGCCCATTTTGGTGCATGTTCAAGCCATATTAAGAAAATGTCATCATAGGGAAAATAATGACAACATCTGCTCAACTGTACATTAAGGTCGCATCTAAAGCCTATTATAAAAAAACTAAACATCTGTGAGAAGATTGGTTGGCAGCAGCAGATAGCATTTATTTTTGTGTACATTTGAGCCCATTTTGGTGCATATCCAAGCCATATTAAGACAATTTCACCGTAGGGAAAATAATGACAATGTCAGCTCAACTGTACATTAAGGTCCCATCTAAAGCCAATTACACAAAAACTAAAAATCTGTGGCAAGATTGGTTGGCACCAACAGATAGCATTTAGTTTTGTCTACATTTGAACCCATTTTGGGGCATATCCAAGCCATGTTAAGAAAATTTCATCGTAGGGACAATAATGACAATATCTGCTCAACTGTGCATTAAGGTCGCATCTAAAGCCAATTATAAAAAAAACTACAAATATGTGAGAAGATTGGTTGGCACCAGCAGATAGCATTTATTTTTGTGTACATTTGAGCCCATTTTGGTGCATATCCAAACCATATTAAGAAAATTTCATAGTAGGGAAAATAATGACAATGTCTGCTCAACTGTACATTAAGGTCGCAGCTAAAGCCATTTATACAAAAACAGAAAATTTGTGAGAAGATTGGTTGGCACCAGCAGATAGCATTTATTTTTGTCTACATAAGAGCCCATTTTGGTGCATAACCAACGGATATTAAAAATATTTCATCGTAGGGACAATAATGACAATATCTGCTCAACTGTACATTAAGGTCGCATCTAAAGCCATTTATACAAAAACAGAAAATTTGTGAGAAGATTGGTTGGCACCAGCAGATAGCATTTACTTTTGTCTACATAAGAGCCCATTTTGGTGCATAACCAACGAATATTAAAAATATTTCATCGTAGGGACAATAATGACAATATCTGCTCAACTGTATATTAAGGTCCCATCTAAAGCCAATTACACAAAAACTTAAAATCTGTGACAAGTTTGGTTGGCACCAGCAGATAGCATTTATTTTTGTGTACATTTGAGCCCATTTTGGTGCATGTTCAAGCCATATTAAGAAAATGTCATCATAGGGAAAATAATGACAACATCTGCTCAACTGTACATTAAGGTCGCATCTAAAGCCTATTATAAAAAAACTAAAAATCTGTGAGAAGATTGGTTGGCACCAGCAGATAGCATTTATTTGTGTGTACATTTGAGCCCATTTTGGTGCATATCCAAGCCATATTAAGAAAATTTCATCGTAGGGAAAATAATGACAATGTCTGCTCAACTGTACATTAAGGTCCCATCTAAAGCCAATTAACCAAAAACTGAAAATCTGTGACAAGATTGGTTGGCACCAACAGATAGCATTTATTTTTGTCTACATTTGAGCCCATTTTTGTGCATATCCAAGCCATGTTAAGAAAATTTCATCGTAGGGACAATAATGACAATATCTGCTAAACTGTACATAAAGGTTGCATCTAAAGCCAATTATACAAAAACTAAAAATCTGTTAGAAGATTGGTCGACACCAGCAGATAGCATTTATTTGTGTGTACAGTTGAGCCCATTTTGGTGCATATCCAAGTCATATTAAAAATATTTCATCGTAGGGACAATAATGACAATATCTGCTCAACTGTACAATAAGGTCGCAGCCAAAGTCATTTATACAAAAACTAAAAATCTGTGAGAAGATTGGTTGGCACCAGCAGATAGCATTAATTTTTTTGTACATTTGATCCCATTTTGGTGCATATCCAAGTCATATTAAGAACATTTCATCGTAGGGACAATAATGACAATATCTGCTCAACTGTGCATTAAGGTCGCATCTAAAGCCAATTATACAAAAACTAAAGATATGTGAGAAGATTGGTTGGCACCAGCAGATAGCATTTATTTTTGTGTACATTTGAGCCCATTTTGGTGCATGTTCAAGCCATATTTAGCAAATTTCATCATAGGGAAAATAATGACAACATCTGCTCAACTGTACATAAAGGACGCATCTAAAGCCAATTATACAAAAACTAAAAATATGTGAGAAGATTGGTTGGCACCAGCAGATAGCATTTATTTTTGTTTACATTTGAGCCTATTTTGGTGCATGTTCAAGCCATATTAAGAAAATTTCATCATAGGGACAATAATGACAATATCTGCTCAACTGTGCATTAAGGTCGCATCTAAAGCCAATTATAAAAAAAACTACAAATATGTGAGAAGATTGGTTGGCACCAGCAGATAGCATTTATTTTTGTGTACATTTGAGCCCATTTTGGTGCATATGCAAACCATATTAAAAAAATTTCATCGTAGGGAAAATAATGACAATGTCAGCTCAACTGTACATTAAGGTCCCATCTAAAGCCAATTTTACAAAAACTTGAAATCTGTAACAAGATTGGTTGGCACCAACAGATAACATTTATGTTTGTCTACATTTGAGCCCATTTTGGGGCATATCCAAGCCATGTTAAGAAAATTTCATCCTAGGGACAATAATGACAATATCTGCTCAACTGTGCATTAAGGTCCCATCTAAAGCCAATTATAAAAAAAACTACAAATATGTGAGAAGATTGGTTGGCACCAGCAGATAGCATTTATTTTTGTGTACATTTGAGCCCATTTTGGTGCATATGCAAACCATATTAAGAAAATTTCATCGTAGGGAAAATAATGACAATGTCTGCTCAACTGTACAATAAGGTCGCAGCTAAAGTCATTTATACAAAAACTGAAAATCTGTGAGAAGATTGGTTGGCACCAGCAGATAGCATTTATTTTTGTCTACATAAGAGCCCATTTTGGTGTATAACCAACGAATATTAAAAATATTTCATCGTAGGGACAATAATGACAATATCTGCTCAACTGTACAATAAGGTCGCAGCTAAAGTCCTTTATGCAAAAACTGAAAATCTGTGAGAAGATTGGTTGGCACCAACAGATAGCATTTATTTTTATCTACATTTGAGCCCATTTTGGGGCATATCCAAGCCATGTTAAGAAAATTTCATCGTAGGGAAAATAATGACAATGTCTGCTCAACTGTATATTAAGGTCCCATCTAAAGCCAATTTCACAAAAACTTAAAATCTGTGACAAGTTTGGTTGGCACCAGCAGATAGCATTTATATTTGTGTACATTTGAGCCCATTTTGGTGCATGTTCAAGCCATATTAAGAAAATGTCATCATAGGGAAAATAATGACAACATCTGCTCAACTGTACATTAAGGTCGCATCTAAAGCCTATTATAAAAACACTAAAAATCTGTGAGAAGATTGGTTGGCACCAGCAGATAGCATTTATTTTTGTGTACATTTGAGCCCATTTTGGTGCATATCCAAGCCATATTAAGAAAATTTCATCGTAGGGAAAATAATGACAATGTCAGCTCAACTGTACATTAAGGTCCCATCTAAAGCCAACTACACAAAAACTAAAAATCTGTGGCAAGATTGGTTGGCACCAACAGATAGCATTTAGTTTTGTCTTCATTTGAGCCCATTTTGGGGCATATCCAAGCCATGTTAAGAAAATTTCATCGTAGGGACAATAATGACAATATCTGCTCAACTGTGCATAAAGGTCGCATCTAAAGCCAATTATAAAAAAAACTAAAAATATGTGAGAAGATTGGTTGGCACCAGCAGATACCATTTATTTTTGTGTACATTTGAGCCCATTTTGGTGCATATCCAAACCATATTAAGAAAATTTCATCGTAGGGAAAATAATGACAATGTCTGCTCAACTGTACATTAAGGTCGCAGCTAAAGCCATTTATACAAAAACAGAAAATTTGTGAGAAGATTGGTTGGCACCAGCAGATAGCATTTATTTTTGTCTACATAAGAGCCCATTTTGGTGCATAACCAACGGATATTAAAAATATTTCATCGTAGGGACAATAATGACAATATCTGCTCAACTGTACATTAAGGTCGCATCTAAAGCCATTTATACAAAAACAGAAAATTTGTGAGAAGATTGGTTGGCACCAGCAGATAGCATTTACTTTTGTCTACATAAGAGCCCATTTTGGTGCATAACCAACGAATATTAAAAATATTTCATCGTAGGGACAATAATGACAATATCTGCTCAACTGTATATTAAGGTCCCATCTAAAGCCAATTACACAAAAACTTAAAATCTGTGAGAAGATTGGTTGGCACCAGCAGATAGCATTTATTTTTGTGTACATTTGAGCCCATTTTGGTGCATATCCAAGCCATGTTAAGAAAATTTCATCGTAGGGAAAATAATGACAATGTCTGCTCAACTGTACATTAAGGTCCCATCTAAAGCCAATTAACCAAAAACTGAAAATCTGTGACAAGATTGGTTGGCACCAACAGATAGCATTTATTTTTGTCTACATTTGAGCCCATTTTGGTGCATATCCAAGCCATGTTAAGAAAATTTCATCGTAGGGACAATAATGACAATATCTGCTAAACTGTACATAAAGGTTGCATCTAAAGCCAATTATACAAAAACTAAAAATCTGTTAGAAGATTGGTCGACACCAGCAGATAGCATTTATTTGTGTGTACAGTTGAGCCCATTTTGGTGCATATCCAAGTCATATTAAAAATATTTCATCGTAGGGACAATAATGACAATATCTGCTCAACTGTACAATAAGGTCGCAGCTAAAGTCATTTATACAAAAACTAAAAATCTGTGAGAAGATTGGTTGGCACCAGCAGATAGCATTAATTTTTTTGTACATTTGATCCCATTTTGGTGCATATCCAAGTCATATTAAGAACATTTCATCGTAGGGACAATAATGACAATATCTGCTCAACTGTGCATTAAAGTCGCATCTAAAGCCAATTATACAAAAACTAAAGATATGTGAGAAGATTGGTTGGCACCAGCAGATAGCATTTATTTTTGTGTACATTTGAGCCCATTTTGGGGCATATCCAAGCCATGTTAAGAAAATTTCATCGTAGGGAAAATAATGACAATGTCTGCTCAACTGTATATCAAGGTCACATCTAAAGCCAATTACACAAAAACTTGAAATCTGTGACAAGTTTGGTTGGCACCAGCAGATAGCATTTATTTTTGTGTACATTTGAGCCCATTTTGGTGCATGTTCAAGCCATATTTAGCAAATTTCATCATAGGGAAAATAATGACAACATCTGCTCAACTGTACATAAAGGTCGCATTTTGAGCCAATTATACAAAAACTAAAAATCTGTGACAAGATTGGTTGGCACCAGCAGATAGCATTTATTTTTGTTTACATTTGAGCCCATTTTGGTGCATGTTCAAGCCATATTAAGAAAATTTCATCATAGGGAAAATAATGACAACATCTGCTCAACTGTACATTAAGGTCGCATCTAAAGCCAATTATAAAAAAACTAAAAATCGGTGACAAGATTGGATGGCACCAACAGATAGCATTTATTTTTGTCTACATTTGAGCCCATTTTGGTGCATATCCAAGCCATATTAAGAACATTTCATCGTAGGGAAAATAATGACAATGTCTGCTCAACTGTACATTAAGGTCACATCTAAAGCCAATTACACAAAAACTAAAAATCTGTGACAAGATTGGTTGGCACCAGCAGATAGCATTTATTTTTGTATACAGTTGAGCCCATTTTGGTGCATATCCAAACCATATTAAGAAAATTTCATCGTAGGGACAATAATGACAATATCTGCTCAACTGTACATTAAGGTCGCATCTAAAGCCAATTATACAAAAACTAAAAATCTGTGACAAGATTGGTTTGCACCAGCAGAAAGCATTTATTTTTGTATACAGTTGAGCCCATTTTGGTGCATATCCAAGCCATATTAAGAAAATTTCATCGTAGGGACAATAATGACAATATCTGCTCAACTGTACATTAAGGTCGCATCTAAAGCCAATTATACAAAAACTAAAAATCTGTGACAAGATTGGTTTGCACCAGCAGATAGCATTTATTTTTGTGTACATTTGAGCCCATTTTGGTGCATGTTCAAGCCATATTTAGCAAATTTCATCATAGGGAAAATAATGACAACATCTGCTCAACTGTACATTAAGGTCGCATCTAAAGCCTATTATAAAAAAACTAAAAATCTGTGACAAGATTGGTTGGCACCAGCAGATAGCATTTATTTTTGTGTACATTTGAGCCCATTTTGGTGCATATCCAAGCCATATTAAGAAAATTTCATCGTAGGGAAAATAATGACAACATCTGCTCAACTGTACATTAAGGTCGCATCTAAAGCCAATTATAAAAAAACTAAAAATCGGTGACAAGATTGGTTGGCACCAGCAGATAGCATTTATTTTTATATACAGTTGAGCCCATTTTGGTGCATATCCAAGCCATATTAAGAAAATTTCATCGTAGGGAAAATAATGACAATGTCTGCTCAACTGTACATTAAGGTCACATCTAAAGCCAATTACACAAAAACTAAAAATCTGTGACAAGATTGGTTGGCACCAGCAGATAGCATTTATTTTTGTATACAGTTGAGCCCATTTTGGTGCATATCCAAACCATATTAAGAAAATTTCATCGTAGGGACAATAATGACAATATCTGCTCAACTGTACATTAAGGTCGCATCTAAAGCCAATTATACAAAAACTAAAAATCTGTGACAAGATTGGTTTGCACCAGCAGAAAGCATTTATTTTTGTATACAGTTGAGCCCATTTTGGTGCATATCCAAGCCATATTAAGAAAATTTCATCGTAGGGACAATAATGACAATATTTGCTCAACTGTACATTAAGGTCGCATCTAAAGCCAATTATACAAAAACTAAAAATCTGTGACAAGATTGGTTTGCACCAGCAGATAGCATTTATTTTTGTGTACATTTGAGCCCATTTTGGTGCATGTTCAAGCCATATTTAGCAAATTTCATCATAGGGAAAATAATGACAACATCTGCTCAACTGTACATTAAGGTCGCATCTAAAGCCTATTATAAAAAAACTAAAAATCTGTGACAAGATTGGTTGGCACCAGCAGATAGCATTTATTTTTGTGTACATTTGAGCCCATTTTGGTGCATATCCAAGCCATATTAAGAAAATTTCATCGTAGGGAAAATAATGACAACATCTGCTCAACTGTACATTAAGGTCGCATCTAAAGCCGATTATAAAAAAACTAAAAATCGGTGACAAGTTTGGTTGGCACCAGCAGATAGCATTTATTTTTATATACAGTTGAGCCCATTTTGGTGCATATACAAGCCATATTAAGAAAATTTCATCGTAAGGACAATAATGACAATATCTGCTCAACTGTACATTAAGGTCGCATCTAAAGCCAATTATACAAAAACTAAAAATCTGTGACAAGATTGGTTTGCACCAGCAGATAGCATTTATTTTTGTATACATTTGAGCCCATTTTGGTGCATATCCAAGCCATATTAAGAAAATTTCATCGTAGGGACAATTATGACAATATCTGCTCAACTGTACATTAAGGTCGCATCTAAAGCCAATTATACAAAAACTAAAAATCTGTGACAAGTGTGGTTTGCACCAGCAGATAGCATTTATTTTTGTGTACATTTGAGCCCATTTTGGTGCATGTTCAAGCCATATTTAGCAAATTTCATCATAGGGAAAATAATGACATCATCTGCTCAACTGTACATTAAGGTCGCATCTAAAGCCTATTATAAAAAAACTAAAAATCTGTGAGAAGATTGGTTGGCACCAGCAGATAGCATTTATTTTTGTGTACATTTGAGCCCATTTTGGTGCATATCCAAGCCATATTAAGAAAATTTCATCATAGGGAAAATAATGACAACATCTGCTCAACTGTACATTAAGGTCGCATCTAAAGCCAATTACACAAAAACTTGAAATCTGTGACAAGTGTGGTTGGCACCAGCAGATAGCATTTATTTTTGTGTACATTTGAGCCCATTTTGGTGCATGTTCAAGCTATATTTAAAAAATGTCATCATATGGAAAATAATGACAACATCTGCTCAACTGTACATAAAGGTCGCATCTAAAGCCAATTATACAAACACTAGAAATCTGTAAGAAGATTGGTCGGCACAAGCAGATAGCATTTATTTGTGTGTACATTTGAGCCCATTTTGGTGCATATCCAAGTCATATTAAGAAAATTTCATCGTAGGGACAATAATGGCAATATCTGCTCAACTGTGCATGAAGGTCGCATCTAAAGCCAATAATACAAAAACAGAAAATTTGTGAGAAGATTGGTTGGCACCAGCAGATAGCATTTATTTTTGTCTACATAAGAGCCCATTTTGGTGCATAACCAACGAATATTAAAAATATTTCATCGTAGGGACAATAATGACAATATCTGCTCAACTGTACAATAAGGTCGCAGCAAAAGTCATTTATACAAAAACTGAAAATCTGTGAGAAGATTGGTTAGCACCAGCAGATATCATTTACTTTTGTGTACATTTGAGCCCATTTTGGTGCATGTTCAAGCCATATTTAGAAAATGTCATCATATGGAAAATAATGACAACATCTGCTCAACTGTACATTAAGGTCGCATCTAAAGCCATTTATACAAAAACAGAAAATCTGTGAGAAGATTGGTTTGCACCAGCAGATAGCATTTATTTTTGTCCACATAAGAGCCCATTTTGGTGCATAACCAACGAATATTAAAAATATTTCATCGTAGGGACAATAATGACAATATCTGCTCAACTGTACAATAAGGTCGCAGCTAAAGCCATTTATACAAAAACTAAAAATCTGAGAAGATTGGTTGGCACCAGCAGATAGCATTCATTTTTGTGTACATTTGAGCCCATTTTGGTACATATCCAAGCCATATTAAGAAAATTTCATCGTAGGGAAAATAATGACAATGTCTGCTCAACTGTATATTAAGATCCCATCTAAAGCCAATTACACAAAAACTTGAAATCTGTGACAAGTGTGGTTGGCAATAGCAGATAGCATTTATTTTTGTGTACATTTGAGCCCACTTTGGTGCATGTTCAAGCCATATTAAAAAAATTTCATCATAGGGAAAATAATGACAACATCTGCTCAACTGTACATAAAGGTCGCATCTAAAGCCAATTATACAAAAACTAAAAATCTGTAAGAAGATTGGTCGGCACCAGCAGATAGCATTTATTTTTGTGTACAGTTGAGCCCAATTTGGTGCATATCCAAGTCATATTTAGCAAATTTCATCATAGGGAAAATAATGACAACATCTGCTCAACTGTACATTAAGGTCGCATCTAAAGCCATTTATACAAAAACAGAAAATCTGTGAGAAGATTGGTTTGCACCAGCAGATAGCATTTATTTTTGTCCACATAAGAGCCCATTTTGGTGCATAACCAACGAATATTAATTAATATTTCAATTTGGTGCACATCCAAGTCATATTAAGAAAATTTCATCGTAGGGACAATAATGGCAATATCTGCTCAACTGTACATTAAGTCGCATCTAAAGCCAATTATAAAAAAAGTAAAAATCGGTGACAAGATTGGTTGGCACCAGCAGATAGCATTTATTTTTGTATACAGTTGAGCCCATTTTGGTGCATATCCAAGCCATATTAAGAAAATTTCATCGTAGGGACAATAATGACAATATCTGCTCAACTGTACATTAAGGTCGCATCTAAAGCCAATTATACAAAAACTAAAAATCTGTGAGAAGATTGGTTTGCACCAGCAGATAGCATTTATTTTTGTGTACATTTGAGCCCATGTTGGTGCATGTTCAAGCCATATTTAGCAAATTTCATCATAGGGAAAATAATGACATCATCTGCTCAACTGTACATTAAGGTCGCATCTAAAGCCTATTATAAAAAAACTAAAAATCTGTGACAAGATTGGTTGGCACCAGCAGATAGCATTTATTTTTGTGTACATTTGAGCCCATTTTGGTGCATATCCAAGCCATATTAAGAAAATTTCATCATAGGGAAAATAATGACAACATCTGCTCAACTGTACATTAAGGTCGCATCTAAAGCCAATTACACAAAAACTTGAAATCTGTGACAAGTGTGGTTGGCACCAGCAGATAGCGTTTATTTTTGTGTACATTTGAGCCCATTTTGGTGCATATCCAAGCCATATTAAAAAAATTTCATCATAGGGAAAATAATGACAACATCTGCTCAACTGTACATAAAGGTCGTATCTAAAGCCAATTATACAAAAACTAAAAATCTGTAAGAAGATTGGTCGGCACAAGCAGATAGCATTTATTTTTGTGTACATTTGAGACCATTTTGGTGCATATCCAAGCCATGTTAAGAAAATTTCATCGTAGGGAAAATAATGACAATGTCTGCTCAACTGTATATTAAGGTCCCATCTAAAGCCAATTACACAAAAACTTAAAATCTGTGACAAGTTTGGTTGGCACCAGCAGATAGCATTTATTTGTGTGTACATTTGAGCCCATTTTGGTGCATGTTCAAGCCATATTTAGAAAATGTCATCATAGGGAAAATAATGACAACATCTGCTCAACTGTACATTAAAGTCGCATCTAAAGCCATTTATACAAAAACAGAAAATCTGTGAGAAGATTGGTTTGCACCAGCAGATAGCATTTATTTTTGTCCACATAAGAGCCCATTTTGGTGCATAACCAACGAATATTAATTAATATTTCAATTTGGTGCATATCCAAGTCATATTAAGAAAATTTCATCGTAGGGACAATAATGGCAATATCTGCTCAACTGTACATTAAGGTCGCATCTAAAGCCAATTATAAAAAAAGTAAAAATCGGTGACAAGATTGGTTGGCACCAGCAGATAGCATTTATTTTTGTATACAGTTGAGCCCATTTTGGTGCATATCCAAGCCATATTAAGAAAATTTCATCGTAGGGACAATAATGACAATATCTGCTCAACTGTACATTAAGGTCCCATCTAAAGCCAATTATACAAAAACTAAAAATCTGTGAGAAGATTGGTTTGCACCAGCAGATAGCATTTATTTTTGTGTACATTTGAGCCCATTTTGGTGCATGTTCAAGCCATATTTAGCAAATTTCATCATAGGGAAAATAATGACAACATCTACTCAACTGTACATTAAGGTCGCATCTAAAGCCTATTATAAAAAAACTAAAAATCTGTGACAAGATTGGTTGGCACCAGCAGATAGCATTTATTTTTGTGTACATTTGAGCCCATTTTGGTGCATATCCAAGCCATATTAAGAAAATTTCATCGTAGGGAAAATAATGACAATGTCTGCTCAACTGTATATTAAGGTCCCATCTAAAGCCAATTACACAAAAACTTAAAATCTGTGACAAGTTTGGTTGGCACCAGCAGATAGCATTTATTTTTGTGTACATTTGAGCCCATTTTGGTGCATGTTCAAGCCATATTTAGAAAATGTCATCATAGGGAAAATAATGACAACATCTGCTCAACTGTACATTAAGGTCGCATCTAAAGCCATTTATACAAAAACAGAAAATCTGTGAGAAGATTGGTTTGCACCAGCAGATAGCATTTATTTTGTCCACATAAGAGCCCATTTTAGTGCATAACCAACGAATATTAATTAATATTTCAATTTGGTGCATATCCAAGTCATATTAAGAATATTTCATCGTAGGGACAATAATGGCAATATCTGCTCAACTGTACATTAAGGTCGCATCTAAAGCCAATTATAAAAAAAGTAAAAATCGGTGACAAGATTGGTTGGCACCAGCAGATAGCATATATTTTTGTATACAGTTGAGCCCATTTTGGTGCATATCCAAGCCATATTAAGAAAATTTCATCGTAGGGACAATAATGACAATATCTGCTCAACTGTACATTAAGGTCGCATCTAAAGCCAATTATACAAAAACTAAAAATCTGTGACAAGATTGGTTTGCACCAGCAGATAGCATTTATTTTTGTGTACATTTGAGCCCATTTTGGTGCATGTTCAAGCCATATTTAGCAAATTTCATCATAGGGAAAATAATGACAACATCTGCTCAACTGTACATTAAGGTCGCATCTAAAGCCTATTATAAAAAAACTAAAAATCTGTGAGAAGATTGGTTGGCACCAGCAGATAGCATTTATTTTTGTGTACATTTGAGCCCATTTTGGTGCATATCCAAGCCATATTAAGAAAATTTCATCATAGGGAAAATAATGACAATGTCTGCTCAACTGTACATTAAGGTCGCATCTAAAGCCTATTATAAAAAAACTAAAAATCTGTGACAAGATTGGTTGGCACCAGCAGATAGCATTTATTTTTGTTTATATTTGAGCCCATTTTGGTGCATGTTCAAGCCATATTAAGAAAATTTCATCATAGGGAAAATAATGACAACATCTGCTCAACTGTACATTAAGGTCGCATCTAAAGCCAATTATAAAAAAACTAAAAATCGGTGACAAGATTGGATGGCACCAACAGATAGCATTTATTTTTGTCTACATTTGAGCCCATTTTGGTGCATATCCAAGCCATATTAAGGACATTTCATCGTAGGGAAAATAATGACATTGTCTGCTCAACTGTACATTAAGGTCCCATCTAAAGCCAATTACACAAAAACTAAAAATCTGTGACAAGATTGGTTGGCACCAGCAGATAGCATTTATTTTTGTATACAGTTGAGCCCATGTTGGTGCATATCCAAGCCATATTAAGAAAACTTCATCGTAGGGACAATAATGACAATATCTGCTCAACTGTACATTAAGGTCGCATCTAAAGCCAATTATACAAAAACTAAAAATCTGTGACAAGATTGGTTGGCACCAGCAGATAGCATTTATTTTTGTCTACATTTGAGCCCATTTTGGTGCATATCCAAGCCATATTAAGAAAATTTCATCGTAGGGAAAATAATGACAATGTCTGCTCAACTGTACATTAAGGTCCCATCTAAAGCCAATTATACAAAAACTAAAAGTCTGTGACAGATTGGATGGCACCAGCAGATAGCTTTTATTTTTGTCCACATAAGAGCCCATTTTGGTGCATAACCAACGAATATTAAATATATTTCATCGTAGGGACAATAATGACAATATCTGCTCAACTGTACAATAAGGTCGCAGCTAAAGCCATTTATACAAAAACAAAAAATCTGAGAAGATTGGTTGGCACCAGCAGATAGCATTCATTTTTGTGTACATTTGAGCCCATTTTGGTACATATCCAAGCCATATTAAGAAATTTTCATCGTAGGGAAAATAATGACAATGTCTGCTCAACTGTATATTAAGGTCCCATCTAAAGCCAATTACACAAAAACTTGAAATCTGTGACAAGTTTGGTTGGCACCAGCAGATAGCATTTATTTTTGTGTACATTTGAGCCCATTTTGGTGCATGTTCAAGCCATATTAAAAAAATTTCATCATAGGGAAAATAATGACAATATCTGCTCAACTGTGCATTAAGGTCGCAGCTAAAGTCATTTATACAAAAACTGAAAATCTGTGAGAAGATTGGTTAGCACCAGCAGATAGCATTTATTTTTGTGTACATTTGAGCCCATTTTGGTGCATATCCAAGCAATATTAAGAAAATTTCATCGTAGGGAAAATAATGACAATGTCTGCTCAACTGTATATTAAGGTCCCATCTGTATATTAAGGTTACACAAAAACTTAAAATCTGTGACAAGTTCGGTTGGCACCAGCAGATAGCATTTATTTTTGTGTACATTTGAGCCCATTTTGGTGCATGTTCAAGCCATATTTAGAAAATGTCATCATATGGAAAATAATGGCAACATCTGCTCAACTGTACATTAAGGTCGCATCTAAAGCCATTTATACAAAAACAGAAAATCTGTGAGAAGATTGGTTTGCACCAGCAGATAGCATTTATTTTTGTCCACATAAGAGCCCATTTTGGTGCATAACCAACGAATATTAATTAATATTTCAATTTGGTGCATATCCAAGTCATATTAAGAAAATTTCATCGTAGGGACAATAATGGCAATATCTGCTCAACTGTACATTAAGGTCGCATCTAAAGCCAAATATAAAAAAAGTAAAAATCGGTGACAAGATTGGTTGGCACCAGCAGATAGCATTTATTTTTGTATACAGTTGAGCCCATTTTGGTGCATATCCAAGCCATATTAAGAAAATTTCATCGTAGGGACAATAATGACAATATCTGCTCAACTGTACATTAAGGTCGCATCTAAAGCCAATTATACAAAAACTAAAAATCTGTGACAAGATTGGTTTGCACCAGCAGATAGCATTTATTTTTGTGTACATTTGAGCCCATTTTGGTGCATGTTCAAGCCATATTTAGCAAATTTCATCATAGGGAAAATAATGACAACATCTGCTCAACTGTACATTAAGGTCGCATCTAAAGCCTATTATAAAAAAACTAAAAATCTGTGAGAAGATTGGTTGGCACCAGCAGATAGCATTTATTTTTGTGTACATTTGAGCCCATTTTGGTGCATATCCAAGCCATATTAAGAAAATTTCATCATAGGGAAAATAATGACAATGTCTGCTCAACTGTACATTAAGGTCGCATCTAAAGCCTATTATAAAAAAACTAAAAATCTGTGACAAGATTGGTTGGCACCAGCAGATAGCATTTATTTTTGTTTATATTTGAGCCCATTTTGGTGCATGTTCAAGCCATATTAAGAAAATTTCATCATAGGGAAAATAATGACAACATCTGCTCAACTGTACATTAAGGTCGCATCTAAAGCCAATTATAAAAAAACTAAAAATCGGTGACAAGATTGGATGGCACCAACAGATAGCATTTATTTTTGTCTACATTTGAGCCCATTTTGGTGCATATCCAAGCCATATTAAGGACATTTCATCGTAGGGAAAATAATGACATTGTCTGCTCAACTGTACATTAAGGTCCCATCTAAAGCCAATTACACAAAAACTAAAAATCTGTGACAAGATTGGTTGGCACCAGCAGATAGCATTTATTTTTGTATACAGTTGAGCCCATTTTGGTGCATATCCAAGCCATATTAAGAAAACTTCATCGTAGGGACAATAATGACAATATCTGCTCAACTGTACATTAAGGTCGCATCTAAAGCCAATTATACAAAAACTAAAAATCTGTGACAAGATTGGTTGGCACCAGCAGATAGCATTTATTTTTGTCTACATTTGAGCCCATTTTGGTGCATATCCAAGCCATATTAAGAAAATTTCATCGTAGGGAAAATAATGACAATGTCTGCTCAACTGTACATTAAGGTCCCATCTAAAGCCAATTATACAAAAACTAAAAGTCTGTGACAGATTGGATGGCACCAGCAGATAGCTTTTATTTTTGTCCACATAAGAGCCCATTTTGGTGCATAACCAACGAATATTAAATATATTTCATCGTAGGGACAATAATGACAATATCTGCTCAACTGTACAATAAGGTCGCAGCTAAAGCCATTTATACAAAAACAAAAAATCTGAGAAGATTGGTTGGCACCAGCAGATAGCATTCATTTTTGTGTACATTTGAGCCCATTTTGGTACATATCCAAGCCATATTAAGAAATTTTCATCGTAGGGAAAATAATGACAATGTCTGCTCAACTGTATATTAAGGTCCCATCTAAAGCCAATTACACAAAAACTTGAAATCTGTGACAAGTTTGGTTGGCACCAGCAGATAGCATTTATTTTTGTGTACATTTGAGCCCATTGTGGTGCATGTTCAAGCCATATTAAAAAAATTTCATCATAGGGAAAATAATGACAATATCTGCTCAACTGTGCATTAAGGTCGCAGCTAAAGTCATTTATACAAAAACCGAAAATCTGTGAGAAGATTGGTTAGCACCAGCAGATAGCATTTATTTTTGTGTACATTTGAGCCCATTTTGGTGCATATCCAAGCCATATTAAGAAAATTTCATCGTAGGGAAAATAATGACAATGTCTGCTCAACTGTATATTAAGGTCCCATCTAAAGCCAATTACACAAAAACTTAAAATCTGTGACAAGTTCGGTTGGCACCAGCAGATAGCATTTATTTTTGTGTACATTTGAGCCCATTTTGGTGCATGTTCAAGCCATATTTAGAAAATGTCATCATATGGAAAATAATGGCAACATCTGCTCAACTGTACATTAAGGTCGCATCTAAAGCCATTTATACAAAAACAGAAAATCTGTGAGAAGATTGGTTTGCACCAGCAGATAGCATTTATTTTTGTCCACATAAGAGCCCATTTTGGTGCATAACCAACGAATATTAATTAATATTTCAATTTGGTGCATATCCAAGTCATATTAAGAAAATTTCATCGTAGGGACAATAATGGCAATATCTGCTCAACTGTACATTAAGGTCGCATCTAAAGCCAAATATTAAAAAAGTAAAAATCGGTGACAAGATTGGTTGGCACCAGCAGATAGCATTTATTTTTGTATACAGTTGAGCCCATTTTGGTGCATATCCAAGCCATATTAAGAAAATTTCATCGTAGGGACAATAATGACAATATCTGCTCAACTGTACATTAAGGTCGCATCTAAAGCCAATTATACAAAAACTAAAAATCTGTGACAAGATTGGTTTGCACCAGCAGATAGCATTTATTTTTGTGTACATTTGAGCCCATTTTGGTGCATGTTCAAGCCATATTTAGCAAATTTCATCATAGGGAAAATAATGACAACATCTGCTCAACTGTACATTAAGGTCGCATCTAAAGCCTATTATAAAAAACTAAAAATCTGTGAGAAGATTGGTTGGCACCAGCAGATAGCATTTATTTTTGTGTACATTTGAGCCCATTTTGGTGCATGTTCAAGCCATATTAAAACAATTTCATCATAGGGAAAATAATGACAACATCTGCTCAACTGTACATAAAGGTCGCATCTAAAGCCAATTATACAAAAACTAAAAATCTGTAAGAAAATTGGTCGGCACCAGCAGATAGCATTTATTTTTGTGTACAGTTGAGCCCAATTTGGTGCATATCCAAGTCATATTAAGAAAATTTCATCGTAGGGACAATAATGGCAATATCTGCTCAACTGTGCATTAAGGTCGCATCTAAAGCCAATTATACAAAAACTAAAAATATGTGAGAAGATTGGTTGGCACCAGCAGATAGCATTTATTTTTGTGTACATTTGAGCCCATTTTGGTGCATATCCAAGCCATATTAAGAAAATTTCATCGTAGGGAAAATAATGACAATGTCTGCTCAACTGGATATTAAGGTCCCATCTAAAGCCAATTACACAAAAACTTAAAATCTGTGACAAGTTTGGTTGGCACCAGCAGATAGCATTTATTTTTGTGTACATTTGAGCCCATTTTGGTGCATGTTCGAGCCATATTTAGAAAATGTCATCATGGGGAAAATAATGACAACATCTGCTCAACTGTACATTAAGGTCGCATCTAAAGCCATTTATACAAAAACAGAAAATCTGTGAGAAGATTGGTTTGCACCAGCAGATAGCATTTATTTTTGTCCACATAAGAGCCCATTTTGGTGCATAACCAACGAATATTAATCAATATTTCAATTTGGTGCATATCCAAGTCATATTAAGAAAATTTCATCGTAGGGACAATAATGGCAATATCTGCTCAACTGTACATTAAGGTGGCATCTAAAGCCAATTATAAAAAAAGTAAAAATCTGTGACAAGATTGGTTGGCACCAGCAGATAGCATTTATTTTTGTATACAGTTGAGCCCATTTTGGTGCATATCCAAGCCATATTAAGAAAATTTCATCGTAGGGACAATAATGACAATATCTGCTCAACTGTACATTAAGGTCGCATCTAAAGCCAATTATACAAAAAGTAAAAATCTGTGACAAGATTGGTTTGCACCAGCAGATAGCATTTATTTGTGTGTACATTTGAGCCCATTTTGGTGCATGTTCAAGCCATATTTAGCAAATTTCATCATAGGGAAAAAAATGACAACATCTGCTCAACTGTACATTAAGGTCGCATCTAAAGCATATTATAAAAAAACTAAAAATCTGTGACAAGATTGGTTGGCACCAGCAGATAGCATTTATTTTTGTGTACATTTGAGCCCATTTTGGTGCATATCCAAGCCATATTAAGAAAATTTCATCGTAGGGACAATTATGACAATATCTGCTCAACTGTACATTAAGGTCGCATCTAAAGCAAATTATAAAAAAACTAAAAATCTGTGAGAAGATTGGTTGGCACCAGCAGATAGCATTTATTTTTGTGTACATTTGAGCCCATTTTGGTGCATATCCAAGCCATATTAAGAAAATTTCATCATAGGGAAAATAATGACAACATCTGCTCAACTGTACATTAAGGTCGCATCTAAAGCCAATTATAAAAAAAGTAAAAATCGGTGACAAGATTGGTTGGCACCAGCAGATAGCATTTATTTTTCTATATAGTTGAGCCCATTTTGGTGCATATCCAAGCCATATTAAGAAAATTTCATCGTAGGGAAAATAATGACAACATCTGCTCAACTGTACATTAAGGTCGCATCTAAAGCCATTTATACAAAAACAGAAAATTTGTGAGAAGATTGGTTGGCACCAGCAGATAGCATTTTATTTTGTCTACATAAGAGCCCATTTTGATGCATAACCAACGAATATTAAAAATATTTCATCGTAGGGACAATAATGACAATATCTGCTCAACTGTACAATAAGGTCGCAGCTAAAGTCATTTATACAAAAACTGAAAATCTGTGAGAAGATTGGTTAGCACCAGCAGATAGCATTTATTTTTGTGTACATTTGAGCCCATTTTGGTGCATATCCAAGCCATATTAAGAAAATTTCATCGTAGGGAAAATAATGACAATGTCTGCTCAACTGTATATTAAGGTCCCATCTAAAGCCAATTACACAAAAACTTAAAATCTGTGACAAGTTCGGTTGGCACTAGCAGATAGCATTTATTTTTGTGTACATTTGAGCCCATTTTGGTGCATGTTCAAGCCATATTTAGAAAATGTCATCATATGGAAAATAATGGCAACATCTGCTCAACTGTACATTAAGGTCGCATCTAAAGCCATTTATACAAAAACAGAAAATCTGTGAGAAGATTGGTTTGCACCAGCAGATAGCATTTATTTTTGTCCACATAAGAGCCCATTTTGGTGCATAACCAACGAATATTAAATATATTTCATCGTAGGGACAATAATGACAATATCTGCTCAACTGTACAATAAGGTCGCAGCTAAAGCCATTTATACAAAAACAAAAAATCTGAGAAGATTGGTTGGCACCAGCAGATATCATTCATTTTTGTGTACATTTGAGCCCATTTTGGTACATATCCAAGCCATATTAAGAAATTTTCATCGTAGGGAAAATAATGACAATGTCTGCTCAACTGTATATTAAGGTCCCATCTAAAGCCAATTACACAAAAACTTGAAATCTGTGACAAGTTTGGTTGGCACCAGCAGATAGCATTTATTTTTGTGTACATTTGAGCCCATTTTGGTGCATGTTCAAGCCATATTAAAAAAATTTCATCATAGGGAAAATAATGACAATATCTGCTCAACTGTGCATTAAGGTCGCAGCTAAAGTCATTTATACAAAAACTGAAAATCTGTGAGAAGATTGGTTAGCACCAGCAGATAGCATTTATTTTTGTGTACATTTGAGCCCATTTTGGTGCATATCCAAGCCATATTAAGAAAATTTCATCGTAGGGAAAATAATGACAATGTCTGCTCAACTGTATATTAAGGTCCCATCTAAAGCCAATTACACAAAAACTTAAAATCTGTGACAAGTTTGGTTGGCACCAGCAGATAGCATTTATTTTTGTGTACATTTGAGCCCATTTTGGTGCATGTTCGAGCCATATTTAGAAAATGTCATCATGGGGAAAATAATGACAACATCTGCTCAACTGTACATTAAGGTCGCATCTAAAGCCATTTATACAAAAACAGAAAATCTGTGAGAAGATTGGTTTGCACCAGCAGATAGCATTTATTTTTGTCCACATAAGAGCCCATTTTGGTGCATAACCAACGAATATTAATCAATATTTCAATTTGGTGCATATCCAAGTCATATTAAGAAAATTTCATCGTAGGGACAATAATGGCAATATCTGCTCAACTGTACATTAAGGTCGCATCTAAAGCCAATTATAAAAAAAGTAAAAATCTGTGACAAGATTGGTTTGCACCAGCAGATAGCATTTATTTTTGTATACAGTTGAGCCCATTTTGGTGCATATCCAAGCCATATTAAGAAAATTTCATCGTAGGGACAATAATGACAATATCTGCTCAACTGTACATTAAGGTCGCATCTAAAGCCAATTATACAAAAACTAAAAATCTGTGAGAAGATTGGTTTGCACCAGCAGATAGCATTTATTTTTGTGTACATTTGAGCCCATTTTGGTGCATGTTCAAGCCATATTTAGCAAATTTCATCATAGGGAAAAAAATGACAACATCTGCTCAACTGTACATTAAGGTCGCATCTAAAGCATATTATAAAAAAACTAAAAATCTGTGACAAGATTGGTTGGCACCAGCAGATAGCATTTATTTTTGTGTACATTTGAGCCCATTTTGGTGCATATCCAAGCCATATTAAGAACATTTCATCGTAGGGAAAATAATGACAATGTCTGCTCAACTGTACATTAAGGTCCCATCTAAAGCCAATTACACAAAAACTAAAAATCTGTGACAAGATTGGTTGGCACCAGCAGATAGCATTTATTTTTGTATATAGTTGAGCCCATTTTGGTGCATATCCAAGCCATATTAAGAAAATTTCATCGTAGGGACAATTATGACAATATCTGCTCAACTGTACATTAAGGTCGCATCTAAAGCAAATTATAAAAAAACTAAAAATCTGTGAGAAGATTGGTTGGCACCAGCAGATAGCATTTATTTTTGTGTACATTTGAGCCCATTTTGGTGCATATCCAAGCCATATTAAGAAAATTTCATCATAGGGAAAATAATGACAACATCTGCTCAACTGTACATTAAGGTCGCATCTAAAGCCAATTATAAAAAAAGTAAAAATCGGTGACAAGATTGGTTGGCACCAGCAGATAGCATTTATTTTTCTATATAGTTGAGCCCATTTTGGTGCATATCCAAGCCATATTAAGAAAATTTCATCGTAGGGAAAATAATGACAACATCTGCTCAACTGTACATTAAGGTCGCATCTAAAGCCATTTATACAAAAACAGAAAATTTGTGAGAAGATTGGTTGGCACCAGCAGATAGCATTTTATTTTGTCTACATAAGAGCCCATTTTGATGCATAACCAACGAATATTAAAAATATTTCATCGTAGGGACAATAATGACAATATCTGCTCAACTGTACAATAAGGTCGCAGCTAAAGTCATTTATACAAAAACTGAAAATCTGTGAGAAGATTGGTTAGCACCAGCAGATAGCATTTATTTTTGTGTACATTTGAGCCCATTTTGGTGCATATCCAAGCCATATTAAGAAAATTTCATCGTAGGGAAAATAATGACAATGTCTGCTCAACTGTATATTAAGGTCCCATCTAAAGCCAATTACACAAAAACTTAAAATCTGTGACAAGTTCGGTTGGCACTAGCAGATAGCATTTATTTTTGTGTACATTTGAGCCCATTTTGGTGCATGTTCAAGCCATATTTAGAAAATGTCATCATATGGAAAATAATGGCAACATCTGCTCAACTGTACATTAAGGTCGCATCTAAAGCCATTTATACAAAAACAGAAAATCTGTGAGAAGATTGGTTTGCACCAGCAGATAGCATTTATTTTTGTCCACATAAGAGCCCATTTTGGTGCATAACCAACGAATATTAAATATATTTCATCGTAGGGACAATAATGACAATATCTGCTCAACTGTACAATAAGGTCGCAGCTAAAGCCATTTATACAAAAACAAAAAATCTGAGAAGATTGGTTGGCACCAGCAGATATCATTCATTTTTGTGTACATTTGAGCCCATTTTGGTACATATCCAAGCCATATTAAGAAATTTTCATCGTAGGGAAAATAATGACAATGTCTGCTCAACTGTATATTAAGGTCCCATCTAAAGCCAATTACACAAAAACTTGAAATCTGTGACAAGTTTGGTTGGCACCAGCAGATAGCATTTATTTTTGTGTACATTTGAGCCCATTTTGGTGCATGTTCAAGCCATATTAAAAAAATTTCATCATAGGGAAAATAATGACAATATCTGCTCAACTGTGCATTAAGGTCGCAGCTAAAGTCATTTATACAAAAACTGAAAATCTGTGAGAAGATTGGTTAGCACCAGCAGATAGCATTTATTTTTGTGTACATTTGAGCCCATTTTGGTGCATATCCAAGCCATATTAAGAAAATTTCATCGTAGGGAAAATAATGACAATGTCTGCTCAACTGTATATTAAGGTCCCATCTAAAGCCAATTACACAAAAACTTAAAATCTGTGACAAGTTTGGTTGGCACCAGCAGATAGCATTTATTTTTGTGTACATTTGAGCCCATTTTGGTGCATGTTCGAGCCATATTTAGAAAATGTCATCATGGGGAAAATAATGACAACATCTGCTCAACTGTACATTAAGGTCGCATCTAAAGCCATTTATACAAAAACAGAAAATCTGTGAGAAGATTGGTTTGCACCAGCAGATAGCATTTATTTTTGTCCACATAAGAGCCCATTTTGGTGCATAACCAACGAATATTAATCAATATTTCAATTTGGTGCATATCCAAGTCATATTAAGAAAATTTCATCGTAGGGACAATAATGGCAATATCTGCTCAACTGTACATTAAGGTCGCATCTAAAGCCAATTATAAAAAAAGTAAAAATCTGTGACAAGATTGGTTTGCACCAGCAGATAGCATTTATTTTTGTATACAGTTGAGCCCATTTTGGTGCATATCCAAGCCATATTAAGAAAATTTCATCGTAGGGACAATAATGACAATATCTGCTCAACTGTACATTAAGGTCGCATCTAAAGCCAATTATACAAAAACTAAAAATCTGTGAGAAGATTGGTTTGCACCAGCAGATAGCATTTATTTTTGTGTACATTTGAGCCCATTTTGGTGCATGTTCAAGCCATATTTAGCAAATTTCATCATAGGGAAAAAAATGACAACATCTGCTCAACTGTACATTAAGGTCGCATCTAAAGCATATTATAAAAAAACTAAAAATCTGTGACAAGATTGGTTGGCACCAGCAGATAGCATTTATTTTTGTGTACATTTGAGCCCATTTTGGTGCATATCCAAGCCATATTAAGAACATTTCATCGTAGGGAAAATAATGACAATGTCTGCTCAACTGTACATTAAGGTCCCATCTAAAGCCAATTACACAAAAACTAAAAATCTGTGACAAGATTGGTTGGCACCAGCAGATAGCATTTATTTTTGTATATAGTTGAGCCCATGTTGGTGCATATCCAAGCCATATTAAGAAAATTTCATCGTAGGGACAATTATGACAATATCTGCTCAACTGTACATTAAGGTCGCATCTAAAGCAAATTATAAAAAAACTAAAAATCTGTGAGAAGATTGGTTGGCACCAGCAGATAGCATTTATTTTTGTGTACATTTGAGCCCATTTTGGTGCATATCCAAGCCATATTAAGAAAATTTCATCATAGGGAAAATAATGACAACATCTGCTCAACTGTACATTAAGGTCGCATCTAAAGCCAATTATAAAAAAAGTAAAAATCGGTGACAAGATTGGTTGGCACCAGCAGATAGCATTTATTTTTCTATACAGTTGAGCCCATTTTGGTGCATATCCAAGCCATATTAAGAAAATTTCATCGTAGGGAAAATAATGACAACATCTGCTCAACTGTACATTAAGGTCGCATCTAAAGCCATTTATACAAAAACAGAAAATTTGTGAGAAGATTGGTTGGCACCAGCAGATAGCATTTATTTTTGTCTACATAAGAGCCCATTTTGATGCATAACCAACGAATATTAAAAATATTTCATCGTAGGGACAATAATGACAATATCTGCTCAACTGTACAATAAGGGCGCAGCTTAAGTCATTTATACAAAAACTGAAAATCTGTGAGAAGATTGGTTAGCACCAGCAGATAGCATTTATTTTTGTGTACATTTGAGCCCATTTTTGGTGCATATCCAAGCCATATTAAGAAAATTTCATCGTAGTGAAAATAATGACAATGTCTGCTCAACTGTATATTAAGGTCCCATCTAAAGCCAATTACACAAAAACTTGAAATCTGTGACAAGTGTGGTTTGCACCAGCAGATAGCATTTATTTTTGTCCACATAAGAGCCCATTTTGGTGCATAACCAACGAATATTAAAAATATTTCATCGTAGGGACAATAATGACAATATCTGCTGAACTGTACAATAAGGTCGCAGCTAAAGCCATGTATACAAAAACAAAAAATCTGAGAAGATTTGTTGGCACCAGCAGATAGCATTCATTTTTGTGTACATTTGAGCCCATTTTGGTACATATCCAAGCCATATTAAGAAAATTTCATTGTAGGGAAAATAATGACAATGTCTGCTCAACTGTATATTAAGGTCCCATCTAAAGCCAATTACACAAAAACTTAAAATCTGTGACAAGTGTGGTTGGCACCAGCAGATAGCATTTATTTTTGTGTACATTTGAGCCCATTTTGGTGCATGTTCAAGCCATATTTAGAAAATGTCATCATGGGGAAAATAATGACAACATCTGCTCAACTGTACATTAAGGTCGCATCTAAAGCCATTTATACAAAAACAGAAAATCTGTGAGAAGATTGGTTTGCACCAGCAGATAGCATTTATTTTTGTCCACATAAGAGCCCATTTTGGTGCATAACCAACGAATATCAATCAATATTTCAATTTGGTGCATATCCAAGTCATATTAAGAAAATTTCATCGTAGGGACAATAATGGCAATATCTGCTCAACTGTACATTAAGGTCGCATCTAAAGCCAATTATAAAAAAGTAAAAATCTGTGACAAGATTGGTTGGCACCAGCAGATAGCATTTATTTTTGTATACAGTTGAGCCCATTTTGGTGCATATCCAAGCCATATTAAGAAAATTTCATCGTAGGGACAATAATGACAATATCTGCTCAACTGTACATTAAGGTCGCATCTAAAGCCAATTATACAAAAACTAAAAATCTGTGACAAGATTGGTTTGCACCAGCAGATAGCATTTATTTTTGTGTACATTTGAGCCCGTTTTGGTGCATGTTCAAGCCATATTTAGCAAATTTCATCATAGGGAAAAAAATGACAACATCTGCTCAACTGTACATTAAGGTCGCATCTAAAGCATATTATAAAAAAACTAAAAATCTGTGACAAGATTGGTTGGCACCAGCAGATAGCATTTATTTTTGTGTACATTTGAGCCCATTTTGGTGCATATCCAAGCCATATTAAGAACATTTCATCGTAGGGAAAATAATGACAATGTCTGCTCAACTGTACATTAAGGTCCCATCTAAAGCCAATTACACAAAAACTAAAAATCTGTGACAAGATTGGTTGGCACCAGCAGATAGCATTTATTTTTGTATATAGTTGAGCCCATTTTGGTGCATATCCAAGCCATATTAAGAAAATTTCATCGTAGGGACAATTATGACAATATCTGCTCAACTGTACATTAAGGTCGCATCTAAAACAAATTATAAAAAAACTAAAAATCTGTGAGAAGATTGGTTGGCACCAGCAGATAGCATTTATTTTTGTGTACATTTGAGCCCATTTTGGTGCATATCCAAGCCATATTAAGAAAATTTCATCATAGGGAAAATAATGACAACATCTGCTCAACTGTACATTAAGGTCGCATCTAAAGCCAATTATAAAAAAAGCAAAAATCGGTGACAAGATTGGTTGGCACCAGCAGATAGCATTTATTTTTCTATACAGTTGAGCCCATTTTGGTGCATATCCAAGCCATATTAAGAAAATTTCATCGTAGGGAAAATAATGACAACATCTGCTCAACTGTACA
The DNA here is from genome assembly GCA_916613615.1 of Steromphala cineraria. Lineage (NCBI taxonomy): Eukaryota > Metazoa > Mollusca > Gastropoda > Trochida > Trochidae > Steromphala > Steromphala cineraria. The sequence goes on from OU744730.1 coordinate 47,639,445, forward strand.
TTAAGGTCGCATCTAAAGCCATTTATACAAAAACAGAAAATTTGTGAGAAGATTGGTTGGCACCAGCAGATAGCATTTATTTTTGTCTACATAAGAGCCCATTTTGATGCATAACCAACGAATATTAAAAATATTTCATCGTAGGGACAATAATGACAATATATGCTCAACTGTACAATAAGGTCGCAGCTAAAGTCATTTATACAAAAACTGAAAATCTGTGAGAAGATTGGTTAGCACCAGCAGATAGCATTTATTTTTGTGTACATTTGAGCCCATTTTTGGTGCATATCCAAGCCATATTAAGAAAATTTCATCGTAGGGAAAATAATGACAATGTCTGCTCAACTGTATATTAAGGTCCCATCTAAAGCCAATTACACAAAAACTTAAAATCTGTGACAAGTGTGGTTGGCACCAGCAGATAGCATTTATTTTTGTGTACATTTGAGCCCATTTTGGTGCATGTTCAAGCCATATTAAGAAAATTTCATCATAGGGAAAATAATTACAACATCTGCTCAACTGTACATAAAGGTCGCATTTAAAGCCAATTATACAAAAACTAAAAATATGTGAGAAGATTGGTTGGCACCTGCAGATAGCATTTATTTGTGTGTACATGTGAGCCCATGTTGGGGCATATCCAAGCCACATTAAGAGAATTTCATCGTAGGTACAATAATGACAACATCTGCTCAACTGTACATTAAGGTCACATCTAAAGCCAATTATACAAAAACTAAAAATCTGTGACAAGACTGGTTGGCACCAACAGATAGCATTTATTTTTATCTACATTTGAGCCCATTTTGGTGCATATCCAAGCCATGTTAAGAAAATTTCATCGTAGGGAAAATAATGACAATGTCTGCTCAACTGTATATTAAGGTCCCATCTAAAGCCAATTACACAAAAACTTGAAATCTGTGACAAGTTTGGTTGGCACCAGCAGATAGCATTTATTTTTGTGTACATTTGAGCCCATTTTGGTGCATATCCAAGCCATATTAAAAATATTTCATCGTAGGGACAATAATGACAATATCTGATCAACTGTACAATAAGGTCGCAGCTAAAGTCATTTATACAAAAACAGAAAATATGTGAGAAGATTGGTTGGCACCAGCAGATATCATTTATTTGTGTGTACATTTGAGCCCATTTTGGTGCATATCCAAGCCATATTAAGAAAATTTCATCGTAGGGAAAATAATGAAAACATCTGCTCAACTGTACATAAAGGTCGCATCTAAAGTCAATTATAAAAAAACTAAAAATATGTGAGAAGATTGGTTGGCACCAGCAGATAGCATTTATTTTTGTGTACATTTGAGCCCATTTTGGTGCATATCCAAGCCATATTAAGAAAATTTCATCATAGGGAAAATAATGACAATGTCTGCTCAACTGTATATTAAGGTCCCATCTAATGCCAATTATACAAAAACTAAAAGTCTGTGACAAGATTGGATGGCACCAACAGATAGCATTTATTTGTGTCTGTATTTGAGCCCATTTTGGTGCATATCCAAGCCATATTAAGAAAATTTCATCGTAGGGAAAATAAGGACAATGTCTGATCAACTGTATATTAAGGTCCCATCTAAAGCCAATTACACAAAAACTTAAAATCTGTGACAAGTTTGGTTGGCACCAGCAGATAGCATTTATTTTTGTGTACATTTGAGCCCATTTTGGTGCATGTTCAAGCCATATTAAGAAAATTTCATCATAGGGAAAATAATTACAACATCTGCTCAACTGTACATAAAGGTCGCATTTAAAGCCAATTATACACAAACTAAAAATATGTGAGAAGATTGGTTGGCACCTGCAGATAGCATTTATTTTTGTGTACATGTGAGCCCATGTTGGGGCATATCCTAGCCACATTAAGAGAATTTCATCGTAGGTACAATAATGACAACATCTGCTCAACTGTACATTAAGGTCACATCTAAAGCCAATTATACAAAAACTAAAAATCTGTGACAAGATTGGTTGGCACCAACAGATAGCATTTATTTTTATCTACATTTGAGCCCATTTTGGTGCATATCCAAGCCATGTTAAGAAAATTTCATCGTAGGGAAAATAATGACAATGTCTGCTCAACTGTATATTAAGGTCCCATCTAAAGCCAATTACACAAAAACTTGAAATCTGTGACAAGTTTGGTTGGCACCAGCAGATAGCATTTATTTTTGTGTACATTTGAGCCCATTTTGGTGCATGTTCAAGCCATATTTAGAAAATGTCATCATAGGGAAAATAATGACAACATCTGCTCAACTGTACATTAAGGTCGCATCTAAAGCCATTTATACAAAAACAGAAAATCTGTGAGAAGATTGGTTTGCACCAGCAGATAGCATTTATTTTTGTCGACATAAGAGCCCATTTTGGTGCATAACCAACGAATATTAATTAATATTTCATCGTAGGGACAATAATGACAATATCTGCTCAACTGTACAATAAGGTCGCAGCTAAAGCCATTTATACAAAAACAAAAAATCTGAGAAGATTGGTTGGCACCAGCAGATAGCATTCATTTTTGTGTACATTTGAGCCCATTTTGGTGCATATCCAAGCCATATTAAGAAAATTTCATCGTAGGGAAAATAATGAAAATGTCTGCTCAACTGTATATTAAGGTCCCATCTAAAGCCAATTACACAAAAACTTAAAATCTGTGACAAGTTTGGTTGGCACCAGCAGATAGCATTTATTTTTGTGTACATTTGAGCCCATTTTGGTGCATGTTCAAGCCATATTTAGAAAATGTCATCATAGGGAAAATAATGACAACATCTGCTCAACTGTACATTAAGGTCACATCTAAAGCCATTTATACAAAAACAGAAAATCTGTGAGAAGATTGGTTTGCACCAGCAGATTGCATTTATTTTTGTCCACATAAGAGCCCATTTTGGTGCATAACCAACGAATATTAATTAATATTTCATCGTAGGGACAATAATGACAATATCTGCTCAACTGTACAATAAGGTCGCAGCTAAAGCCATTTATACAAAAACAAAAAATCTGAGAAGATTGGTTGGCACCAGCAGATAGCATTCATTTTTGTGTACATTTGAGCCCATTTTGGTGCATATCCAAGCCATATTAAGAAAATTTCATCGTAGGGAAAATAATGACAATGTCTGCTCAACTGTATATTTAGGTCCCATCTAAAGCCAATTACACAAAAACATAAAATCTGTGACAAGTTTGGTTGGCACCAGCAGATAGCATTTATTTTTGTGTACATTTGAGCCCATTTTGGTGCATGTTCAAGCCATATTTAGAAAATGTCATCATAGGGAAAATAATGACAACATCTGCTCAACTGTACATTAAGGTCGCATCTAAAGCCATTTATACAAAAACAGAAAATCTGTGAGAAGATTAGTTTGCACCAGCAGATAGCATTTATTTTTGTCCACATAAGAGCCCATTTTGGTGCATAACCAACGAATATTAATTAATATTTCATCGTAGGGACAATAATGACATATCTGCTCAACTGTACAATAAGGTCGCAGCTAAAGCCATTTATACAAAAACAAAAAATCTGAGAAGATTGGTTGGCACCAGCAGATAGCATTCATTTTTGTGTACATTTGAGCCCATTTTGGTGCATATCCAAGCCATATTAAGAAAATTTCATCGTAGGGAAAATAATGACAATGTCTGCTCAACTGTATATTAAGGTCCCATCTAAAGCCAATTACACAAAAACTTGAAATCTGTGACAAGTGTGGTTTGCACCAGCAGATAGCATTTATTTTTGTCCACATAAGAGCCCATTTTGGTGCATAACCAACGAATATTAAAAATATTTCATCGTAGGGACAATAATGACAATATCTGCTCAACTGTACAATAAGGTCGCAGCTAAAGCCAATTATACAAAAACTAAAAATATGTGAGAAGATTGGTTGGCACCTGCAGATAGCATTTATTTTTGTGTACATGTGAGCCCATGTTGGGGCATATCCAAGCCACATTAAGAGAATTTCATCGTAGGTACAATAATGACAACATCTGCTCAACTGTACATTAAGGTCACATCTAAAGCCAATTATACAAAAACTAAAAATCTGTGACAAGACTGGTTGGCACCAACAGATAGCATTTATTTTTATCTACATTTGAGCCCATTTTGGTGCATATCCAAGCCATGTTAAGAAAATTTCATCGTAGGGAAAATAATGACAATGTCTGCTCAACTGTATATTAAGGTCCCATCTAAAGCCAATTACACAAAAACTTGAAATCTGTGACAAGTTTGGTTGGCACCAGCAGATAGCATTCATTTTTGTGTACATTTGAGCCCATTTTGGTGCATATCCAAGCCATATTAAGAAAATTTCATCGTAGGGAAAATAATGACAATGTCTGCTCAACTGTATATTAAGGTCCCATCTAAAGCCAATTACACAAAAACTTAAAATCTGTGACAAGTTTGGTTGGCACCAGCAGATAGCATTTATTTTTGTGTACATTTGAGCCCATTTTGGTGCATGTTCAAGCCATATTTAGAAAATGTCATCATAGGGAAAATAATGACAACATCTGCTCAACTGTACATTTAGGTCGCATCTAAAGCCATTTATACAAAAACAGAAAATCTGTGAGAAGATTGGTTTGCACCAGCAGATAGCATTTATTTTTGTGTACATTTGAGCCCATTTTTGGTGCATATCCAAGCCATATTAAGAAAATTTCATCGTAGGGAAAATAATGACAATGTCTGCTCAACTGTATATTAAGGTCCCATCTAAAGCCAATTACACAAAAACTTGAAATCTGTGACAAGTGTGGTTTGCACCAGCAGATAGCATTTATTTTTGTCCACATAAGAGCCCATTTTGGTGCATAACCAACGAATATTAAAAATATTTCATCGTAGGGACAATAATGACAATATCTGCTCAACTGTACAATAAGGTCGCAGCTAAAGCCATTTATACAAAAACAAAAAATCTGAGAAGATTGGTTGGCACCAGCAGATAGCAGTTATTTTTGTCTACATTTGAGCCCATTTTGGTGCATATCCAAGCCACATTAAGAAAATTTCATCGTAGAGAAAATAATGACAATGTCTGCTCAACTGTACATTAAAGTCGCATCTAAAGCCAATTACACAAAAACATAAAATCTGTGACAAGTTTGGTTGGCACCAGCAGATAGCATTTATTTTTGTGTACATTTGAGCCCATTTTGGTGCATGTTCAAGCCATATTAAGAAAATTTCATCGTAGGGAAAATAATTACAACATCTGCTCAACTGTACATAAAGGTCGCATTTAAAGCCAATTATACACAAACTAAAAATATGTGAGAAGATTGGTTGGCACCTGCAGATAGCATTTATTTTTGTGTACATGTGAGCCCATGTTGGGGCATATCCAAGCCACATTAAGAGAATTTCATCGTAGGTACAATAATGACAACATCTGCTCAACTGTACATTAAGGTCACATCTAAAGCCAATTATACAAAAACTAAAAATCTGTGACAAGACTGGTTGGCACCAACAGATAGCATTTATTTTTATCTACATTTGAGCCCATTTTGGTGCATATCCAAGCCATGTTAAGAAAATTTCATCGTAGGGAAAATAATGACAATGTCTGCTCAACTGTATATTAAGGTCCCATCTAAAGCCAATTACACAAAAACTTGAAATCTGTGACAAGTTTGGTTGGCACCAGCAGATAGCATTTATTTTTGTGTACATTTGAGCCCATTTTGGTGCATATCCAAGCCATATTAAAAATATTTCATCGTAGGGACAATAATGACAATATCTGATCAACTGTACAATAAGGTCGCAGCTAAAGTCATTTATACAAAAACAGAAAATCTGTGAGAAGATTGGTTGGCACCAGCAGATAGCATTTATTTGTGTGTACATTTGAGCCCATTTTGGTGCATATCCAAGCCATATTAAGAAAATTTCATCGTAGGGAAAATAATGAAAACATCTGCTCAACTGTACATAAAGGTCGCATCTAAAGTCAATTATAAAAAAACTAAAAATATGTGAGAAGATTGGTTGGCACCAGCAGATAGCATTTATTTTTGTGTACATTTGAGCCCATTTTGGTGCATATCCAAGCCATATTAAGAAAATTTCATCATAGGGAAAATAATGACAATGTCTGCTCAACTGTACATTAAGGTCCCATCTAATGCCAATTATACAAAAACTAAAAGTCTGTGACAAGATTGGATGGCACCAACAGATAGCATTTATTTTTGTCTACATTTGAGCCCATTTTGGTGCATATCCAAGCCATGTTAAGAAAATTTCATCGTAGGGAAAATAAGGACAATGTCTGATCAACTGTATATTAAGGTCCCATCTAAAGCCAATTACACAAAAACTTGAAATCTGTGACAAGTTTGGTTGGCACCAGCAGATAGCATTTATTTTTGTGTACATTTGAGCCCATTTTGGTGCATATCCAAGCCATATTAAAAATATTTCATCGTAGGGACAATAATGACAATATCTGATCAACTGTACAATAAGGTCGCAGCTAAAGTCATTTATACAAAAACTAAAAATCTGTGACAAGATTGGTTGGCACCAGCAGATAGCATTTATTTGTGTGTACATTTGAGCCCATTTTGGTGCATATCCAAGCCATATTAAGAAAATTTCATCGTAGGGAAAATAATGAAAACATCTGCTCAACTGTACATAAAGGTCGCATCTAAAGTCAATTATAAAAAAACTAAAAATATGTGAGAAGATTGGTTGGCACCAGCAGATAGCATTTATTTTTGTGTACATTTGAGCCCATTTTGGTGCATATCCAAGCCATATTAAGAAAATTTCATCATAGGGAAAATAATGACAATGTCTGCTCAACTGTACATTAAGGTCCCATCTAATGCCAATTATACAAAAACTAAAAGTCTGTGACAAGATTGGATGGCACCAACAGATAGCATTTATTTTTGTCTACATTTGAGCCCATTTTGGTGCATATCCAAGCCATGTTAAGAAAATTTCATCGTAGGGAAAATAAGGACAATGTCTGATCAACTGTATATTAAGGTCCCATCTAAAGCAAATTACACAAAAACTTAAAATCTGTGACAAGTTTGGTTGGCACCAGCAGATAGCATTTATTTTTGTGTACATTTGAGCCCATTTTGGTGCATGTTCAAGCCATATTTAGAAAATGTCATCATAGGGAAAATAATGACAACATCTGCTCAACTGTACATTAAGGTCACATCTAAAGCCATTTATACAAAAACAGAAAATCTGTGAGAAGATTGGTTTGCACCAGCAGATTGCATTTATTTTTGTCCACATAAGAGCCCATTTTGGTGCATAACCAACGAATATTAATTAATATTTCATCGTAGGGACAATAATGACAATATCTGCTCAACTGTACAATAAGGTCGCAGCTAAAGCCATTTATACAAAAACAAAAAATCTGAGAAGATTGGTTGGCACCAGCAGATAGCATTCATTTTTGTGTACATTTGAGCCCATTTTGGTGCATATCCAAGCCATATTAAGAAAATTTCATCGTAGGGAAAATAATGACAATGTCTGCTCAACTGTATATTTAGGTCCCATCTAAAGCCAATTACACAAAAACATAAAATCTGTGACAAGTTTGGTTGGCACCAGCAGATAGCATTTATTTTTGTGTACATTTGAGCCCATTTTGGTGCATGTTCAAGCCATATTTAGAAAATGTCATCATAGGGAAAATAATGACAACATCTGCTCAACTGTACATTAAGGTCGCATCTAAAGCCATTTATACAAAAACAGAAAATCTGTGAGAAGATTAGTTTGCACCAGCAGATAGCATTTATTTTTGTCCACATAAGAGCCCATTTTGGTGCATAACCAACGAATATTAATTAATATTTCATCGTAGGGACAATAATGACATATCTGCTCAACTGTACAATAAGGTCGCAGCTAAAGCCATTTATACAAAAACAAAAAATCTGAGAAGATTGGTTGGCACCAGCAGATAGCATTCATTTTTGTGTACATTTGAGCCCATTTTGGTGCATATCCAAGCCATATTAAGAAAATTTCATCGTAGGGAAAATAATGACAATGTCTGCTCAACTGTATATTAAGGTCCCATCTAAAGCCAATTACACAAAAACTTGAAATCTGTGACAAGTGTGGTTTGCACCAGCAGATAGCATTTATTTTTGTCCACATAAGAGCCCATTTTGGTGCATAACCAACGAATATTAAAAATATTTCATCGTAGGGACAATAATGACAATATCTGCTCAACTGTACAATAAGGTCGCAGCTAAAGCCAATTATACAAAAACTAAAAATATGTGAGAAGATTGGTTGGCACCTGCAGATAGCATTTATTTTTGTGTACATGTGAGCCCATGTTGGGGCATATCCAAGCCACATTAAGAGAATTTCATCGTAGGTACAATAATGACAACATCTGCTCAACTGTACATTAAGGTCACATCTAAAGCCAATTATACAAAAACTAAAAATCTGTGACAAGACTGGTTGGCACCAACAGATAGCATTTATTTTTATCTACATTTGAGCCCATTTTGGTGCATATCCAAGCCATGTTAAGAAAATTTCATCGTAGGGAAAATAATGACAATGTCTGCTCAACTGTATATTAAGGTCCCATCTAAAGCCAATTACACAAAAACTTGAAATCTGTGACAAGTTTGGTTGGCACCAGCAGATAGCATTCATTTTTGTGTACATTTGAGCCCATTTTGGTGCATATCCAAGCCATATTAAGAAAATTTCATCGTAGGGAAAATAATGACAATGTCTGCTCAACTGTATATTAAGGTCCCATCTAAAGCCAATTACACAAAAACTTAAAATCTGTGACAAGTTTGGTTGGCACCAGCAGATAGCATTTATTTTTGTGTACATTTGAGCCCATTTTGGTGCATGTTCAAGCCATATTTAGAAAATGTCATCATAGGGAAAATAATGACAACATCTGCTCAACTGTACATTTAGGTCGCATCTAAAGCCATTTATACAAAAACAGAAAATCTGTGAGAAGATTGGTTTGCACCAGCAGATAGCATTTATTTTTGTGTACATTTGAGCCCATTTTTGGTGCATATCCAAGCCATATTAAGAAAATTTCATCGTAGGGAAAATAATGACAATGTCTGCTCAACTGTATATTAAGGTCCCATCTAAAGCCAATTACACAAAAACTTGAAATCTGTGACAAGTGTGGTTTGCACCAGCAGATAGCATTTATTTTTGTCCACATAAGAGCCCATTTTGGTGCATAACCAACGAATATTAAAAATATTTCATCGTAGGGACAATAATGACAATATCTGCTCAACTGTACAATAAGGTCGCAGCTAAAGCCATTTATACAAAAACAAAAAATCTGAGAAGATTGGTTGGCACCAGCAGATAGCAGTTATTTTTGTCTACATTTGAGCCCATTTTGGTGCATATCCAAGCCACATTAAGAAAATTTCATCGTAGAGAAAATAATGACAATGTCTGCTCAACTGTACATTAAAGTCGCATCTAAAGCCAATTACACAAAAACATAAAATCTGTGACAAGTTTGGTTGGCACCAGCAGATAGCATTTATTTTTGTGTACATTTGAGCCCATTTTGGTGCATGTTCAAGCCATATTAAGAAAATTTCATCGTAGGGAAAATAATTACAACATCTGCTCAACTGTACATAAAGGTCGCATTTAAAGCCAATTATACACAAACTAAAAATATGTGAGAAGATTGGTTGGCACCTGCAGATAGCATTTATTTTTGTGTACATGTGAGCCCATGTTGGGGCATATCCAAGCCACATTAAGAGAATTTCATCGTAGGTACAATAATGACAACATCTGCTCAACTGTACATTAAGGTCACATCTAAAGCCAATTATACAAAAACTAAAAATCTGTGACAAGACTGGTTGGCACCAACAGATAGCATTTATTTTTATCTACATTTGAGCCCATTTTGGTGCATATCCAAGCCATGTTAAGAAAATTTCATCGTAGGGAAAATAATGACAATGTCTGCTCAACTGTATATTAAGGTCCCATCTAAAGCCAATTACACAAAAACTTGAAATCTGTGACAAGTTTGGTTGGCACCAGCAGATAGCATTTATTTTTGTGTACATTTGAGCCCATTTTGGTGCATATCCAAGCCATATTAAAAATATTTCATCGTAGGGACAATAATGACAATATCTGATCAACTGTACAATAAGGTCGCAGCTAAAGTCATTTATACAAAAACAGAAAATCTGTGAGAAGATTGGTTGGCACCAGCAGATAGCATTTATTTGTGTGTACATTTGAGCCCATTTTGGTGCATATCCAAGCCATATTAAGAAAATTTCATCGTAGGGAAAATAATGAAAACATCTGCTCAACTGTACATAAAGGTCGCATCTAAAGTCAATTATAAAAAAACTAAAAATATGTGAGAAGATTGGTTGGCACCAGCAGATAGCATTTATTTTTGTGTACATTTGAGCCCATTTTGGTGCATATCCAAGCCATATTAAGAAAATTTCATCATAGGGAAAATAATGACAATGTCTGCTCAACTGTACATTAAGGTCCCATCTAATGCCAATTATACAAAAACTAAAAGTCTGTGACAAGATTGGATGGCACCAACAGATAGCATTTATTTTTGTCTACATTTGAGCCCATTTTGGTGCATATCCAAGCCATGTTAAGAAAATTTCATCGTAGGGAAAATAAGGACAATGTCTGATCAACTGTATATTAAGGTCCCATCTAAAGCCAATTACACAAAAACTTGAAATCTGTGACAAGTTTGGTTGGCACCAGCAGATAGCATTTATTTTTGTGTACATTTGAGCCCATTTTGGTGCATATCCAAGCCATATTAAAAATATTTCATCGTAGGGACAATAATGACAATATCTGATCAACTGTACAATAAGGTCGCAGCTAAAGTCATTTATACAAAAACTAAAAATCTGTGACAAGATTGGTTGGCACCAGCAGATAGCATTTATTTGTGTGTACATTTGAGCCCATTTTGGTGCATATCCAAGCCATATTAAGAAAATTTCATCGTAGGGAAAATAATGAAAACATCTGCTCAACTGTACATAAAGGTCGCATCTAAAGTCAATTATAAAAAAACTAAAAATATGTGAGAAGATTGGTTGGCACCAGCAGATAGCATTTATTTTTGTGTACATTTGAGCCCATTTTGGTGCATATCCAAGCCATATTAAGAAAATTTCATCATAGGGAAAATAATGACAATGTCTGCTCAACTGTACATTAAGGTCCCATCTAATGCCAATTATACAAAAACTAAAAGTCTGTGACAAGATTGGATGGCACCAACAGATAGCATTTATTTTTGTCTACATTTGAGCCCATTTTGGTGCATATCCAAGCCATGTTAAGAAAATTTCATCGTAGGGAAAATAAGGACAATGTCTGATCAACTGTATATTAAGGTCCCATCTAAAGCAAATTACACAAAAACTTAAAATCTGTGACAAGTTTGGTTGGCACCAGCAGATAGCATTTATTTTTGTGTACATTTGAGCCCATTTTGGTGCATGTTCAAGCCATATTAAGAAAATTTCATCATAGGGAAAATAATTACAACATCTGCTCAACTGTACATAAAGGTCGCATTTAAAGCCAATTATACAAAAACTAAAAATATGTGAGAAGATTGGTTGGCACCTGCAGATAGCATTTATTTTTGTGTACATGTGAGCCCATGTTGGGGCATATCCTAGCCACATTAAGAGAATTTCATCGTAGGTACAATAATGACAACATCTGCTCAACTGTACATTAAGGTCACATCTAAAGCCAATTATACAAAAACTAAAAATCTGTGACAAGATTGGTTGGCACCAACAGATAGCATTTATTTTTATCTACATTTGAGCCCATTTTGGTGCATATCCAAGCCATGTTAAGAAAATTTCATCGTAGGGAAAATAATGACAATGTCTGCTCAACTGTATATTAAGGTCCCATCTAAAGCCAATTACACAAAAAATTGAAATCTGTGACAAGTTTGGTTGGCACCAGCAGATAGCATTTATTTTTGTGTACATTTGAGCCCATTTTGGTGCATGTTCAAGCCATATTTAGAAAATGTCATCATAGGGAAAATAATGACAACATCTGCTCAACTGTACATTAAGGTCGCATCTAAAGCCATTTATACAAAAACAGAAAATCTGTGAGAAGATTGGTTTGCACCAGCAGATAGCATTTATTTTTGTCGACATAAGAGCCCATTTTGGTGCATAACCAACGAATATTAATTAATATTTCATCGTAGGGACAATAATGACAATATCTGCTCAACTGTACAATAAGGTCGCAGCTAAAGCCATTTATACAAAAACAAAAAATCTGAGAAGATTGGTTGGCACCAGCAGATAGCATTCATTTTTGTGTACATTTGAGCCCATTTTGGTGCATATCCAAGCCATATTAAGAAAATTTCATCGTAGGGAAAATAATGACAATGTCTGCTCAACTGTATATTAAGGTCCCATCTAAAGCCAATTACGCAAAAACTTGAAATCTGTGACAAGAGTGGTTGGCACCAGCAGATAGCATTTATTTTTGTGTACATTTGAGCCCATTTCGGTGCATGTTCAAGCCATATTAAAAAAAATTCATCATAGGGAAAATAATGACAACATCTGCTCAACTGTACATAAAGGTCGCATCTAAAGCCAATTATACAAAAACTAAAAATCTGTAAGAAGATTGGTCGGCACCAGCAGATAGCATTTCTTTTTGTGTACAGTTGAGCCCAATTTGGTGCATATCCAAGTCATATTAAGAAAATTTCATCGTAGGGACAATAATGGCAATATCTGCTCAACTGTGCATTAAGGTCGCATCTAAAGCCAATTATACAAAAAATAAAAATATGTGAGAAGATTGGTTGGCACCAGCAGATAGCATTTATTTTTGTGTACATTTGTGCCCATTTTGGGGCATATTCAAGCCATATTAAGAAAATTTCATCCTAGGTACAATAATGGCAACATCTGCTCAACTGTACATTAAGGTCACATCTAAAGCCAATTATACAAAAACTAAAAATCTGTGACAAGATTGGTTGGCACCAGCAGATAGCATTTATTTTTGTGTACAGTTGAGCCTATTTTGGGGCATGTTCAAGCCATATTTAGACAATTTTATCATAGGGAAAATAATGACAACATCTGCTCAACTTTACATTAAGGTCGCATCTAAAGCCAATTATGAAAAAGCTAAAAATCTGTGAGAAGATTGGTCGGCACCAGCAGATAGCATTTATTTGTGTGTACAATTGAGCCCATTTTGGTGCATATCCAAACCATATTAAGAAAATTTCATCGTAGGGAAAATAATGACAATATCTGCTCAACTGTACATTAAGGTCGCAGCTAAAGCCATTTATACAAAAACTGAAAATCTGTGAGAAAATTGGTTTGCACCAGCAGATAGCATTTATTTTTGTCTACATAAGAGCCCATTTTGGTGCATAACCAACGAATATTAAAAATATTTTATCGTAGGGACAATAATGACAATATCTGCTCAACTGTACAATAAGGTTGCATCTAAAGTCATTTATACAAAAACTGAAAATCTGTGAGAAAATTGGTTGGCACCAGCAGATACAAAGGAAAAAATATAGCAGTTTAATGATGTTCACTGACCAGGAAATTCCGAATTTCATGATCAGTGAACGTCTGTATACTTGGCGTTCACAAAAAGTTCCTGCCCATGAAATGCCTCGTATCCAAAGTCATTAAACTCTTGGATACTGCATGAAACTATAGGATACTGTAGGAAATTGTTATAATTATATCATGTTTTTATAAACTGACTTCAAACAAACTTACATTTGGTGGATTCAGTAGTTTGTGAATGCTTAATATTGATATTATGTTAGTTATATTGACTTCAGGAGAATATATTGGGGGAAAACAACTAAATAATTAAACAAACACTCACAATAAGTACACTAACAATATGTTCTTTGTTGCAGTCATAGATGCACATTTTATACATTATTTTGTTTTACACTTAGAAGAAAACTTGATACACTGCAGAAACATTGGAAACCAACATATTGTATATTTATAGTCAGGATATCTTAACGTCGCCAACAGCTATTAAAAACGGGTGCTGGCTAAAACGTCTATGAACCAAAACGTATATGGAAAATCTGGCGAAAACGTCGAAATTGGCGAAAACGTCTACAGTATTTCTGTAATATTTTTCATAAGATAAATAACATAAAACAATGTTGTCATTCATGTCATTTTATTTACATTGATTTTTATTTCAGCTGCTGCCGCTTGTTGTATTAATTTCATCGTAGGGACAATAATGGCAATATCTGCTCAACTGTGCATTAAGGTCGCATCTAAAGCCAATTATACAATTAATAAAAATATGTGAGAAGATTGGTTGGCACCAGCAGATAGCATTTATTTTTGTGTACATTTGTGCCCATTTTGGGGCATATTCAAGCCATATTAAGAAAATTTCATCCTAGGTACAATAATGGCAACATCTGCTCAACTGTACATTAAGGTCACATCTAAAGCCAATTATACAAAAACTAAAAATCTGTGACAAGATTGGTTGGCACCAGCAGATAGCATTTATTTTTGTGTACAGTTGAGCCTATTTTGGGGCATGTTCAAGCCATATTTAGACAATTTTATCATAGGGAAAATAATGACAACATCTGCTCAACTTTACATTAAGGTCGCATCTAAAGCCAATTATGAAAAAGCTAAAAATCTGTGAGAAGATTGGTTGGCACCAGCAGATAGCATTTATTTGTGTGTACAGTTGAGCCCATTTTGGTGCATATCCAAACCATATTAAGAAAATTTCATCGTAGGGAAAATAATGACAATATCTGCTCAACTGTACATTAAGGTCGCAGCTAAAGCCATTTATACAAAAACAGAAAATCTGTGAGAAAATTGGTTTGCACCAGCAGATAGCATTTATTTTTGTCTACATAAGAGCCCATTTTGGTGCATAACCAACGAATATTAAAAATATTTTATCGTAGGGACAATAATGACAATATCTGCTCAACTGTACAATAAGGTTGCATCTAAAGTCATTTATACAAAAACTGAAAATCTGTGAGAAAATTGGTTGGCACCAGCAGATACACAGGAAAAAATATAGCAGTTTAATGATGTTCACTGACCAGGAAATTCCGAATTTCATGATCAGTGAACGTCTGTATACTTGGCGTTCACAAAAAGTTCCTGCCCATGAAATGCCTCGTATCCAAAGTCATTAAACTCTTGGATACTGCATGAAACTATAGGATACTGTAGGAAATTGTTATAATTATATCATGTTTTTATAAACTGACTTCAAACAAACTTACATTTGGTGGATTCAGTAGTTTGTGAATGCTTAATATTGATATTATGTTAGTTATATTGACTTCAGGAGAATATATTGGGGGAAAACAACTAAATAATTAAACAAACACTCACAATAAGTACACTAACAATATGTTCTTTGTTGCAGTCATAGATGCACATTTTATACATTATTTTGTTTTACACTTAGAAGAAAACTTGATACACTGCAGAAACATTGGAAACCAACATATTGTATATTTATAGTCAGGATATCTTAACGTCGCCAACAGCTATTAAAAACGGGTGCTGGCTAAAACGTCTATGAACCAAAACGTATATGGAAAATCTGGCGAAAACGTCGAAATTGGCGAAAACGTCTACAGTATTTCTGTAATATTTTTCATAAGATAAATAACATAAAACAATGTTGTCATTCATGTCATTTTATTTACATTGATTTTTATTTCAGCTGCTGCCGCTTGTTGTATTAATTTCTTATCCTTTTAAGCTTTTTTCCTGAGCAGTTTTCTTTCTTTTCTTGCTTGCATAATTTCTTCATTCCACCATGGTACAGGTATATGATTGTGAATTGTTTTGGCTGGAATGGCTACATTAGCAGCATTTATAATTACCTCGGTGATATTTTTGTTGTATGTGTTAACATCTTCGTCTTTTACATCATTGTTTAGGTTTTGCTCACAAATATTTTGAAATATTTCCCAATTTGCTTTGTTTAAATTCCAACTGTTATGGGTATTGTTTTTGTGTGCCTGTTGTGTATTGATATTCGTTAATGTGGTGAACAGTGGAAGACGTCTAACCTGGCTAAGTTTCTTATTTTATAATGCTCGTTGTGAACTAAAATCAACTTAACATTGAGTTTACTAATTAAGTTTGAGATCATCCACTTGTTCATTAAGCCGGAGTTTGAGTTTATCTACTTACTTGTGATAACATCCAAGCGAACATTGTTGTTTTAATCATAACACTGTGGCGACTTCACTACATCATAATACCATGCTGTAAAAATACTGTTAAATCCCATGTAAGGATTAAAACGTAAATAAAACAAACTAAATATTAATTTTATAGTTTATTTCTCATTATAAAATTCATAGACGTTTTCGCCAGGCATTTCATAGACGTTTCCGCCAAATTTTTAGCCGTTTTCGCCTTTGGACGTTTTGGTTCATAGGGAGACAGTGATTTCGTAGGAAGATCGTGTTCGTAGAAGCGGTGATTTCGTAGGAGGATCCAGTTCGTAGGAGGTGATTTCGTAGGAGTGATTATTTACATAATAATTTACATGTTAAGTTTAGTTGTCAGCTTTGTCTTTTTTGCTTTTCGTTAAATTTTTATGGTTTATCCTATTTGTATTAATGACTTTTGCTGCCACTGGTCGCAAGTGTCACACTGGATCGCATGCTGTCTTGGTCTAACTTCTCTCGTACATACAACGCACAGGGCCATGGTTGATGCGTAGTTCGTGTATAATAATACGTACATTAGTCTATGTAATGAGATGTTTTGATTGTCAAATGCTTTGTCGGCGACCTACCTTTTTCATCTTCACCGATGAGATCTGTTAATCTTCCAATCCAATCTTTGATCAAATATATCACCTTTCATAGAACCATACTTACCAAATTACTTTATTTGTTAAAACAACAACTCCAACTATTAAACAAGGGATTACCTATAATCCGGTAAAATCAATTGCTAAATAAACTCACATGGTCTTCCAGTCGCTTCCACTAAGTGTATAACAATATACTTATCTCTTTAATTTTATTCATAAATGCAAACGCCAACAATAAACATTGCCGGTAGTAACAAATCTTCTACATACAAATCTACTTCTACGAAAACACCGTCCAATCCTCCTACGAAATCACCGAAAAATCCTCCTGCGAAATCACCGAAAAATCCTCCTACGAAAACACCTACACCCGGTTCATAGACGTTTTAGCCCGTATAAACTGTATAATGCCCTTCTTACAAGTATGGGGTTTCACAAACATGAATCAGTTAATAATCTTTATATATTTCAGCAACCATTAACAATAATGAACGTTTGGATATCATTAAGTCCTTTAATTTAACTTGTGTAGGCCAACGATATTTCAGTATCAAATTAAACAAAAATATTACCCAATGAAAAATACGAAATCAAATTTAACTTAAACTGACGTCCAAAAGAAACTTTACACTTTTTAAACTGAAATTTTGAAAACAATGTTATTTCAATATTTTCAGTTAAGTTCTCAACAACATAGTTGAAACCCAAACTTTTATGTTTAAAACTTTAAATTGAGCAATATTCATGCATTTTGCAAAAATGGCAAAAAATGTCATAATCAGGTGACCTTTCCACCGGAGTTTAGTCACGTGACGAAAAGGTTTAATAAATGTCAATAGTGAATGTTTGTCCTCCTGTTTGTGAAAAAACCACCTTAAAACCGGTAACGGCACAGCAAAAATATCACCAATCCCCATTGAAAATCAACAAAACTGATAAAAAAATACCCTTGTTACAAGAATCGATAGTGTTCCTTCATTTGTTATGGTAACTTGATCAGGCTTTACAGAGAGGTTGTGAGGATGGCTGACAACCCTGAAACATGGAAAAAGAGTTGTTTTTGACTACATGAGGGCCAATATCTAAAACGTTAGACCACCGATAACGTTGTCTCTTAGTGACGTCAAGGATAGCATACATCAAAGGTCGACATGTCATTATGTTCTCGTGCACTATATGAACTTGAACAGTTGTAATCAAAGCTCATTGACTGCTCAATCGATAGCCATTGGCCACTAATCAACCACACAAGGCAATGTCATTCATAAAGTCATAACGTCAGAATTGGCCTGCAATATTACGATTTAACTGCGATTGTTCAGCTCTCAAGGCTGATTACCAGTTGTACGACTAACAAATGTGTCAATCTGACATGTAGGACTTTATCTATAAATTCTCATTGATAGAAAAACATGGATTGAGATTTAATGTGAAGATTGAAACTGAAGACAGGTGACGTAATTCAAATTTTGGCCTTTTTCGTTACACATGGCAGATTTTGAAGGGATAACACTCGGCCTGCTCATACCTGGCGCAAAAGTTGCTAATTTCATAACCTTAACGAAATTATTGCGAAAAAAACATTTCAATGAATGCCTGAACAATCAAAATTTTGACCCCTGCCCGCTTTAAATTGATTAATTGCTAAATCGGGGTTTTCCCCTTCAATTTTGATTAGCTGGTTGTTGACTGAAATGGTTGAACGATAAAAGGCACTTTAATTTAACGTTAATTTGATGTAATGATAACGTTCACTTCTTATTGTCTAATTCATATGAACTTACTTCATTTATCGTGCTTCTACATTTACCATATTAATTGCATGATTAATTTGTTAAAAATGCTAAAAAAATAATCTAATGTATTTGACATAGTAACAATCTTACAAATTTAGATGTCCAACAATTGAAATACATGGCAACCATTAATACAAACTACATATCAAATTATCAAGTTTGCCAAAATATAGGCTGCAAAAGCATGTGAAACTAACCTTTTCCGAATATGAGTATCAATATTCCATCAAATGAATGCACATTCATCCATCACTGATTTTATCACATTTTGACCCCTGTCTTCAAAGGTCATTTCAACAATGATCGGGTCGGGTACATATGTCAATGCAGACGTTTAGCTAAAATAATCTCATTGGTTCTTTCTTAACCACTAAGATTTCAATAATCAGATACTGCATCATATTGTTAAAAGAGAGACACGTGACTAGCAATAGCTTGAGTATGCCCACCTGTAAGTCTGTATACACAGCAGGTGCCAATCTGTGATATATTGTCAACTTGACAGCAGGGGCTAACGAGAAATCCCTCCTTATAAAATGGCGGACTTTACTGTACTCCAACAAAACGTAAATGGGCTAGGCACCAATGGTGCTGAACTCAAAGTATTGATACAAAATAAATCAATACAACCAAGTGTTATCATTCTACAGGAAACAAAATTATCAAAAAGAAGGGATTATAAAATCTCCGGTTATAACATACTAAGAAAAGATCGTTTTACGGAAATAAAAAAAAGTCCACAAGGTGGACTCATAATTGCCATAAAACATGGCATTGATTACAAACCCCTAGATATAAACATTGAAGGCATAGAAATCAATGGCGTAACAGTTAACATAAATGGTAATAAACCAACAAATGTTATCAATGTCTATTTACCCCACAACACAAAAATTACAGTTGAAATACTCAACAAATTACTACCCTATCTCGCCAACTCAGCCTATTTGGGTGGCGATTTTAATGCACACCATAGCCTCTGGGAGGCAGACGATAGAACCGATACAAGAGGTACAGTCATACAAAAATGGTTAGAGGATAACAAACTTATTATTCTCAACAATGGCGAACCTACTTTTCACAGGCTAACACAAGGAATATACACCACAATAGATCTTAGCATTATTACACCAGACCTAGTTAATGATGCTAGTTTATATGTTCATGACGACAGTTGGGGAAGTGATCACTTCCCACTATTCACCACATTAAAGAATAACAATACACAACAGGCACAAAAAAACAATACCCATAACAGCTGGAATTTTAACAAAGCAAATTGGGGAATATTTCAAAATATTTGTGAGCAAAACCTAAACAATGATGTAAAAGACGAAGATGTTAACATATACAACAAAAATATCACCGAGGTGATTATAAATGCTGCTAACCTAGCCATACCAACCAAAAGAACTCACAAACATATACCTGTACCATGGTGGAATGAAGAAATTATGCAAGCAAGAAAAGAAAGAAAACTGCTCAGGAAAAAAGCTAAAAAGGATAAAAAGTTAATACAACAAGCGGCAGCAGCTAGAAATAAGGTTAAAACTTTAATAAGTAAGGCAAAAATCCAATCATGGAAAAAGATGTGTAGCACATTAGATATCAAATCTAACTCAAGGCAAGTCTGGAGAAAGATTAATGTCTTTAGAGGCAAAAGCACTAAATCCCATATTCCAAGTATCAACAACAGCAAAAACAAACTGGAAAAAATAGACAATTTATGCAAACAATTCTCACAAGCAAGCTCAACCAATAACTACAAAACTGCTTTTCAAGAAAAAGTAAAAAATACACAACCTTGTCCGAAGGACAAAAACAAGTCAGACTTATGGTACAACAAGCCATTCACAATATCAGAACTTAACAATGTTGTAAATAATAAAAAAGGAACAGCCTCTGGTATTGATCAAACCAGTTACACAATGCTTAAACGTCTTCCCTATAAATGCAAACAAGTGTTATTAGATTTCTACAATAAATTATGGAAAGACGGCAAATTACCAACAGACTGGAAAGAAAGTCTTATTATACCATTACACAAACAGGGAAAAGACCCTACCAAATCCGATTCATATAGACCAGTCTCCTTAACATCTAATCTATGTAAAACACTCGAAGCTATGACAACGAAAAGATTACAACACTATCTAGAAACTAACGAATTGATAACACAGAATCAATCAGGATATATAAAATCCTATAGCACCACTGATCATATTGTTAGATTACAACACTCTATCAGACAAGCTCAACAAAATAATAAATTTACTACAGCAGTCTTTCTAGACTTTAGTAAAGCATTTGACATGGTCTGGAAAACAGGCTTGATACAAAAAGTTAAGAAAAAGGGCATACAAGGGGAAATGCTAAACTTTATAAACGACTTCATGTCAGACAGAACTTTTCGTCTTAAAACAGATGATCAAATATCAGACAACTACAATTTAGAAAATGGAACCCCACAAGGTAGTATCATATCACCAACATTGTTCAATATCATGATAGATCTATTTCACAAACTACCGAAACAAGTGAACACCTCACAATTCGCTGATGATGGGGCCCTTTGGGTCAGTCATAAACATCAACATGTAGCTGCAGAAATATTACAAAAAGCCTTAATCAAAGTAAATGAATGGACCCAAAACTGGGGATTTAAATTATCCACAAGCAAAACTGTATCAATTCTCTTTCGGCCAACACCCAGAGCCGATTGCAGACCACTGAAATTATACATTAATGAAGAACCATTAAACCAAGTTAAATATGTCAAATTCTTAGGCATAATCTTTGATGAATATCTAACATGGAATCAACATATTGTTGAACTGTCACAAAGATGCAAAAAAGATCTCAATATATTACGAATGCTTTCTCACACCAGGTGGGGCAGCAGCAAGGAAATGTTACTCTTGCTATATAAATCTCTGATTAAATCCAAACTGCACTATGGAGCAGAAGCTTGGTGTGACACTAGTCAAACCAACATACAAAAGCTAAAAACCATACAAAATCAAGCTTACAGATATATATCAGGATGCCTAAGTGGCACATCAATGGAACTAGTCAGACATGAACTAGGCGAACTCCCGCTAGAAAAAGAATGGGAAGATAATATTACCAACTATATTGTTAGATCAAAGCATAAGCCCTGTTTACAAAATATTATCACACGAAAAAAGCAAATAATGACTAAAAGAGTAAAAAAAATACCAACACCATTTGGTGTTACCATGAAAAAACACATAGACAAATATGACCTTGATACAATAGACGTTATTTCTGACCCATATACCAAGCATATCCTAAAACCTCCAGACGTCCCCGATATCCAAGTCGATATCAAATTGAAAGATCTCATAGACAAAAATAATCCAAAACCTAGTGACCTCAGTAACACTCAAGTCTATATAGAACAAAACTACAATCAAACTGATTACATTCAAATCTTTACTGACGGTTCTAAAGATGAAAAAGGAAGAGTAGGCTCTGGGATAGCCTTCACTCACACAGGTGATGAAGATATATCCCTTAAACTACCAGACAAAACCTCTATCTTCACAGCTGAACTTGTAGCTATTCGACAAGCACTCATTATCAGTAAAGGCTACAAACACAAAAATATAGCTATATTTACAGATTCACTCAGCTCACTGCAAGCTATACAAAACAAAACGGAAGAAAATAGTCATGAACTTCTACACCAAATTTACCAGGGGTATAATTATCTAACTCAGGATAACAACAATGTTAGATTTATATGGGTGCCTTCCCACATAGGCCTAACAGGCAACGAAAGAGCCGACCGAGCAGCAAAAGCAGGTCTAATCCACAGCAATAATGTCAACATACCATTTACTAAAAAAGAAATTAAGTTACAAAGGTTAAAAACTTCCACAACTTTAGAAGGGTTGATGTAGCCATAACTAGACTTAGGCTTAACAATGTTCGCAATGGGGTTTATCTCCACAAAATAGGGAAAGCACCAAATAATCTATGCAATCAATGTAATGTCGAAGACACCATACATCACATTCTGTTTCAATGTGATAAATACCAAAAACACAGGGGACAACTCCTTGAAAATGTAAGCGCTAACAACCCACAAGAACTGTTAGCCAATGCCAAAAATTACCAGTACCTTTCAGTATTCCTACTACAAACCAAATTGTATAAAACATTATAATTAATAACCACCTAGCCTTACACCCAAACTCCTAACCATTACCTACACCTCATCCCCTACCCAATTTAAGGGTCACTAAACCCTAACAACCACCCCACGGGTAGAAACTCCCAGAAGGACCCTACGGAAGCGAGACTGATCTCTTAAACCTCCTTCTTCTGGTAAGTGTTGGTCATGGCGACCCACGACCAGAGCTGGTTGGTGAGATAGGTTCACGATATACATTACCTCGGGACCACTCGCAAGCCTATACAAACAGGCGCGTAGGCTTCCGACGGGGGATTTCCACCTAATACCTAAAATAATATTTACCACTCCCATATTTGGGATAACTGGTAGGACTTGGCACAGGGCAAAATGGTTAAAACTCTTCATTAAAAGTGCACGGTGTGGCTATCCCCGGCACTTTACTAAATTATAACTGGTAATTTTCCCAGTAGCAAACCTCAAAACCCTCACTGCCTGGTTCTTAATCGGGTTCAGTGGGGAGGACAGGTATTGTACCTTAAGTGTATGGTTAGACTACCCCCTGCACTTTACATAGGTACAATACCAGTTAGACGACCTGCAAGAAAGAAAAAACGCACATTGCGAAGATACCAACGCTGGAAACAACAGCAAATAACAGACTAAGTATATCAAACCAAAAAGATAAGTATTACTCCATTCACTCAATTATCAATAAATTTAATTATAAAACATTACTAATTACAAATAACTATAAATACAATTCAAACACAATTATTCAACTACAATTTTATTTTATCACAATTAAAAATACCATCTCAAATACTACTTTAAACCTTTTTACCTCAATATAATTTCCCATACATAATATATGCTTTCTATCTCTTTCAGGTACCACGCCATTTAACACCACTATTTATTTACTTACTATTCATAAAATCAGCCCCCCCCCTCACTCTATTCCAAATTCTAAATTAATTTTAACCACTTTAGAACTTTTATTAATTTTACTTGGGTGTCTAAGACCTATTCTAAATTTCATGCCCCCTTTTTTGGAAATAATTCAGGCTTAGACCCCACGTCGGCGACATCACCGTGTGGTGAGGAAGACGTTAAACCACAATCCAACAACAAACAACAACAGGGGCTAACGAGGGCTGATTGTTTCAATAACAGTTCCCAATTAACGGCTAACATAGATAAGCTTGATGTTGAACACTCTGACATATGCAAAATTGAAGAAAATTATTTGTAAAAAGCATCCAGGAAAACAACCAATAAAGCTTAAAACTTTTCAGAAACCAAAAAAAAAACCAAAACATTAAAAGACAAATAAAGTTTTTATTCAGATACAATAAACCCTGAAATGCAAGTTATACGAAAGGATTCGACCTAAAATCAGTTCTTTTCGGAAGTCAATTTTCATCCCCAAATGTAAACAAAGAACTTTTAATATCCGTTCACTCGTTTATAAATTTAACAGGCAGATTTGACTCTAAGTAGTTTTACAATGAATAATGATATTTAGCAATGATTGGAGTTTCTCTCAGACATATTATTCATGTTGTGTATTCATTATTTTGCAAAGATTTGTGTTCTTTTCTTTCAAATATTTTTTTGAAATTGTATATCCATCATGTCCTGTTTATAACTCTGTGTATCCCGGAGCGGTATTCATATAAGCTTTGGCTTGTTTACCAATCCGGTTCCGTTCTTGGAAATAAATATGTTTAAACCAAATGCAAGTAAAATATACTTCATTACATAAAAAAACAGACTTTGAATTTATTGGAAATAAATGTAAAGAGAATCAAATTCATCTGGCTGCACAAAAAATATGTTTTATGAGAATCAGTTGATTATTGAGTATTAGCCTTAGATTGCTAGTTGTATATTTTCAAAATCATTGTTGTCTCTGTATATTATATGTGTACTGATCTGTCCATGTGTGCGTCACTATGATTTAACTGTATTTTGTAAGGGAGCGGCATTAATATAAGCAGTATTTGCTTGTTTTCCAATCCGGTTTATTTTTTGAAATAATATATGTTTAACTAATGGATAAACTTGCATTTACTGAAAACGTTCTATAGCTGTAGCTAAACACATTCATCGGGCGACCATTGGCATCCTTGTGAATAAGACAATATCTGTGAAGTAATTAGTTTGCAAAATATATATCTGAGTCAATTCTTTTGGATTTCTTTACGTTTATCAAATATATCCTGCCTGAGATTGACTTCAAGCTTGATCTCAAGTGATTCATTTTCAATGAAGAATGTAATTAAAAATGATTTACTTATATGAAATAAAAAAGGATAAATGAAGAATATAAGCCATAGCCCATGAAACTATCATGTAAAATAATTTCAATTTAAATTGTGGTAGTAGATTTTCTCAAATAATACACACTCGTCTTAGACTTGAATGCAGCGATTTAAATACACACAAGTTTGAAAGTTTTTATCACAAATTCCCGCCTGTTCTTGTGGCCATAACTATGAAGATTCGACACATTACTTTTTTTCATGTCCTCTGTACACCTGTATAAGGCAAACTATGTTGTTCTACAATAAAGGTTTTTATTTGAGATCGGTCTTATTTGGAAACCCAAATTGTTCTTCTTGTGTTAATAATGAACTATTATTATCTGTGAACGAATTTATAAATTTAATCGGCAGATTTGCAACTTATTGATATATGATCTGTAAAATATGAATTAAAGGCATTTTTTATGTTTTATTTTTTAAGATAATTGCTGTTTATTTATTTGAATAAATAACATATATTGTTAAACAACCATTCGTTATCGTGTTGGCGTTTGTATAGATAACTAGATAACTTTTGTAAATTCACAATAACTTGTTCTTTATCTTGTTGGCGTTTGTATAATTGATATATACATATATATTGTAACTTCACCATGACATGTTCTACATCTTGTATTTTGGAGCGGTATTAACATAAGCTTTTAGCTTGTTTACCAATCCAAGTCTTTTTGAAATAAATATGTTTAAACCAGAATATAAGCAAAACAGATCAGCAAATGGAATTTTGTATTTAATGACCTATCAATATCCATGTGTAATTACCCTATTTGATTCATAGATGTAAATTCAATTTTATGAGCAATTTACATGTATAGTTAATCCAACATAATTCAATATAATAATAGTAATAATAAAATATAATAATTGCATTGTTGTTTATGAATAAAGTGCCCAATCACTTGTTTTACACTTTATTCATATGTATACAACAATGCAAATATTTAAAATTATAATCTCTTAGCATTGATTACACATTCTCCCTGACCTAACATTATGACAGAGTTGTTGTAATCATATGAGATTCACACCTTATGAATTAATACTCTTGATTAATCCGTGTCTAATATCACAGTTAATTCAAAACATGGAGATAAACTCACATTTTCTTAATTCTTAATTCATCCATATTTAGATATCACAACATCCTTATTGATACCTCAATTACAAACAAATTATGTTTTCTTTTCTATGTATTACACTATCTTTGAAGTTAACCTGTTTTTATAGTCATAGGAGATTTCAAAGAGCGTATATATTAAGTTGTTTTAGCCATAGTGTAGTGACAGGGGTCTAGTTGGTGCCCATTCGTGACTGATTGCTTGCTGTCATTAATGACTCAGTGTCAAACTCCTCTTCTCTCATGTGCCAAGTTGTGTTGTTAACATATCACCAATGTTCAATGGAGGACGGGTCCCGGGTCAGAGGAAAAACACAAAAAGATGGAGAAGATGTTAGAAAGTGTTGAACACAGACTTCTTGAAGATATCAGGTCCGCAAGAAAATCACAATCAAAACCACAAAACACAGATGAGAGAACAAAAGAACAAAGCAAAGCTCAAAATAGTGATAAATACAGACCGCCAATGTTGAGAAAGCTCAACTACTCTCACACGAATAAAAACAATGTCACTAAAAAAACACAGCACCAAAGACAAAAAGATCTGAAGGAAACAATCAACCGTAGAAACACCAACGACAAACCCAAACCAAAAAACAAAAACAGTGTCGTTGATAGGATAATACTATTTATAGCACAAGCTTTCATAAACTCAACACCAACACACTCTGACAGGGAACATCATAGGAATGTCAAGAGACTATACTCCAATGCAGCAAAATTGGGGCTATGCAGCATTAGCTGGGAACAATTCTTTGACAGGATCCACCAAAACAACCCACCCAATACCACTTCTCACCACCAAGATAGAAGCTGCTACTACTAAACCTAAGCTTTCCTGAACATAAATCCCTCCTTATAAAATGGCGGACTTTACTGTACTCCAACAAAACGTAAATGGGCTAGGCACCAATGGTGCTGAACTCAAAGTATTGATACAAAATAAATCAATACAACCAAGTGTTATCATTCTACAGGAAACAAAATTATCAAAAAGAAGGGATTATAAAATCTCCGGTTATAACATACTAAGAAAAGACTCATAATTGCCATAAAACATGGCATTGATTACAAACCCCTAGATATAAACATTGACGGCATAGAAATCAATGGCGTAACAGTTAACATAAATGGTAATAAACCAACAAATGTTATCAATGTCTATTTACCCCACAGCACAAAAATTACAGTTGAAATACTCAACAAATTACTACCCTATCTCGCCAACTCAGCCTATTTGGGTGGCGATTTTAATGCACACCATAGCCTCTGGGAGGCAGACGATAGAACCGATACAAGAGGTACAGTCATACAAAAATGGTTAGAGGATAACAAACTTATTATTCTCAACAATGGCGAACCTACTTTTCACAGGCTAACACAAGGAATATACACCACAATAGATCTTAGCATTATTACACCAGACCTAGTTAATGATGCTAGTTTATATGTTCATGACGACAGTTGGGGAAGTGATCACTTCCCACTATTCACCACATTAAAGAATAACAATACACAACAGGCACAAAAAAACAATACCCATAACAGCTGG
Organism: Steromphala cineraria; assembly: GCA_916613615.1. NCBI lineage: Eukaryota > Metazoa > Mollusca > Gastropoda > Trochida > Trochidae > Steromphala > Steromphala cineraria. The sequence goes on from OU744730.1 coordinate 47,667,395, forward strand.
ACTTTTAACAAAGCAAATTGGGGAATATTTCAAAATATTTGTGAGCAAAACCTAAACAATGATGTAAAAGACGAAGATGTTAACATATACAACAAAAATATCACCGAGGTGATTATAAATGCTGCTAACCTAGCCATTCCAACCAAAAGAACTCACAAACATATACCTGTACCATGGTGGAATGAAGAAATTATGCAAGCAAGAAAAGAAAGAAAACTGCTCAGGAAAAAAGCTAAAAAGGATAAAAAGTTAATACAACAAGCGGCAGCAGCTAGAAATAAGGTTAAAACTTTAATAAGTAAGGCAAAAATCCAATCATGGAAAAAGATGTGTAGCACATTAGATATCAAATCTAACTCAAGGCAAGTCTGGAAAAAGATTAATGTCTTTAGAGGCAAAAGCACTAAATCCCATATTCCAAGTATCAACAACAGCAAAAACAAACTGGAAAAAATAGACAATTTATGCAAACAATTCTCACAAGCAAGCTCAACCAATAACTACAAAACTGCTTTTCAAGAAAAAGTAAAAAATACACAACCTTGTCCGAAGGACAAAAACAAGTCAGACTTATGGTACAACAAGCCATTCACAATATCAGAACTTATCAATGTTGTAAATAATAAAAAAGGAACAGCCTCTGGTATTGATCAAACCAGTTACACAATGCTTAAACGTCTTCCCTATAAATGCAAACAAGTGTTATTAGATTTCTACAATAAATTATGGAAAGACGGCAAATTACCAACAGACTGGAAAGAAAGTCTTATTATACCATTACACAAACAGGGAATCAATCAGGATATAGAAAATCCTATAGCACCACTGATCATATTGTTAGATTACAACACTCTATCAGACAAGCTCAACAAAATAATAAATTTACTACAGCAGTCTTTCTAGACTTTAGTAAAGCATTTGACATGGTCTGGAAAACAGGCTTGATACAAAAAGTTAAGAAAAAGGGCATACAAGGGGAAATGCTAAACTTTATAAACGACTTTATGTCAGACAGAACTTTTCGTCTTAAAACAGATGATCAAATATCAGACAACTACAATTTAGAAAATGGAACCCCACAAGGTAGTATCACCAACATTGTTCAATATCATGATAGATGATCTATTTCACAAACTACCGAAACAAGTGAACACCTCACAATTCGCTGATGATGGGGCCCTTTGGGTCAGTCACAAACATCAACATGTAGCTGCAGAAATATTACAAAAAGCCTTAATCAAAGTAAATAAATGGACCCAAAACTGGGGATTTAAATTATCCACAAGCAAAACTGTATCAATTCTCTTTCGGCCAACACCCAGAGCCGATTGCAGACCACTGAAATTATACATTAATGAAGAACCATTAAACCAAGTTAAATATGTCAAATTCTTAGGCATAATCTTTGATGAATATCTAACATGGAATCAACATATTGTTGAACTGTCACAAAGATGCAAAAAAGATCTCAATATATTACGAATGCTTTCTCACACCAGGTGGGGCAGCAGCAAGGAAATGTTACTCTTGCTATATAAATCTCTGATTAAATCCAAACTGCACTATGGAGCAGAAGCTTGGTGTGACACTAGTCAAACCAACATACAAAAGCTAAAAAACATACAAAATCAAGCTTACAGATATATATCAGGATGCCTAAGTGGCACATCAATGGAACTAGTCAGACATGAACTAGGTGAACTCCCGCTAGAAAAAGAATGGGAAGATAATATTACCAACTATATTGTTAGATCAAAGCATAAGCCATGTTTACAAAATATTATCACACGAAAAAAGCAAATAATGACTAAAAGAGTAAAAAAAATACCAACACCATTTGGTGTTACCATGAAAAAACACATAGACAAATATGACCTTGATACAATAGACGTTATTTCTGACCCATATACCAAGCATATCCTAAAACCTCCAGACGTCCCCGATATCCAAGTCGATATCAAATTGAAAGACCTCATAGACAAAAATAATCCAAAACCTAGTGACCTCAGTAACACTCAAGTCTATATAGAACAAAACTATAATCAAACTGATTACATTCAAATCTTTACTGACGGTTCTAAAGATGAAAAAGGAAGAGTAGGCTCTGGGATAGCCTTCACTCACACAGGTGATGAAGATATATCCCTTAAACTACCAGACAAAACCTCTATCTTCACAGCTGAACTTGTAGCTATTCGACAAGCACTCATTATCAGTAAAGGCTACAAACACAAAAATATAGCTATATTTACAGATTCACTCAGCTCACTGCAAGCTATACAAAACAAAACGGAAAAAAATAGTCATGAACTTCTACACCAAATTTACCAGGGGTATAATTATCTAACTCAGGATAACAACAATGTTAGATTTATATGGGTGCCTTCCCACATAGGCCTAACAGGCAACGAAAGAGCCGACCGAGCAGCAAAAGCAGGTCTAACCCACAGCAATAATGTCAACATACCATTTACTAAAAAAGAAATTAAGAGCATTGTTAAATCAATTAGAACGGATGAATACAACACAAACTTTAAAGGCAACTGGGGACATACCCAGTACTATCAAGTACAACCTACAAAAGTTACAAAGGTTAAAAACTTCCACAACTTTAGATGGGTTGATGTAGCCATAACTAGACTTAGGCTTAACAATGTTCGCAATGGGGTTTATCTCCACAAAATAGGGAAAGCACCAAATAATCTATGCAATCAATGTAATGTCGAAGACACCATACATCACATTCTGTTTCAATGTGATAAATACCAAAAACACAGGGGGCAACTCCTTGAAAATGTAAGCGCTAACAACCCACAAGAACTGTTAGCCAATGCTAAAAATTACCAGTACCTTTCAGTATTCCTACTACAAACCAAATTGTATAAAACATTATAATTAATAACCACCTAGCCTTACACCCAAACTCCTAACCATTACCTACCCCTCATCCCCTACCCAATTTAAGGGTCACTAAACCCTAACAACCACCCCACGGGTAAAACTCCCAGAAGGACCCTACGGAAGCGAGACTGATCTCTTAAACCTCCTTCTTCTGGTAAGTGTTGGTCATGGCGACCCACGACCAGAGCTGGTTGGTGAGATAGGTTCACGATATACATTACCTCGGGACCACTCGCGCAAGCCTATACAAACAGGCGCGTAGGCTCCCGACGGGAGATTTCCACCTTATACCTAAAATAATATTTACCACTCCCATATTTGGGATAACTGGTAGGACTTGGCACAGGGCAAAATGGTTAAAACTCTTCATTAAAAGTGCACGGTGTGGCTACCCCCGGCACTTTACTAAATTATAACTGGTAATTTTCCCAGTAGCAAACCTCAAAACCCTCACTGCCTGGTTCTTAATCGGGTTCAGTGGGGAGGACAGGTATTGTACCTTAAGTGTATGGTTAGACTACCCCCTGCACTTTACATAGGTACAATACCAGTTAGACGACCTTCAAGAAAGAAAAAACGCACATTGCGAAGATACCAACGCTGGAAACAACAGCAAATAACAGACTAAGTATATCAAACCAAAAAGATAAGTATTACTCCATTCACTCAATTATCAATAAATTTAATTATAAAACATTACCTATTACAAATAACTATAAATACAATTCAAACACAATTATTCAACTACAATTTTATTTTATCACAATTAAAAATACCATCTCAAATACTACTTTAAACCTTTTTACCTCAATATAATTTCCCATACATAATATATGCTTTCTATCTCTTTCAGGTACCACGCCATTTCACAACACTATTTATTTACTTACTATTCATATATATATCCCCCCCCCTCCACTCTATTCCAAATTCTAAATTAATTTTAACCACTTTAGAACTTTTATTAATTTTACTTGGGTGTCTAAGACCTATTCTAAATTTCATGCCCCCTTTTTTGGAAATAATTCAGGCTTATACCCCACGTCGGCGACATCACCGTATGGTGAAGAAGACGTTAAACCCCAATCCAACAACAACAAGGACGGGTCCCGCAGTCACACACTGACTTATTTGTATTCTCTGTAAAAGGTATGTTACTTTCGAATTTATGTCATGTACCTAGGACCTAGAATGCATCCAGAAGCATCTACTTTTCTACTTTTTATTTATTGTTTTCAACTTTATCGAAGACTTTAATTTATAATGCAGAATGAACCCTTTTTCAAACAAATAAATAGTTAATGTCATGTTGTTTCCCTCTGACTATGCATTTATATAGCATTTATTTGTGTGTACATTTTAGCCCATTTTGGTGCATATCCAAGCCATATTAAGAAAATTTCATCGTAGGGAAAATAATGACAACATCTGCTCAACTGTACATAAAGGTCGCATCTAAAGCCAATTATACAAAAACTAAAAATATGTGAGAAGATTGGTTGGCACCAGCAGATAGCATTTATTTGTGTGTACATGTGAGCCCATTATGGGGCATATCCAAGCCATATTAAGAAAATTTCATCGTAGGTACAATAATGACAACATCTGCTCAACTGTACATTAAGGTCACATCTAAAGCCAATTATACAAAAACTAAAAATCTGTGACAAGATTGGTTGGCACCAGCAGATAGCATTTATTTTTGTTTACATTTGAGCCCATTTTGGTGCATGTTCAAGCCATATTAAGAAAATTTCATCATAGGGAAAATAATGACAACATCTGCTCAACTGTACATTAAGGTCGCATCTAAAGCCAATTATAAACAAACTAAAAATCTGTGAGAAGATTGGTTGCCACCAGCAGATAGCATTTATTTTTGTGTACATTTGAGCCCATTTTGGTGCATATCCAAGCCATATTAAGAAAATTTCATCATAGGGAAAATAATGACAATGTCTGCTCAACTGTACATTAAGGTCCCATCTGATGCCAATTATACAAAAACTAAAAGTCTGTGACAAGATTGGATGGCACCAACAGATAGCATTTATTTTTGTCTACATTTGAGCCCATTTTGGTGCATATCCAAGCCATATTAAGAACATTTCATCGTAGGGAAAATAAGGACAATGTCTGATCAACTATATATTAAGGTCCCATCTAAAGCCAATTACACAAAAACTTAAAATCTGTGACAAGTTTGGTTGGCACCAGCAGATAGCATTTATTTTTGTGTACATTTGAGCCCATTTTGGTGCATGTTCAAGCCATATTAAGAAAATTTCATCATAGGGAAAATAATTACAACATCTGCCCAACTGTACATAAAGGTCGCATTTAAATCCAATTATACAAAAACTAAAAATATGTGAGAAGATTGGTTGGCACCTGCAGATAGCATTTATTTTTGTGTACATGTGAGCCCATGTTGGGCATATCCAAGCCACATTAAGAGAATTTCATCGTAGGTACAATAATGACAACATCTGCTCAACTGTACATTAAGGTCACATCTAAAGCCAATTATACAAAAACTAAATATCTGTGACAAGATTGGTTGGCACCAACAGATAGCATTTATTTTTATCTACATTTGAGCCCATTTTGGTGCATATCCAAGCCATGTTAAGAAAATTTCATCGTAGGGAAAATAATGACAATGTCTGCTCAACTGTATATTAAGGTCCCATCTAAAGCCAATTACACAAAAACTTGAAATCTGTGACAAGTTTGGTTGGCACCAGCAGATAGCATTTATTTTTGTGTACATTTGAGCCCATTTTGGTGCATATCCAAGCCATATTAAGAAAATTTCATCGTAGGGAAAATAATGACAACATCTGCTCAACTGTACATAAAGGTCGCATCTAAAGCCAATTATACAAAAACTAAAAATATGTGAGAAGATTGGTTGGCACCAGCAGATAGCATTTATTTGTGTGTACATGTGAGCCCATTATGGGGCATATCCAAGCCATATTAAGAAAATTTCATCGTAGGTACAATAATGACAACATCTGCTCAACTGTACATTAAGGTCACATCTAAAGCCAATTATACAAAAACTAAAAATCTGTGACAAGATTGGTTGGCACCAGCAGATAGCATTTATTTTTGTTTACATTTGAGCCCATTTTGGTGCATGTTCAAGCCATATTAAGAAAATTTCATCATAGGGAAAATAATGACAACATCTGCTCAACTGTACATTAAGGTCGCATCTAAAGCCAATTATAAAAAAACTAAAAATCTGTGAGAAGATTGGTTGCCACCAGCAGATAGCATTTATTTTTGTGTACATTTGACCCCATTTTGGTGCATATCCAAGCCATATTAAGAAAATTTCATCATAGGGAAAATAATGACAATGTCTGCTCAACTGTACATTAAGGTCCCATCTGATGCCAATTATACAAAAACTAAAAGTCTGTGACAAGATTGGATGGCACCAACAGATAGCATTTATTTTTGTCTACATTTGAGCCCATTTTGGTGCATATCCAAGCCATATTAAGAAAATTTCATCGTAGGGAAAATAAGGACAATGTCTGATCAACTATATATTAAGGTCCCATCTAAAGCCAATTACACAAAAACTTAAAATCTGTGACAAGTTTGGTTGGCACCATCAGATAGCATTTATTTTTGTGTACATTTGAGCCCATTTTGGTGCATGTTCAAGCCATATTAAGAAAATTTCATCATAGGGAAAATAATTACAACATCTGCTCAACTGTACATAAAGGTCGCATTTAAAGCCAATTATACAAAAACTAAAAATATGTGAGAAGTTTGGTTGGCACCTGCAGATAGCATTTATTTTTGTGTACATGTGAGCCCATGTTGGGCATATCCAAGCCACATTAAGAGAATTTCATCGTAGGTACAATAATGACAACATCTGCTCAACTGTACATTAAGGTCACATCTAAAGCCAATTATACAAAAACTAAATATCTGTGACAAGATTGGTTGGCACCAACAGATAGCATTTATTTTTATCTACATTTGAGCCCATTTTGGTGCATATCCAAGCCATGTTAAGAAAATTTCATCGTAGGGAAAATAATGACAATGTCTGCTCAACTGTATATTAAGGTCCCATCTAAAGCCAATTACACAAAAACTTGAAATCTGTGACAAGTTTGGTTGGCACCAGCAGATAGCATTTATTTTTGTGTACATTTGAGCCCATTTTGGTGCATGTTCAAGCCATATTTAGCAAATTTCATCATAGGGAAAATAATGACAACATCTGCATATCTGTACATAAAGGTCGCATCAAAAGCCAATTATACAAAAACTAAAAATATGTGAGAAGATTGGTTGGCACCAGCAGATAGCATTTATTTTTGTTTACATTTGAGCCCATTTTGGTGCATGTTCAAGCCATATTAAGAAGATTTCATCATAGGGAAAATAATGACAACATCTGCTCAACTGTACATTAAGGTCGCATCTAAAGCCTATTATAAAAAAACTAAAAATCTGTGAGAAGATTGGTTGGCACCAACAGATAGCATTTATTTTTGTGTACATTTGAGCCCATTTTGGTGCATATCCAAACCATATTAAGAAAATTTCATCGTAGGGAAAATAATGACAATGTCTGCTCAACTGTACATTAAGGTTGCAGCTAAAGCCATTTATACAAAAACAGAAAATTTGTGAGAAGATTGGTTTGCACCAGCAGATAGCATTTATTTTTGTCTACATAAGAGCCCATTTTGGTGCATAACCAACGAATATTAAAAATATTTCATCGTAGGGACAATAATGACAATATCTGCTCAACTGTACAATAAGGTCGCAGCTAAAGTCATTTATACAAAAACTGAAAATCTGTGAGAAGATTGGTTAGCACCAGCAGATAGCATTTATTTTTGTGTACATTTGAGCCCATTTTGGTGCATATCCAAGCCATATTAAGAAAATTTCATCGTAGGGAAAATAATGACAATGTCTGCTCAACTGTATATTAAGGTCCCATCTAAAGCCAATTACACAACAACTTAAACTCTGTGACAAGTTTGGTTGGCACCAGCAGATAGCATTTATTTTTGTGTACATTTGAGCCCATTTTGGTGCATGTTCAAGCCATATTTAGAAAATGTCATCATAGGGAAAATAATGACAACATCTGCTCAACTTTACATTAAGGTCGCATCTAAAGCCAATTATAAAAAAACTAAAAATCTGTGAGAAGATTGGTTGGCACCAGCAGATAGCATTTATTTTTGTGTACATTTGAGCCCATTTTGGTGCATATCCAAGCCATATTAAGAAAATTTCATCATAGGGAAAATAATGACAATGTCTGCTCAACTGTACATTAAGGTCCCATCTAAAGCCAATTATACAAAAACTAAAAATCTGTGAAAAGATTGGATGGCACCAGCAGATAGCATTTATTTTTGTGTACATTTGAGCCCATTTTGGTGCATGTTCAAGCCATATTAAGAAAATTTCATCATAGGGAAAATAATGACAACATCTGCTCAACTGTACATAAAGGTCGCATCTAAAGCCAATTATACAAAAACTAAAAATATGTGAGAAGATTGGTTGGCACCAGCAGATAGCATTTATTTTTGTTTACATTTGAGCCAATTTGGTGCCTGTTCAAGCCATATTAAGAAAATTTCATCATAGGAAAAATAATGACAACATCTGCTCAACTGTACATTAAGGTCGCATCTAAAGCCAATTATACAAAAACTAAAAATATGTGAGAAGTTTGGTTGGCACCTGCAGATAGCATTTATTTTTGTGTACATGTGAGCCCATGTTGGGCATATCCAAGCCACATTAAGAGAATTTCATCGTAGGTACAATAATGACAACATCTGCTCAACTGTACATTAAGGTCACATCTAAAGCCAATTATACAAAAACTAAATATCTGTGACAAGATTGGTTGGCACCAACAGATAGCATTTATTTTTATCTACATTTGAGCCCATTTTGGTGCATATCCAAGCCATGTTAAGAAAATTTCATCGTAGGGAAAATAATGACAATGTCTGCTCAACTGTATATTAAGGTCCCATCTAAAGCCAATTACACAAAAACTTGAAATCTGTGACAAGTTTGGTTGGCACCAGCAGATAGCATTTATTTTTGTGTACATTTGAGCCCATTTTGGTGCATGTTCAAGCCATATTTAGCAAATTTCATCATAGGGAAAATAATGACAACATCTGCATATCTGTACATAAAGGTCGCATCAAAAGCCAATTATACAAAAACTAAAAATATGTGAGAAGATTGGTTGGCACCAGCAGATAGCATTTATTTTTGTTTACATTTGAGCCCATTTTGGTGCATGTTCAAGCCATATTAAGAAGATTTCATCATAGGGAAAATAATGACAACATCTGCTCAACTGTACATTAAGGTCGCATCTAAAGCCTATTATAAAAAAACTAAAAATCTGTGAGAAGATTGGTTGGCACCAACAGATAGCATTTATTTTTGTGTACATTTGAGCCCATTTTGGTGCATATCCAAACCATATTAAGAAAATTTCATCGTAGGGAAAATAATGACAATGTCTGCTCAACTGTACATTAAGGTTGCAGCTAAAGCCATTTATACAAAAACAGAAAATTTGTGAGAAGATTGGTTTGCACCAGCAGATAGCATTTATTTTTGTCTACATAAGAGCCCATTTTGGTGCATAACCAACGAATATTAAAAATATTTCATCGTAGGGACAATAATGACAATATCTGCTCAACTGTACAATAAGGTCGCAGCTAAAGTCATTTATACAAAAACTGAAAATCTGTGAGAAGATTGGTTAGCACCAGCAGATAGCATTTATTTTTGTGTACATTTGAGCCCATTTTGGTGCATATCCAAGCCATATTAAGAAAATTTCATCGTAGGGAAAATAATGACAATGTCTGCTCAACTGTATATTAAGGTCCCATCTAAAGCCAATTACACAACAACTTAAACTCTGTGACAAGTTTGGTTGGCACCAGCAGATAGCATTTATTTTTGTGTACATTTGAGCCCATTTTGGTGCATGTTCAAGCCATATTTAGAAAATGTCATCATAGGGAAAATAATGACAACATCTGCTCAACTTTACATTAAGGTCGCATCTAAAGCCAATTATAAAAAAACTAAAAATCTGTGAGAAGATTGGTTGGCACCAGCAGATAGCATTTATTTTTGTGTACATTTGAGCCCATTTTGGTGCATATCCAAGCCATATTAAGAAAATTTCATCATAGGGAAAATAATGACAATGTCTGCTCAACTGTACATTAAGGTCCCATCTAAAGCCAATTATACAAAAACTAAAAATCTGTGAAAAGATTGGATGGCACCAGCAGATAGCATTTATTTTTGTGTACATTTGAGCCCATTTTGGTGCATGTTCAAGCCATATTAAGAAAATTTCATCATAGGGAAAATAATGACAACATCTGCTCAACTGTACATAAAGGTCGCATCTAAAGCCAATTATACAAAAACTAAAAATATGTGAGAAGATTGGTTGGCACCAGCAGATAGCATTTATTTTTGTTTACATTTGAGCCAATTTGGTGCCTGTTCAAGCCATATTAAGAAAATTTCATCATAGGAAAAATAATGACAACATCTGCTCAACTGTACATTAAGGTCGCATCTAAAGCCTATTATAAAAAAACTAAAAATCTGTGAGAAGATTGGTTGGCACCAACAGATAGCATTTATTTGTATCTACATTTGAGCCCATTTTGGGGCATATCCAAGCCATGTTAAGAAAATTTCATCGTAGGGAAAATAATGACAATGTCTGCTCAACTGTACATTAAGGTTGCAGCTAAAGCCATTTATACAAAAACAGAAAATTTGTGAGAAGATTGGTTTGCACCAGCAGATAGCATTTATTTTTGTGTACATTTGAGCCCATTTTGGTGCATAACCAACGAATATTGAAAATATTTCATCGTAGGGACAATAATGACAATATCTGCTCAACTGTACAATAAGGTCGCAGCTAAAGTCATTTATACAAAAACTGAAAATCTGTGAGAAGATTGGTTAGCACCAGCAGATAGCATTTATTTTTGTGTACATTTGAGCCCATTTTGGTGCATATCCAAGCCATGTTAAGAAAATTTCATCGTAGGGAAAATAATGACAACATCTGCTCAACTTTACATTAAGGTCGCATCTAAAGCCAATTATAAAAAAACTAAAAATCTGTGAGAAGATTGGTTGGCACCAGCAGATAGCATTTATTTTTGTGTACATTTGAGCCCATTTTGGTGCATGTTCAAGCCATATTAAGAAAATTTCATCATAGGGAAAATAATGACAACATCTGCTCAACTGTACATTAAGGTCGCATCTAAAGCCTATTATAAAAAAACTAAAAATTTGTGAGAAGATTGGTTGGCACCAACAGATAGCATTTATTTGTATCTACATTTGAGCCCATTTTGGGGCATATCCAAGCCATGTTAAGAAAATTTCATCGTAGGGAAAATAATGACAATGTCTGCTCAACTGTACATAAAGGTCGCATCTAAAGCCAATTATACAAAAACTAAAAATATGTGAGAAGATTGATTGGCACCAGCAGATAGAATTTATTTTTGTTTACATTTGAGCCTATTTTGGTGCATGTTCAAGCCATATTAAGAAACTTTCATCATAGGGAAAATAATGACAACATCTGCTCAACTGTACATTAAGGTCGCATCTAAAGCCTATTATAAAAAAAGTAAAAATCTGTGAGAAGATTGGTTAGCACCAGCAGATAGCATTTATTTTTGTGTACATATGAGCCCATTTTGGTGCATATCCAAGCCATATTAAGAAAATTTCATCGTAGGGAAAATAATGACAATGTCTGCTCAACTGTATATTAAGGTCCCATCTAAAGCCAATTACACAAAAACTTAAAATCTGTGACAAGTTTGGTTGGCACCAGCAGATAGCATTTATTTTTGTGTACATTTGTGCCTATTTTGGTGCATGTTCAAGCCATATTTAGAAAATGTCATCATAGGGAAAATAATGACAACATCTTATCAACTGTATATTAAGGTCCCATCTAAAGCCAATTACACAAAAACTTAAAATCTGTGACAAGTTTGGTTGGCACCAGCAGATAGCATTTATTTTTGTGTACATTTGTGCCTATTTTGGTGCATGTTCAAGCCATATTTAGAAAATGTCATCATAGGGAAAATAATGACAACATCTGCTCAACTGTACATTAAGGTCGCATCTAAAGCCAATTATAAAAAAACTAAAAATCTGTGAGAAGATTGGTTGGCACCAGCAGATAGCATTTTTTTTGTGTGTACATTTGAGCCCATTTTGGTGCATATCCAAACCATATTAAGAAAATTTCATCGTAGGGAAAATAATGACAATGTCTGCTCAACGGTACATTAAGGTCGCAGCTAAAGCCATTTATACAAAAACAGAAAATTTGTGAGAAGATTGGTTGGCACCAGCAGATAGCATTTATTTTTGTCTACATAAGAGCCCATTTTGGTGCATGTTCAAGCCATATTAAGAAAACTTCATCATAGGGAAAATAATGACAACATCTGCTCAACTGTATATTAAGGTCCCATCTAAAGCCAATTACACAAAAACTTGAAATCTGTGACAAGTTTGGTTGGCACCAGCAGATAGCATTTATTTTTGTGTACATTTGAGCCCATTTTGGTGCATATCCAAACCATATTAAGAAAATTTCATCGTAGGGAAAATAATGACAATGTCTGCTCAACTGTACATTAAGGTCCCATCTAAAGCCAATTATACAAAAACTAAAAATCTGTGAAAAGATTGGATGGCACCAGCAGATAGCATTTATTTTTGTGTACATTTGAGCCCATTTTGGTGCATGTTCAAGCCATATTTAGAAAATTTCATCATAGGGAAAATAATGACAACATCTGCTCAACTGTACATAAAGGTCGCATCTAAAGCCAATTATACAAAAACTAAAAATATGTGAGAAGATTGGTTGGCACCAGCAGATAGCATTTATTTTTGTTTACATTTGAGCCAATTTGGTGCATGTTCAAGCCATATTAAGAAAATTTCATCATAGGGAAAATAATGACAACATCTGCTCAACTGTACATTAAGGTCGCATCTAAAGCCTATTATAAAAAAACTAAAAATCTGTGAGAAGATTGGTTGGCACCAACAGATAGCATTTATTTGTATCTACATTTGAGCCCATTTTGGGGCATATCCAAGCCATGTTGAGAAAATTTCATCGTAGGGAAAATAATGACAATGTCTGCTCAACTGTATATTAAGGTCCCATCTAAATCCAATTACACAAAAACTTGAAATCTGTGACAAGTTTGGTTGGTACCAGCAGATAGCATTTATTTTTGTGTACATTTGAGCCCATTTTGGTGCATGTTCAAGCCATATTTAGAAAATTTCATCATAGGGAAAATAATGACAACATCTGCTCAACTGTACATAAAGGTCGCATCTAAAGCCAATTATACAAAAACTAAAAATATGTGAGAAGATTGGTTGGCACCAGCAGATAGAATTTATTTTTGTTTACATTTGAGCCTATTTTGGTGCATGTTCAAGCCATATTAAGAAAATTTCATCATAGGGAAAATAATGACAACATCTGCTCAACTGTACATTAAGGTCGCATCTAAAGCCTATTATAAAAAAAGTAAAAATCTGTGAGAAGATTGGTTAGCACCAGCAGATAGCATTTAGTTTTGTGTACATATGAGCCCATTTTGGTGCATATCCAAGCAATATTAAGAAAATTTCATCGTAGGGAAAATAATGACAATGTCTGCTCAACTGTATATTAAGGTCCCATCTAAAGCCAATTACACAAAAACTTAAAATCTGTGACAAGTTTGGTTGGCACCAGCAGATAGCATTTATTTTTGTGTACATTTGAGCCCATTTTGGTGGATGTTCAAGCCATGTTATTAAAATTTCATCGTAGGGACAATAATGACAACATCTGCTCAACTGTACATTAAGGTCGCATCTAAAGCCTATTATAAACAAACTAAAAATCTGTGAGAAGATTGGTTGGCACCAACAGATAGCATTTATTTTTATCTACATTTGAGCCCATTTTGGTGCATGTTCAAGCCATATTTAGAAAATTTCATCATAGGGAAAATAATGACAACATCTGCTCAACTGTACATAAAGGTCGCATCTAAAGCCAATTATACAAAAACTAAAAATATGTGAGAAGATTGGTTGACACCAGCAGATAGCATTTATTTTTGTTTACATTTGAGCCAATTTGGTGCATGTTCAAGCCATATTAAGAAAATTTCATCATAGGGAAAATAATGACAACATCTGCTCAACTGTACATTAAGGTCGCATCTAAAGCCTATTATAAAAAAAGTAAAAATCTGTGAGAAGATTGGCTGGCACCAACAGATAGCATTTATTTGTATCTACATTTGAGCCCATTTTGGGGCATATCCAAGCCATGTTAAGAAAATTTCATCGTAGGGAAAATAATGACAATGTCTGCTCAACTGTATATTAAGGTCCCATCTAAAGCCAATTTCACAAAAACTTGAAATCTGTGACAAGTTTGGTTGGCATCAGCAGATAGTATTTATTTTTGTGTACATTTGAGCCCATTTTGGTGCATGTTCAAGCCATATTTAGCAAATTTCATCATAGGGAAAATAATGACAACATCTGCTCAACTGTACATAAAGGTCGCATCTAAAGCCAATTTTACAAAAACTAAAAATATGTGAGAAGATTGGTTGGCACCAGCAGATAGCATTTATTTTTGTTTACATTTGAGCCTCTTTCGGTGCATGTTCAAGCCATATTAAGAAAATTTCATCATAGGGAAAATAATGACAACATCTGCTCAACTGTACATTAAGGTCGCATCTAAAGCCTATTATAAAAAAAGTAAAAATCTGTGAGAAGATTGGTTGGCACCAACAGATAGCATTTATTTGTATCTACATTTGAGCCCATTTTGGGGCATATCCAAGCCATGTTAAGAAAATTTCATCGTAGGGAAAATAATGACAATGTCTGCTCAACTGTATATTAAGGTCCCATCTAAAGCCAATTACACAAAAACTAAAAATCTGTGAGAAGATTGGTTGGCACCAACAGATAGCATTTATTTGTATCTACATTTGAGCCCATTTTGGGGCATATCCAAGCCATGTTAAGAAAATTTCATCGTAGGGAAAATAATGACAATGTCTGCTCAA
This sequence comes from Steromphala cineraria, assembly GCA_916613615.1. Classification (NCBI taxonomy): domain Eukaryota; kingdom Metazoa; phylum Mollusca; class Gastropoda; order Trochida; family Trochidae; genus Steromphala; species Steromphala cineraria. The sequence goes on from OU744730.1 coordinate 47,682,523, forward strand.
CTGTATATTAAGGTTCCATCTAAAGCCAATTTCACAAAAACTTGAAATCTGTGACAAGTTTGCTTGGCACCAGCAGATAGTATTTATTTTTGTGTACATTTGAGCCCATTTTGGTGCATGTTCAAGCCATATTTAGCAAATTTCATCATAGGGAAAATAATGACAACATCTGCTCAACTGTATATTAAGGTCCCATCTAAAGCCAATTACACAAAAACTTGAAATCTGTGACAAGTTTGGTTGGCACCAGCAGATAGCATTTATTTTTGTGTACATTTGAGCCCATTTTGGTGCATATCCAAACCATATTAAGAAAATTTCATCGTAGGGAAAATAATGACAATGTCTGCTCAACTGTACATTAAGGTCCCATCTAAAGCCAATTATACAAAAACTAAAAATCTGTGAAAAGATTGGATGGCACCAGCAGATAGCATTTATTTTTGTGTACATTTGAGCCCATTTTGGTGCATGTTCAAGCCATATTTAGAAAATTTCATCATAGGGAAAATAATGACAACATCTGCTCAACTGTACATAAAGGTCGCATCTAAAGCCAATTATACAAAAACTAAAAATATGTGAGAAGATTGGTTGGCACCAGCAGATAGCATTTATTTTTGTTTACATTTGAGCCAATTTGGTGCATGTTCAAGCCATATTAAGAAAATTTCATCATAGGGAAAATAATGACAACATCTGCTCAACTGTACATTAAGGTCGCATCTAAAGCCTATTATAAAAAAACTAAAAATCTGTGAGAAGATTGGTTGGCACCAACAGATAGCATTTATTTGTATCTACATTTGAGCCCATTTTGGGGCATATCCAAGCCATGTTGAGAAAATTTCATCGTAGGGAAAATAATGACAATGTCTGCTCAACTGTATATTAAGGTCCCATCTAAATCCAATTACACAAAAACTTGAAATCTGTGACAAGTTTGGTTGGTACCAGCAGATAGCATTTATTTTTGTGTACATTTGAGCCCATTTTGGTGCATGTTCAAGCCATATTTAGAAAATTTCATCATAGGGAAAATAATGACAACATCTGCTCAACTGTACATAAAGGTCGCATCTAAAGCCAATTATACAAAAACTAAAAATATGTGAGAAGATTGGTTGGCACCAGCAGATAGAATTTATTTTTGTTTACATTTGAGCCTATTTTGGTGCATGTTCAAGCCATATTAAGAAAATTTCATCATAGGGAAAATAATGACAACATCTGCTCAACTGTACATTAAGGTCGCATCTAAAGCCTATTATAAAAAAAGTAAAAATCTGTGAGAAGATTGGTTAGCACCAGCAGATAGCATTTAGTTTTGTGTACATATGAGCCCATTTTGGTGCATATCCAAGCCATATTAAGAAAATTTCATCATAGGGAAAATAATGACAATGTCTGCTCAACTGTATATTAAGGTCCCATCTAAAGCCAATTACACAAAAACTTAAAATCTGTGACAAGTTTGGTTGGCACCAGCAGATAGCATTTATTTTTGTGTACATTTGAGCCCATTTTGGTGCATGTTCAAGCCATGTTATTAAAATTTCATCGTAGGGACAATAATGACAACATCTGCTCAACTGTACATTAAGGTCGCATCTAAAGCCTATTATAAACAAACTAAAAATCTGTGAGAAGATTGGTTGGCACCAACAGATAGCATTTATTTTTATCTACATTTGAGCCCATTTTGGTGCATGTTCAAGCCATATTTAGAAAATTTCATCATAGGGAAAATAATGACAACATCTGCTCAACTGTACATAAAGGTCGCATCTAAAGCCAATTATACAAAAACTAAAAATATGTGAGAAGATTGGTTGACACCAGCAGATAGCATTTATTTTTGTTTACATTTGAGCCAATTTGGTGCATGTTCAAGCCATATTAAGAAAATTTCATCATAGGGAAAATAATGACAACATCTGCTCAACTGTACATTAAGGTCGCATCTAAAGCCTATTATAAAAAAAGTAAAAATCTGTGAGAAGATTGGCTGGCACCAACAGATAGCATTTATTTGTATCTACATTTGAGCCCATTTTGGGGCATATCCAAGCCATATTAAGAAAATTTCATCGTAGGGAAAATAATGACAATGTCTGCTCAACTGTATATTAAGGTCCCATCTAAAGCCAATTTCACAAAAACTTGAAATCTGTGACAAGTTTGGTTGGCACCAGCAGATAGTATTTATTTTTGTGTACATTTGAGCCCATTTTGGTGCATGTTCAAGCCATATTTAGCAAATTTCATCATAGGGAAAATAATGACAACATCTGCTCAACTGTACATAAAGGTCGCATCTAAAGCCAATTTTACAAAAACTAAAAATATGTGAGAAGATTGGTTGGCACCAGCAGATAGCATTTATTTTTGTTTACATTTGAGCCTATTTCGGTGCATGTTCAAGCCATATTAAGAAAATTTCATCATAGGGAAAATAATGACAACATCTGCTCAACTGTACATTAAGGTCGCATCTAAAGCCTATTATAAAAAAAGTAAAAATCTGTGAGAAGATTGGTTGGCACCAACAGATAGCATTTATTTGTATCTACATTTGAGCCCATTTTGGGGCATATCCAAGCCATGTTAAGAAAATTTCATCGTAGGGAAAATAATGACAATGTCTGCTCAACTGTATATTAAGGTCCCATCTAAAGCCAATTACACAAAAACTAAAAATCTGTGAGAAGATTGGTTGGCACCAACAGATAGCATTTATTTGTATCTACATTTGAGCCCATTTTGGGGCATATCCAAGCCATGTTAAGAAAATTTCATCGTAGGGAAAATAATGACAATGTCTGCTCAACTGTATATTAAGGTTCCATCTAAAGCCAATTTCACAAAAACTTGAAATCTGTGACAAGTTTGCTTGGCACCAGCAGATAGTATTTATTTTTGTGTACATTTGAGCCCATTTTGGTGCATGTTCAAGCCATATTTAGCAAATTTCATCATAGGGAAAATAATGACAACATCTGCTCAACTGTACATAAAGGTCGCATCTAAAGCCAATTTTACAAAAACTAAAAATATGTGAGAAGATTGGTTGGCACCAGCAGATAGCATTTATTTTTGTTTACATTTGAGCCTATTTTGGTGCATGTTCAAGCCATATTAAGAAAATTTCATCATAGGGAAAATAATGACAACATCTGCTCAACTGTACATTAAGGTCGCATCTAAAGCCTATTATAAAAAAAGTAAAAATCTGTGAGAAGATTGGTTGGCACCAGCAGATAGCATTTATTTGTATCTACATTTGAGCCCATTTTGGGGCATATCCAAGCCATGTTAAGAAAATTTCATCGTAGGGAAAATAATGACAATGTCTGCTCAACTGTATATTAAGGTCCCATCTAAAGCCAATTACACAAAAACTAAAAATCTGTGAGAAGATTAGTTGGCACCAGCAGAGAGCATTTATTTTTGTTTACATTTGAGCCTATTTTGGTGCATGTTCAAGCCATATTAAGAAAATTTCATCATAGGGAAATTAATGACAATGTCAGCTCAACTGTACATTGAGGTCCCATCTAAAGCCAATTATACAAAAACTAAAAATCTGTGACAAGATTGGTTGGCACCAGCAGATAGCATTTATTTTTGTGTACATTTGAGCCCATTTTGGTGCATATCCAAACCATATTAAGAAAATTTCATCGTAGGGAAAATAATGACAATGTCTGCTCAACGGTACATTAAGGTCGCAGCTAAAGCCATTTATACAAAAACAGAAAATTTGTGAGAAGATTGGTTGGCACCAGCAGATAGCATTTATTTTTGTCTACATAAGAGCCCATTTTGGTGCATGTTCAAGCCATATTAAGAAAACTTCATCATAGGGAAAATAATGACAACATCTGCTCAACTGTATATTAAGGTCCCATCTAAAGCCAATTACACAAAAACTTGAAATCTGTGACAAGTTTGGTTGGCACCAGCAGATAGCATTTATTTTTGTGTACATTTGAGCCCATTTTGGTGCATATCCAAACCATATTAAGAAAATTTCATCGTAGGGAAAATAATGACAATGTCTGCTCAACTGTATATTAAGGTCCCATCTAAAGCCAATTACACAAAAATTTAAAATCTGTGACAAGTTTGGTTGGCACCAGCAGATAGCATTTATTTTTGTATACATTTGTGCCTATTTTGGTGCATGTTCAAGCCATATTTAGAAAATGTCATCATAGGGAAAATAATGATAACATCTGCTCAACTTTACATTTAGGTCGCATCTAAAGCCAATTATACAAAAACTAAAAATATGTGAGAAGATTGGTTGGCACCAGCAGATAGCATTTATTTTTGTCTACATAAGAGCCCATTTTGGTGCATAACCAACGAATATTAAAAATATTTCATCGTAGGGACAATAATGACAACATCTGCTCAACTGTACAATAAGTTCGCAGCTAAAGTCATTTATACAAAAACTGAAAATCTGTGAGAAGATTGGTTGGCACCAGCAGATAGCATTTATTTTTGTGTACATATGAGCCCATTTTGGTGCATATCCAAGCCATATTAAGAAAATTTCATCGTAGGGAAAATAATGACAATGTCTGCTCAACTGTATATTAAGGTCCCATCTAAAGCCAATTACACAAAAATTTAAAATCTGTGACAAGTTTGGTTGGCACCAGCAGATAGCATTTATTTTTGTATACATTTGTGCCTATTTTGGTGCATGTTCAAGCCATATTTAGAAAATGTCATCATAGGGAAAATAATGATAACATCTGCTCAACTTTACATTAAGGTCGCATCTAAAGCCAATTATACAAAAACTAAAAATATGTGAGAAGATTGGTTGGCACCAGCAGATAGCATTTATTTTATGTGTACAATTGAGCCCATTTTGGTGCATGTTCAAGCCATATTTAGCAAATTTCATCATAGGGAAAATAATGACAACATCTCCTCAACTGTACATAAAGGTCGCATCTAAAGCCAATTATACAAAAACTAAAAATATGTGAGAAGATTGGTTGGCACCAGCAGATAGCATTTATTTTTGTTTACATTTGAGCCTATTTTGGTGCATGTTCAAGCCATATTAAGAAAATTTCATCATAGGGAAAATAATGACAACATCTGCTCAACTGTATATTAAGGTCCCATCTAAAGCCAATTACACAAAAACTTGAAATCTGTGACAAGTTTGGTTGGCACCAGCAGATAGCATTTATTTTTGTGTACATTTGAGCCCATTTTGGTGCATGTTCAAGCCATATTTAGCAAATTTCATCATAGGGAAATTAATGACAATGTCAGCTCAACTGTACATTAAGGTCCCATCTAAAGCCAATTATACAAAAACTAAAAATCTGTGACAAGATTGGTTGGCACCAGCAGATAGCATTTATTTTTGTGTACATTTGAGCCCATTTTGGTGCATATCCAAACCATATTAAGAAAATTTCATCGTAGGGAAAATAATGACAATGTCTGCTCAACGGTACATTAAGGTCGCAGCTAAAGCCATTTATACAAAAACAGAAAATTTGTGAGAAGATTGGTTGGCACCAGCAGATAGCATTTATTTTTGTGTACATATGAGCCCATTTTGGTGCATAACCAACGAATATTAAAAATATTTCATCGTAGGGACAATAATGACAACATCTGCTCAACTGTACATTAAGGTCCCATCTAAAGCCAATTATACAAAAACTAAAAATCTGTGACAAGATTGGTTGGCACCAGCAGATAGCATTTATTTTTGTGTACATATGAGCCCATTTTGGTGCATGTTCAAGCCATATTTAGAAAATGTCATCATAGGGAAAATAATGATAACATCTGCTCAACTTTACATTAAGGTCGCATCTAAAGCCAATTATACAAAAACTAAAAATATGTGAGAAGATTGGTTGGCACCAGCAGATAACATTTATTTTTGTCTACATAAGAGCCCATTTTGGTGCATAACCAACGAATATTAAAAATATTTCATCATAGGGAAAATAATGACAACATCTCCTCAACTGTACATAAAGGTCGCATCTAAAGCCAATTATACAAAAACTAAAAATATGTGAGAAGATTGGTTGGCACCAGCAGATAGCATTTATTTTTGTTTACATTTGAGCCTATTTTGGTGCATGTTCAAGCCATATTAAGAAAATTTCATCATAGGGAAAATAATGACAACATCTGCTCAACTGTATATTAAGGTCCCATCTAAAGCCAATTACACAAAAACTTGAAATCTGTGACAAGTTTGGTTGGCACCAGCAGATAGCATTTATTTTTGTGTACATTTGAGCCCATTTTGGTGCATGTTCAAGCCATATTTAGCAAATTTCATCATAGGGAAAATAATGACAACATCTGCTCAACTGTACATAAAGGTCGCATCTAAAGCCAATTATACACAAACTAAAAATATGTGAGAAGATTGGTTGGCACCAGCAGATAGCATTTATTTTTGTTTACATTTGAGCCTATTTTGGTGCATGTTCAAGCCATATTAAGAAAATTTCATCATAGGGAAAATAATGACAACATCTGCTCAACTGTACATTAAGGTCGCATCTAAAGCCTATTATAAAAAAAGAAAAAATCTGTGAGAAGATTGGTTGGCACCAACAGATAGCATTTATTTGTATCTACATTTGAGCCCATTTTGGGGCATATCCAAGCCATGTTAAGAAAATTTCATCGTAGGGAAAATAATGACAATATCTGCTCAACTGTATATTAAGGTCCCATCTAAAGCCAATTATACAAAAACTAAAAATCTGTGAGAAGATTAGTTGGCACCAGCAGATAGCATTTATTTTTGTTTACATTTGAGCCTATTTTGGTGCATGTTCAAGCCATATTAAGAAAATTTCATCATAGGGAAAATAATGACAATGTCAGCTCAACTGTACATTAAGGTCCCATCTAAAGCCAATTATACAAAAACTAAAAATCTGTGACAAGATTGGTTGGCACCAGCAGATAGCATTTATTTTTGTGTACATTTGAGCCCATTTTGGTGCATATCCAAACCATATTAAGAAAATTTCATCGTAAGGAAAATAATGACAATATCTGCTCAACTGTACATTAAGGTCGCAGCTAAAGCCATTTATACAAAAACAGAAAATCTGTGAGAAGATTGGTTGGCACCAGCAGAGAGCATTTATTTTTGTCTACATAAGAGCCCATTTTGGTGCATAACCAACGAATATTAAAAATATTTCATCGTAGGGACAATAATGACAACATCTGCTCAACTGTACAATAAGTTCGCAGCTAAAGTCATTTATACAAAAACTGAAAATCTGTGAGAAGATTGGTTAGCACCAGCAGATAGCATTTATTTTTGTGTACATATGAGCCCATTTTGGTGCATATCCAAGCCATATTAAGAAAATTTCATCGTAGGGAAAATAATGACAATGTCTGCTCAACTGTATATTAAGGTCCCATCTAAAGCCAATTACACAAAAATTTAAAATCTGTGACAAGTTTGGTTGGCACCAGCAGATAGCATTTATTTTTGTATACATTTGTGCCTATTTTGGTGCATGTTCAAGCCATATTTAGAAAATGTCATCATAGGGAAAATAATGATAACATCTGCTCAACTTTACATTAAGGTCGCATCTAAAGCCAATTATACAAAAACTAAAAATATGTGAGAAGATTGGTTGGCACCAGCAGATAGCATTTATTTTATGTGTACATTTGAGCCCATTTTGGTGCATATCCAAACCATATTAAGAAAATTTCATCGTAGGGAAAATAATGACAATATCTGCTCAACTGTACATTAAGGTCGCAGCTAAAGCCATTTATACAAAAACAGAAAATCTGTGAGAAGATTGGTTGGCACCAGCAGATAGCATTTATTTTTGTCTACATAAGAGCCCATTTTGGTGCATAACCAACGAATATTAAAAATATTTCATCGTAGGGACAATAATGACAACATCTGCTCAACTGTACAATAAGTTCGCAGCTAAAGTCATTTATACAAAAACTGAAAATCTGTGAGAAGATTGGTTAGCACCAGCAGATAGCATTTATTTTTGTGTACATATGAGCCCATTTTGGTGCATATCCAAGCCATATTAAGAAAATTTCATCGTAGGGAAAATAATGACAATGTCTGCTCAACTGTATATTAAGGTCCCATCTAAAGCCAATTACACAAAAATTTAAATTCTGTGACAAGTTTGGTTGGCACCAGCAGATAGCATTTATTTTTGTATACATTTGTGCCTATTTTGGTGCATGTTCAAGCCATATTTAGAAAATATCATCATAGGGAAAATAATGATAACATCTGCTCAACTTTACATTAAGGTCGCATCTAAAGCCAATTATACAAAAACTAAAAATATGTGAGAAGATTGGTTGGCACCAGCAGATAGCATTTATTTTTGTCTACATAAGAGCCCATTTTGGTGCATAACCAACGAATATTAAAAATATTTCATCGTAGGGACAATAATGACAACATCTGCTCAACTGTACAATAAGTTCGCAGCTAAAGTCATTTATACAAAAACTGAAAATCTGTGAGAAAATTGGTTAGCACCAGCAGATAGCATCTATTTTTGTGTACATATGAGCCCATTTTGGTGCATATCCAAGCCAAATTAAGAAAATTTCATCATAGGGAAAATAATGACAATGTCTGCTCAACTGTATATTAAGGTCCCATCTAAAGCCAATTACACAAAAATTTTAAATCTGTGACAAGTTTAGTTGGCACCAGCAGATAGCATTTATTTTTGTATACATTTGTGCCTATTTTGGTGCATGTTCAAGCCATATTGAGAAAATGTCATCATAGGGAAAATAATGATAACATCTGCTCAACTAGACATTAAGGTCGCATCTAAAGCCAACTATACAAAAACTAAAAATATGTGAGAAGATTGGTTGGCACCAGCAGATAGCATTTATTTTTGTGTACATGTGAGCCCATGTTGGGGCATATCCAAGCCACATTAAGAAATTTTCATCGTAGGTACAATAATGACAACATCTGCTCAACTGTACATTAAGGTCACATCTAAAGCCAATTATACAAAAACTAAAAATCTGTGACAAGATTGGTTGGCACCAACAGATAGCATTTATTTTTATCTACATTTGAGCCCATTTTGGGGCATATCCAAGCCATGTTAAGAAAATTTCATCGTAGGGAAAATAATGACAATGTCTGCTCAACTGTATATTAAGGTCCCATCTAAAGCCAATTATACAAAAACTAAAAATATGTGAGAAGATTGGTTGGCACCAGCAGATAGCATTTATTTTTGTCTACATAAGAGCCCATTTTGGTGCATAACCAACGAATATTAAAAATATTTCATCGTAGGGACAATAATGACAACATCTGCTCAACTGTACAATAAGTTCGCAGCTAAAGTCATTTATACAAAAACTGAAAATCTGTGAGAAAATTGGTTAGCACCAGCAGATAGCATTTATTTTTGTGTACATATGAGCCCATTTTGGTGCATATCCAAGCCAAATTAAGAAAATTTCATCATAGGGAAAATAATGACAATGTCTGCTCAACTGTATATTAAGGTCCCATCTAAAGCCAATTACACAAAAATTTTAAATCTGTGACAAGTTTAGTTGGCACCAGCAGATAGCATTTATTTTTGTATACATTTGTGCCTATTTTGGTGCATGTTCAAGCCATATTGAGAAAATGTCATCATAGGGAAAATAATGATAACATCTGCTCAACTAGACATTAAGGTCGCATCTAAAGCCAACTATACAAAAACTAAAAATATGTGAGAAGATTGGTTGGCACCAGCAGATAGCATTTATTTTTGTGTACATGTGAGCCCATGTTGGGGCATATCCAAGCCACATTAAGAAATTTTCATCGTAGGTACAATAATGAGAACATCTGCTCAACTGTACATTAAGGTCACATCTAAAGCCTATTATAAAAAAACTAAAAACCTGTGAGAAGATTGGTTGGCACCAGCAGATAGCATTTATTTTTGTCTACATTTGAGCACATTTTGGGGCATATCCAAGCCATGTTAAGAAAATTTCATCGTAGGGAAAATAATGACAATGTCTGCTCAACTGTATATTAAGGTCCCATCTAAAGCCAATTATACAAAAACTAAAAATCTGTGAGAAGATTAGTTGGCACCAGCAGATAGCATTTATTTTTGTTTACATTTCAGCCTATTTTGGTGCATGTTCAAGCCATATTAAGAAAATTTCATTATAGGGAAAATAATGACAATGTCAGCTCAACTGTACATTAAGGTCCCATCTAAAGCCAATTATACAAAAACTAAAAATCTGTGAGAAGATTGGTTGGCACCAGCAGATAGCATTTATTTTTCTTTACATTTGAGCCTATTTTGGTGCATGTTCAAGCCATATTAAGAAAACTTCATCATAGGGAAAATAATGACAACATCTGCTCAACTGTATATTAAGGTCCCATCTAAAGCCAATTACACAAAAACTTGAAATCTGTGACAAGTTTGGTTGGCACCAGCAGATAGCATTTATTTTTGTGTACATTTGAGCCCATTTTGGTGCATGTTCAAGCCATATTTAGCAAATTTCATCATAGGGAAAATAATGACAACATCTGCTCAACTGTACATAAAGGTCGCATCTAAAGCCAATTATACACAAACTAAAAATATGTGAGAAGATTGGTTGGCACCAGCAGATAGCATTTATTTTTGTTTACATTTGAGCCTATTTTGGTGCATGTTCAAGCCATATTAAGAAAATTTCATCATAGGGAAAATAATGACAACATCTGCTCAACTGTACATTAAGGTCGCATCTAAAGCCTATTATAAAAAAAGTAAAAATCTGTGAGAAGATTGGTTGGCACCAACAGATAGCATTTATTTGTATCTACATTTGAGCCCATTTTGGGGCTTATCCAAGCCATGTTAAGAAAATTTCATCGTAGGGAAAATAATGACAATGTCTGCTCAACTGTATATTAAGGTCCCATCTAAAGCCAATTATACAAAAACTAAAAATCTGTGAGAAGATTAGTTGGCACCAGCAGATAGCATTTATTTTTGTTTACATTTGAGCCTATTTTGGTGCATGTTCAAGCCATATTAAGAAAATTTCATCATAGGGAAAATAATGACAACATCTGCTCAACTGTACATTAAGGTCGCATCTAAAGCCTATTATAAAAAAAGTAAAAATCTGTGAGAAGATTGGTTGGCACCAACAGATAGCATTTATTTTTATCTACATTTGAGCCCATTTTGGGGCATATCCAAGCCATGTTAAGAAAATTTCATCGTAGGGAAAATAATGACAATGTCTGCTCAACTGTATATTAAGGTCGCAGCTAAAGCCATTTATACAAAAACAGAAAATTTGTGAGAAGATTGGTTGGCACCAGCAGATAGCATTTATTTTTGTCTACATTTGAGCCCATTTTGGTGCATAACCAACGAATATTAAAAATATTTCATCGTAGGGACAATAATGACAACATCTGCTCAACTGTACAATAAGTTCGCAGCTAAAGTCATTTATACAAAAACTGAAAGTCTGTGAGAAGATTGGTTAGCACCAGCAGATAGCATTTATTTTTGTGTACATATGAGCCCATTTTGGTGCATATCCAAGCCATATTAAGAAAATTTCATTGAGGGAAAATAATGACAATGTCTGCTCAACTGTATATTAAGGTCCCATCTAAAGCCAATTACACAAAAATTTAAAATCTGTGACAAGTTTGGTTGGCACCAGCAGATAGCATTTATTTTTGTATACATTTGTGCCTATTTTGGTGCATGTTCAAGCCATATTTAGAAAATGTCATCATAGGGAAAATAATGATAACATCTGCTCAACTTTACATTAAGGTCGCATCTAAAGCCAATTATACAAAAACTAAAAATATGTGAGAAGATTGGTTGGCACCAGCAGATAGCATTTATTTTATGTGTACATTTGAGCCCATTTTGGTGCATATCCAAACCATATTAAGAAAATTTCATCGTAGGGAAAATAATGACAATATCTGCTCAACTGTACATTAAGGTCGCAGCTAAAGCCATTTATACAAAAACAGAAAATCTGTGAGAAGATTGGTTGGCACCAGCAGATAGCATTTAATTTTGACTACATAAGAGCCCATTTTGGTGCGTAACCAACGAATATTAAAAATATTTCATCGTAGGGACAATAATGACAATATCTGCTCAACTGTACAATAAGGTTGCATCTAAAGTCATTTATACAAAAACTGAAAATCTGTGAGAAAATTGGTTGGCACAAGCAGATAGCATTTATTTGTGTGTACATTTGAAACCATTTTGGTGCATATCCAAGCCATATTAAGAAAATTTCATCATAGGGAAAATAATGACAACATCTGTTCAACTGTACATAAAGGTCGCATCTAAAGCCAATTATGCAAAAACTAAAAATATGTGAGAAGATTGGTTGGCACCAGCAGATAGCATTTATTTTCGTGTACATTTGAGCCCATTATGGGGCATATCCAAGCCATATTAAGAAAATGTCATCATAGGGAAAATAATGACAATGTCTCCTCAACTGTACATTAAGGTCCCATCTAAAGCCAATTATACAAAAACTAAAAATCTGTGACACGATTGGTTGGCACCAGCAGATAGCATTTATTTTTGTGTACATTTGAGCCCATTTTGGTGCATATCCAAGCCATATTAAGAAAATTTCATCATAGGGAAAATAATGACAATGTCTCCTCAACTGTACATTAAGGTCCCATCTAAAGCCAATTATACAAAAACTAAAAATCTGTGACAAGATTGGATGGCACCAACAGATAGCATTTATTTTGTGTACATTTGAGCCCATTTTGGTGCATGTTCAAGCCATATTTAGAAAATTTCATCATAGGGAAAATAATGACAACATCTGCTCAACTGTACATAAAGGTCGCATCTAAAGCCAACTATACAAAAACTAAAAATATGTGAGAAGATTGGTTGGCACCAGCAGATAGCATTTATTTTTGTGTACATGTGAGCCCATGTTGGGGCATATCCAAGCCACATTAAGAAATTTTCATCGTAGGTACAATAATGACAACATCTGCTCAACTGTACATTAAGGTCACATCTAAAGCCAATTATACAAAAACTAAAAATCTGTGACAAGATTGGTTGGCACCAACAGATAGCATTTATTTTTATCTACATTTGAGCCCATTTTGGGGCATATCCAAGCCATGTTAAGAAAATTTCATCGTAGGGAAAATAATGACAATGTCTGCTCAACTGTATATTAAGGTCCCATCTAAAGCCAATTACACAAAAACTTGAAATCTGTGACAAGTTTGGTTGGCACCAGCAGATAGCATTTATTTTTGTGTACATTTGAGCCCATTTTGGTGCATGTTCAAGCCATATTTAGCAAATTTCATCATAGGGAAAATAATGACAACATCTGCTCAACTGTACATAAAGGTCCCATCTAAAGCCAATTATACAAAAACTAAAAATATGTGAGAAGATTGGTTGGCACCAGCAGATAACATTTATTTTTGTTTACATTTGAGCCTATTTTGGTGCATGTTCAAGCCATATTAAGAACATTTCATCATAGGGAAAATAATGACAACATCTGCTCAACTGTACATTAAGGTCGCATCTAAAGCCTATTATAAAAAAACTAAAAACCTGTGAGAAGATTGGTTGGCACCAGCAGATAGCATTTATTTTTGTCTACATTTGAGCACATTTTGGGGCATATCCAAGCCATGTTAAGAAAATTTCATCGTAGGGAAAATAATGACAATGTCTGCTCAACTGTATATTAAGGTCCCATCTAAAGCCAATTACACAAAAACTTGAAATCTGTGACAAGTTTGGTTGGCACCAGCAGATAGCATTTATTTTTGTGTACATTTGAGCCCATTTTGGTGCATGTTCAAGCCATATTTGGCAAATTTCATCATAGGGAAAATAATGACAACATCTGCTCAACTGTACATAAAGGTCGCATCTAAAGCCAATTATACAAAAAACTAAAAATATGTGAGAAGATTGGTTGGCACCAGCAGATAGCATTTATTTTTGTCTACATTTGAGCTCATTTTGGGCATATCCAAGCCATGTTATGAAAATTTCATCGTAGGGACAATAATGACAATATCTGCTCAACTGTATATTAAGGTCCCATCTAAAGCCAATTACACAAAAACTTGAAATCTGTGACAAGTTTGGTTGGCACCAGCAGATAGCATTTATTTTTGTGTACATTTGAGCCCATTTTGGTGCATGTTCAAGCCATATTTAGCAAATTTCATCATAGGGAAAATAATGACAACATCTGCTCAACTGTACATAAAGGTCGCATCAAAAGCCAATTATACATAAACTAAAAATATGTGAGAAGATTGGTTGGCACCAGCAGATAGCATTTATTTTTGTTTACATTTGAGCCTATTTTGGTGCATGTTCAAGCCATATTAAGAAAATGTCATCATAGGGAAAATAATGACAACATCTGCTCAACTGTACATTAAGGTCGCATCTAAAGCCTATTATAAAAAAACAAAAAACCTGTGAGAAGATCGGTTGGCACCAGCAGATAGCATTTATTTTTGTCTACATTTGAGCCCATTTTGGGGCATATCCAAGCCATGTTATGAAAATTTCATCGTAGGGACAATAATGACAACATCTGCTCAACTGTACATTAAGGTCGCATCTAAAGCCTATTATAAACAAACTAAAAATCTGTGAGAAGATTGGTTGGCACCAACAGATAGCATTTATTTTTATCTACATTTGAGCCCATTTTGGGGCATATCCAAGCCATGTTAAGAAAATTTCATCGTAGGGAAAATAATGACAATGTCTGCTCAACTGTATATTAAGGTCCCATCTAAAGCCAATTACACAAAAACTTGAAATCTGTGACAAGTTTGGTTGGCACCAGCAGATAGCATTTATTTTTGTGTACATTTGAGCCCATTTTGGTGCATGTTCAAGCCATATTTAGCAAATTTCATCATAGAGAAAATAATGACAACATCTGCTCAACTGTACATAAAGGTCGCATCTAAAGCCAATTATACGAAAAATAACAATATGTGAGAAGATTGGTTGGCACCAGCAGATAGCATTTATTTTTGTTTACATTTGAGCATATTTTGGTGCATGTTCAAGCCATATTAAGAAAATTTCATCATAGGGAAAATAATGACAACATCTGCTCAACTGTACATTAAGGTCGCATCTAAAGCCTATTATAAAAAAACTAAAATTCTGTGAGAAGATTGGTTGTCACCAGCAGATAGCATTTATTTTTGTTTACATTTGAGCCCATTTTGGGGCATATCCAAGCCATGTTTTGAAAATTTCATCGTAGGGACAATAATGACAATATCTGCTCAACTGTACATAAAGGTGGCATCTAAAGCCAATTATACAAAAACTAAAAGTATGTGAGAAGATTGGTTGGCAGCAGCAGATAGCATTTATTTTTGTTTACATTTGAGCCTATTTTGGTGCATGTTCAAGCCATATTAAGAAAATTTCATCATAGGGAAAATAATGACAATATCTGCTCAACTGTACATTAAGGTCGCATCTAAAGCCTATTATAAAAAAACTAAAAATCTGTGAGAAGATTGGTTGGCACCAGCAGATTGCATTTATTTTTGTGTACATTTGAGCCCATTTTGGTGCATATCCAAGCCATATTAAGAAAATTTCATCGTAGAGAAAATATTGACAATGTCAGCTCAACTGTACATTAAGGTCCCATCTAAAGCCAATTATACAAAAACTAAAAATCTGTGACAAGATTGGTTGGCACCAACAGATAGCATTTATTTTTGTCTACATTTGAGCCCATTTTGGGGCATAACCAACGAATATTAAAAATATTTCATCGTAGGGACAATAATGACAATATCTGCTCAACTGTACAATAAGGTTGCAGCTAAAGTCATTTATACAAAAACTTAAAATCTGTGAGAAAATTGGTTGGCACCAGCAGATCTAGATAGCATTTATTTTTGTGTACATATGAGCCCATTTTGGTGCATATCCAAGCCATATTAAGAAAATTTCATCGTAGGGAAAATAATGACAATGTCTGCTCAACTGTATATTAAGGTCCCATCTAAAGCCAATTACACAAAAACTTAAAATCTGTGACAAGTTTGGTTGGCACCAGCAGATAGCATTTATTTTTGTGTACGTTTGTGCCTATTTTGGTGCATGTTCAAGCCATATTTAGACAATGTCATCATAGGGAAAATAATGACAACATCTGCTCAACTTTACATTAAGGTCTCATCTAAAGCCAATTATACAAAAACTAAAAATCTGTGAGAAGATTGGTTGGCACTAGCAGAGAGCATTTATTTTTGTCTACATAAGAGCCCATTTTGGTGCATAACCAACGAATATTAAAAATATTTCATCGTAGGGACAATAATGACAATATCTGCTCAACTGTACAATAAGGTTGCATCTAAAGTCATTTATACAAAAACTGAAAATCTGTGAGAAAATTGGTTGGCACCAGCAGATAGCATTTATTTTTGTGTACATTTGAGCCCATTATGGGGCATATCCAAGCCATATTAAGAAAATTTCATCATAGGGAAAATAATGACAACATCTGCTCAACTGTACATTAAGGTCGCATCTAAAGCCTATTATAAAAAAACTAAAAATCTGTGAGAAGATTGGATGGCACCAACAGATAGTATTTATTTTTGTGTACATTTGAGCCCATTTTGGTGCATATCCAAGCCATATTAAAAATATTTCATCGTAGGGAAAATAAGGACAATGTCTGATCAACTGTATATTAAGGTCCCATCTAAAGCCAATTACACAAAAAGTAAAAATTTGTGACAAGATTGGTTTGCACCAGCAGATAGCATTTATTTTTGTGTACATTTGAGCCCATTTTGGTGCATGTTCAAGCCATATTTAGAAAATTTCATCATAGGGAAAATAATGACAACATCTGCTCAACTGTACATAAAGGTCGCATCTAAAGCCAATTATACAAAAACTAAAAATATGTGAGAAGATTGGTTGGCACCAGCAGATAGCATTTATTTTTGTGTACATGTGAGCCCATGTTGGGGCATATCCAAGCCATATTAAGAAAATTTCATTGTAGGTACAATAATGACAACATCTGCTCAACTGTACATTAAGGTCACATCTAAAGCCAATTATACAAAAACTAAAAATCTGTGACAAGATTGGTTGGCACCAACAGATAGCATTTATTTTTATCTACATTTGAGCCCATTTTGGTGCATGTTCAAGCCATATTAAGAAAATTTCATCATAGGGAAAATAATGACAACATCTGCTCAACTGTACATTAAGGTCGCATCTAAAGCCTATTATAAAAAAACTAAAAATCTGTGACAAGTTTGGTTGGCACCAGCAGATAGCATTTATTTTTGTGTACATTTGAGCCCATTTTGGTGCATGTTCAAGCCATATTTAGCAAATTTCATCATAGGGAAAATAATGACAACATCTGCTCAATTGTACATAAAGGTCGCATCTAAAGCCAATTATACAAAAACAAAAAATATGTGAGAAGATTGGTTGGCACCAGCAGAAAGCATTTATTTTTGTTTACATTTGAGCCTATTTTGGTGCATGTTCAAGCCATATTAAGAACATTTCATCATAGGAAAAATAATGACAACATCTGCTCAACTGTACATTAAGGTCGCATCTAAAGCCTATTATAAAAAAACTAAAAATCTGTGACAAGATTGGTTGGCACCAACAGATAGCATTTATTTTTATCTACATTTGAGCCCATTTTGGGGCATATCCAAGCCTTGTTAAGAAAATTTCATCGTAGGGAAAATAATGACAATGTCTGCTCAACTGTATATTAAGGTCCCATCTAAAGCCAATTACACAAAAACTTGAAATCTGTGACAAGTTTGGTTGGCACCAGCAGATAGCATTTATTTTTGTGTACATTTGAGCCCATTTTGGTGCATGTTCAAGCCATATTTAGCAAATTTCATCATAGGGAAAATAATGACAACATCTGCTCAACTGTACATAAAGGTCGCATCTAAAGCCAATTATACAAAAACTAAAAATATGTGAGAAGATTGGTTGGCACCAACAGATAGTATTTATTTTTGTGTACATTTGAGCCCATTTTGGTGCATATCCAAGCCATATTAAAAATATTTCATCGTAGGGAAAATAAGGACAATGTCTGATCAACTGTATATTAAGGTCCCATCTAAAGCCAATTACACAAAAAGTAAAAATCTGTGACAAGATTGGTTTGCACCAGCAGATAGCATTTATTTTTGTGTACATTTGAGCCCATTTTGGTGCATGTTCAAGCCATATTTAGAAAATTTCATCATAGGGAAAATAATGACAACATCTGCTCAACTGTACATAAACGTCGCATCTAAAGCCAATTATACAAAAACTAAAAATATGTGAGAAGATTGGTTGGCACCAGCAGATAGCATTTATTTTTGTGTACATGTGAGCCCATGTTGGGGCATATCCAAGCCACATTAAGAAAATTTCATTGTAGGTACAATAATGACAACATCTGCTCAACTGTACATTAAGGTCACATCTAAAGCCAATTATACAAAAACTAAAAATCTGTGACAAGTTTGGTTGGCACCAGCAGATAGCATTTATTTTTGTGTACATTTGAGCCCATTTTGGTGCATGTTCAAGCCATATTTAGCAAATTTCATCATAGGGAAAATAATGACAACATCTGCTCAATTGTACATAAAGGTCGCATCTAAAGCCAATTATACAAAAACAAAAAATATGTGAGAAGATTGGTTGGCACCAGCAGAAAGCATTTATTTTTGTTTACATTTGAGCCTATTTTGGTGCATGTTCAAGCCATATTAAGAACATTTCATCATAGGAAAAATAATGACAACATCTGCTCAACTGTACATTAAGGTCGCATCTAAAGCCTATTATAAAAAAACTAAAAATCTGTGACAAGATTGGTTGGCACCAACAGATAGCATTTATTTTTATCTACATTTGAGCCCATTTTGGGGCATATCCAAGCCTTGTTAAGAAAATTTCATCGTAGGGAAAATAATGACAATGTCTGCTCAACTGTATATTAAGGTCCCATCTAAAGCCAATTACACAAAAACTTGAAATCTGTGACAAGTTTGGTTGGCACCAGCAGATAGCATTTATTTTTGTGTACATTTGAGCCCATTTTGGTGCATGTTCAAGCCATATTTAGCAAATTTCATCATAGGGAAAATAATGACAACATCTGCTCAACTGTACATAAAGGTCGCATCTAAAGCCAATTATACAAAAACTAAAAATATGTGAGAAGATTGGTTGGCACCAACAGATAGTATTTATTTTTGTGTACATTTGAGCCCATTTTGGTGCATATCCAAGCCATATTAAAAATATTTCATCGTAGGGAAAATAAGGACAATGTCTGATCAACTGTATATTAAGGTCCCATCTAAAGCCAATTACACAAAAAGTAAAAATCTGTGACAAGATTGGTTTGCACCAGCAGATAGCATTTATTTTTGTGTACATTTGAGCCCATTTTGGTGCATGTTCAAGCCATATTTAGAAAATTTCATCATAGGGAAAATAATGACAACATCTGCTCAACTGTACATAAACGTCGCATCTAAAGCCAATTATACAAAAACTAAAAATATGTGAGAAGATTGGTTGGCACCAGCAGATAGCATTTATTTTTGTGTACATTTGAGCCCATTTTGGTGCATGTTCAAGCCATATTTAGCAAATTTCATCATAGGGAAAATAATGACAACATCTGCTCAACTGTACATAAAGGTCGCATCTAAAGCCAATTATACAAAAACTAAAAATATGTGAGAAGATTGGTTGGCACCAACAGATAGTATTTATTTTTGTGTACATTTGAGCCCATTTTGGTGCATATCCAAGCCATATTAAAAATATTTCATCGTAGGGAAAATAAGGACAATGTCTGATCAACTGTATATTAAGGTCCCATCTAAAGCCAATTACACAAAAAGTAAAAATCTGTGACAAGATTGGTTTGCACCAGCAGATAGCATTTATTTTTGTGTACATTTGAGCCCATTTTGGTGCATGTTCAAGCCATATTTAGAAAATTTCATCATAGGGAAAATAATGACAACATCTGCTCAACTGTACATAAACGTCGCATCTAAAGCCAATTATACAAAAACTAAAAATATGTGAGAAGATTGGTTGGCACCAGCAGATAGCATTTATTTTTGTGTACATGTGAGCCCATGTTGGGGCATATCCAAGCCACATTAAGAAAATTTCATTGTAGGTACAATAATGACAACATCTGCTCAACTGTACATTAAGGTCACATCTAAAGCCAATTATACAAAAACTAAAAATCTGTGACAAGATTGGTTGGCACCAACAGATAGCATTTATTTTTATCTACATTTGAGCCCATTTTGGTGCATGTTCAAGCCATATTAAGAAAATTTCATCATAGGGAAAATAATGACAACATCTGCTCAACTGTACATTAAGGTCGCATCTAAAGCCTATTATAAAAAAACTAAAAATCTGTGACAAGTTTGGTTGGCACCAGCAGATAGCATTTATTTTTGTGTACATTTGAGCCCATTTTGGTGCATGTTCAAGCCATATTTAGCAAATTTCATCATAGGGAAAATAATGACAACATCTGCTCAATTGTACATAAAGGTCGCATCTAAAGCCAATTATACAAAAACAAAAAATATGTGAGAAGATTGGTTGGCACCAGCAGAAAGCATTTATTTTTGTTTACATTTGAGCCTATTTTGGTGCATGTTCAAGCCATATTAAGAACATTTCATCATAGGAAAAATAATGACAACATCTGCTCAACTGTACATTAAGGTCGCATCTAAAGCCTATTATAAAAAAACTAAAAATCTGTGAGAAGATTGGTTGGCACCAACAGATATCATTTATTTTTATCTACATTTGAGCCCATTTTGGGGCATATCCAAGCCTTGTTAAGAAAATTTCATCGTAGGGAAAATAATGACAATGTCTGCTCAACTGTATATTAAGGTCCCATCTAAAGCCAATTACACAAAAACTTGAAATCTGTGACAAGTTTGGTTGGCACCAGCAGATAGCATTTATTTTTGTGTACATTTGAGCCCATTTTGGTGCATGTTCAAGCCATATTTAGCAAATTTCATCATAGGGAAAATAATGACAACATCTGCTCAATTGTACATAAAGGTCGCATCTAAAGCCAATTATACAAAAACAAAAAATATGTGAGAAGATTGGTTGGCACCAGCAGAAAGCATTTATTTTTGTTTACATTTGAGCCTATTTTGGTGCATGTTCAAGCCATATTAAGAACATTTCATCATAGGAAAAATAATGACAACATCTGCTCAACTGTACATTAAGGTCGCATCTAAAGCCTATTATAAAAAAACTAAAAATCTGTGAGAAGATTGGTTGGCACCAACAGATAGCATTTATTTTTATCTACATTTGAGCCCATTTTGGGGCATATCCAAGCCTTGTTAAGAAAATTTCATCGTAGGGAAAATAATGACAATGTCTGCTCAACTGTATATTAAGGTCCCATCTAAAGCCAATTACACAAAAACTTGAAATCTGTGACAAGTTTGGTTGGCACCAGCAGATAGCATTTATTTTTGTGTACATTTGAGCCCATTTTGGTGCATGTTCAAGCCATATTTAGCAAATTTCATCATAGGGAAAATAATGACAACATCTGCTCAACTGTACATAAAGGTCGCATCTAAAGCCAATTATACAAAAACTAAAAATCTGTGACAAGATTGGTTGGCACCAACAGATAGCATTTATTTTTATCTACATTTGAGCCCATTTTGGGGCATATCCAAGCCTTGTTAAGAAAATTTCATCGTAGGGAAAACAATGACAATGTCTGCTCAACTGTATATTAAGGTCCCATCTAAAGCCAATTACACAAAAACTTAAAATCTGTGACAAGTTTGGTTGGCACCAGCAGATAGTATTTATTTTTGTGTACATTTGAGCCCATTTTGGTGCATGTTCAAGCCATATTTAGCAAATTTCATCATAGGGAAAATAATGACAACATCTGCTCAACTGTACATAAAGGTCGCATCTAAAGCCAATTATACAAAAACTAAAAATCTGTGACAAGATTGGTTGGCACCAGCAGATAGCATTTATTTTTGTTTACATTTGAGCCTATTTTGGTGCATGTTCAAGCCATATTAAGAAAATTTCATCATAGGGAAAATAATGACAACATCTGCTCAACTGTACATTAAGGTCGCATCTAAAGACTATTATAAAAAAACTAAAAATCTGTAAGAGAATGGTTGGCACCAGCAGATAGCATTTATTTTTGTCTACATTTGAGCCCATGTTGGGGCATATCCAAGCCACATTAAGAAAATTTCATCGTAGGTACAATAATGACAACATCTGCTCAACTGTACATTAAGGTCACATCTAAAGCCAATTATACAAAAACTAAAAATCTGTGACAAGATTGGTTGGCACCAACAGATAGCATTTATTTTTATCTACATTTGAGCCCATTTTGGGGCATATCCAAGCCATGTTAAGAAAATTTCATTGTAGGGAAAATAATGACAATGTCTGCTCAACTGTATATTAAGGTCCCATCTAAAGCCAATTACACAAAAACTTGAAATCTGTGACAAGTTTGGTTGGCACTAGCAGATAGCATTTATTTTTGTGTACATTTGAGCCCATTTTGGTGCATGTTCAAGCCATATTTAGCAAATTTCATCATAGGGAAAATAATGATAACATCTGCTCAATTGTACATAAAGGTCGCATCTAAAGCCAATTATACAAAAACAAAAAATATGTGAGAAGATTGGTTGGCACCAGCAGAAAGCATTTATTTTTGTTTACATTTGAGCCTATTTTGGTGCATGTTCAAGCCATATTAAGAACATTTCATCATAGGGAAAATAATGACAACATCTGCTCAACTGTACATTAAGGTCGCATCTAAAGCCTATTATAAAAAAAATAAAAAACTGTGAGAAGATTGGTTGGCACCAACAGATAGCATTTTTTTTTATCTACATTTGAGCCCATTTTGGGGCATATCCAAGCCTTGTTAAGAAAATTTCATCGTAGGGACAACAATGACAATGTCTGCTCAACTGTATATTAAGGTCCCATCTAAAGCCAATTACACAAAAACTTAAAATCTGTGACAAGTTTGGTTGGCACCAGCAGATAGCATTTATTTTTGTGTACATTTGAGCCCATTTTGGTGCATGTTCAAGCCATATTTAGCAAATTTCATCATAGGGAAAATAATGACAACATCTGCTCAACTGTACATAAAGGTCGCATCTAAAGCCAATTATACAAAAACTAAAAATCTGTGACAAGATTGGTTGGCACCAGCAGATAGCATTTATTTTTGTTTACATTTGAGCCTATTTTGGTGCATGTTCAAGCCATATTAAGAAAATTTCATCATAGGGAAAATAATGACAACATCTGCTCAACTGTACATTAAGGTCGCATCTAAAGCCTATTATAAAAAAACAAAAAATCTGTAAGAGAATGGTTGGCACCAGCAGATAGTATTTTTTTTCGTCTACATTTGAGCCCATTTTGGGGCATATCTAAGCCATGTTATGAAAATTTCATCGTAGGGACAATAATGACAATATCTGCTCAACTGTACATAAAGGTGGCATCTAAAGCCAATTATACAAAAACTAAAAATATGTGAGAAGATTGGTTGGCACCAGCAGATAGCATTTATTTTTGTTTACATTTGAGCCTATTTTGGTGCATGTTCAAGCCATATTAAGAAAATTTCATCATAGGGAAAATAATGACAACATCTGCTCAACTGTACATTAAGGTCGCATCTAAAACCTATTATAAAAAAACTAAAAATCTGTGAGAAGATTGGTTGGCACCAGCAGATTGCATTTATTTTTGTGTACATTTGAGCCCATTTTGGTGCATATCCAAGCCATATTAAGAAAATTTCATTGTAGGGAAAATAATGACAATGTCAGCTCAACTGTACATTAAGGTCCCATCTAAAGCCAATTATACAAAAACTAAAAATTTGTGAGAAGATTGGTTGGCACCAACAGATAGCATTTATTTTTGTCTACATTTGAGCCCATTTTGGGGCATATCCAGCCATGTTAAGAAAATTTCATCGTAGGGACAATAATGACAATATCTGCTCAACTGTGCATTAAGGTCGCATCTAAAGCCAATTATAAAAAAAACTAAAAATATGTGAGAAGATTGGTTGGCACCAGCAGATAGCATTTATTTTTGTGTACATTTGAGCCCATTTTGGTGCATATCCAAACCATATTAAGAAAATTTCATCGTAGGGAAAATAATGACAATGTCTGCTCAACTGTACATTAAGGTCGCAGCTAAAGCCATTTATACAAAAACAGAAAATGTGTGAGAAGATTGGTTGGCACCAGCAGATAGCATTTATTTTTGTCTGCATAAGAGCCCATTTTGGTGCATAACCAACGAATATTAAAAATATTTCATCGTAGGGACAATAATGACAATATCTGCTCAACTGTACAATAAGGTCGCAGCTAAAGCCATTTATACAAAAACTAAAAATCTGTGAGAAGATTGGTGGGCACCAGCAGATAGCATTTATTTGTGTGTACATTTGGGCCCATTTTGGTGCATATCCAAGCCATATTAAGAAAATTTCATCGTAGGGAAAATAATGACAATGTCTGCTCAACTGTATATTAAGGTCCCATCTAAAGCCAATTACACAAAAACTTGAAATCTGTGACAAGTTTGGTTGGCACCAGCAGATAGCATTTATTTGTGTGTACATTTGAGCCCATTTTGGTGCATGTTCAAGCCATATTTAGCAAATTTCATCATAGGGAAAATAATGACAACATCTGTTCAACTGTACATAAAGGTCGCATCTAAAGCCAATTATACAAAAACTAAAAATATGTGAGAAGATTGGTTGGCACCAGCAGATAGCATTTATTTTTGTTTACATTTGATCCTATTTTGGTGCATGTTCAAGCCATATTAAGAAAATGTCATCATAGGGAAAATAATGACAACATCTGCTCAACTGTACATTAAGGTAGCATCTAAAGCCTCTTATAAAAAAACTAAACATCTGTGAGAAGATTGGTTGGCACCAGCAGATAGCATTTATTTTTGTCTACATTTGAGCCCATTTTGGTGCATATCCAAACCATATTAAGAAAATGTCATCGTAGGGAAAATAATGACAATGTCAGCTCAACTGTACATTAAAGGGGCAGTAGCACGTTTTAATGGGGAATATAAGGTGATGTCAGGAAAATGAAAATAAATGGTTCCAAATGAAAGACAATGTATTTAAACTAAATGGAGCAGTAATAATTCAAATATAAAACGTAAGGTTCAGCCATGCGATTCCTTTTTCTTACAAAAATGAATTAAAGGTGTTCACACAAAAATGGCCGCCAATGGATTTTATGTGAATCCTGATACTTTGTCCTCTGACTATGGGTGATTGGCTTGTGTAATGAGATTGTTGACACTGTCAATATAATACATTAGGCATTTACTTACAATTATAAGTGCAATTTTTAAAATATAAAATTGTCAAAAAACGTGCTACTGCCCCTTTAAGGTCCCATCTAAAGCCATTTAAACAAAAACTAAAAATCTGTGACAAGATTGGTTGGCACCAACAGATAGCATTTATTTTTGTCTACATTTGAGCCCATTTTGGGGCATATCCAAGCCATGTTAAGAAAATTTCATCGTAAGGACAATAATGACAATATCTGCTCAACTGTGCATTAAGGTCGCATCTAAAGCCAATTATAAAAAAAACTAAAAATATGTGAGAAGATTGGTTGGCACCAGCAGATAACATTTATTTGTGTGTACATTTGAGCCCATTTTGGTGCATGTTCAAGCCATATTTAGCAAATTTCATCATAGGGAAAATAATGACAACATCTGTTCAACTGTACATAAAGGTCGCATCTAAAGCCAATTATACAAAAACTAAAAATATGTGAGAAGATTGGTTGGCACCAGCAGATAGCATTTATTTTTGTTTACATTTGAGCCCATTTTGGTGCATGTTCAAGCCATATTAAGAAAATGTCATCATAGGGAAAATAATGACAATATCTGCTCAACTGTACATTAAGGTCGCATCTAAAGCCTATTATAAAGAACTAAAAATCTGTGAGAAGATTGGTTGGCACCAGCAGATAGCATTTATTTTTATCTACATTTGAGCCCATTTTGGTGCATATCCAAGTCATATTAAGAAAATTTCATCGTAGGGACAATAATGATAATGTCTGCTCAACTGTACATAAAGGTCCCATCTAAAGCCAATTACACAAAAACTAAAAATATGTGAGAAGATTGGTTGGCACCAGCAGATAGCATTTAATTTTGTATACAGTTGAGTCCATTTTGGGGCATATCCAAGCCATATTAAGAAAATTTCATCGTAGGGACAATAATGACAATATCTGCTCAACTGTACAATAAGGTCGCAGCTAAAGTCATTTATACAAAAACTGAAAATCTGTGAGAAGATTGGTTAGCACCAGCAGATAGCATTTATTTTTGTGTACATTTGAGCCCATTTTGGTGCATATCCAAGCCATATTAAGAAAATTTCATAGTAGGGAAAATAATGACAATGTCTGCTCAACTGTATATTAAGGTCCCATCTAAAGCCAATTACACGAAAACTTAAAATCTGTGACAAGTTTCGTTGGCACCAGCAGATAGCATTTATTTTTGTGTATATTTGAGCCCATTTTGGTGCATGTTCAAGCCATATTTAGAAAATGTCATCATAGGGAAAATAATGACAACATCTGCTCAACTGTACATTAAGGTCGCATCTAAAGCCTATTATAAAAAAACTAAAAATCTGTGAGAAGATTGGTTGGCACCAGCAGATAGCATTTATTATTGTATACATTTGAGCCCATTTTGGTGCATATCCAAGCCATATTAAGAAAATTTCATCGTAGGGAAAATAATGACAATGTCTGCTCAACTGTACATTAAGGTACCATCTAAAGCCAATTATACAAAAACTGAAAATCTGTGACAAACTTGGTTGGCACCAACAGATAGCATTTATTTTTGTCTACATTTGAGCCCATTTTGGGGCATATCCAAGCCATGTTAAGAAAATTTCATCGCAGGGACAATAATGACAATATCTGCTCAACTGTACAATAAGGTCGCAGCTAAAGTCATTTATACAAAAACTAAAAATTTGTTAGAAGATTGGTCGACACCAGCAGATAGCATTTATTTGTGTGTACAGTTGAGCCCATTTTGGTGCATATCCAAGTCATATTAAAAATATTTCATCGTAGGGACAATAATGATAATGTCTGCTCAACTGTACAATAAGGTCGCAGCTAAAGTCATTTATACAAAAGCTAAAAATCTGTGAGAAGATTGGTAAGCACCAGCAGATAGCATTTATTTTTTTGTACATTTGATCCCATTTTGGTGCATATCCAAGTCATATTAAGAAAATTTCATCGTAGGGACAATAATGATAATGTCTGCTCAACTGTACACTAAGGTCCCATCTAAAGCCAATTACACAAAAACTAAAAATATGTGAGAAGATTGGTTGGCACCAGCAGATAGCATTTATGTTTCCGTACATTTGAGCTCATTTTGGTGCATGTCCAAGCCATATTAAGAAAATTTCATCGTAGGGACAATAATGACAACATCTGATCAACTGTACATAAAGGTCACATCTAAAGCCAATTACACAAAAACTAAAAATCTGTGACAAGATTGGTTGGCACCAGCAGATAGCATTTAATTTTGTATACAGTTGAGTCCATTTTGGGGCATATCCAAGCCATATTAAGAAAATTTCATCGTAGGGACAATAATGACAATATCTGTTCAACTGTACATTAAGGTCGCATCTAAAGCCAATTATACAAAAACTAAAAATCGGTGACAAGATCGGTTGGCACCAGCAGAGAGCATTTATTTTTGTGTACATTTGAGCCCATTTTGGTGCATGTTCAAGACATATTAAGAAAAGTTCATTATAGGGAAAATAATGACAACATCTGATCAACTGTACATAAAGGTCACATCTAAAGCCAATTACACAAAAACTAAAAATCTGTGACAAGATTGGTTGGCACCAGCAGATAGCATTTAATTTTGTATACAGTTGAGTCCATTTTGGGGCATATCCAAGCCATATTAAGAAAATTTCATCGTAGGGACAATAATGACAATATCTGCTCAACTGTACATTAAGGTCGCATCTAAAGCCAATTATAAAAAAAACTAAAAATCTGTGAGAAGATTGGTTGGCACCAGCAGATAGCATTTATTTTTGTGTAAATTTGAGCCCATTTTGGTACATATCCAAACCATATTAAGAAAATTTAATCGTAGGGAAAATAATGACAATGTCTGCTCATCTGTACATTAAGGTCTCAGCTAAAGCCATTTATACAAAAACAGAAAATCTGTGAGAAGATTGGTTTGCACCAGCAGATAGCATTTATTTTTGTCTACATAAGAGCCCATTTTGGTGCATAACCAACGAATATTAAAAATATTTCATCGTAGGGACAATAATGACAATATCTGCTCAACTGTACAATAAGGTCGCAGCTAAAGCCATTTATACAAAAACAAAAAATCTGTGAGAAGATTGGTTGGCACCAGCAGATAGCATTTATTTGTGTGTACATTTGAGCCCATTTTGGTGCATATCCAAGCCATATTAAGAAAATTTCATCGTAGGGAAAATAATGACAATGTCTGCTCAACTGTATATTAAGGTCCCATCTAAAGCCAATTACACAAAAACTAAACATCTGTGACAAGTTTGGTTGGCACCAGCAGATAGCATTTATTTTTGTGTACATTTGAGCCCATTTTGGGGCATATCCAAGCCATATTAAGAAAATTTCATCGTAGGTACAATAATGACAACATCTGCTCAACTGTACATTAAGGTCACATCTAAAGCCAATTATACAAAAACTAAAAATCTGTGACAAGATTGGTTGGCACCAGCAGATAGCATTTATTTTTGTGTACAGTTGAGCCTATTTTGGTGCATGTTCAAGCCATATTAAGACAATTTCATCATAGGGAATATAATGACAACTTCTGCTCAACTGTACATTAAGATCGCATCTAAAGCCAATTATAAAAAAACTAAAAATCTGTGAGAAGATTGGTTGGCACAAGCAGATAGCATTTATTTGTGTGTACATTTGAGCCCATTTTGGTGCATATCCAAACCATATTAAGAAAATTTCATCGTAGGGAAAATAATGACAATATCTGCTCATCTGTACATTAAGGTCGCAGCTAAAGCCATTTATACAAAAACAGAAAATCTGTGAGAAGATTGGTTGGCACCAGCAGATAGCATTTATTTTTGTCTACATTTGAGCCCATTTTGGGGCATATCCAGCCATGTTAAGAAAATTTCATCGTAGGGAAAATAATGACAATATCTGCTCAACTGTACATTAAGGTCGCATCTAAAGCCTATTATAAAAAACTAAAAATCTGTGAGAAGATTGGTTGGCACCAGCAGATAGCATTTATTTTTGTGTACATTTGAGCCCATTTTGGTGCATGTCCAAGCCATATTAAGAAAATTTCATCGTAGGTACAATAATGACAATATCTGCTCAACTGAACATTAAGGTCACATCTAAAGCCAATTATACAAAAACTAAAACTCTGTGACAAGTTTGGTTGGCACCAGCAGATAGCATTTATTTTTGTGTACATTTGAGCCCATTTTGGTGCAGTTTCAAGCCATATTTAAAAAATTTCATCATAGGGAAAATAATGACAACATCTGCTCAACTGTACATAAAGGTCGCATCTAAAGCCAATTATACAAAAACTAAAAATCTGTAAGAAGATTGGTCTGCACCAGCAGATAGCATTTATTTTTGTGTACAGTTGAGCCCATTTTGGTGCATATAAAAGTCATATTAAGAAAATTTCATCGTAGGGACAAAAATGGCAATATCTGCTCAACTGTGCAATAAGGTCGCATCTAAAGCCAATTATACAAAAACTAAAAATATGTGACAAGTTTGGTTCGCACAAGCAGATAGCATTTATTTTTGTGTACATTTGAGCCCATTTTGGTGCATGTTCAAGCCATATTTAAAAAATTTCATCGTAGGGAAAATAATGACAATGTCTGCTCAACTGTACATTAAGGTCCCATCTAAAGCCAATTACACAAAAACTTGAAATCTGTGACAAGTTTGGTTGGCACCAGTAGATAGCATTTATTTTTGTGTACATTTGAGCCCATTTTGGTGCATGTTCAAGCCATATTTAGCAAATTTCATCATAGGGAAAATAATGACAACATCTGCTCAACTGTACATTAAGGTCCCATCTAAAGCCAATTATACAAAAACTAAAAATATATGAGAAGATTGGTTGGCACCAGCAGATAGCATTTATTTTTGTTTACATTTGAGCCTATTTTGGTGCATGTTCAAGCCATATTAAGAAAATTTCATCATAGGGAAAATAATGACAACATCTGCTCAACTGTACATTAAGGTCGCATCTAAAGCCTATTATAAAAAAACTAATAATCTGTGAGAAGATTGGTTGGCACCAGCAGATAGCATTTATTATTGTGTACATTTGAGCCCATTTTGGTGCATATCAAAGCCATATTAAGAAACTTTCATCGTAGGGAAAATAATGACAATGTCTGCTCAACTGTACATTAAGGTACCATCTAAAGCCAATTATACAAAAACTGAAAATCTGTGACAAACTTGGTTGGCACCAACATATAGCATTTATTTTTGTCTACATTTGAGCCCATTTTGGGCATATCCAAGCCATGTTAAGAAAATTTCATCGTAGGGACAATAATGACAATATCTGCTAAACTGTACATTAAGGTCGCATCTAAAGCCAATTATACAAAAACTAAACATTTGTTAGAAGATTGGTCGACACCAGCAGATAGCATTTATTTGTGTGTACAGTTGAGCCCATTTTGGTGCATATCCAAGTCATATTAAAAATATTTCATCGTAGGGACAATAATGCTAATGTCTGCTCAACTGTACAATAAGGTTGCAGCTAAAGTCATTTATACAAAAACTAAAAATCTGTGAGAAGATTGGTAAGCACCAGCAGATAGCATTTATTTTTGTGTACATTTGATCCCATTTTGGTGCATATCCAAGTCATATTAAGAAAATTTCATCGTAGGGACAATAATGATAATGTCTGCTCAACTGTACACTAAGGTCCCATCTAAAGCCAATTAAACAAAAACTAAAAATATGTGAGAAGATTGGTTGGCACCAGCAGATAGCATTTATGTTTGCGTACATTTGAGCTCATTTTGGTGCATGTCCAAGCCATATTAAGAAAATTTCATCGTAGGGACAATAATGACAACATCTGATCAACTGTACATAAAGGTCACATCTAAAGCCAATTACACAAAAACTAAAAATATGTGACAAGATTGGTTGGCACCAGCAGATAGCATTTATTTTTGTATACAGTTGAGTCCATTTTGGGGCATATCCAAGCCATATTAAGAAAATTTCATCGTAGGGACAATAATGACAATATCTGTTCAACTGTACATAAAGGTCGCATCTAAAGCCAATTATACAAAAACAAAAATCGGTGACAAGATTGGTTGGCACCAGCAGAGAGCATTTATTTTTGTGTACATTTGAGCCCATTTTGGTGCATGTTCAAGCCATATTAAGAAAAGTTCATCATAGGGAAAATAATGACAACATCTGCTCAACTGTACATTAAGGTCGCATCTAAAGGCAATTATAAAAAAAACTAAAAATCTGTGACAAGATTGGTTGGCACCAGCAGATAGCATTTATTTTTGTGTAAATTTGAGCCCATTTTGGTGCATATCCAAACCATATTAAGACAATTTAATCGTAGGGAAAATAATGACAATGTCTGCTCATCTGTACATTAAGGTCGCAGCTACAGCCATTTATACAAAAACAGAAAATCTGTGAGAAGATTGGTTTGCACCAGCAGATAGCATTTATTTTTGTCTACATAAGAGCCCATTTTGGTGCATAACCAACGAATATTAAAAATATTTCATCGTAGGGACAATAATGACAATATCTGCTCAACTGTACAATAAGGTCGCAGCTAAAGCCATTTATACAAAAACAAAAAATCTGTGAGAAGATTGGTTGGCACCAGCAGATAGCATTTATTTGTGTGTACATTTGAGCCCATTTTGGTGCATATCCAAGCCATATTAAGAAAATTTCATCGTAGGGAAAATAATGACAATGTCTGCTCAACTGTATATTAAGGTCCCATCTAAAGCCAATTACACAAAAACTAAAAATCTGTGACAAGTTTGGTTGGCACCAGCAGATAGCATTTATTTTTGTGTACATTTGAGCCCATTTTGGTGCATATCCAAGTCATATTAAAAATATTTCATCGTAGGGACAATAATGCTAATGTCTGCTCAACTGTACAATAAGGTTGCAGCTAAAGTCATTTATACAAAAACTAAAAATCTGTGAGAAGATTGGTAAGCACCAGCAGATAGCATTTATTTTTGTGTACATTTGATCCCATTTTGGTGCATATCCAAGTCATATTAAGAAAATTTCATCGTAGGGACAATAATGATAATGTCTGCTCAACTGTACACTAAGGTCCCATCTAAAGCCAATTACACAAAAACTAAAAATATGTGACAAGTTTGGTTGGCACCAGCAGATAGCATTTATTTTTGTGTACATTTGAGCCCATTTTGGGGCATATCCAAGCCATATTAAGAAAATTTCATCGTAGGTACAATAATGACAACATCTGCTCAACTGTACATTAAGGTCACATCTAAAACCAATTATACAAAAACTAAAAATCTGTGACAAGATTGGTTGGCACCAGCAGATGGCATTTATTTTTGTGTACATTTGAGCCCATTTTGGTGCATGTTCAAGCCATATTAAGACAATTTCATCATAGGGAATATAATGACAACTTCTGCTCAACTGTACATTAAGGTCGCATCTAAAGCCAATTATAAAAAAACTAAAAATCTGTGAGAAGATTGGTTGGCACCAGCAGATAGCATTTATTTGTGTGTACATTTGAGCCCATTTTGGTGCATATCCAAACCATATTATGAAAATTTCATCGTAGGTAAAATAATGACAATATCTGCTCATCTGTACATTAAGGTCGCAGCTAAAGCCATTTATACATTAACAGAAAATCTGTGAGAAGATTGGTTGGCACCAGCAGATAGCATTTATTTTTGTCTACATTTGAGCCCATTTTGGGGCATATCCAGCCATGTTAAGAAAATTTCATCGTAGGGAAAATAATGACAACATCTGCTCAACTGTACATTAAGGTCGCATCTAAAGCCTATTATAAAAAAACTAAAAATCTGTGAGAAGATTGGTTGGCACCAGCAGATAGCATTTATTTTTGTGTACATTTGAGCCCATTTTGGTGCATGTCCAAGCCATATTAAGAAAATTTCATCGTAGGTACAATAATGACAACATCTGTTCAACTGAACATTAAGGTCACATCTAAAGCCAATTATACAAAAACTGAAAATCTGTAAGAAGATTGGTCTGCACCAGCAGATAGCATTTATTTTTGTGTACAGTTGAGCCCATTTTGGTGCATATAAAAGTCATATTAAGAAAATTTCATCGTAGGGACAAAAATGGCAATATCTGCTCAACTGTGCATTAAGGTCGCATCTAAAGCCAATTATACAAAAACTAAAAATATGTGAGAAGATTGGTTGGCACCAGCAGATAGCATTTATTTTTGTGTACATTTGAGCCCATTTTGGGGCATATCCAAGCCATATTAAAAAAATTTCATCGTAGGGACAATAATGACAATATCTGCTCAACTGTGCATTAAGGTCGCATCTAAAGCCAATTATACAAAAACTTAAAACCTGTGACAAGATTGGTTGGCACCAGCAGATAGCATTTATTTTTGTGTACATTTGAGCCCATTTTGGGGCATATCCAAGCCATATTAAGAAAATTTCATCGTAGGGACAATAATGACAATATCTGCTCAACTGTAGATTAAGGTCACATCTAAAGTCATTTATACAAAAACTAAAATTCTGTGACAAGATTGGTTGGCACCAGCAGATAGCATTTATTTTTGTCTACATAAGAGCCCATTTTGGTGCATGTTCAAGCCATATTAAGAAAATTTCATCGTAGGGAAAATAATGACAATATCTGCTCAACTGTACATTAAGGTCGCAGCTAAAGCCATTTATACAAAAACAGAAAATCTGTGAGAAGATTGGTTGGCACCAGCAGATAGCATTAATTTTGTCTACATAAGAGCCCATTTTGGTGCATAACCAAGCCATATTAAGAAAATTTCATCGTAGGGAAAATAATGACAACATCTGCTCAACTGTACATAAAGGTCGCAGCTAAAGCCATTTACACAAAAACAGAAAATCTGTGAGAAGATTGGTTGGCACCAGCAGATAGCATTTATTTGTGTGTACATTTGAGCCCATTTTGGTGCATAACCAAGCCATATTAAGAAAATTTCATCGTAGGGAAAATAATGACAACATCTGCTCAACTGTACATAAAGGTCGCATCTAAAGCCAATTATACAAAAACTTAAAATATGTGAGAAGATTGGTTGGCACCAGCAGATAGCATTTATTTTCGTGTACATTTGAGCCCATGTTGGTGCATGTTCAAGCCATATTTAGAAAATTTCATCATAGGGAAAACAATGACAACATCTGCTCAACTGTACATAAAGGTCGCATCTAAAGCCATTTATACAAAAACTAAAAATCTGTAAGAAGATTGGTTGGCACCAGCAGATAGCATTTATTTTTGTGTAACTTTGAGCCCATTTTGGCGCATATCCAAGCCATATTAAGAAAATTTCATCGTAGGTACAATAATGACAACATCTGCTCAACTGTACATTAAGGTCACATCTAAAGCCAATTATACAAAAACTAAAAATCTGTGACAAGTTTGGTTCGCACAAGCAGATAGCATTTATTTTTGTGTACATTTGAGCCCATTTTGGTGCATGTTCAAGCCATATTTTAAAAATTTCATCGTAGGGAAAATAATGACAATGTCTGCTCAACTGTATATTAAGGTCCCATCTAAAGCCAATTACACAAAAACTTGAATCTGTGACAAGTTTGGTTAGCACCAGCAGATAGCATTTATTTTTGTGTACATTTGAGCCCATTATGGTGCATGTTCAAGCCATATTTAGCAAATTTCATCATAGGGAAAATAATGACAACATCTGCTCAACTGTACATTAAGGTCGCATCTAAAGCCAATTATACAAAAACTAAACAAATATGAGAAGATTGGTTGGCAC
Organism: Steromphala cineraria; assembly: GCA_916613615.1. NCBI lineage: Eukaryota > Metazoa > Mollusca > Gastropoda > Trochida > Trochidae > Steromphala > Steromphala cineraria. The sequence continues at coordinate 47,717,997 of OU744730.1, forward strand.
CAGCAGATAGCATTTATTTTTGTTTACATTTGAGCCTATTTTGGTGCATGTTCAAGTCATATTAAGAAAATTTCATCATAGGGAAAATAATGACAACATCTGCTCAACTGTACATTAAGGTCGCATCTTAAGCCTATTATAACAAAAACTAAAAATCTGTAAGAGAATGGTTGGCACAAGCAGATAGCATTTATTTTTGTCTACATTTGAGCCCATTTTGGGGCATATCCAAGCCATGTTATGATAATTTCATCGTAGGGACAATAATGACAATATCTGCTCAACTGTACATGAAGGTCATATCTAAAGCCAATTATACAAAAACTAAAAATCTGTGACAAGTTTGGTCGGCACCAGCAGATAGCATTTATTTTTGTGTACATTTGAGCCCATGTTGGTGCATGTTCAAGCCATATTTAGCAAATTTCATCATAGGGAAAATAATGACAACATCTGCTCAACTGTACATTAAGGTCGCATCTAAAGCCAATTATACAAAAACTAAAAATATGTGAGAAGATTGGTTGGCACCAGCAGATAGCATTTATTTTTGTGTACAGTTGTGCCTATTTTGGTGCATATCCAAGCCACATTAAAAAAATTTCATCGTAGGGACAATAATGACAATATCTGCTCAACTGTACATTAAGGTCGCATCTAAAGCCAATTATACAAAAACTAAAAATATGTGAGAAGATTGGTTGGCACCAGCAGATAGCATTTATTTTTGTGTACATTTGAGCCCATTTTGGTGCATGTTCAAGCCATATTTAAAAAATTTCATCATAGGGAAAATAATGACAACATCTGCTCAACTGTATATAAAGGTCGCATCTAAAGCCAATTATACAAAAACTAAAAATCTGTAAGAAGATTGGTCGGCACCAGCAGATAGCATTTATTTGTGTGTACAGTTGTGCCCATTTTGGTGCATATCCAAGTCATATTAAGAAAATTTCATCGTAGGGACAATAATGGCAATATCTGCTCACCTGTGCATTAAGGTCGCATCTAAAGCCAATTATACAAAAACTAAAAATATGTGAGAAGATTGGTTGGCACCAGCAGATAGCATTTATTTTTGTGTACATTTGAGCCCATTTTGGGGCATATCCAAGCCATATTAAGAAAATTTCATCGTAGGGACAATAATGACAATATCTGCTCAACTGTACATTAAGGTCACATCTAAAGTCATTTATACAAAAACTAAAAATCTGTGACAAGATTGGTTGGCACCAGCAGATAGCATTTATTTTTGTGTACATTTGAGCCCATTTTGGTGCATATCCAAGCCATATTAAGACAATTTCATCATTGGGAAAATAATGACAACATCTGCTCAACTGTACATTAAGGTCGCATCTAAAGCCAATTATAAAAAAACTAAAAATATGTGGGAAGATTGGTTGGCACCAACAGATAGCATTTATTTGTGTGTACATGTGAGCCCATTTTGGTGCATATCCAAGAAATATTAAGAAAATTTCATCGTAGGGAAAATAATGACAACATCTGCTTAACTGTACATAAAGGTCGCATCTAAAGCCAATTATACAAAAACTAAAAATATGTGAAAAGATTGGTTGGCACCAGCAGATAGCATTTATTTTTGTGTACATTTGAGCCCATTTTGGGGCATATCCAAGCCATATTAAGAAAATTTCATCGTAGGTACAATAATGACAACATCTGCTCAACTGTACATTAAGGTCACATCTAAAGCCAATTATACAAAAACTAAAAATCTGTGACAAGTTTGGTTGGCACCAGCAGATAGCATTTATTTTTGTGTACATTTGAGCCCATTTTGGTGCATGTTCAAGCCATATTTTAAAAATTTCATCGTAGGGAAAATAATGACAATATCTGTTCAACTGTACATAAAGGTCGCATCTAAAGCCAATTATACAAAACTAAAAATCGGTGACAAGATTGGTTGGCACCAGCAGAGAGCATTTATTTTTGTGTACATTTGAGCCTATTTTGGTGCATGTTCAAGCCATATTAAGAAAATTTCATCATAGGGAAAATAATGACAACATCTGCTCAACTGTACATTAAGGTCGCATCTAAAGCCTATTATAAAAAAACTAATAATCTGTGAGAAGATTGGTTGGCACCAGCAGATAGCATTTATTATTGTGTACATTTGAGCCCATTTTGGTGCATATCCAAGCCATATTAAGAAAATTTCATCGTAGGGAAAATAATGACAATGTCTGCTCAACTGTACATTAAGGTACCATCTAAAGCCAATTATACAAAAACTGAAAATCTGTGACAAACTTGGTTGGCACCAACAGATAGCATTTATTTTTGTCTACATTTGAGCCCATTTTGGGGCATATCCAAGCCATGTTAAGAAAATTTCATCGTAGGGACAATAATGACAATATCTGCTAAACTGTACATTAAGGTCGCATCTAAAGCCAATTATACAAAAACTAAACATTTGTTAGAAGATTGGTCGACACCAGCAGATAGCATTTATTTGTGTGTACAGTTGAGCCCATTTTGGTGCATATCCAAGTCATATTAAAAATATTTCATCGTAGGGACAATAATGCTAATGTCTGCTCAACTGTACAATAAGGTGGCAGCTAAAGTCATTTATACAAAAACTAAAAATCTGTGAGAAGATTGGTAAGCACCAGCAGATAGCATTTATTTTTTTGTACATTTGATCCCATTTTGGTGCATATCCAAGTCATATTAAGAAAATTTCATCGTAGGGACAATAATGATAATGTCTGCTAAACTGTACACTAAGGTCCCATCTAAAGCCAATTACACAAAAACTAAAAATATGTGAGAAGATTGGTTGGCACCAGCAGATAGCATTTATTTTTGTGTACATTTGAGCCCATTTTGGGGCATATCCAAGCCATATTAAGAAAATTTCATCGTAGGGACAATAATGACAATATCTGCTCAACTGTACATTAAGGTCACATCTAAAGTCATTTATACAAAAACTAAAAATCTGTGACAAGATTGGTTGGCACCAGCAGATATATAGCATTTATTTTTGTGTACATTTGAGCCCATTTTGGTGCATGTTCAAGCCATATTAAGACAATTTCATCATAGGGAAAATAATGACAACATCTGCTCAACTGTATATAAAGGTCGCATCTAAAGCCAATTATACAAAAACTAAAAATCTGTAAGAAGATTGGTCGGCACCAGCAGATAGCATTTATTTGTGTGTACAGTTGTGCCCATTTTGGTGCATATCCAAGTCATATTAAGAAAATTTCATCGTAGGGACAATAATGGCAATATCTGCTCACCTGTGCATTAAGGTCGCATCTAAAGCCAATTATACAAAAACTAAAAATATGTGAGAAGATTGGTTGGCACCAGCAGATAGCATTTATTTTTGTGTACATTTGAGCCCATTTTGGGGCATATCCAAGCCATATTAAGAAAATTTCATCGTAGGGACAATAATGACAATATCTGCTCAACTGTACATTAAGGTCACATCTAAAGTCATTTATACAAAAACTAAAAATCTGTGACAAGATTGGTTGGCACCAGCAGATAGCATTTATTTTTGTGTACATTTGAGCCCATTTTGGTGCATATCCAAGCCATATTAAGACAATTTCATCATAGGGAAAATAATGACAACATCTGCTCAACTGTACATTAAGGTCGCATCTAAAGCCAATTATAAAAAAACTAAAAATATGTGGGAAGATTGGTTGGCACCAACAGATAGCATTTATTTTTGTGTACATTTGAGCCCATTTTGGTGCATGTTCAAGCCATATTTTAAAAATTTCATCATAGGGAAAATAATGACAACATCTGCTCAACTGTACATAAAGGTCGCATCTAAAGCCATTTATACAAAAACTAAAAATCTGTGAGAAGATTGGTTGGCACCAGCAGATAGCATTTATTTTTGTGTAACTTTGAGCCCATTTTGGGGCATATCCAAGCCATATTAAGAAAATTTCATCATAGGTACAATAATGACAACATCTGCTCAACTGTACATTAAGGTCACATCTAAAGCCAATTATACAAAAACTTAAAATATGTGACAAGTTTGGTTCGCACAAGCAGATAGCATTTATTTTTGTGTACATTTGAGCCCATTTTGGTGCATGTTCAAGCCATATTTAAAAAATTTCATCGTAGGGAAAATAATGACAATATCTGTTCAACTGTACATAAAGGTCGCATCTAAAGCCAATTATACAAAACTAAAAATCGGTGACAAGATTGGTTGGCACCAGCAGAGAGCATTTATTTTTGTGTACGTTTGAGCCTATTTTGGTGCATGTTCAAGCCATATTAAGAAAATTTCATCATAGGGAAAATAATGACAACATCTGCTCAACTGTACATTAAGGTCGCATCTAAAGCCTATTATAAAAAAACTAATAATCTGTGAGAAGATTGGTTGGCACCAGCAGATAGCATTTATTTTTGTGTAAATTTGAGCCCATTTTGGTACATATCCAAACCATATTAAGAAAATTTAATCGTAGGGAAAATAATGACAATGTCTGCTCATCTGTACATTAAGGTCTCAGCTAAAGCCATTTATACAAAAACAGAAAATCTGTGAGAAGATTGGTTTGCACCAGCAGATAGCATTTATTTTGTCTACATAAGAGCCCATTTTGGTGCATAACCAACGAATATTAAAAATATTTCATCGTAGGGACAATAATGACAATATCTGCTCAACTGTACAATAAGGTCGCAGCTAAAGCCATTTATACAAAAACAAAAAATCTGTGAGAAGATTGGTTGGCACCAGCAGATAGTATTTATTTGTGTGTACATTTGAGCCCATTTTGGTGCATATCCAAGCCATATTAAGAAAATTTCATCGTAGGGAAAATAATGACAATGTCTGCTCAACTGTATATTAAGGTCCCATCTAAAGCCAATTACACAAAAACTAAACATCTGTGACAAGTTTGGTTGGCACCAGCAGATAGCATTTATTTTTGTGTACATTTGAGCCCATTTTGGGGCATATCCAAGCCATATTAAGAAAATTTCATCGTAGGTACAATAATGACAACATCTGCTCAACTGTACATTAAGGTCACATCTAAAGCCAATTATACAAAAACTAAAAATCTGTGACAAGATTGGTTGGCACCAGCAGATAGCATTTATTTTTGTGTACAGTTGAGCCTATTTTGGTGCATGTTCAAGCCATATTAAGACAATTTCATCATAGGGAATATAATGACAACTTCTGCTCAACTGTACATTAAGGTCGCATCTAAAGCCAATTATAAAAAAACTAAAAATCTGTGAGAAGATTGGTTGGCACAAGCAGATAGCATTTATTTGTGTGTACATTTGAGCCCATTTTGGTGCATATCCAAACCATATTAAGAAAATTTCATCGTAGGGAAAATAATGACAATATCTGCTCATCTGTACATTAAGGTCGCAGCTAAAGCCATTTATACAAAAACTGAAAATCTGTGAGAAGATTGGTTGGCACCAGCAGAAAGCATTTATTATTGTGTACATTTGAGCCCATTTTGGTGCATATCCAATCCATATTAAGAAAATTTCATCGTAGGGAAAATAATGACAATGTCTGCTCAACTGTACATTAAGGTACCATCTAAAGCCAATTATACAAAAACTGAAAATCTGTGACAAATTTGGTTGGCACCAACAGATAGCATTTATTTTTGTCTACATTTGAGCCCATTTTGGGGCATATCCAAGCTATGTTAAGAAAATTTCATCGTAGGGACAATAATGACAATATCTGCTAAACTGTACATTAAGGTCGCATCTAAAGCCAATTATACAAAAACTAAACATTTGTTAGAAGATTGGTCGACACCAGCAGATAGCATTTATTTGTGTGTACAGTTGAGCCCATTTTGGTGCATATCCAAGTCATATTAAAAATATTTCATCGTAGGGACAATAATGACAATATCTGCTCAACTGTACATTAAGGTCACATCTAAAGTCATTTATACAAAAACTAAAAATCTGTGACAAGATTGGTTGGCACCAGCAGATAGCATTTATTTTTGTGTACATTTGAGCCCATTTTGGTGCATGTTCAAGCCATATTAAGACAATTTCATCATAGGGAAAATAATGACAACATCTGCTCAACTGTATATAAAGGTCGCATCTAAAGCCAATTATACAAAAACTAAAAATCTGTAAGAAGATTGGTCGGCACCAGCAGATAGCATTTATTTGTGTGTACAGTTGTGCCCATTTTGGTGCATATCCAAGTCATATTAAGAAAATTTCATCGTAGGCATAATAATGGCAATATCTGCTCACCTGTGCATTAAGGTCGCATCTAAAGCCAATTATACAAAAACTAAAAATATGTGAGAAGATTGGTTGGCACCAGCAGATAGCATTTATTTTTGTGTACATTTGAGCCCATTTTGGGGCATATCCAAGCCATATTAAGAAAATTTCATCGTAGGGACAATAATGACAATATCTGCTCAACTGTACATTAAGGTCACATCTAAAGTCATTTATACAAAAACTAAAAATCTGTGACAAGATTGGTTGGCACCAGCAGATAGCATTTATTTTTGTGTACATTTGAGCCCATTTTGGTGCATATCCAAGCCATATTAAGACAATTTCATCATAGGGAAAATAATGACAACATCTGCTCAACTGTACATTAAGGTCGCATCTAAAGCCAATTATAAAAAAACTAAAAATATGTGGGAAGATTGGTTGGCACCAACAGATAGCATTTATTTGTGTGTACATGTGAGCCCATTTTGGTGCATATCCAAGAAATATTAAGAAAATTTCATCGTAGGGAAAATAATGACAACATCTGCTTAACTGTACATAAAGGTCGCATCTAAAGCCAATTATACAAAAACTAAAAATATGTGAAAAGATTGGTTGGCACCAGCAGATAGCATTTATTTTTGTGTACATTTGAGCCCATTTTGGGGCATATCCAAGCCATATTAAGAAAATTTCATCGTAGGTACAATAATGACAACATCTGCTCAACTGTACATTAAGGTCACATCTAAAGCCAATTATAAAAAAACTAAAAATCTGTGACAAGTTTGGTTGGCACCAGCAGATAGCATTTATTTTTGTGTACATTTGAGCCCATTTTGGTGCATGTTCAAGCCATATTTTAAAAATTTCATCATAGGGAAAATAATGACAACATCTGCTCAACTGTACATAAAGGTCGCATCTAAAGCCATTTATACAAAAACTAAAAATCTGTGAGAAGATTGGTTGGCTCCAGCAGATAGCATTTATTTTTGTGTAACTTTGAGCCCATTTTGGGGCATATCCAAGCCATATTAAGAAAATTTCATCATAGGTACAATAATGACAACATCTGCTCAACTGTACATTAAGGTCACATCTAAAGCCAATTATACAAAAACTTAAAATATGTGACAAGTTTGGTTCGCACAAGCAGATAGCATTTATTTTTGTGTACATTTGAGCCCATTTTGGTGCATGTTTAAGCCATATTTAAAAAATTTCATCGTAGGGAAAATAATGACAATATCTGTTCAACTGTACATAAAGGTCGCATCTAAAGCCAATTATACAAAAACTAAAAATCGGTGACAAGATTGGTTGGCACCAGCAGAGAGCATTTATTTTTGTGTACATTTGAGCCTATTTTGGTGCATGTTCAAGCCATATTAAGAAAATTTCATCATAGGGAAAATAATGACAACATCTGCTCAACTGTACATTAAGGTCGCATCTAAAGCCTATTATAAAAAAACTAATAATCTGTGAGAAGATTGGTTGGCACCAGCAGATAGCATTTATTATTGTGTACATTTGAGCCCATTTTGGTGCATATCCAAGCCATATTAAGAAAATTTCATCGTAGGGAAAATAATGACAATGTCTGCTCAACTGTACATTAAGGTACCATCTAAAGCCAATTATACAAAAACTGAAAATCTGTGACAAACTTGGTTGGCACCAACAGATAGCATTTATTTTTGTCTACATTTGAGCTCATTTTGGGGCATATCCAAGCCATGTTAAGAAAATTTCATCGTAGGGACAATAATGACAATATCTGCTAAACTGTACATTAAGGTCGCATCTAAAGCCAATTATACAAAAACTAAACATTTGTTAGAAGATTGGTCGACACCAGCAGATAGCATTTATTTGTGTGTACAGTTGAGCCCATTTTGGTGCATATCCAAGTCATATTAAAAATATTTCATCGTAGGGACAATAATGCTAATGTCTGCTCAACTGTACAATAAGGTCGCAGCTAAAGTAATTTATACAAAAACTAAAAATCTGTGAGAAGATTGGTAAGCACCAGCAGATAGCATTTATTTTTTTGTACATTTGATCCCATTTTGGTGCATATCCAAGTCATATTAAGAAAATTTCATCGTAGGGACAATAATGATAATGTCTGCTCAACTGTACACTAAGGTCCCATCTAAAGCCAATTACACAAAAACTAAAAATATGTGAGAAGATTGGTTGGCACCAGCAGATAGCATTTATGTTTGCGTACATTTGAGCTCATTTTGGTGCATGTCCAAGCCATATTAAGAAAATTTCTTCGTAGGGACAATAATGACAACATCTGATCAACTGTACATAAAGGTCACATCTAAAGCCAATTACACACAAACTAAAAATCTGTGACAAGATTGGTTGGCACCAGCAGATAGCATTTATTTTTGTGTACATTTGAGCCCATTTTGGTGCATGTTCAAGCCATATTAAGAAAAGTTCATCATAGGGAAAATAATGACAACATCTGCTCAACTGTACATTAAGGTCGCATCTAAAGCCAATTATAAAAAAAACTAAAAATCTGTGACAAGATTGGTTGGCACCAGCAGATAGCATTTATTTTTGTGTAAATTTGAGCCCATTTTGGTGCATATCCAAACCATATTAAGACAATTTAATCGTAGGGAAAATAATGACAATGTCTGCTCATCTGTACATTAAGGTCGCAGCTACAGCCATTTATACAAAAACAGAAAATCTGTGAGAAGATTGGTTTGCACCAGCAGATAGCATTTATTTTTGTCTACATAAGTGCCCATTTTGGTGCATAACCAACGAATATTAAAAATATTTCATCGTAGGGACAATAATGACAATATCTGCTCAACTGTACAATAAGGTCGCAGCTAAAGCCATTTATACAAAAACAAAAAATCTGTGAGAAGATTGGTTGGCACCAGCAGATAGCATTTATTTGTGTGTACATTTGAGCCCATTTTGGTGCATATCCAAGCCATATTAAGAAAATTTCATCGTAGGGAAAATAATGACAATGTCTGCTCAACTGTATATTAAGGTCCCATCTAAAGCCAATTACACAAAAACTTGAAATCTGTGACAAGTTTGGTTGGCACCAGCAGATAGCATTTATTTTTGTGTACATTTGGGCCCATTTTGGGGCATATCCAAGCCATATTAAGAAAATTTCATCGTAGGTCGATAATGACAACATCTGCTCAACTGTACATTAAGGTGACATCTAAAACCAATTAAACAAAAACTAAAAATCTGTGACAAGATTGGTTGGCACCAGCAGATGGCATTTATTTTTGTGTACATTTGAGCCCATTTTGGTGCATGTTCAAGCCATATTAAGACAATTTCATCATAGGGAATATAATGACAACTTCTGCTCAACTGTACATTAAGGTCGCATCTAAAGCCAATTATAAAAAAACTAAAAATCTGTGAGAAGATTGGTTGGCACCAGCAGATAGCATTTATTTGTGTGTACATTTGAGCCCATTTTGGTGCATATCCAAACCATATTAAGAAAATTTCATCGTAGGGAAAATAATGACAATATCTGCTCATCTGTACATTAAGGTCGCAGCTAAAGCCATTTATACAAAAACAGAAAATCTGTGAGAAGATTGGTTGGCACCAGCAGATAGCATTTATTTTTGTCTACATTTGAGCCCATTTTGGGGCATATCCAGCCATGTTAAGAAATTTTCATCGTAGGGAAAATAATGACAACATCTGTTCAACTGAACATTAAGGTCACATCTAAAGCCAATTATACAAAAACTGAAAATCTGTAAGAAGATTGGTCTGCACCAGCAGATAGCATTTATTTTTGTGTACAGTTGAGCCCATTTTGGTGCATATAAAAGTCATATTAAGAAAATTTCATCGTAGGGACAAAAATGGCAATATCTGCTCAACTGTGCATTAAGGTCGCATCTAAAGCCAATTATACAAAAACTAAAAATATGTGAGAAGATTGGTTGGCACCAGCAGATAGCATTTATTTTTGTGTACATTTGAGCCCATTTTGGGGCATATCCAAGCCATATTAAAAAAATTTCATCGTAGGGACAATAATGACAATATCTGCTCAACTGTGCATTAAGGTCGCATCTAAAGCCAATTATACAAAAACTTAAAACCTGTGACAAGATTGGTTGGCACCAGCAGATAGCATTTATTTTTGTGTACATTTGAGCCCATTTTGGGGCATATCCAAGCCATATTAAGAAAATTTCATCGTAGGGACAATAATGACAATATCTGCTCAACTGTACATTAAGGTCACATCTAAAGTCATTTATACAAAAACTAAAATTCTGTGACAAGATTGGTTGGCACCAGCAGATAGCATTTATTTTTGTGTACATTTGAGCCCATTTTGGTGCATGTTCAAGCCATATTAAGACAATTTCATCGTAGGGAAAATAATGACAATATCTGCTCAACTGTACATTAAGGTCGCAGCTAAAGCCATTTATACAAAAACAGAAAATCTGTGAGAAGATTGGTTGGCACCAGCAGATAGCATTTATTTTTGTCTACATAAGAGCCCATTTTGGTGCATAACCAAGCCATATTAAGAAAATTTCATCGTAGGGAAAATAATGACAACATCTGCTCAACTGTACATAAAGGTCGCATCTAAAGCCAATTATACAAAAACTTAAAATATGTGAGAAGATTGGTTGGCACCAGCAGATAGCATTTATTTTCGTGTACATTTGAGCCCATTTTGGTGCATGTTCAAGCCATATTTAGAAAATTTCATCATAGGGAAAATAATGACAACATCTGCTCAACTGTACATAAAGGTCGCATCTAAAGCCATTTATACAAAAACTAAAAATCTGTAAGAAGATTGGTTGTCACCAGCAGATAGCATTTATTTTTGTGTAACTTTGAGCCCATTTTGGCGCATATCCAAGCCATATTAAGAAAATTTCATCGTAGGTACAATAATGACAACATCTGCTCAACTGTACATTAAGGTCACATCTAAAGCCAATTATACAAAAACTAAAAATATGTGACAAGTTTGGTTCGCACAAGCAGATAGCATTTATTTTTGTGTACATTTGAGCCCATTTTGGTGCATGTTCAAGCCATATTTAAAAAATTTCATCGTAGGGAAAATAATGACAATGTCTGCTCAACTGTATATTCAGGTCCCATCTAAAGCCAATTACACAAAAACTTGAATCTGTGACAAGTTTGGTTAGCACCAGCAGATAGCATTTATTTTTGTGTACATTTGGGCCCATTTTGGTGCATGTTCAAGCCATATTTAGCAAATTTCATCATAGTGAAAATAATGACAACATCTGCTCAACTGTACATTAAGGTCGCATCTAAAGCCAATTATACAAAAACTAAAAATATATGAGAAGATTGGTTGGCACCAGCAGATAGCATTTCTTTTTGTTTACATTTGAGCCTATTTTGGTGCATGTTCAAGACATATTAAGAAAATTTCATCATAGGGAAAATAATGACAACATCTGCTCAACTGTACATTAAGGTCGCATCTAAAGCCTATTATAAAAAAAACTAAAAATCTGTAAGAGAATGGTTGGCACCAGCAGATAGCATTTATTTTTGTCTACATTTGAGCCCATTTTGGGGCATATCCAAGCCATGTTATGAAAATTTCATCGTAGGGACAATAATGACAATATCTGCTCAACTGTACATGAAGGTCATATCTAAAGCCAATTATACAAAAACTAAAAATCTGTGACAAGTTTGGTTGGCACCAGCAGATAGCATTTATTTTTGTGTACATTTGAGCCCATGTTGGTGCATGTTCAAGCCATATTTAGCAAATTTCATCATAGGGAAAATAATGACAACATCTGCTCAACTGTACATAAAGGTCGCATCTAAAGACATTTATACAAAAACTAAAAATCTGTAAGAAGATTGGTTGGCACCAGCAGATAGCATTTATTTTTGTGTACATTTGAGCCCATTTTGGTGCATGTTCAAGCCATATTTAAAAAATTTCATCATAGGGAAAATAATGACAACATCTGCTCAACTGTATATAAAGGTCGCATCTAAAGCCAATAATACAAAAACTAAAAATCTGTAAGAAGATTGGTCGGCACCAGCAGATAGCATTTATTTGTGTGTACAGTTGAGCCCATTTTGGTGCATATCCAAGTCATATTAAGAAAATTTCATCGTAGGGACAATAATGACAATATCTGCTCAACTGTACATTAAGGTCACATCTAAAGTCATTTATACAAAAACTAAAAATCTGTGACAAGATTGGTTGACACCAGCAGATAGCATTTATTTTTGTGTACATTTGAGCCCATTTTGGTGCATGTTCAAGCCATATTAAGACAATTTCATCATAGGGAAAATAATGACAACATCTGCTCAACTGTACATTAAGGTCGCATCTAAAGCCAATTATAAAAAAACTAAAAATATGTGGGAAGATTGGTTGTCACCAACAGATAGCATTTATTTGTGTGTACATGTGAGCCCATTTTGGTGCATATCCAAGAAATATTAAGAAAATTTCATCGTAGGGAAAATAATGACAACATCTGCTTAACTGTACATAAAGGTCGCATCTAAAGCCAATTATACAAAAACTAAAAATAAGTGAAAAGATTGGTTGGCACCAGCAGATAGCATTTATTTTTGTGTACATTTGAGCCCATTTTGGGGCATATCCAAGCCACATTAAGAAAATTTCATCGTAGGTACAATAATGACAACATCTGCTCAACTGTACATTAAGGTCACATCTAAAGCCAATTATACAAAAACTAAAAATCTGTGACAAGTTTGGTTGGCACCAGCAGATAGCATTTATTTTTGTGTACATTTGAGCCCATTTTGGTGCATGTTCAAGCCATATTTTAAAAATTTCATCATAGGGAAAATAATGACAACATCTGCTCAACTGTATATAAAGGTCGCATCTAAAGCCAATTATAAAAAAACTAAAAATCTGTAAGAAGATTGGTCGGCACCAGCAGATAGCATTTATTTGTGTGTACAGTTGAGCCAATTTTGGTGCATATCCAAACCATATTAAGAAAATTTCATCGTAGGGAAAATAATGACATTATCTGCTCAACTGTACGTTAAGGTCGCAGCTAAAGCCATTTATACAAAAACAGAAAATCTGTGAGAAGATTGGTTGGCACCAGCAGATAGCATTTATTTTTGTGTACATTTGAGCCCATTTTGGGGCATATCCAAGCCATATTAAGAAAATTTCATCGTAGGGACAATAATGACAATATCTGCTCAACTGTACATTAAGGTCACATCTAAAGTCATTTATACAAAAACTAAAAATCTGTGACAAGATTGGTTGACACCAGCAGATAGCATTTATTTTTGTGTACATTTGAGCCCATTTTGGTGCATGTTCAAGCCATATTAAGACAATTTCATCATAGGGAAAATAATGACAACATCTGCTCAACTGTACATTAAGGTCGCATCTAAAGCCAATTATAAAAAAACTAAAAATATGTGGGAAGATTGGTTGGCACCAACAGATAGCATTTATTTGTGTGTACATGTGAGCCCATTTTGGGGCATATCCAAGCCATATTAAGAAAATTTCATCGTAGGGACAATAATGACAATATCTGCTCAACTGTACATTAAGGTCACATCTAAAGTCATTTATACAAAAACTAAAAATCTGTGACAAGATTGGTTGACACCAGCAGATAGCATTTATTTTTGTGTACATTTGAGCCCATTTTGGGGCATATCCAAGCCACATTAAGAAAATTTCATCGTAGGTACAATAATGACAACATCTGCTCAACTGTACATTAAGGTCACATCTAAAGCCAATTATACAAAAACTAAAAATCTGTGACAAGTTTGGTTGGCACCAGCAGATAGCATTTATTTTTGTGTACATTTGAGCCCATTTTGGTGCATGTTCAAGCCATATTTTAAAAATTTCATCATAGGGAAAATAATGACAACATCTGCTCAACTGTATATAAAGGTCGCATCTAAAGCCAATTATACAAAAACTAAAAATCTGTAAGAAGATTGGTCGGCACCAGCAGATAGCATTTATTTGTGTGTACAGTTGAGCCCATTTTGGTGCATATCCAAACCATATTAAGAAAATTTCATCGTAGGAAAAATAATGACAATATCTGCTCAACTGTACGTTAAGGTCGCAGCTAAAGCCATTTATACAAAAACAGAAAATCTGTGAGAAGATTGGTTGGCACCAGCAGATAGCATTTATTTTTGTCTACATAAGAGCCCATTTTGGTGCATAACCAACGAATATTAAAAATATTTCATCGTAGGGACAATAATGACAATATCTGCTCAACTGTACAATAAGGTCGCAGCTAAAGTCATTTATACAAAAACTGAAAATCTGTGAGAAAATTGGTTGGCACCAGCAGATAGCATTTATTTGTGTGTACATTTGAGCCCATTTTGGTGAATATCCAAGCCATATTCAGAAAATTTCATCGTAGGGACAATAATGACAATATCTGCTCAACTGTGCATTAAGGTCGCATCTAAAGCCAATTATACAAAAACTAAAAATATATGAGAAGATTGGTTGACATCAGCAGATAGCATTTATTTTTGTCTACATTTGAGCCCATTTTGGTGCATATCCAAGCCACATTAAGAAAATTTCATCGTAGGGAAAATAATGACAATGTCTGCTCAACTGTACATTAAGGTCGCATCTAAAGCCAATTACACAAAAACTAAAAATCTGTGACAAGATTGGTTGGCACCAGCAGATAGCATTCATTTTTGTGTACATTTGAGCCCATTTTGGTGCATGTTCAAGCCATATTTTAAAAATTTCATCATAGGGAAAATAATGACAACATCTGCTCAACTTTATATAAAGGTCGCATCTAAAGCCAATTATACAAAAACTAAAAATCTGTAAGAAGATTGGTCGGCACCAGCAGATAGCATTTATTTGTGTGTACAGTTGAGCCAATTTTGGTGCATATCCAAACCATATTAAGAAAATTTCATCGTAGGGAAAATAATGACAATATCTGCTCAACTGTACGTTAAGGTCGCAGCTAAAGCCATTTATACAAAAACAGAAAATCTGTGAGAAGATTGGTTGGCACCAGTAGATAGCATTTATTTGTGTCTACATAAGAGCCCATTTTGGTGCATAACCAACGAATATTAAAAATATTTCATCGTAGGGACAATAATGACAATATCTGCTCAACTGTACAATAAGGTCGCAGCTAAAGTCATTTATACAAAAACTGAAAATCTGTGAGAAAATTGGTTGGCACCAGCAGATAGCATTTATTTGTGTGTACATTTGAGCCCATTTTGGTGAATATCCAAGCCATATTCAGAAAATTTCATCGTAGGGACAATAATGACAATATCTGCTCAACTGTGCATTAAGGTCGCATCTAAAGCCAATTATACAAAAACTAAAAATATATGAGAAGATTGGTTGACATCAGCAGATAGCATTTATTTTTGTCTACATTTGAGCCCATTTTGGTGCATATCCAAGCCACATTAAGAAAATTTCATCGTAGGGAAAATAATGACAATGTCTGCTCAACTGTACATTAAGGTCGCATCTAAAGCCAATTACACAAAAACTAAAAATCTGTGACAAGATTGGTTGGCACCAGCAGATAGCATTCATTTTTGTGTACATTTGAGCCCATTTTGGTGCATGTTCAAGCCATATTTTAAAAATTTCATCATAGGGAAAATAATGACAACATCTGCTCAACTGTATATAAAGGTCGCATCTAAAGCCAATTATACAAAAACTAAAAATCTGTAAGAAGATTGGTCGGCACCAGCAGATAGCATTTATTTGTGTGTACAGTTGAGCCAATTTTGGTGCATATCCAAACCATATTAAGAAAATTTCATCGTAGGGAAAATAATGACAATATCTGCTCAACTGTACGTTAAGGTCGCAGCTAAAGCCATTTATACAAAAACAGAAAATCTGTGAGAAGATTGGTTGGCACCAGCAGATAGCATTTATTTTTGTCTACATAAGAGCCCATTTTGGTGCATAACCAACGAATATTAAAAATATTTCATCGTAGGGACAATAATGACAATATCTGCTCAACTGTACAATAAGGTCGCAGCTAAAGTCATTTATACAAAAACTGAAAATCTGTGAGAAAATTGGTTGGCACCAGCAGATAGCATTTATTTGTGTGTACATTTGAGCCCATTTTGGTGAATATCCAAGCCATATTCAGAAAATTTCATCGTAGGGACAATAATGACAATATCTGCTCAACTGTGCATTAAGGTCGCATCTAAAGCCAATTATACAAAAACTAAAAATATATGAGAAGATTGGTTGACATCAGCAGATAGCATTTATTTTTGTCTACATTTGAGCCCATTTTGGTGCATATCCAAGCCACATTAAGAAAATTTCATCGTAGGGAAAATAATGACAATGTCTGCTCAACTGTACATTAAGGTCGCATCTAAAGCCAATTACACAAAAACTAAAAATCTGTGACAAGATTGGTTGGCACCAGCAGATAGCATTCATTTTTGTGTACATTTGAGCCCATTTTGGTGCATGTTCAAGCCATATTTTAAAAATTTCATCATAGGGAAAATAATGACAACATCTGCTCAACTTTATATAAAGGTCGCATCTAAAGCCAATTATACAAAAACTAAAAATCTGTAAGAAGATTGGTCGGCACCAGCAGATAGCATTTATTTGTGTGTACAGTTGAGCCAATTTTGGTGCATATCCAAACCATATTAAGAAAATTTCATCGTAGGGAAAATAATGACAATATCTGCTCAACTGTACGTTAAGGTCGCAGCTAAAGCCATTTATACAAAAACAGAAAATCTGTGAGAAGATTGGTTGGCACCAGCAGATAGCATTTATTTTTGTCTACATAAGAGCCCATTTTGGTGCATAACCAACGAATATTAAAAATATTTCATCGTAGGGACAATAATGACAATATCTGCTCAACTGTACAATAAGGTCGCAGCTAAAGTCATTTATACAAAAACTGAAAATCTGTGAGAAAATTGGTTGGCACCAGCAGATAGCATTTATTTGTGTGTACATTTGAGCCCATTTTGGTGAATATCCAAGCCATATTAAGAAAATTTCATCGTAGGGACAATAATGACAATAGCTGCTCAACTGTGCATTAAGGTCGCATCTAAAGCCAATTATACAAAAACTAAAAATATATGAGAAGATTGGTTGACATCAGCAGATAGCATTTATTTTTGTCTACATTTGAGCCCATTTTGGTGCATATCCAAGCCACATTAAGAAAATTTCATCGTAGGGAAAATAATGACAATGTCTGCTCAACTGTACATTAAGGTCGCATCTAAAGCCAATTACACAAAAACTAAAAATCTGTGACAAGATTGGTTGGCACCAGCAGATAGCATTCATTTTTGTGTACATTTGAGCCCATTTTGGTGCATATCCAAGCCATATTAAGAAAATTTCATCGTAGGGAAAATAATGACAATGTCTGCTCAACTGTACATTAAGGTCCCATCTAAAGCCAATTACACAAAAACTAAAAATCTGTGACAAGATTGGTTGGCACCGGCAGATAGCATTTATTTTTGTGTACAGTTGAGCCCATTTTGGTGCATATCCAAGTCATATTAAGAAAATTTCATCGTAGGGACAATAATGACAATATCTGCTCAACTGTGCATTAAGGTCGCACCAAAACCAATTATACAAAAACTAAAAATATGTGAGAAGATGTGTTGGCATCAGCAGATAGCATTTATTTTTGTGTACATTTGAGCCCATTTTGGTGCATATCCAAGACATATTAAGAATATTTAATCGTAGGGAAAATAATGACAATGTCTGCTCAACTGTACATTGAGGTCCCATCTAAAGCCAATTACACAAAAACTAAAAACCTGTGACAAGATTGGTTGGCACCAGCAGATAGCATTTATTTTCGTGTACATTTGAGCCCATTTTGGTGCATGTTCAAGCCATATTTAGAAAATTTCATCATAGGGACAATAATGACAATGTCTGCTCAACTGTGCATTAAGGTCGCATCTAAAGCCAATTATACAAAAACTAAAAATATGTGAGAAGATTGGTTGGCACCGGCAGATAGCATTCATTTTTGTGTACATTTGAGCCCATTTTGGTGCATATCCAAGCCACATTAAGAAAATTTCATCGTAGGGACAATAATTACATTATCTGCTCAACTGTGCATTAAGGTCGCATCTAAAGCCAATTATACAAAAACTAAAAATCTGTAAGAAGATTGGTTGGCACCAGCAGATAGCATTTATTTTTGTGTACATTTGAGCCCATTTTGGTGCATATCCAAGCCACATTAAGAAAATTTCATCGTAGGGACAATAATGACATTATCTGCTCAACTGTGCATTAAGGTCGCATCTAAAGCCAATTATACAAAAACTAAAAATATGTGAGAAGATTGGTTTGCACCAGCAGATAGCAGTTATTTTTGTCTACATTTGAGCCCATTGTGGTGCATATCCAAGCCACATTAAGAAAATTTCATCGTAGGGAAAATAATGACAATGTCTGCTCAACTGTACATTAAAGTCGCATCTAAAGCCAATTACACAAAAACTAAAAATCTGCGACAAGATTGGTTGGCTCCAGCAGATAGCATTCATTTTTGTGTACATTTGAGCCCATTTTGGTGCATATCCAAGCCATATTAAGAAAACTTCATCGTAGGGAAAATAATGACAATGTCTGCTCAACTGTACATTAAGGTCCCATGTAAAGCCAATTATACAAAAACTAAAAACCTGTGACAAGATTGGTTGGCACCAGCAGATAGCATTTATTTTTGTGTACATTTGAGCCCATTTTGGTGCATGTTCAAGCCATATTTAGAAAATTTCATCATAGGGAAAATAATGACAACATCTGCTCAACTGTACATAAAGGTCGCATCTAAAGCCAATTATACAAAAACTAAAAATATGTGAGAAGATTGGTTGGCACCAGCAGATAGCATTTATTTGTGTGTAAATTTGAGCCCATTTTGGTGAATATCCAAGCCATATTAAGAAAATTTCATCGTAGGGAAAATAATGACATTATCTGCTCAACTGTACGTTAAGGTCGCAGCTAAAGCCATTTATACAAAAACAGAAAATCTGTGAGAAGATTGGTTGGCACCAGCAGATAGCATTTATTTTTGTGTACATTTGAGCCCATTTTGGGGCATATCCAAGCCATATTAAGAATTTTCATCGTAGGGACAATAATGACAATATCTGCTCAACTGTACATTAAGGTCACATCTAAAGTCATTTATACAAAAACTAAAAATCTGTGACAAGATTGGTTGACACCAGCAGATAGCATTTATTTTTGTGTACATTTGAGCCCATTTTGGTGCATGTTCAAGCCATATTAAGACAATTTCATCATAGGGAAAATAATGACAACATCTGCTCAACTGTACATTAAGGTCGCATCTAAAGCCAATTATAAAAAAACTAAAAATATGTGGGAAGATTGGTTGGCACCAACAGATAGCATTTATTTGTGTGTACATGTGAGCCCATTTTGGGGCATATCCAAGCCATATTAAGAAAATTTCATCGTAGGGACAATAATGACAATATCTGCTCAACTGTACATTAAGGTCACATCTAAAGTCATTTATACAAAAACTAAAACTCTGTGACAAGATTGGTTGACACCAGCAGATAGCATTTATTTTTGTGTACATTTGAGCCCATTTTGGGGCATATCCAAGCCACATTAAGAAAATTTCATCGTAGGTACAATAATGACAACATCTGCTCAACTGTACATTAAGGTCACATCTAAAGCCAATTATACAAAAACTAAAAATCTGTGACAAGTTTGGTTGGCACCAGCAGATAGCATTTATTTTTGTGTACATTTGAGCCCATTTTGGTGCATGTTCAAGCCATATTTTAAAAATTTCATCATAGGGAAAATAATGACAACATCTGCTCAACTGTATATAAAGGTCGCATCTAAAGCCAATTATACAAAAACTAAAAATCTGTAAGAAGATTGGTCGGCACCAGCAGATAGCATTTATTTGTGTGTACAGTTGAGCCCATTTTGGTGCATATCCAAACCATATTAAGAAAATTTCATCGTAGGAAAAATAATGACAATATCTGCTCAACTGTACGTTAAGGTCGCAGCTAAAGCCATTTATACAAAAACAGAAAATCTGTGAGAAGATTGGTTGGCACCAGCAGATAGCATTTATTTTTGTCTACATAAGAGCCCATTTTGGTGCATAACCAACGAATATTAAAAATATTTCATCGTAGGGACAATAATGACAATATCTGCTCAACTGTACAATAAGGTCGCAGCTAAAGTCATTTATACAAAAACTGAAAATCTGTGAGAAAATTGGTTGGCACCAGCAGATAGCATTTATTTGTGTGTACATTTGAGCCCATTTTGGTGAATATCCAAGCCATATTCAGAAAATTTCATCGTAGGGACAATAATGACAATATCTGCTCAACTGTGCATTAAGGTCGCATCTAAAGCCAATTATACAAAAACTAAAAATATATGAGAAGATTGGTTGACATCAGCAGATAGCATTTATTTTTGTCTACATTTGAGCCCATTTTGGTGCATATCCAAGCCACATTAAGAAAATTTCATCGTAGGGAAAATAATGACAATGTCTGCTCAACTGTACATTAAGGTCGCATCTAAAGCCAATTACACAAAAACTAAAAATCTGTGACAAGATTGGTTGGCACCAGCAGATAGCATTCATTTTTGTGTACATTTGAGCCCATTTTGGTGCATGTTCAAGCCATATTTTAAAAATTTCATCATAGGGAAAATAATGACAACATCTGCTCAACTTTATATAAAGGTCGCATCTAAAGCCAATTATACAAAAACTAAAAATCTGTAAGAAGATTGGTCGGCACCAGCAGATAGCATTTATTTGTGTGTACAGTTGAGCCAATTTTGGTGCATATCCAAATCATATTAAGAAAATTTCATCGTAGGGAAAATAATGACAATATCTGCTCAACTGTACGTTAAGGTCGCAGCTAAAGCCATTTATACAAAAACAGAAAATCTGTGAGAAGATTGGTTGGCACCAGCAGATAGCATTTATTTTTGTCTACATAAGAGCCCATTTTGGTGCATAACCAACGAATATTAAAAATATTTCATCGTAGGGACAATAATGACAATATCTGCTCAACTGTACAATAAGGTCGCAGCTAAAGTCATTTATACAAAAACTGAAAATCTGTGAGAAAATTGGTTGGCACCAGCAGATAGCATTTATTTGTGTGTACATTTGAGCCCATTTTGGTGAATATCCAAGCCATATTAAGAAAATTTCATCGTAGGGACAATAATGACAATATCTGCTCAACTGTGCATTAAGGTCGCATCTAAAGCCAATTATACAAAAACTAAAAATATATGAGAAGATTGGTTGACATCAGCAGATAGCATTTATTTTTGTCTACATTTGAGCCCATTTTGGTGCATATCCAAGCCACATTAAGAAAATTTCATCGTAGGGAAAATAATGACAATGTCTGCTCAACTGTACATTAAGGTCGCATCTAAAGCCAATTACACAAAAACTAAAAATCTGTGACAAGATTGGTTGGCACCAGCAGATAGCATTCATTTTTGTGTACATTTGAGCCCATTTTGGTGCATATCCAAGCCATATTAAGAAAATTTCATCGTAGGGAAAATAATGACAATGTCTGCTCAACTGTACATTAAGGTCCCATCTAAAGTCAATTACACAAAAACTAAAAATCTGTGACAAGATTGGTTGGCACCGGCAGATAGCATTTATTTTTGTGTACAGTTGAGCCCATTTTGGTGCATATCCAAGTCATATTAAGAAAATTTCATCGTAGGGACAATAATGACAATATCTGCTCAACTGTGCATTAAGGTCGCACCAAAACCAATTATACAAAAACTAAAAATATGTGAGAAGATTTGTTGGCATCAGCAGATAGCATTTATTTTTGTGTACATTTGAGCCCATTTTGGTGCATATCCAAGACATATTAAGAATATTTAATCGTAGGGAAAATAATGACAATGTCTGCTCAACTGTACATTGAGGTCCCATCTAAAGCCAATTACACAAAAACTAAAAACCTGTGACAAGATTGGTTGGCACCAGCAGATAGCATTTATTTTCGTGTACATTTGAGCCCATTTTGGTGCATGTTCAAGCCATATTTAGAAAATTTCATCATAGGGACAATAATGACAATGTCTGCTCAACTGTGCATTAAGGTCGCATCTAAAGCCAATTATACAAAAACTAAAAATATGTGAGAAGATTGGTTGGCACCGGCAGATAGCATTCATTTTTGTGTACATTTGAGCCCATTTTGGTGCATATCCAAGCCACATTAAGAAAATTTCATCGTAGGGACAATAATGACAATATCTGCTCAACTGTGCATTAAGGTCGCATCTAAAGCCAATTATACAAAAACTAAAAATCTGTAAGAAGATTGGTTGGCACCAGCAGATAGCATTTATTTTTGTGTACATTTGAGCCCATTTTGGTGCATATCCAAGCCACATTAAGAAAATTTCATCGTAGGGACAATAATGACATTATCTGCTCAACTGTGCATTAAGGTCGCATCTAAAGCCAATTATACAAAAACTAAAAATATGTGAGAAGATTGGTTTGCACCAGCAGATAGCAGTTATTTTTGTCTACATTTGAGCCCATTGTGGTGCATATCCAAGCCACATTAAGAAAATTTCATCGTAGGGAAAATAATGACAATGTCTGCTCAACTGTGCATTAAGGTCGCATCTAAAGCCAATTATACAAAAACTAAAAATATGTGAGAAGATTGGTTGGCACCGGCAGATAGCATTCATTTTTGTGTACATTTGAGCCCATTTTGGTGCATATCCAAGCCACATTAAGAAAATTTCATCGTAGGGACAATAATGACAATATCTGCTCAACTGTGCATTAAGGTCGCATCTAAAGCCAATTATACAAAAACTAAAAATCTGTAAGAAGATTGGTTGGCACCAGCAGATAGCATTTATTTTTGTGTACATTTGAGCCCATTTTGGTGCATATCCAAGCCACATTAAGAAAATTTCATCGTAGGGACAATAATGACATTATCTGCTCAACTGTGCATTAAGGTCGCATCTAAAGCCAATTATACAAAAACTAAAAATATGTGAGAAGATTGGTTTGCACCAGCAGATAGCAGTTATTTTTGTCTACATTTGAGCCCATTGTGGTGCATATCCAAGCCACATTAAGAAAATTTCATCGTAGGGAAAATAATGACAATGTCTGCTCAACTGTACATTAAAGTCGCATCTAAAGCCAATTACACAAAAACTAAAAATCTGCGACAAGATTGGTTGGCTCCAGCAGATAGCATTCATTTTTGTGTACATTTGAGCCCATTTTGGTGCATATCCAAGCCATATTAAGAAAACTTCATCGTAGGGAAAATAATGACAATGTCTGCTCAACTGTACATTAAGGTCCCATGTAAAGCCAATTACACAAAAACTAAAAACCTGTGACAAGATTGGTTGGCACCAGCAGATAGCATTTATTTTTGTGTACATTTGAGCCCATTTTGGTGCATGTTCAAGCCATATTTAGAAAATTTCATCATAGGGAAAATAATGACAACATCTGCTCAACTGTACATAAAGGTCGCATCTAAAGCCAATTATACAAAAACTAAAAATATGTGAGAAGATTGGTTGGCACCAGCAGATAGCATTTATTTGTGTGTACATTTGAGCCCATTTTGGTGAATATCCAAGCCATATTAAGAAAATTTCATCGTAGGGACAATAATGACAATATCTGCTAAACTGTGCATTAAGGTCGCATCTAAAGCCAATTATACAAAAACTAAAAATATATGAGAAGATTGGTTGACATCAGCAGATAGCATTTATTTTTGTCTACATTTGAGCCCATTTTGGTGCATATCCAGACACATTAAGAAAATTTCATCGTAGGGAAAATAATGACAATGTCTGCTCAACTGTACATTAAGGTCGCATCTAAAGCCAATTACACAAAAACTAAAAATCTGTGACAAGATTGGTTGGCACCAGCAGATAGCATTCATTTTTGTGTACATTTGAGCCCATTTTGGTGCATATCCAAGACATATTAAGAATATTTAATCGTAGGGAAAATAATGACAATGTCTGCTCAACTGTACATTGAGGTCCCATCTAAAGCCAATTACACAAAAACTAAAAACCTGTGACAAGATTGGTTGGCACCAGCAGATAGCATTTATTTTCGTGTACATTTGAGCCCATTTTGGTGCATGTTCAAGCCATATTTAGAAAATTTCATCATAGGGACAATAATGACAATGTCTGCTCAACTGTGCATTAAGGTCGCATCTAAAGCCAATTATACAAAAACTAAAAATATGTGAGAAGATTGGTTGGCACCGGCAGATAGCATTCATTTTTGTGTACATTTGAGCCCATTTTGGTGCATATCCAAGCCACATTAAGAAAATTTCATCGTAGGGACAATAATGACAATATCTGCTCAACTGTGCATTAAGGTCGCATCTAAAGCCAATTATACAAAAACTAAAAATCTGTAAGAAGATTGGTTGGCACCAGCAGATAGCATTTATTTTTGTGTACATTTGAGCCCATTTTGGTGCATATCCAAGCCACATTAAGAAAATTTCATCGTAGGGACAATAATGACATTATCTGCTCAACTGTGCATTAAGGTCGCATCTAAAGCCAATTATACAAAAACTAAAAATATGTGAGAAGATTGGTTTGCACCAGCAGATAGCAGTTATTTTTGTCTACATTTGAGCCCATTGTGGTGCATATCCAAGCCACATTAAGAAAATTTCATCGTAGGGAAAATAATGACAATGTCTGCTCAACTGTGCATTAAGGTCGCATCTAAAGCCAATTATACAAAAACTAAAAATATGTGAGAAGATTGGTTGGCACCGGCAGATAGCATTCATTTTTGTGTACATTTGAGCCCATTTTGGTGCATATCCAAGCCACATTAAGAAAATTTCATCGTAGGGACAATAATGACAATATCTGCTCAACTGTGCATTAAGGTCGCATCTAAAGCCAATTATACAAAAACTAAAAATCTGTAAGAAGATTGGTTGGCACCAGCAGATAGCATTTATTTTTGTGTACATTTGAGCCCATTTTGGTGCATATCCAAGCCACATTAAGAAAATTTCATCGTAGGGACAATAATGACATTATCTGCTCAACTGTGCATTAAGGTCGCATCTAAAGCCAATTATACAAAAACTAAAAATATGTGAGAAGATTGGTTTGCACCAGCAGATAGCAGTTATTTTTGTCTACATTTGAGCCCATTGTGGTGCATATCCAAGCCACATTAAGAAAATTTCATCGTAGGGAAAATAATGACAATGTCTGCTCAACTGTACATTAAAGTCGCATCTAAAGCCAATTACACAAAAACTAAAAATCTGCGACAAGATTGGTTTGCTCCAGCAGATAGCATTCATTTTTGTGTACATTTGAGCCCATTTTGGTGCATATCCAAGCCATATTAAGAAAACTTCATCGTAGGGAAAATAATGACAATGTCTGCTCAACTGTACATTAAGGTCCCATGTAAAGCCAATTACACAAAAACTAAAAACCTGTGACAAGATTGGTTGGCACCAGCAGATAGCATTTATTTTTGTGTACATTTGAGCCCATTTTGGTGCATGTTCAAGCCATATTTAGAAAATTTCATCATAGGGAAAATAATGACAACATCTGCTCAACTGTACATAAAGGTCGCATCTAAAGCCAATTATACAAAAACTAAAAATATGTGAGAAGATTGGTTGGCACCAGCAGATAGCATTTATTTGTGTGTACATTTGAGCCCATTTTGGTGAATATCCAAGCCATATTAAGAAAATTTCATCGTAGGGACAATAATGACAATATCTGCTAAACTGTGCATTAAGGTCGCATCTAAAGCCAATTATACAAAAACTAAAAATATATGAGAAGATTGGTTGACATCAGCAGATAGCATTTATTTTTGTCTACATTTGAGCCCATTTTGGTGCATATCCAGACACATTAAGAAAATTTCATCGTAGGGAAAATAATGACAATGTCTGCTCAACTGTACATTAAGGTCGCATCTAAAGCCAATTACACAAAAACTAAAAATCTGTGACAAGATTGGTTGGCACCAGCAGATAGCATTCATTTTTGTGTACATTTGAGCCCATTTTGGTGCATATCCAAGCCATATTAAGAAAATTTCATCGTAGGGAAAATAATGACAATGTCTGCTCAACTGTACATTAAGGTCCCATCTAAAGCCAATTACACAAAAACTAAAAATCTGTGACAAGATTGGTTGGCACCGGCAGATAGCATTTATTTTTGTGTACAGTTGAGCCCATTTTGGTGCATATCCAAGTCATATTAAGAAAATTTCATCGTAGGGACAATAATGACAATATCTGCTCAACTGTACATTAAGGTCGCACCAAAACCAATTATACAAAAACTAAAAATATGTGAGAAGATTGGTTGGCATCAGCAGATAGCATTTATTTTTGTGTACATTTGAGCCCATTTTGGTGCATATCCAAGACATATTAAGAATATTTAATCGTAGGGAAAATAATGACAATGTCTGCTCAACTGTACATTGAGGTCCCATCTAAAGCCAATTACACAAAAACTAAAAACCTGTGACAAGATTGGTTGGCACCAGCAGATAGCATTTATTTTTGTGTACATTTGAGCCCATTTTGGTGCATGTTCAAGCCATATTTAGAAAATTTCATCATAGGGACAATAATGACATTATCTGCTCAACTGTGCATTAAGGTCGCATCTAAAGCCAATTATACAAAAACTAAAAATATGTGAGAAGATTGGTTGGCACCGGCAGATAGCATTCATTTTTGTGTACATTTGAGCCCATTTTGGTGCATATCCAAGCCACATTAAGAACATTTCATCGTAGGGACAATAATGACAATATCTGCTCAACTGTGCATTAAGTTCGCATCTAAAATCCAATTATACAAAAACTAAAAATCTATGACAAGATTGGTTGGCACCAGCAGATAGCATTCATTTTTTGTGTACATTTGAGCCCATTTGGGTGCATATCCAAGCCATATTAAGAAAATTTCATCATAGGGAAAAAAATGACAACATCTGCTCAACTGTACATAAAGGTCGCATCTAAAGCCATTTATACAAAAACTAAAAATCTGTAAGAAGATTGGTTGGCACCAGCAGATAGCATTTATTTTTGTGTACATTTGAGCCCATTTTGGTGCATATCCAAGCCACATTAAGAAAATTTCATCGTAGGGACAATAATGACATTATCTGCTCAACTGTGCATTAAGGTCGCATCTAAAGCCAATTATACAAAAACTAAAAATATGTGAGAAGATTGGGTTTGCACCAGCAGATAGCAGTTATTTTTGTCTACATTTGAGCCCATTTTGGTGCATATCCAAGCCACATTAAGAAAATTTCATCGTAGGGAAAATAATGACAATGTCTGCTCAACTGTACATTAAAGTCGCATCTAAAGCCAATTACACAAAAACTAAAAATCTGTGACAAGATTGGTTGGCTCCAGCAGATAGCATTCATTTTTGTGTACATTTGAGCCCATTTTGGTGCATATCCAAGCCATATTAAGAAAACTTCATCGTAGGGAAAATAATGACAATGTCTGCTCAACTGTACATTAAGGTCCCATGTAAAGCCAATTACACAAAAACTAAAAACCTGTGACAAGATTGGTTGGCACCAGCAGATAGCATTTATTTTTGTGTACATTTGAGCCCATTTTGGTGCATGTTCAAGCCATATTTAGAAAATTTCATCATAGGGAAAATAATGACAACATCTGCTCAACTGTACATAAAGGTCGCATCTAAAGCCAATTATACAAAAACTAAAAATATGTGAGAAGATTGGTTGGCACCAGCAGATAGCATTTTATTTTTGTCTACATTTGAGCCCATTTTGGTGCATATCCAAGCCACATTAAGAAAATTTCATCGTAGGGAAAATAATGACAATGTCTGCTCAACTGTACATTAAGGTCGCATCTAAAGCCAATTACACAAAAACTAAAAATCTGTGACAAGATTGGTTGGCACCAGCATATAGCATTCATTTTTGTGTACATTTGAGCCAATTTGGTGTATATGCAAGCCATATTAAGAAAATTTCATCGTAGGGAAAATAATTACAATGTCTGCTCAACTGTACATTAAGGTCCCATCTAAAGCCAATTACACAAAAACTAAAAAATCTGTGACAAGATTGGTTGTCATCATCTGATAGCATTTATTTTTGTGTACATTTGAGCCCATTTTGGTGCATATCCAAGCCATATTAAGAAAATTTCATCGTAGGGAAAATAATGACAATGTCTGCTCAACTGTACATTAAGGTCACATCTAAAGCCAATTATACAAAAACTAAAAATATGTGAGAAGATTGGTTGGCACTCGCAGATAGCATTTATTTTTGTCTACATTTGAGCCCATTTTCGTGCATATCCAAGCCATATTAAGAAAATTTCATCGTAGGGAAAATAATGACAATGTCTGCTCAACTGTACATTAAGGTCCCATCTAAAGCCAATTACACAAAAACTAAAAATCTGTGACAAGATTGGTTGGCACCGGCAGATAGCATTTATTTTTGTGTACAGTTGAGCCCATTTTGGTGCATATCCAAGTCATATTAAGAAAATTTCATCGTAGGGACAATAATGACAATATCTGCTCAACTGTGCATTAAGGCCGGAACCAAAACCAATTATACAAAAACTAAAAATATGTGAGAAGATTTGTTGGCATCAGCAGATAGCATTTTTTTTTGTGTACATTTGAGCCCATTTTGGTGCATATCCAAGACATATTAAGAATATTTAATCGTAGGGAAAATAATGACAATGTCTGCTCAACTGTACATTGAGGTCCCATCTAAAGCCAATTACACAAAAACTAAAAACCTGTGACAAGATTGGTTGGCACCAGCAGATAGCATTTATTTTCGTGTACATTTGAGCCCATTTTGGTGCATGTTCAAGCCATATTTAGAAAATTTCATCATAGGGACAATAATGACAATGTCTGCTCAACTGTGCATTAAGGTCGCATCTAAAGCCAATTATACAAAAACTAAAAATATGTGAGAAGATTGGTTGGCACCGGCAGATAGCATTCATTTTTGTGTACATTTGAGCCCATTTTGGTGCATATCCAAGCCACATTAAGAACATTTCATCGTAGGGACAATAATGACAATATCTGCTCAACTGTGCATTAAGTTCGCATCTAAAGCCAATTATACAAAAACTAAAAATCTATGACAAGATTGGTTGGCACCAGCAGATAGCATTCATTTTTTGTGTACATTTGAGCCCATTTGGGTGCATATCC
Source organism: Steromphala cineraria (assembly GCA_916613615.1). Classification (NCBI taxonomy): domain Eukaryota; kingdom Metazoa; phylum Mollusca; class Gastropoda; order Trochida; family Trochidae; genus Steromphala; species Steromphala cineraria. Next base: position 47,747,784 of record OU744730.1, read on the forward strand.
AAGCCATATTAAGAAAATTTCATCATAGGGAAAAAAATGACAACATCTGCTCAACTGTACATAAAGGTCGCATCTAAAGCCATTTATACAAAAACTAAAAATCTGTAAGAAGATTGGTTGGCACCAGCAGATAGCATTTATTTTTGTGTACATTTGAGCCCATTTTGGTGCATATCCAAGCCACATTAAGAAAATTTCATCGTAGGGACAATAATGACATTATCTGCTCAACTGTGCATTAAGGTCGCATCTAAAGCCAATTATACAAAAACTAAAAATATGTGAGAAGATTGGGTTTGCACCAGCAGATAGCAGTTATTTTTGTCTACATTTGAGCCCATTTTGGTGCATATCCAAGCCACATTAAGAAAATTTCATCGTAGGGAAAATAATGACAATGTCTGCTCAACTGTACATTAAAGTCGCATCTAAAGCCAATTACACAAAAACTAAAAATCTGTGACAAGATTGGTTGGCTCCAGCAGATAGCATTCATTTTTGTGTACATTTGAGCCCATTTTGGTGCATATCCAAGCCATATTAAGAAAACTTCATCGTAGGGAAAATAATGACAATGTCTGCTCAACTGTACATTAAGGTCCCATGTAAAGCCAATTACACAAAAACTAAAAACCTGTGACAAGATTGGTTGGCACCAGCAGATAGCATTTATTTTTGTGTACATTTGAGCCCATTTTGGTGCATGTTCAAGCCATATTTAGAAAATTTCATCATAGGGAAAATAATGACAACATCTGCTCAACTGTACATAAAGGTCGCATCTAAAGCCAATTATACAAAAACTAAAAATATGTGAGAAGATTGGTTGGCACCAGCAGATAGCATTTTATTTTTGTCTACATTTGAGCCCATTTTGGTGCATATCCAAGCCACATTAAGAAAATTTCATCGTAGGGAAAATAATGACAATGTCTGCTCAACTGTACATTAAGGTCGCATCTAAAGCCAATTACACAAAAACTAAAAATCTGTGACAAGATTGGTTGGCACCAGCATATAGCATTCATTTTTGTGTACATTTGAGCCAATTTGGTGTATATGCAAGCCATATTAAGAAAATTTCATCGTAGGGAAAATAATTACAATGTCTGCTCAACTGTACATTAAGGTCCCATCTAAAGCCAATTACACAAAAACTAAAAAATCTGTGACAAGATTGGTTGTCATCATCTGATAGCATTTATTTTTGTGTACATTTGAGCCCATTTTGGTGCATATCCAAGCCATATTAAGAAAATTTCATCGTAGGGAAAATAATGACAATGTCTGCTCAACTGTACATTAAGGTCACATCTAAAGCCAATTATACAAAAACTAAAAATATGTGAGAAGATTGGTTGGCACTCGCAGATAGCATTTATTTTTGTCTACATTTGAGCCCATTTTCGTGCATATCCAAGCCATATTAAGAAAATTTCATCGTAGGGAAAATAATGACAATGTCTGCTCAACTGTACATTAAGGTCCCATCTAAAGCCAATTACACAAAAACTAAAAATCTGTGACAAGATTGGTTGGCACCGGCAGATAGCATTTATTTTTGTGTACAGTTGAGCCCATTTTGGTGCATATCCAAGTCATATTAAGAAAATTTCATCGTAGGGACAATAATGACAATATCTGCTCAACTGTGCATTAAGGTCGCACCAAAACCAATTATACAAAAACTAAAAATATGTGAGAAGATTTGTTGGCATCAGCAGATAGCATTTATTTTTGTGTACATTTGAGCCCATTTTGGTGCATATCCAAGACATATTAAGAATATTTAATCGTAGGGAAAATAATGACAATGTCTGCTCAACTGTACATTGAGGTCCCATCTAAAGCCAATTACACAAAAACTAAAAACCTGTGACAAGATTGGTTGGCACCAGCAGATAGCATTTATTTTCGTGTACATTTGAGCCCATTTTGGTGCATGTTCAAGCCATATTTAGAAAATTTCATCATAGGGACAATAATGACAATGTCTGCTCAACTGTGCATTAAGGTCGCATCTAAAGCCAATTATACAAAAACTAAAAATATGTGAGAAGATTGGTTGGCACCGGCAGATAGCATTCATTTTTGTGTACATTTGAGCCCATTTTGGTGCATATCCAAGCCATATTCAGAAAATTTCATCGTAGGGACAATAATGACAATATCTGCTCAACTGTGCATTAAGGTCGCATCTAAAGCCAATTATACAAAAAGTAAAAATCTGTAAGAAGATTGGTTGGCACCAGCAGATAGCATTTATTTTTGTGTACATTTGAGCCCATTTTGGTGCATATCCAAGCCACATTAAGAAAATTTCATCGTAGGGACAATAATGACATTATCTGCTCAACTGTGCATTAAGGTCGCATCTAAAGCCAATTATACAAAAACTAAAAATATGTGAGAAGATTGGTTTGCACCAGCAGATAGCAGTTATTTTTGTCTACATTTGAGCCCATTGTGGTGCATATCCAAGCCACATTAAGAAAATTTCATCGTAGGGAAAATAATGACAATGTCTGCTCAACTGTACATTAAAGTCGCATCTAAAGCCAATTACACAAAAACTAAAAATCTGCGACAAGATTGGTTGGCTCCAGCAGATAGCATTCATTTTTGTGTACATTTGAGCCCATTTTGGTGCATATCCAAGCCATATTAAGAAAACTTCATCGTAGGGAAAATAATGACAATGTCTGCTCAACTGTACATTAAGGTCCCATGTAAAGCCAATTACACAAAAACTAAAAACCTGTGACAAGATTGGTTGGCACCAGCAGATAGCATTTATTTTTGTGTACATTTGAGCCCATTTTGGTGCATGTTCAAGCCATATTTAGAAAATTTCATCATAGGGAAAATAATGACAACATCTGCTCAACTGTACATAAAGGTCGCATCTAAAGCCAATTATACAAAAACTAAAAATATGTGAGAAGATTGGTTGGCACCAGCAGATAGCATTTATTTGTGTGTACATTTGAGCCCATTTTGGTGCATATCCAAGCCACATTAAGAACATTTCATCGTAGGGACAATAATGACAATATCTGCTCAACTGTGCATTAAGTTCGCATCTAAAGCCAATTATACAAAAACTAAAAATCTATGACAAGATTGGTTGGCACCAGCAGATAGCATTCATTTTTTGTGTACATTTGAGCCCATTTGGGTGCATATCCAAGCCATATTAAGAAAATTTCATCATAGGGAAAAAAATGACAACATCTGCTCAACTGTACATAAAGGTCGCATCTAAAGCCATTTATACAAAAACTAAAAATCTGTAAGAAGATTGGTTGGCACCAGCAGATAGCATTTATTTTTGTGTACATTTGAGCCCATTTTGGTGCATATCCAAGCCACATTAAGAAAATTTCATCGTAGGGACAATAATGACATTATCTGCTCAACTGTGCATTAAGGTCGCATCTAAAGCCAATTATACAAAAACTAAAAATATGTGAGAAGATTGGGTTTGCACCAGCAGATAGCAGTTATTTTTGTCTACATTTGAGCCCATTTTGGTGCATATCCAAGCCACATTAAGAAAATTTCATCGTAGGGAAAATAATGACAATGTCTGCTCAACTGTACATTAAAGTCGCATCTAAAGCCAATTACACAAAAACTAAAAATCTGTGACAAGATTGGTTGGCTCCAGCAGATAGCATTCATTTTTGTGTACATTTGAGCCCATTTTGGTGCATATCCAAGCCATATTAAGAAAACTTCATCGTAGGGAAAATAATGACAATGTCTGCTCAACTGTACATTAAGGTCCCATGTAAAGCCAATTACACAAAAACTAAAAACCTGTGACAAGATTGGTTGGCACCAGCAGATAGCATTTATTTTTGTGTACATTTGAGCCCATTTTGGTGCATGTTCAAGCCATATTTAGAAAATTTCATCATAGGGAAAATAATGACAACATCTGCTCAACTGTACATAAAGGTCGCATCTAAAGCCAATTATACAAAAACTAAAAATATGTGAGAAGATTGGTTGGCACCAGCAGATAGCATTTTATTTTTGTCTACATTTGAGCCCATTTTGGTGCATATCCAAGCCACATTAAGAAAATTTCATCGTAGGGAAAATAATGACAATGTCTGCTCAACTGTACATTAAGGTCGCATCTAAAGCCAATTACACAAAAACTAAAAATCTGTGACAAGATTGGTTGGCACCAGCATATAGCATTCATTTTTGTGTACATTTGAGCCAATTTGGTGTATATGCAAGCCATATTAAGAAAATTTCATCGTAGGGAAAATAATTACAATGTCTGCTCAACTGTACATTAAGGTCCCATCTAAAGCCAATTACACAAAAACTAAAAAATCTGTGACAAGATTGGTTGTCATCATCTGATAGCATTTATTTTTGTGTACATTTGAGCCCATTTTGGTGCATATCCAAGCCATATTAAGAAAATTTCATCGTAGGGAAAATAATGACAATGTCTGCTCAACTGTACATTAAGGTCACATCTAAAGCCAATTATACAAAAACTAAAAATATGTGAGAAGATTGGTTGGCACTCGCAGATAGCATTTATTTTTGTCTACATTTGAGCCCATTTTCGTGCATATCCAAGCCATATTAAGAAAATTTCATCGTAGGGAAAATAATGACAATGTCTGCTCAACTGTACATTAAGGTCCCATCTAAAGCCAATTACACAAAAACTAAAAATCTGTGACAAGATTGGTTGGCACCGGCAGATAGCATTTATTTTTGTGTACAGTTGAGCCCATTTTGGTGCATATCCAAGTCATATTAAGAAAATTTCATCGTAGGGACAATAATGACAATATCTGCTCAACTGTGCATTAAGGTCGCACCAAAACCAATTATACAAAAACTAAAAATATGTGAGAAGATTTGTTGGCATCAGCAGATAGCATTTATTTTTGTGTACATTTGAGCCCATTTTGGTGCATATCCAAGACATATTAAGAATATTTAATCGTAGGGAAAATAATGACAATGTCTGCTCAACTGTACATTGAGGTCCCATCTAAAGCCAATTACACAAAAACTAAAAACCTGTGACAAGATTGGTTGGCACCAGCAGATAGCATTTATTTTCGTGTACATTTGAGCCCATTTTGGTGCATGTTCAAGCCATATTTAGAAAATTTCATCATAGGGACAATAATGACAATGTCTGCTCAACTGTGCATTAAGGTCGCATCTAAAGCCAATTATACAAAAACTAAAAATATGTGAGAAGATTGGTTGGCACCGGCAGATAGCATTCATTTTTGTGTACATTTGAGCCCATTTTGGTGCATATCCAAGCCACATTAAGAAAATTTCATCGTAGGGACAATAATGACAATATCTGCTCAACTGTGCATTAAGGTCGCATCTAAAGCCAATTATACAAAAACTAAAAATCTGTAAGAAGATTGGTTGGCACCAGCAGATAGCATTTATTTTTGTGTACATTTGAGCCCATTTTGGTGCATATCCAAGCCACATTAAGAAAATTTCATCGTAGGGACAATAATGACATTATCTGCTCAACTGTGCATTAAGGTCGCATCTAAAGCCAATTATACAAAAACTAAAAATATGTGAGAAGATTGGTTTGCACCAGCAGATAGCAGTTATTTTTGTCTACATTTGAGCCCATTGTGGTGCATATCCAAGCCACATTAAGAAAATTTCATCGTAGGGAAAATAATGACAATGTCTGCTCAACTGTACATTAAAGTCGCATCTAAAGCCAATTACACAAAAACTAAAAATCTGCGACAAGATTGGTTGGCTCCAGCAGATAGCATTCATTTTTGTGTACATTTGAGCCCATTTTGGTGCATATCCAAGCCATATTAAGAAAACTTCATCGTAGGGAAAATAATGACAATGTCTGCTCAACTGTACATTAAGGTCCCATGTAAAGCCAATTATACAAAAACTAAAAACCTGTGACAAGATTGGTTGGCACCAGCAGATAGCATTTATTTTTGTGTACATTTGAGCCCATTTTGGTGCATGTTCAAGCCATATTTAGAAAATTTCATCATAGGGAAAATAATGACAACATCTGCTCAACTGTACATAAAGGTCGCATCTAAAGCCAATTATACAAAAACTAAAAATATGTGAGAAGATTGGTTGGCACCAGCAGATAGCATTTATTTGTGTGTACATTTGAGCCCATTTTGGTGAATATCCAAGCCATATTAAGAAAATTTCATCGTAGGGACAATAATGACAATATCTGCTAAACTGTGCATTAAGGTCGCATCTAAAGCCAATTATACAAAAACTAAAAATATATGAGAAGATTGGTTGACATCAGCAGATAGCATTTATTTTTGTCTACATTTGAGCCCATTTTGGTGCATATCCAGACACATTAAGAAAATTTCATCGTAGGGAAAATAATGACAATGTCTGCTCAACTGTACATTAAGGTCGCATCTAAAGCCAATTACACAAAAACTAAAAATCTGTGACAAGATTGGTTGGCACCAGCAGATAGCATTCATTTTTGTGTACATTTGAGCCCATTTTGGTGCATATCCAAGCCATATTAAGAAAATTTCATCGTAGGGAAAATAATGACAATGTCTGCTCAACTGTACATTAGGGTCCCATCTAAAGCCAATTACACAAAAACTAAAAATCTGTGACAAGATTGGTTGACACCGGCAGATAGCATTTATTTTTGTGTACAGTTGAGCCCATTTTGGTGCATATCCAAGTCATATTAAGAAAATTTCATCGTAGGGACAATAATGACAATATCTGCTCAACTGTGCATTAAGGTCGCACCAAAACCAATTATACAAAAACTAAAAATATGTGAGAAGATTGGTTGGCATCAGCAGATAGCATTTATTTTTGTGTACATTTGAGCCCATTTTGGTGCATATCCAAGACATATTAAGAATATTTAATCGTAGGGAAAATAATGACAATGTCTGCTCAACTGTACATTGAGGTCCCATCTAAAGCCAATTACACAAAAACTAAAAACTTGTGACAAGATTGGTTGGCACCAGCAGATAGCATTTATTTTTGTGTACATTTGAGCCCATTTTGGTGCATGTTCAAGCCATATTTAGAAAATTTCATCATAGGGACAATAATGACATTATCTGCTCAACTGTGCATTAAGGTCGCATCTACAGCCAATTATACAAAAACTAAAAATATGTGAGAAGATTGGTTGGCACCGGCAGATAGCATTCATTTTTGTGTACATTTGAGCCCATTTTTGTGCATATCCAAGCCACATTAAGAAAATTTCATCGTAGGGACAATAATGACAATATCTGCTCAACTGTGCATTAAGGTCGCATCTAAAGCCAATTATACAAAAACTAAAAATCTATGACAAGATTGGTTGACATCAGCAGATAGCATTTATTTTTGTCTACATTTGAGCCCATTTTGGTGCATATCCAGACACATTAAGAAAATTTCATCGTAGGGAAAATAATGACAATGTCTGCTCAACTGTACATTAAGGTCGCATCTAAAGCCAATTACACAAAAACTAAAAATCTGTGACAAGATTGGTTGGCACCAGCAGATAGCATTCATTTTTGTGTACATTTGAGCCCATTTTGGTGCATATCCAAGCCATATTAAGAAAATTTCATCGTAGGGAAAATAATGACAATGTCTGCTCAACTGTACATTAAGGTCCCATCTAAAGCCAATTACACAAAAACTAAAAATCTGTGACAAGATTGGTTGGCACCGGCAGATAGCATTTATTTTTGTGTACAGTTGAGCCCATTTTGGTGCATATCCAAGTCATATTAAGAAAATTTCATCGTAGGGACAATAATGACAATATCTGCTCAACTGTGCATTAAGGTCGCACCAAAACCAATTATACAAAAACTAAAAATATGTGAGAAGATTGGTTGGCATCAGCAGATAGCATTTATTTTTGTGTACATTTGAGCCCATTTTGGTGCATATCCAAGACATATTAAGAATATTTAATCGTAGGGAAAATAATGACAATGTCTGCTCAACTGTACATTGAGGTCCCATCTAAAGCCAATTACACAAAAACTAAAAACTTGTGACAAGATTGGTTGGCACCAGCAGATAGCATTTATTTTTGTGTACATTTGAGCCCATTTTGGTGCATGTTCAAGCCATATTTAGAAAATTTCATCATAGGGACAATAATGACATTATCTGCTCAACTGTGCATTAAGGTCGCATCTAAAGCCAATTATACAAAAACTAAAAATATGTGAGAAGATTGGTTGGCACCGGCAGATAGCATTCATTTTTGTGTACATTTGAGCCCATTTTTGTGCATATCCAAGCCACATTAAGAAAATTTCATCGTAGGGACAATAATGACAATATCTGCTCAACTGTGCATTAAGGTCGCATCTAAAGCCAATTATACAAAAACTAAAAATCTATGACAAGATTGGTTGGCACCAGCAGATAGCATTCATTTTTTGTGTACATTTGAGCCCATTTGGGTGCATATCCAAGCCATATTAAGAAAATTTCATCATAGGGAAAATAATGACAACATCTGCTCAACTGTACATAAAGGTCGCATCTAAAGCCATTTATACAAAAACTAAAAATCTGTAAGAAGATTGGTTGGCACCAGCAGATAGCATTTATTTTTGTGTACATTTGAGCCCATTTTGGTGCATATCCAAGCCACATTAAGAAAATTTCATCGTAGGGACAATAATGACATTATCTGCTCAACTGTGCATTAAGGTCGCATCTAAAGCCAATTATACAAAAACTAAAAATATGTGAGAAGATTGGGTTTGCACCAGCAGATAGCAGTTATTTTTGTCTACATTTGAGCCCATTTTGGTGCATATCCAAGCCACATTAAGAAAATTTCATCGTAGGGAAAATAATGACAATGTCTGCTCAACTGTACATTAAAGTCGCATCTAAAGCCAATTACACAAAAACTAAAAATCTGTGACAAGATTGGTTGGCTCCAGCAGATAGCATTCATTTTTGTGTACATTTGAGCCCATTTTGGTGCATATCCAAGCCATATTAAGAAAACTTCATCGTAGGGAAAATAATGACAATGTCTGCTCAACTGTACATTAAGGTCCCATGTAAAGCCAATTACACAAAAACTAAAAACCTGTGACAAGATTGGTTGGCACCAGCAGATAGCATTTATTTTTGTGTACATTTGAGCCCATTTTGGTGCATGTTCAAGCCATATTTAGAAAATTTCATCATAGTGAAAATAATGACAACATCTGCTCAACTGTACATAAAGGTCGCATCTAAAGCCAATTATACAAAAACTAAAAATATGTGAGAAGATTGGTTGGCACCAGCAGATAGCATTTATTTTTGTCTACATTTGAGCCCATTTTGGTGCATATCCAAGCCACATTAAGAAAACTTCATCGTAGGGAAAATAATTACAATGTCTGCTCAACTGTACATTAAGGTCCCATCTAAAGCCAATTACACAAAAACTAAAAAATCTGTGACAAGATTGGTTGTCATCATCTGATAGCATTTATTTTTGTGTACATTTGAGCCCATTTTGGTGCATATCCAAGCCATATTAAGAAAATTTCATCGTAGGGAAAATAATGACAATGTCTGCTCAACTGTACATTAAGGTCACATCTAAAGCCAATTATACAAAAACTAAAAATATGTGAGAAGATTGGTTGGCACTCGCAGATAGCATTTATTTTTGTCTACATTTGAGCCCATTTTCGTGCATATCCAAGCCATATTAAGAAAATTTCATCGTAGGGAAAATAATGACAATGTCTGCTCAACTGTACATTAAGGTCCCATCTAAAGCCAATTACACAAAAACTAAAAATCTGTGACAAGATTGGTTGGCACCGGCAGATAGCATTTATTTTTGTGTACAGTTGAGCCCATTTTGGTGCATATCCAAGTCATATTAAGAAAATTTCATCGTAGGGACAATAATGACAATATCTGCTCAACTGTGCATTAAGGTCGCACCAAAACCAATTATACAAAAACTAAAAATATGTGAGAAGATTTGTTGGCATCAGCAGATAGCATTTATTTTTGTGTACATTTGAGCCCATTTTGGTGCATATCCAAGCCACATTAAGAAAATTTCATCGTAGGGACAATAATGACATTATCTGCTCAACTGTGCATTAAGGTCGCATCTAAAGCCAATTATACAAAAACTAAAAATATGTGAGAAGATTGGGTTTGCACCAGCAGATAGCAGTTATTTTTGTCTACATTTGAGCCCATTTTGGTGCATATCCAAGCCACATTAAGAAAATTTCATCGTAGGGAAAATAATGACAATGTCTGCTCAACTGTACATTAAAGTCGCATCTAAAGCCAATTACACAAAAACTAAAAATCTGTGACAAGATTGGTTGGCTCCAGCAGATAGCATTCATTTTTGTGTACATTTGAGCCCATTTTGGTGCATATCCAAGCCATATTAAGAAAACTTCATCGTAGGGAAAATAATGACAATGTCTGCTCAACTGTACATTAAGGTCCCATGTAAAGCCAATTACACAAAAACTAAAAACCTGTGACAAGATTGGTTGGCACCAGCAGATAGCATTTATTTTTGTGTACATTTGAGCCCATTTTGGTGCATGTTCAAGCCATATTTAGAAAATTTCATCATAGTGAAAATAATGACAACATCTGCTCAACTGTACATAAAGGTCGCATCTAAAGCCAATTATACAAAAACTAAAAATATGTGAGAAGATTGGTTGGCACCAGCAGATAGCATTTATTTTTGTCTACATTTGAGCCCATTTTGGTGCATATCCAAGCCACATTAAGAAAACTTCATCGTAGGGAAAATAATGACAATGTCTGCTCAACTGTACATTAAGGTCGCATCTAAAGCCAATTACACAAAAACTAAAAATCTGTGACAAGATTGGTTGGCACCAGCATATAGCATTCATTTTTGTGTACATTTGAGCCAATTTGGTGTATATGCAAGCCATATTAAGAAAATTTCATCGTAGGGAAAATAATTACAATGTCTGCTCAACTGTACATTAAGGTCCCATCTAAAGCCAATTACACAAAAACTAAAAAATCTGTGACAAGATTGGTTGTCATCATCTGATAGCATTTATTTTTGTGTACATTTGAGCCCATTTTGGTGCATATCCAAGCCATATTAAGAAAATTTCATCGTAGGGAAAATAATGACAATGTCTGCTCAACTGTACATTAAGGTCACATCTAAAGCCAATTATACAAAAACTAAAAATATGTGAGAAGATTGGTTGGCACTCGCAGATAGCATTTATTTTTGTCTACATTTGAGCCCATTTTCGTGCATATCCAAGCCATATTAAGAAAATTTCATCGTAGGGACAATAATGACAATATCTGCTCAACTGTGCATTAAGGTCGCATCTAAAGCCAATTATACAAAAACTAAAAATATGTGAGAAGATTGGTTGGCACCAGCAGATAGCATTTATTTTTGTATACATTTGAGCCCATTTTGGTGCATATGCAAGCCACATTAAGAAAATTTCATCATAGGGAAAATAAAGACAATGTCTGCTCAACTGTACATTAAGGTCGCATCTAAAGCAAATTACACAAAAACTAAAAATATGTGACAAGATTGGTTGGCACCAGCAGATAGCATTCAATTTTGTGTACATTTGAGCCCATTTTGGTGCATATGCAAGCCATATTAAGAAAATTTCATCATAGGGAAAATAATGACAATGTCTGCTCAACTGTACATTAAGGTCCCATCTAAAGCCAATTACACAAAAACTAAAAATCTGTGACAAGATTGGTTGACACCAGCAGATAGCATTTATTTTTGTCTACATTTGAGCTCATTTTGGTGCATGATCAAGCCATATTTAGAAAAGTTCATCATAGGGAAAATAATGACAACATCTGCTCAACTGTACATTAAGGTCGCATCTAAAGCCAATTATACAAAAACTAAAAATATGTGAGAAGATTGGTTGGCACCCGCAGAAAGCATTTATTTGTGTCTACATTTGAGCCCATTTTGGTGCATATCCAAGCCACATTAAGAAAATTTCATCGTAGGGAAAATAATGACAATGTCTGCTCAACTGTACATTAAGGTCGCATCTAAAGCCAATTACACAAAAACTAAAAATCTGTGACAAGATTGGTTGGCACCAGCAGATAGCATTCATTTTGTGTACATTTGAGCCCATTTTGATGCATATCCAAGCCATACTAAGAAAATTTCATCATAGGGACAATAATGACATTATCTGCTCAACTGTGCATTAAGGTCGCATCTAAAGCCAATTATACAAAAACTAAAAATATGTGAGAAGATTGGTTTGAACCAGAAGATAGCATTTATTTTTGTGTACATTTGAGCCCATTTTGGTGCATATCCAAGCCACATTAAGAAAATTTCATCGTAGGGAAAATAATGACAATGTCTGCTCAACTGTATATTAAGGTCCCATCTAAAGCCAACTACACAAAAACTTAAAATCTGTGACAAGATTGGTTGGCACCAGCAGATAGCATTTATTTTTGTCTACATTTGAGCCCATTTTGGTCCATGTTCAAGTCATATTAAGAAAATTTTATCGTAGGGACAATGATGACAATATCTGCTCAACTGTACATAAAGGTCGCATCTAAAGCCAATTATACAAAAACTAAAAATCTGTAAGAAGATTGGTTGGCACCGGCAGATAGCATTTATTTTTGTGTACATTTGAGCCCATTTTGGTGCATATCCAAGCCACATTAAGAAAATTTCATCATAGGGACAATAGTGACAATATCTGCTCAACTGTGCCTTAAGGTCGCATCTAAAGCCAATTATACAAAAACTAAAAATCTATGACAAGATTGGTTGGCACCAGCAGATAGCATTTATTTTTGTGTACATTTGAGCCCATTTTGGTGCATATCCAAGCCACATTAAGAAAATTTCATCGTAGGGACAATAATGACAATATCTGCTCAACTGTGCATTAAGGTCGCATCTACAGCCAATTATACAAAAACTAAAAATCTGTGACAAGATTGGTTGGCACCAGCAGATAGCATTAATTTTTTGTGTACATTTGAGCCCATTTTGGTGCATATCCAAGCCATATTAAGAAAATTTCATCGTAGGGAATATAATTACAATGTCTGCTCAACTGTAGATTAAGGTCCCATCTAAAGCCAATTACACAAAAACTAAAAAATCTTTGACAAGATTGGTTGTCATCATCTGATAGCATTTATTTTTGTGTACATTTGAGCCCATTTTGGTGCATATCCAAGCCATATTAAGAAAATTTCATCGTAGGGAAAATAATTACAATGTCTGCTCAACTGTACATTAAGGTCCCATCTAAAGCCAATTATACAAAAACTAAAAATATGTGAGAAGATTGGTTGGCACCAGCAGATAGCATTTATGTTTGTCTACATTTGAGCCCATTTTGGTGCATATCCAAGCCACATTAAGAAAATTTCATCATAGGGAAAATAATGACAATGTCTGCTCAACTGTACATTAAGGTCCCATCTAAAGCCAATTACACAAAAACTAAAAATCTGTGACAAGATTGGTTGGCACCAGCAGATAGCATTTATTTTTTGTCTACATTTGAGCTCATTTTGGTGCATGTTCAAGCCATATTTAGAAAAGTTCATCATAGGGAAAATAATGACAACATCTGCTCAACTGTACATTAAGGTCGCATCTAAAGCCAATTATACAAAAACTAAAAATATGTGAGAAGATTGGTTGGCACCAGCAGATAGCATTTATTTGTGTCTACATTTGAGCCCATTTTGGTGCATATCCAAGCCATATTAAGAAAATTTCATCGTAGGGAAAATAATGACAATGTCTGCTCAACTGTACATTAAGGTCCCATCTAAAGCCAATTATACAAAAACTAAAAATATGTGAGAAGATTGGTTGGCACCAGCAGATAGCATTTATTTTTGTCTACATTTGAGCCCATTTTGGTGCATATCCAAGCCACATTAAGAAAATTTCATCATAGGGAAAATAATGACAATGTCTGCTCAACTGTACCTTAAGGTCGCATCTAAAGCCAATTACACAAAAAACTAAAAATATGTGACAAGTTTGGTTGGCACCAGCAGATAGCATTCATTTTTGTGTACATTTGAGCCCATTTTGGTGCATATGCAAGCCATATTAAGAAAATTTCATCATAGGGAAAATAATGACAATGTCTGCTCAACTGTACATTAAGGTCCCATCTAAAGCCAATTACACAAAAACTAAAAATCTGTGACAAGATTGGTTGGCACCAGCAGATAGCATATATTTTTGTCTACATTTGAGCTCATTTTGGTGCATATCCAAGCCACATTAAGAAAATTTCATCGTAGGGACAATAATGACAATATCTGCTCAACTGTGCATTAAGGTCGCATCTAAAGCCAATTATACAAAAACTAAAAATCTATGACAAGATTGGTTGGCACCAGCAGATAGCATTAATTTTTTGTGTACATTTGAGCCCATTTTGGTGCATATCCAAGCCATATTTAGAAAAGTTCATCATAGGGAAAATAATGACAACATCTGCTCAACTGTACATTAAGGTCGCATCTAAAGCCAATTATACTAAAAATATGTGAGAAGATTGGTTTGCACCAGCAGATAGCAGTTATTTTTGTCTACATTTGAGCCCATTTTGGTGCATATCCAAGCCACATTAAGAAAATTTCATCGTAGAGAAAATAATGACAATGTCTGCTCAACTGTACATTAAAGTCGCATCTAAAGCCAATTACACAAAAACTAAAAATCTGGGACAAGATTGGTTGGCTCCAGCAGATAGCATTCATTTTTGTGTACATTTGAGCCCATTTTGGTGCATATCCAAGCCATATTAAGAAAACTTCATCGTAGGGAAAATAATGACAATGTCTGCTCAACTGTACATTAAGGTCCCATGTAAAGCCAATTACACAAAAACTAAAAACCTGTGACAAGATTGGTTGGCACCAGCAGATAGCATTTATTTTTGTGTACATTTGAGCCCATTTTGGTGCATATCCAAGCCACATTAAGAAAATTTCATCGTAGGGAAAATAATGACAATGTCTGCTCAACTGTACATTAAGGTCGCATCTAAAGCCAATTACACAAAAACTAAAAATCTGTGACAAGATTGGTTGGCACCAGCATATAGCATTCATTTTTGTGTACATTTGAGCCCATTTGGTGTATATGCAAGCCATATTAAGAAAATTTCATCGTAGGGAAAATAATTACAATGTCTGCTCAACTGTACATTAAGGTCCCATCTAAAGCCAATTACACAAAAACTAAAAAATCTGTGACAAGATTGGTTGTCATCATCTGATAGCATTTATTTTTGTGTACATTTGAGCTCATTTTGGTGCATGTTCAAGCCATATTTAGAAAAGTTCATCATAGGGAAAATAATGACAATGTCTGCTCAACTGTACATTAAGGTCCCATCTAAAGCCAATTATACAAAAACTAAAAATATGTGAGAAGATTGGTTGGCACTCGCAGATAGCATTTATTTTTGTCTACATTTGAGCCCATTTTCGTGCATATCCAAGCCATATTAAGAAAATTTCATCGTAGGGACAATAATGACAATATCTGCTCAACTGTGCATTAAGGTCGCATCTAAAGCCAATTATACAAAAACTAAAAATATGTGACAAGATTGGTTGGCACCAGCAGATAGCATTTATTTTTGTGTACATTTGAGCCCATTTTGGTGCATATGCAAGCCATATTAAGAAAATTTCATCATAGGGAAAATAATGACAATGTCTGCTCAACTGTACATTAAGGTCGCATCTAAAGCAAATTACACAAAAACTAAAAATCTGTGACAAGATTGGTTGGCACCAGCAGATAGCATTCATTTTGTGTACATTTGAGCCCATTTTGGTGCATATCCATGCCATACTAAGAAAATTTCATCGTAGGGACAATGATGACAATATCTGCTAAACTGTACAGTAAGGTCGCATCTAAAGCCAATTATATAAAACCTAAAAATCTGTGAGAAGATTGGTTGGCACCAGCAGATAGCACTTACTTTGGTGTACATTTGAGCCCATTTTGGTGCATATCCAAGCCATATTAAGAATATTTAATCGTAGGGAAAATAATGACAATGTCTGCTCAACTGTACATTGAGGTCCCATCTAAAGCCAATTACACAAAAACTAAAAACCTGTGACAAGATTGGTTGGCACCAGCAGATAGCATTTATTTTCGTGTACATTTGAGCCCATTTTGGTGCATGTTCAAGCCATATTTAGAAAATTTCATCATAGGGACAATAATGACATTATCTGCTCAACTGTGCATTAAGGTCGCATCTAAAGCCAATTATACAAAAACTAAAAATATGTGAGAAGATTGGTTTGCACCAGAAGATAGCATTTATTTTTGTGTACATTTGAGCCCATTTTGGTGCATATCCAAGCCACATTAAGAAAATTTCATCGTAGGGAAAATAATGACAATGTCTGCTCAACTGTATATTAAGGTCCCATCTAAAGCCAACTACACAAAAACTTAAAATCTGTGACAAGATTGGTTGGCACCAGCAGATAGCATTTATTTTTGTCTACATTTGAGCCCATTTTGGTGCATGTTCAAGTCATATTAAGAACATTTTATCGTAGGGACAATGATGACAATATCTGCTCAACTGTACATAGAGGTCGCATCTAAAGCCAATTATACAAAAACTAAAAATCTGTAAGAAGATTGGTTGGCACCGGCAGATAGCATTTATTTTTGTGTACATTTGAGCCCATTTTGGTGCATATCCAAGCCACATTAAGAAAATTTCATCGTAGGGACAATAATGACAATATCTGCTCAACGGTGCATTAAGGTCGCATCTAAAGCCAATTATACAAAAACTAAAAATCTATGACAAGATTGGTTGGCACCAGCAGATAGCATTTATTTTTGTGTACATTTGAGCCCATTTTGGTGCATGTTCAAGCCATATTTAGCAAATGTCATCATAGGGAAAATAATGACATTATCTGCTCAACTGTGCATTAAGGTCGCATCTAAAGCCAATTATACAAAAACTAAAAATATGTGAGAAGATTGGTTTGCACCAGAAGATAGCATTTATTTTTGTGTACATTTGAGCCCATTTTGGTGCATATCCAAGCCACATTAAGAAAATTTCATCGTTAGGAAAATAATGACAATGTCTGCTCAACTGTATATTAAGGTCCCATCTAAAGCCAACTACACAAAAACTTAAAATCTGTGACAAGATTGGTTGGCACCAGCAGATAGCATTTATTTTTGTCTACATTTGAGCCCATTTTGGTGCATGTTCAAGTCATATTAAGAAAATTTTATCGTAGGGACAATGATGACAATATCTGCTCAACTGTACATAAAGGTCGCATCTAAAGCCAATTATACAAAAACTAAAAATCTGTAAGAAGATTGGTTGGCACCGGCAGATAGCATTTATTTTTGTGTACATTTGAGCCCATTTTGGTGCATATCCAAGCCACATTAAGAAAATTTCATCGTAGGGACAATAATGACAACATCTGCTCAACTGTGCATTAAGGTCGCATCTAAAGCCAATTATACAAAAACTAAAAATCTATGACAAGATTGGTTGGCACCAGCAGATAGCATTAATTTTTTGTGTACATTTGAGCCCATTTTGGTGCATATCCAAGCCATATTAAGAAAATTTCATCATAGGGAAAATAATGACAACATCTGCTCAACTGTACATAAAGGTCGCATCTAAAGCCATTTATACAAAAACTAAAAATCTGTAAGAAGATTGGTTGGCACCAGCAGATAGCATTCATTTTTGTGTACATTTGAGCCAATTTGGTGTATATGCAAGCCACATTAAGAAAATTTCATCGTAGGGAAAATAACTACAATGTCTGCTCAACTGTACATTAAGGTCCCATCTAAAGCCAATTACACAAAAACTAAAAAATCTGTGACAAGATTGGTTGTCATCATCTGATAGCATTTATTTTTGTGTACATTTGAGCCCATTTTGGTGCATATCCAAGCCATATTAAGAAAATTTCATCGTAGGGAAAATAATGACAATGTCTGCTCAACTGTACATTAAGGTCCCATCTAAAGCCAATTATACAAAAACTAAAAATATGTGAGAAGATTGGTTGGCACCAGCAGATAGCATTTATTTTTGTGTACATTTGAGCCCATTTTGGTGCATATCCAAGCCACATTAAGAAAATTTCATCATAGGGAAAATAATGACAATGTCTGCTCAACTGTGCATTAAGGTCGCATCTAAAGCCAATTACACAAAAACTAAAAATATGTGACAAGATTGGTTGGCACCAGCAGATAGCATTCATTTTTGTGTACATTTGAGCCCATTTTGGTGCATATGCAAGCCATATTAAGAAAATTTCATCATAGGGAAAATAATGACAATGTCTGCTCAACTGTACATTAAGGTCACATCTAAAGCCAATTACACAAAAACTAAAAATCTGTGACAAGATTGGTTGGCACCAGCAGATAGCATTTATTTTTGTCTACATTTGAGCTCATTTTGGTGCATGTTCAAGCCATATTTAGAAAAGTTCATCATAGGGAAAATAATGACAATGTCTGCTCAACTGTACATTAAGGTCGCATCTAAAGCCAATTATACAAAAACTAAAAATATGTGAGAAGATTGGTTGGCACCAGCAGATAGCATTTATTTGTGTCTACATTTGAGCCCATTTTGGTGCATATCCAAGACATATTAAGAAAATTTCATCGTAGGGACAATAATGACAATATCTGCTCAACTGTGCATTAAGGTCGCATCTAAAGCCAATTATACAAAAACTAAAAATAAGTGAGAAGATTGGTTTGCACCAGCAGATAGCAGTTATTTTTGTCTACATTTGAGCCCATTTTGGTGCATATCCAAGCCACATTAAGAAAATTTCATCGTAGGGAAAATAATGACAATGTCTGCTCAACTGTACATTAAAGTCGCATCTAAAGCCAATTACACAAAAACTAAAAATCTGTGACAAGATTGGTTGTCATCATCTGATAGCATTTATTTTTGTGTACATTTGAGCCCATTTTGGTGCATATCCAAGCCATATTAAGAAAATTTCATCGTAGGGAAAATAATGACAATGTCTGCTCAACTGTACATTAAGGTCGCATCTAAAGCCATTTATACAAAAACTAAAAATCTGTAAGAAGATTGGTTGGCACCAGCAGATAGCATTCATTTTTGTGTACATTTGAGCCAATTTGGTGTATATGCAAGCCATATTAAGAAAATTTCATCGTAGGGAATATAATTACAATGTCTGCTCAACTGTACATTAAGGTCCCATCTAAAGCCAATTACACAAAAACTAAAAAATCTGTGACAAGATTGGTTGTCATCATCTGATAGCATTTATTTTTGTGTACATTTGAGCCCATTTTGGTGCATATGCAAGCCATATTAAGAAAATTTCATCATAGGGAAAATAATGACAATGTCTGCTCAACTGTACATTAAGGTCCCATCTAAAGCCAATTACACAAAAACTAAAAATCTGTGACAAGATTGGTTGGCACCAGCAGATAGCATTTATTTTTGTCTACATTTGAGCTCATTTTGGTGCATGTTCAAGCCATATTTAGAAAAGTTCATTATAGGGAAAATAATGACAATGTCTGCTCAACTGTACATTAAGGTCGCATCTAAAGCCAATTATACAAAAACTAAAAATATGTGAGAAGATTGGTTGGCACCAGCAGATAGCATTTATTTGTGTCTACATTTGAGCCCATTTTGGTGCATATCCAAGACATATTAAGAAAATTTCATCGTAGGGACAATAATGACAATATCTGCTCAACTGTGCATTAAGGTCGCATCTAAAGCCAATTATACAAAAACTAAAAATAAGTGAGAAGATTGGTTTGCACCAGCAGATAGCAGTTATTTTTGTCTACATTTGAGCCCATTTTGGTGCATATCCAAGCCACATTAAGAAAATTTCATCGTAGGGAAAATAATGACAATGTCTGCTCAACTGTACATTAAAGTCGCATCTAAAGCCAATTACACAAAAACTAAAAATCTGTGACAAGATTGGTTGTCATCATCTGATAGCATTTATTTTTGTGTACATTTGAGCCCATTTTGGTGCATATCCAAGGCATATTAAGAAAATTTCATCGTAGGGAAAATAATGACAATGTCTGCTCAACTGTACATTAAGGTCCCATCTAAAGCCAATTATACAAAAACTAAAAATATGTGAGAAGATTGGTTGGCACCAGCAGATAGCATTTATTTTTGTCTACATTTGAGCCCATTTTGGTGCATATCCAAGCCACATTAAGAAAATTTCATCATAGGGAAAATAATGACAATGTCTGCTCAACTGTACATTAAGGTCGCATCTAAAGCCAATTTCACAAAAACTAAAAATCTGTGACAAGATTGGTTGGCACCAGCAGATAGCATTTATTTTTGTCTACATTTGAGCTCATTTTGGTGCATGTTCAAGCCTTATTTAGAAAAGTTCATCATAGGGAAAATAATGACAACATCTGCTCAACTGTACATTAAGGTCGCATCTAAAGCCAATTATACAAAAACTAAAAATATGTGAGAAGATTGGTTTGCACCAGCAGATAGCAGTTATTTTTGTCTACATTTGAGCCCATTTTGGTGCATATCCAAGCCACATTAAGAAAATTTCATCGTAGGGAAAATAATGACAATGTCTGCTCAACTGTACATTAAAGTCGCATCTAAAGCCAATTACACAAAAACTAAAAATCTGTGACAAGATTGGTTGTCATCATCTGATAGCATTTATTTTTGTGTACATTTGAGCCCATTTTGGTGCATATCCAAGCCATATTAAGAAAATTTCATCGTAGGGAAAATAATGACAATGTCTGCTCAACTGTACATTAAGGTCGCATCTAAAGCCATTTATACAAAAACTAAAAATCTGTAAGAAGATTGGTTGGCACCAGCAGATAGCATTCATTTTTGTGTACATTTGAGCCAATTTGGTGTATATGCAAGCCATATTAAGAAAATTTCATCGTAGGGAATATAATTACAATGTCTGCTAAACTGTACATTAAGGTCCCATCTAAAGCCAATTACACAAAAACTAAAAAATCTGTGACAAGATTGGTTGTCATCATCTGATAGCATTTATTTTTGTGTACATTTGAGCCCATTTTGGTGCATATCCAAGCCATATTAAGAAAATTTCATCGTAGGGAAAATAATGACAATGTCTGCTCAACTGTGCATTAAGGTCGCATCTAAAGCCAATTACACAAAAACTAAAAATATGTGACAAGATTGGTTGGCACCAGCAGATAGCATTCATTTTTGTCTACATTTGAGCCCATTTTGGTGCATATGCAAGCCATATTAAGAAAATTTCATCATAGGGAAAATAATGACAATGTCTGCTCAACTGTACATTAAGGTCCCATCTAAAGCCAATTACACAAAAACTAAAAATCTGTGACAAGATTGGTTGGCACCAGCAGATAGCATTTATTTTTGTCTACATTTGAGCTCATTTTGGTGCATGTTCAAGCCATATTTAGAAAAGTTCATTATAGGGAAAATAATGACAATGTCTGCTCAACTGTACATTAAGGTCGCATCTAAAGCCAATTATACAAAAACTAAAAATATGTGAGAAGATTGGTTGGCACCAGCAGATAGCATTTATTTGTGTCTACATTTGAGCCCATTTTGGTGCATATCCAAGACATATTAAGAAAATTTCATCGTAGGGACAATAATGACAATATCTGCTCAACTGTGCATTAAGGTCGCATCTAAAGCCAATTATACAAAAACTAAAAATAAGTGAGAAGATTGGTTTGCACCAGCAGATAGCAGTTATTTTTGTCTACATTTGAGCCCATTTTGGTGCATATCCAAGCCACATTAAGAAAATTTCATCGTAGGGAAAATAATGACAATGTCTGCTCAACTGTACATTAAAGTCGCATCTAAAGCCAATTACACAAAAACTAAAAATCTGTGACAAGATTGGTTGTCATCATCTGATAGCATTTATTTTTGTGTACATTTGAGCCCATTTTGGTGCATATCCAAGGCATATTAAGAAAATTTCATCGTAGGGAAAATAATGACAATGTCTGCTCAACTGTACATTAAGGTCCCATCTAAAGCCAATTATACAAAAACTAAAAATATGTGAGAAGATTGGTTGGCACCAGCAGATAGCATTTATTTTTGTCTACATTTGAGCTCATTTTGGTGCATGTTCAAGCCTTATTTAGAAAAGTTCATCATAGGGAAAATAATGACAACATCTGCTCAACTGTACATTAAGGTCGCATCTAAAGCCAATTATACAAAAACTAAAAATATGTGAGAAGATTGGTTTGCACCAGCAGATAGCAGTTATTTTTGTCTACATTTGAGCCCATTTTGGTGCATATCCAAGCCACATTAAGAAAATTTCATCGTAGAGAAAATAATGACAATGTCTGCTCAACTGTACATTAAAGTCGCATCTAAAGCCAATTACACAAAAACTAAAAATCTGTGACAAGATTGGTTGGCTCCAGCAGATAGCATTCATTTTTGTGTACATTTGAGCCCATTTTGGTGCATATCCAAGCCATATTAAGAAAACTTCATCGTAGGGAAAATAATGACAATGTCTGCTCAACTGTACATTAAGGTCCCATGTAAAGCCAATTACACAAAAACTAAAAACCTGTGACAAGATTGGTTGGCACCAGCAGATAGCATTTATTTTTGTGTACATTTGAGCCCATTTTGGTGCATGTTCAAGCCATATTTAGAAAATTTCATCATAGGGAAAATAATGACAACATCTGCTCAACTGTACATAAAGGTCGCATCTAAAGCCAATTATACAAAAACTAAAAATATGTGAGAAGATTGCCCAGCTAACAAATCTACGTTGTAATAACGTTTTCACAACGTCCACTTTTCGTTGTCATTACGTACTTTCTGACGTTGTGACAACGTAATTGTGTAGACTCCCAAACAGATTGCTACAACGTGGTTTTCTACCTGAATACGACGTTGTGG
Source organism: Steromphala cineraria (assembly GCA_916613615.1). Taxonomy (NCBI): domain Eukaryota; kingdom Metazoa; phylum Mollusca; class Gastropoda; order Trochida; family Trochidae; genus Steromphala; species Steromphala cineraria. Next base: position 47,770,883 of record OU744730.1, read on the forward strand.
GGACGTTGAAACAACGTCATGTTTTACGTTTTTATTACGTAGATTGCTGATGTTGCCACAACGTAATTGTGTAGACTCCCAAACAGGTTGCTACAACATGGTTTTTCTACCTAAATGCGACATTCTGGAGACGTCACAAAGACGTCATATTTTACGTTTTCCTTACGTAGATTTAAAATGTTGTCACCATGTCATTTTGTAGACACCCAAACACGTTGCTACAACTTGATTTTCTGCGTTAATATGGTACATAAGTACATTTCACATTCGTTTCGTATAAGCAGTATTCAAAAGAAATAATACCAGGCACTTTGTTCGACGTGAAAGGAAAAAAACAAGATGTATATTTAAATACCAACAATCTAATTAAAATGTTCTTACAATATTATCAAAAACAAACAAATTATACAATCATTCATATGGGCAATTATACCAAAAAGGTGTATTATTTGTTAAAACCTGCCTGGCATAAATTGTATTGAATACAAGTCCACGGGAGATCATTGAACTGAAACAATTAATCAGAATAAAAAGATAATAGATAACAAATAAGATGTTTGTTCAATGTTGTTTATTAAATATTACTATAAGAAAGGTGAGTGAGTGTCAGTGTCTTCAATACACTTCATCTGTCAAACGTTCGATATGAATGTCATCAAGACCAACCTTTGGCGCCTTTTGGTAATAAAGCTTCCTCCTGTGAAAATAAATTAAAAATGCCAGTTATTAAAGACAGATTATCATTACCATAACAATACCACTCATGCATATAAAATTGATAACACTTAAAATGGTCTTCATTTCAAATGAATTAACTGCTTTAAAATTCATAAAGTAGATAATAGGTAATTATTTGTAAAATCATCTAAAACTGTTACACTGCTTATATCAATATACCCGTGAGTGACTCAAGTCCTGCATCAAAATCAAATACTCAGAATTAGTGCTTAACTCATTAATAGTAAATATCAATAACTATTTATAGTTTACCACTGAGTCCTGCATCAAATATTCGAGAATTTCTGACAGGGCATATAAAGATTAAGCTGTGTTTGGCGAAATGAATATTTTGATCGTGGTATTTTTTAAAGAACTTTTACAACAAGTCCCTTGACTCAGTATTTTGTAGATTTATCACTGTGAACCATTTTCACTCCAAAATTAATATCTGGATGATAAGTTTGTATGGTATTACCTGATAAAAACCTCGATTGTTCCATTCCTGTTCAGTTATTATGCGGCGTCCCTTGATCTCTCATTTCTCAGACAATCTGTCAGTCAGCCCACTGTAAAATGGAAATAACCAAAATTAAACAATCTCGATTTTTTGTTAAGACAAAAGCAGCCAAGCAGGGGCAATGGGCCATGTTGCACATTGGATAAAAAAATGTCCCATCAACAATTTGAAATTTACTATTGAATGATGAAAAGGAAATTGCCCACTAGAAAATAAGAAAAGCAACAAAAGCATGAAAATGGCCCGTTGTAAAAGATGTCTTTCCTAATCCCAGTATGTCACAAACTGATTTACACAATAACAGTGCTATGAGTTAGGAATTGATAGCTGTAACAATTGCAGAGAGTTGTCATTATTACTGATTTGTTATGTAGCTTATACTAATATTATATACACCACTCACACAATGTTATTTCGAAAAGCATACAAGTGACCTAAGGCAAGCCGTAACATTCAGTTATAAATTAGATTAATACCGTGAAGCACAAACGCAGTAAACATTTTTCTAGAAGAATTTCATTGAGATTGTCAAATATTCACACTCTTTTAGCACATTTCTTATCCATTTTGTAAAATAAACGAAAAACTTAGAATTGTAATGATTTTTACCTGCTAGTTTACTGTTAATATAATGCAGTTGAAATAAATTAAAATTCATAAAATTAAATATCAACTTTTTTATCGAAATCATGGGATCTATTACACATCTTCGTTGAATTGTAAACGTTTAGACAATTGTTTATTTCAAATTAGCTGTGACCCGTCACCCGATGCTCCTATGATAAAATTCCTATCGTAGTAGGAAACATCCCGCAGCGAAATTAAAATCTTTGTTACCCATACGAATTAAGCTATCTAAAACAATACTCAGATATTCCATAACTGAAATATGAAATAATTTCTGTACTCTATCACGTTTATGTCGTACAGAAGAATAATTTTCAATGACTTGGTACAGGCTTCGCACAATTTCTCCAAAAACAAATTGTGAGGCCAATTTCAAGGCTTTTTTTGGCAAAATTAAGGCCAATAATTCAAACCGATGAGATCAAGCATGAGTGGTGTTCATAATTGCTGTTTAATTACATATATATACGGTACATAAAGTGGAAACGTGACCCATAAAGCACCATAATAAACTTATTTACAAATATGCACACTCAAAATTTCAATTCATTTGATTAAATTTCTAAAATAAAAGATGAAAGATTAAATAGAACTAATTAGGATGTAGCTGGGATGATTCATTACAAATATGCAAACATTTATCAGGATCCGACGGAAAATAACTGCAATTCATTTATGCTACACTAATATAAGCAAGTCTATGGAAACAACGTCAACGTCCGAATTAGATCGAGAAACTCTACCTGCAACCCCACTGGATATGTGCGAGGCTACAGCATTCTGCGACAGAACACGTTGTGACAGCTAGCTCCTTGCCAACATTTAGGCCAGGGCTAGTGTCACAATCTGTTATTTAATCACCAAAACTTTTTGTAACCACACTGTAAATATCTGCACTGCAGCGCACACACAGAAGTGGTAAAAATCTTCATATATGAAGGATACTACTATACTTGGAAGAAGAAGAAGAAGAAGAAGTTTCGGTCTACGTCCGAATATAACTGGCACGGTCTGTAGCTAAACTGTCTGAAAGTCTGTGAAAACATCGCAAAGAAGCCTCAAGTGACTGTATCAACGTACGTTTTAGACATTTTACGATGATACAAGAATAATTGTGTGAATAAACTGTAGTGTTTTGAGCATTGCTAGCAAAACGAGGCTTGCAATTATCAAAACAAACAAGTTTGTACCGAGTGAACTTTGAAACAGCTGATCGTCAATGATCAAATAGTTTCCAAACTCCTCACTACTCATGTGACGAAACAACGTCATACAAGTCAGTTGACCAATAGCGGTTCGCGGTGAGGAGTTTGTCCGTGTTTTTTTTCTAGATCTAGTGCCTTTGTCACAGGATTTTACATGATAAATGCATGAATACCGTAAATCGGTTATTGTCGATTCGAACTAAATAATAAATTACAGTGAATGTAGATGATAAAAAATTGCAAAACAATAGAAACGAAATGTACAGTACACGTACTTTCAGCCTGAACTGTACTGTACGGTGACTGCAATTTTTAAAATTCAAATTACATCGGCTACTCTAATCTGTTTCGAATTCTTTTGTTGAAATAACAGGTATTCAAAGCTTCATTTAAACTTTCTTTACTGACATAATGTTTTAACGAAATTGGGTACTTACCTTCGATAGGGAAAGTAAATCCTTTGCCGGTAAATTAGAAAAACACTGTCTTGCGTGTAGCGACTCTTCAAGTTTACGCGACATCAAACATGGCGACGATAATGACGTCATAACTAAAAATGATGACGTCAGAGGATTTTGTGTTGGCGCGTAAAGACAAAAATAGATTTCCAAGTCCACAAGTCAGCAAGCTTTATATTATTTTATTTATTCAAGAAGAGTATTGTGTTCAAACATAATAAAAAGTAATGCATCATTGAATTAAAAATCTTAACTTTACCTAATCAAGTCTAAGATATTACCTCCACATTTAGCAAAATCCTTAAATTTTATTTATTAATCACATTCAATTGTCATCAATCTATTCTAAAATTTTAATTAAGTTGGGGCCTTAGGCCTATAGTGTTTTAAAGGCCAGGGCTATTTAATCTTTTTATGTCGGAACGCATGAACTAGTAAAATATAACAATGATTAACCAGTAAAAAATTCAATTAGGCCTACACAGAGAAAAGTTAGGCCTAGCTCACGTCGCTAGGACGTTGTGAGGACGTCTTGACATATGAATTACGTTCTGAGGACGTCGTGACAACGTAACCGTAGCGATATGTTGAATATTCTTTATCTTTGCGTGTTTTCCTTGATAGACAATATTTCATTGTATTTATAATCGAATGGAGAGATCAAGCAAGCTAAGCTTACAAAACATAAGTGATGTAACTATCATTTCGGACTCTAATTGAATGAGAATATGTCTACTGTTCTTACGACTGAAATATTTTGTATTTCATTAATCAAAGTTTTATCGGATTTCTGGGTTTAAAGAAAACAAAATGAGACATGTAGGCCTACATCTTTAACTGTATGTCAAATGATTTACGACTAAAGTTTTGGAAATGCATTTTAAGACTTGAAGTGAGAATGCATGGTTGTGGGCTAACTAACTATTCGAGACAAGGAAGTACCCGATAAACTAAAAATTGTTGCAACTGAAATAGGAAAGATTGATATTTATTGACTATTTGCCCGGCGTTTATAAATATATTGCGATTGGTGGTTGCCTTGCAAAACTGAGACCATGATAGCAACTCCGTGAGTTATGTGGGGTCCCATTCTTATGACCAACTTTATAAACAGTGTCATTTGATCAGGTAGTATCGAGTGTCGAAAGAAACTCACATTTTAAAGCTAAGCGACTTTTTATAGTAGGCCTAACAATAAGAAGGTTTGATTTGCTATTGTGATCGAAGGTTTGATTTGCTATTGTGATCGAAAACCGGACAATGACGCGAGTCAATTAGTCAAACTTAATATTTTTAAAACTTATCGAAAACAATCAGAATGGCATTAAGGAGTTGATAAAATTTGTGAATTTATGACTATAATAATATAATATGTGACTGTTTTCAGATTTTCAATAAAAACATGTTTTTATCCCATGTTTTTTGTGTTGGATTATTTGATATTTAATGATTTTTATCATATACGTTCATATTAAATCAATAAATCGAATACTTATAAATATGTAATGAAAAATATAACTAATTATATATTCATATTTCTTTTGTGATTACATAAACTTTGGCAAGGTTTTCCTTCTGTAAACGTTATCAGGACGTTGTGAGGACGTTAGACTTTACGTGACATAACAACGTTAAAGTTACGTAAAAAGTACGTACAATCTATCGTTGTAACAACGTTGGGGAATGACGTTATATTTCACGTACTTAGTACGTCTCAGATACGTATCAAAATAACGTAACCAAAATAAAGGGTTTCACTAGACCGTTGGGCAAATATAACTGTAAGTCCTCTCTCGTTTTAGTATTTCAAGGGTTAATGTGGATTTATTTTTCATATTTCTCAATAACTTTCCTTGATTTATGTGCTGTAAAAACTTCGTAATCAGGACGTTGTGAGGACGTTAGACTAGACGTCGCAATACTACATAATAGTTACGTAATAAGTACGTAGAACACAACGTCGGAACAACGTTGAGAAATTACGTTATGTTTTACGTCCGAAGTACGTACCAGCGACGTCCAAAAACTACGTTACCAAAACACGACCTTCCTACAACGTCGTATCTACGTCCTGTGTTAGCTGGGTGGTTGGCACCAGCAGATAGCATTTATTTTTGTCTACATTTGAGCCCATTTTGGTGCATATCCAAGCCACATTAAGAAAATTTCATCGTAGGGAAAATAATGACAATGTCTGCTCAACTGTACATTAAGGTCGCATCTAAAGCCAATTACACAAAAACTAAAAATCTGTGACAAGATTGGTTGGCACAAGCAGATAGCATTTATTTTTGTCTACATTTGTGCCCATTTTGGGGCATATCCAAGCCATATTAAGAAAATTTCATCGTAGGGACAATAATGACAATGTCTGCTCAACTGTACATTAAAGTCGCATCTAAAGCCAATTACACAAAAACTAAAAATCTGTGACAAGATTGGTTGGCACCGGCAGATAGCATTTATTTTTGTGTACATTTGAGCCCATTTTGGTGCATATCCAAGCCACATTACGAAAATTTCATCGTAGGGACAATAATGACAATATCTGCTCAAATGTGCATTAAGGTCGCATCTAAAGCCAATTATACAAAAACTAAAAATCTGTGACAAGATTGGTTGTCATCATCTGATAGCATTTATTTTTGTGTACATTTGAGCCCATTTTGGTGCATATCCAAGCCATATTAAGAAAATTTCATCGTAGGGAAAATAATGACAATGTCTGCTCAACTGTACATTAAGGTCCCATCTAAAGCCAATTATACAAAAACTAAAAATATGTGAGAAGATTAGTTGGCACCAGCAGATAGCATTTATTTTTGTCTACATTTGAGCCCATTTTGGTGCATATCCAAGCCACATTAAGAACATTTCATCATAGGGAAAATAATGACAATGTCTGCTCAACTGTGCATTAAGGTCGCATCTAAAGCCAATTACACAAAAACTAAAAATATGTGACAAGATTGGTTGGCACCAGCAGATAGCATTCATTTTTGTGTACATTTGAGCCCATTTTGGTGCATATGCAAGCCATATTAAGAAAATTTCATCATAGGGAAAATAATGACAATGTCTGCTCAACTGTACATTAAGGTCCCATCTAAAGCCAATTACACAAAAACTAAAAATCTGTGACAAGATTGGTTGGCACCAGCAGATAGCATTTATTTTTGTCTACATTTGAGCTCATTTTGGTGCATGTTCAAGCCATATTTAGAAAAGTTTATCATAGGGAAAATAATGACAATGTCTGCTCAACTGTACATTAAGGTCGCATCTAAAGCCAATTATACAAAAACTAAAAATATTTGAGAAGATTGGTTGGCACCAGCAGATAGCATTTATTTGTGTCTACTTTTGAGCCCATTTTGGTGCATATCCAAGACATATTAAGAAAATTTCATCGTAGGGACAATAATGACAATATCTGCTCAACTGTACATTAAGGTCCCATCTAAAGCCAATTATACAAAAACTAAAAATATGTGAGAAGATTGGTTGGCACCAGCAGATAGCATTTATTTTTGTCTACATTTGAGCCCATTTTGGTGCATATCCAAGCCACATTAAGAAAATTTCATCATAGGGAAAATAATGACAATGTCTGCTCAACTGTACATTAAGGTCGCATCTAAAGCCAATTACACAAAACCTAAAAATATGTGACAAGATTGGTTGGCACCAGCAGATAGCATTCATTTTTGTGTACATTTGAGCCCATTTTGGTGCATATGCAAGCCATATTAAGAAAATTTCATCATAGGGAAAATAATGACAATGTCTGCTCAACTGTACATTAAGGTCCCATCTAAAGCCAATTACACAAAAACTAAAAATCTGTGACAAGATTGGTTGGCACCAGCAGATAGCATTTATTTTTGTCTACAATTGAGCTCATTTTGGTGCATGTTCAAGCCATATTTAGAAAAGTTCATCATAGGGAAAATAATGACAACATCTGCTCAACTGTACATTAAGGTCGCATCTAAAGCCAATTATACAAAAACTAAAAATATGTGAGAAGATTGGTTTGCACCAACAGAAAGCAGTTATTTTTGTCTACATTTGAGCCCATTTTGGTGCATATCCAAGCAACATTAAGAAAATTTCATCGTAGAGAAAATAATGACAATGTCTGCTCAACTGTACATTAAAGTCGCATCTAAAGCCAATTACACAAAAACTAAAAATCTGTGACAAGATTGGTTGGCTCCAGCAGATAGCATTCATTTTTGTGTACATTTGAGCCCATTTTGGTGCATATCCAAGCCATATTAAGAAAACTTCATCGTAGGAAAAATAATGACAATGTCTGCTCAACTGTACATTAAGGTCCCATGTAAAGCCAATTACACAAAAACTAAAAACCTGTGACAAGATTGGTTGGCACCAGCAGATAGCATTTATTTTTGTGTACATTTGAGCCCATTTTGGTGCATGTTCAAGCCATATTTAGAAAATTTCATCATAGGGAAAATAATGACAACATCTGCTCAACTGTACATAAAGGTCGCATCTAAAGCCAATTATACAAAAACTAAAAATATGTGAGAAGATTGGTTGGCACCAGCAGATAGCATTTATTTGTGTCTACATTTGAGCCCATTTTGGTGCATATCGAAGCCATATTGAGAAAATTTCATCGTAGGGACAATAATGACAATATCTGCTCAACTGTGCATTAAGGTCGCATCTAAAGCCAATTACACAAAAACTAAAAATATGTGAGAAGATTGGTTGGCACCAGCAGATAGCACTTACTTTGGTGTATATTTGAGCCCATTTTGGTGCATATCCAAGCCATATTAAGAAAATTTCATCGTAGGGAAAATAATGACAATGTCTGCTCAACTGTACATTAAAGTCGCATCTAAAGCCAATTACACAAAAACTAAAAATCTGTGACAAGATTGGTTGTCATCATCTGATAGCATTTATTTTTGTGTACATTTGAGCCCATTTTGGTGCATATCCAAGCCATATTAAGAAAATTTCATCGTAGGGAAAATAATGACAATGTCTGCTCAACTGTACATTAAGGTCCCATCTAAAGCCAATTATACAAAAACTAAAAATATGTGAGAAGATTAGTTGGCACCAGCAGATAGCATTTATTTTTGTCTACATTTGAGCCCATTTTGGTGCATATCCAAGCCACATTAAGAACATTTCATCATAGGGAAAATAATGACAATGTCTGCTCAACTGTGCATTAAGGTCGCATCTAAAGCCAATTACACAAAAACTAAAAATATGTGACAAGATTGGTTGGCACCATCAGATAGCATTCATGTTTGTGTACATTTGAGCCCATGTTGGTGCATATGCAAGCCATATTAAGAAAATTTCATCATAGGGAAAATAATGACAATGTCTGCTCAACTGTACATTAAGGTCCCATCTAAAGCCAATTACACAAAAACAAAAAATCTGTGACAAGATTGGTTGGCACCAGCAGATAGCATTTATTTTTGTCTACATTTGAGCTCATTTTGGTGCATGTTCAAGCCATATTTAGAAAAGTTTATCATAGGGAAAATAATGACAATGTCTGCTCAACTGTACATTAAGGTCGCATCTAAAGCCAATTATACAAAAACTAAAAATATTTGAGAAGATTGGTTGGCACCAGCAGATAGCATTTATTTGTGTCTACTTTTGAGCCCATTTTGGTGCATATCCAAGACATATTAAGAAAATTTCATCGTAGGGACAATAATGACAATATCTGCTCAACTGTGCATTAAGGTCGCATCTAAAGCCAATTATACAAAAACTAAAAATAAGTGAAAAGATTGGTTTGCACCAGCAGATAGCAGTTATTTTTGTCTACATTTGAGCCCATTTTGGTGCATATCCAAGCCACATTAAGAAAATTTCATCGTAGGGAAAATAATGACAATGTCTGCTCAACTGTACATTAAAGTCGCATCTAAAGCCAATTACACAAAAACTAAAAATCTGTGACAAGATTGGTTGTCATCATCTGATAGCATTTATTTTTGTGTACATTTGAGCCCATTTTTGTGCATATCCAAGCCATATTAAGAAAATTTCATCGTAGGGAAAACAATGACAATGTCTGCTCAACTGTACATTAAGGTCCCATCTAAAGCCAATTATACAAAAACTAAAAATATGTGAGAAGATTGGTTGGCACCAGCAGATAGCATTTATTTTTGTCTACATTTGAGCCCATTTTGGTGCATATCCAAGCCACATTAAGAAAATTTCATCATAGGGAAAATAATGACAATGTCTGCTCAACTGTACATTAAGGTCGCATCTAAAGCCAATTACACAAAACCTAAAAATATGTGACAAGATTGGTTGGCACCAGCAGATAGCATTCATTTTTGTGTACATTTGAGCCCATTTTGGTGCATATGCAAGCCATATTAAGAAAATTTCATCATAGGGAAAATAATGACAATGTCTGCTCAACTGTACATTAAGGTCCCATCTAAAGCCAATTACACAAAAACTAAAAATCTGTGACAAGATTGGTTGGCACCAGCAGATAGCATTTATTTTTGTCTACATTTGAGCTCATTTTGGTGCATGTTCAAGCCATATTTAGAAAAGTTCATCATAGGGAAAATAATGACAACATCTGCTCAACTGTACATTAAGGTCGCATCTAAAGCCAATTATACAAAAACTAAAAATATGTGAGAAGATTGGTTTGCACCAACAGAAAGCAGTTATTTTTGTCTACATTTGAGCCCATTTTGGTGCATATCCAAGCAACATTAAGAAAATTTCATCGTAGAGAAAATAATGACAATGTCTGCTCAACTGTACATTAAAGTCGCATCTAAAGCCAATTACACAAAAACTAAAAATCTGTGACAAGATTGGTTGGCTCCAGCAGATAGCATTCATTTTTGTGTACATTTGAGCCCATTTTGGTGCATAGCCAAGCCATATTAAGAAAACTTCATCGTAGGAAAAATAATGACAATGTCTGCTCAACTGTACATTAAGGTCCCATGTAAAGCCAATTACACAAAAACTAAAAACCTGTGACAAGATTGGTTGGCACCAGCAGATAGCATTTATTTTTGTGTACATTTGAGCCCATTTTGGTGCATGTTCAAGCCATATTTAGAAAATTTCATCATAGGGAAAATAATGACAACATCTGCTCAACTGTACATAAAGGTCGCATCTAAAGCCAATTATACAAAAACTAAAAATATGTGAGAAGATTGGTTGGCACCAGCAGATAGCATTTATTTGTGTCTACATTTGAGCCCATTTTGGTGCATATCGAAGCCATATTGAGAAAATTTCATCGTAGGGACAATAATGACAATATCTGCTCAACTGTGCATTAAGGTCGCATCTAAAGCCAATTACACAAAAACTAAAAATATGTGAGAAGATTGGTTGACACCAGCAGATAGCACTTACTTTGGTGTATATTTGAGCCCATTTTGGTGCATATCCAAGCCATATTAAGAAAATTTCATCGTAGGGAAAATAATGACAATGTCTGCTCAACTGTACATTAAAGTCGCATCTAAAGCCAATTACACAAAAACTAAAAATCTGTGACAAGATTGGTTGTCATCATCTGATAGCATTTATTTTTGTGTACATTTGAGCCCATTTTGGTGCATATCCAAGCCATATTAAGAAAATTTCATCGTAGGGAAAATAATGACAATGTCTGCTCAACTGTACATTAAGGTCCCATCTAAAGCCAATTATACAAAAACTAAAAATATGTGAGAAGATTGGTTGGCACAAGCAGATAGCATTTATTTTTGTCTACATTTGAGCCCATTTTGGTGCATATGCAAGCCATATTAAGAAAATTTCATCATAGGGAAAATAATGACAATGTCTGCTCAACTGTACATTAAGGTCCCATCTAAAGCCAATTACACAAAAACTAAAAATCTGTGACAAGATTGGTTGGCACCAGCAGATAGCATTTATTTTTGTCTACATTTGAGCTCATTTTGGTGCATGTTCAAGCCATATTTAGAAAAGTTCATCATAGGGAAAATAATGACAACATCTGCTCAACTGTACATTAAGGTCGCATCTAAAGCCAATTATACAAAAACTAAAAATATGTGAGAAGATTGGTTTGCACCAACAGAAAGCAGTTATTTTTGTCTACATTTGAGCCCATTTTGGTGCATATCCAAGCAACATTAAGAAAATTTCATCGTAGAGAAAATAATGACAATGTCTGCTCAACTGTACATTAAAGTCGCATCTAAAGCCAATTACACAAAAACTAAAAATCTGTGACAAGATTGGTTGGCTCCAGCAGATAGCATTCATTTTTGTGTACATTTGAGCCCATTTTGGTGCATATCCAAGCCATATTAAGAAAACTTCATCGTAGGAAAAATAATGACAATGTCTGCTCAACTGTACATTAAGGTCCCATGTAAAGCCAATTACACAAAAACTAAAAACCTGTGACAAGATTGGTTGGCACCAGCAGATAGCATTTATTTTTGTGTACATTTGAGCCCATTTTGGTGCATGTTCAAGCCATATTTAGAAAATTTCATCATAGGGAAAATAATGACAACATCTGCTCAACTGTACATAAAGGTCGCATCTAAAGCCAATTATACAAAAACTTAAAATATGTGAGAAGATTGGTTGGCACCAGCAGATAGCATTTATTTGTGTCTACATTTGAGCCCATTTTGGTGCATATCGAAGCCATATTGAGAAAATTTCATCGTAGGGACAATAATGACAATATCTGCTCAACTGTGCATTAAGGTCGCATCTAAAGCCAATTACACAAAAACTAAAAATATGTGAGAAGATTGGTTGGCACCAGCAGATAGCACTTACTTTGGTGTATATTTGAGCCCATTTTGGTGCATATCCAAGCCATATTAAGAAAATTTCATCGTAGGGAAAATAATGACAATGTCTGCTCAACTGTACATTAAAGTCGCATCTAAAGCCAATTACACAAAAACTAAAAATCTGTGACAAGATTGGTTGTCATCATCTGATAGCATTTATTTTTGTGTACATTTGAGCCCATTTTGGTGCATATCCAAGCCATATTAAGAAAATTTCATCGTAGGGAAAATAATGACAATGTCTGCTCAACTGTACATTAAGGTCCCATCTAAAGCCAATTATACAAAAACTAAAAATATGTGAGAAGATTGGTTGGCACCAGCAGATAGCATTTATTTTTGTCTACATTTGAGCCCATTTTGGTGCATATCCAAGCCACATTAAGAAAATTTCATCATAGGGAAAATAATGACAATGTCTGCTCAACTGTACATTAAGGTCGCATCTAAAGCCAATTACACAAAAACTAAAAATATGTGACAAGTTTGGTTGGCACCAGCAGATAGCATTCATTTTTGTGTACATTTGAGCCCATTTTGGTGCATATGCAAGCCATATTAAGAAAATTTCATCATAGGGAAAATAATGACAATGTCTGCTCAACTGTACATTAAGGTCCCATCTAAAGCCAATTACACAAAAACTAAAAATCTGTGACAAGATTGGTTGGCACCAGCAGATAGCATTTATTTTTGTCTACATTTGAGCTCATTTTGGTGCATGTTCAAGCCATATTTAGAAAAGTTCATCATAGGGAAAATAATGACAACATCTGCTCAACTGTACATTAAGGTCGCATCTAAAGCCAATTATACAAAAACTAAAAATATGTGAGAAGATTGGTTTGCACCAGCAGATAGCATTTATTTTTGTCTACATTTGAGTCCATTTTGGTGCATATCCAAGCAACATTAAGAAAATTTCATCGTAGAGAAAATAATGACAATGTCTGCTCAACTGTACATTAAAGTCGCATCTAAAGCCAATTACACAAAAACTAAAAATCTGTGACAAGATTGGTTGGCTCCAGCAGATAGCATTCATTTTTGTGTACATTTGAGCCCATTTTGGTGCATATCCAAGCCATATTAAGAAAACTTCATCGTAGGAAAAATAATGACAATGTCTGCTCAACTGTACATTAAGGTCCCATGTAAAGCCAATTACACAAAAACTAAAAATCTGTGACAAGATTGGTTGGCACCAGCAGATAGCATTTATTTTTGTGTACATTTGAGCCCATTTTGGTGCATGTTCAAGCCATATTTAGAAAATTTCATCATAGGGAAAATAATGACAACATCTGCTCAACTGTACACAAAGGTCGCATCTAAAGCCAATTATACAAAAACTAAAAATATGTGAGAAGATTGGTTGGCACCAGCAGATAGCATTTAATTGTGTCTACATTTGAGCCCATTTTGGTGCATATCCAAGACATATTAAGAAAATTTCATCGTAGGGACAATAATGACAATATCTGCTCAACTGTGCATTAAGGTCGCATCTAAAGCCAATTATACAAAAACTAAAAATAAGTGAGAAGATTGGTTTGCACCAGCAGATAGCAGTTATTTTTGTCTACATTTGAGCCCATTTTGGTGCATATCCAAGCCACATTAAGAAAATTTCATCGTAGGGAAAATAATGACAATGTCTGCTCAACTGTACATTAAAGTCGCATCTAAAGCCAATTACACAAAAACTAAAAATCTGTGACAAGATTGGTTGTCATCATCTGATAGCATTTATTTTTGTGTACATTTGAGCCCATTTTGGTGCATATCCAAGCCATATTAAGAAAATTTCATCGTAGGGAAAATAATGACAATGTCTGCTCAACTGTACATTAAGGTCCCATCTAAAGCCAATTATACAAAAACTAAAAATATGTGAGAAGATTGGTTGGCACCAGCAGATAGCATTTATTTTTGTCTACATTTGAGCCCATTTTGGTGCATATCCAAGCCACATTAAGAAAATTTCATCATAGGGAAAATAATGACAATGTCTGCTCAACTGTGCATTAAGGTCGCATCTAAAGCCAATTACACAAAAACTAAAAATATGTGACAAGATTGGTTGGCACCAGCAGATAGCATTCATTTTTGTGTACATTTGAGCCCATTTTGGTGCATATGCAAGCCATATTAAGAAAATTTCATCATAGGGAAACTAATGACAATGTCTGCTCAACTGTACATTAAGGTCCCATCTAAAGCCAATTACACAAAAACTAAAAATCTGTGACAAGATTGGTTGGCACCAGCAGATAGCATTTATTTTTGTCTACATTTGAGCTCATTTTGGTGCATGTTCAAGCCATATTTAGAAAAGTTTATCATAGGGAAAATAATGACAATGTCTGCTCAACTGTACATTAAGGTCGCATCTAAAGCCAATTATACAAAAACTAAAAATATTTGAGAAGATTGGTTGGCACCAGCAGATAGCATTTATTTGTGTCTACATTTGAGCCCATTTTGGTGCATATCCAAGACATATTAAGAAAATTTCATCGTAGGGACAATAATGACAATATCTGCTCAACTGTGCATTAAGGTCGCATCTAAAGCCAATTATACAAAAACTAAAAATAAGTGAGAAGATTGGTTTGCACCAGCAGATAGCATTTATTTTTGTGTACATTTGAGCCCATTTTGGTGCATATCCAAGCCATATTAAGAAAATTTCATCGTAGGGAAAATAATGACAATGTCTGCTCAACTGTACATTAAGGTCGCATCTAAAGCCAATTACACAAAAACTAAAAACCTGTGACAAGATTGGTTGGCACCAGCAGATAGCATTTATTTTTGTGTACATTTGAGCCCATTTTGGTGCATGTTCAAGCCATATTTAGAAAATTTCATCATAGGGAAAATAATGACAACATCTGCTCAACTGTACATAAAGGTCGCATCTAAAGCCAATTATACAAAAACTAAAAATATGTGACAAGATTGGTTGGCACCAGCAGATATCATTCATTTTTGTGTACATTTGAGCCCATTTTGGTGCATATCCAAGCCATACTAAGAAAATTTCATCGTAGGGACAATAATGACAATATCTGCTAAACTGTACAGTAAGGTCGCATTTAAAGCCAATTATATAAAACCTAAAAATCTGTGAGAAGATTGGTTGGCACCAGCAGATAGCACTTACTTTGGTGTACATTTGAGCCCATTTTGGTGCATATCCAAGCCATATTAATTATATAAGAAAATTTCATCGTAGGGAAAATAATGACAATGTCTGCTCAACTGTACATTAAGGTCTCATCTAAAGCCAATTATACAAAAACTAAATATCTGTGACAAGATTGGTTGGCACCAGCAGATAGCATTTATTTTTGTGTACATTTGACCCCATTTTGGTGCATGTATAAGCGATATTAAGAAAATTTCACCATAGGGAAAATATTGACAACATCTGCTCAACTATACATAAAGGTCGCATCTAAAGCCAATTATACAAAAACTAAAAATCTGTAAGAAGATTGGTTGGCACCGGCAGATAGGATTTATTTTTGTGTACAGTTGAGCCCATTTTGGTGCATATCCAAGTCATATTAAGAAAATTTCATCGTAGGGAAAATAATTACAATGTCTGCTCAAATGTACATTAAGGGCCCTTCTAAAGCCAATTACACAAAAACTAAAAAATCTGTGACAAGATTGGCTGGCACCAGCAGATAGCATTTATTTTTGTGTACATTTGAGCCCATTTTGGTGCATATCCAAGCCATATTAAGAAAATTTCATCGTAGAGAAAAAAATGACAATGTCTGCTCAACTGTACATTAAGGTCCCATCTAAAGCCAATTACACAAAAACTAAAAATCTGTAACAAGATTGGTTGGCACCAGCAGATAGCATCTATTTTTGTCTACATTTGAGCCCATTTTGGTGCATGTTCAAGCCATATTTAGAAAATTTCATCATAGGGAAAATAATGACAACATCTGCTCAACTGTACATAAAGGTCGCATCAAAAGCCAATTATACAAAAACTAAAAATATGTGAGAAGATTGGTTGGCACCAGCAGATAGCATTTATTTTTGTTTACATTTGAGCCTATTTTGGTGCATGTTCAAGCCATATTAAGAAAATTTCATCGTAGGGAAAATAATGACAATGTCTGCTCAACTGTACATTAAGGTCGCATCTAAAGCCAATTACACAAAAACTAAAAATCTGTGACAAGATTGGTTGGCACCAGCAGATAGCATTCATTTTTGTGTACATTTGAGCCCATTTTGGTGCATATGCAAGCCATATTAAGAAAATTTCATCGTAGGGAAAATAATTACAATGTCTGCTCAACTGTACATTAAGGTCGCATCTAAAGCCAATTACACAAAAACTAAAAAATCTGTGACAAGATTGGTTGGCACCAGCAGATACCATTTATTTTTGTGTACATTTGAGCCCATTTTGGTGCATATCCGAGCCACATTAAGAAAATTTCATCGTAGGGAAAATAATGACAATGTCTGCTCAACTGTACATTAAGGTCGCATCTAAAGCCAATTATACAAAAACTAAATATCTGTGACAAGATTGGTTGGCACCAGCAGATAGCATTTATTTTTGTCTACATTTGAGCCCATTTTGGTGCATGTATAACCCATATTAAGAAAATTTCACCATAGGGAAAATATTGACAACATCTGCTCAACTGTACATTAAGGTCGCATCTAAAGCCAATTATAAAAAAACTAAAAATCTGTGAGAAGATTGGTTGGCACTAGCAGATAGCATTCGTTTGTGTGTACATTTGAGCCCATTTTGGTGCATATCCAAGCCATATTAAGAAAATTTCATCGTAGGGAAAATAATGACAATGTCTGCTCAACTGTACATAAAGGTCCCATCTAAAGCCAACTACACAAAAACTTAAAATCTGTGACAAGATTGGTTGGCACCAGCAGATAGCATTTATTTTTGTGTACATTTGAGCCCATTTTGGTGCATGTTCAAGCCATATTTAGAAAATTTCATCATAGGGAAAATAATGACAACATCTGCTCAACTGTACATAAAGGTCGCATCTAAAGCCAATTATACAAAAACTAAAAATCTGTAAGAAGATTGGTTGACACCGGCAGATAGGATTTATTTTTGTGTACAGTTGAGCCCATTTTGGTGCATATCCAAGTCATATTAAGAAAATTTCATCGTAGGGAAAATAATTACAATGTCTGCTCAAATGTACATTAAGGGCCCATCTAAAGCCAATTACACAAAAACTAAAAAATCTGTGACAAGATTGGTTGGCACCAACAGATAGCATTTATTTTTGTGTACATTTGAGCCCATTTTGATGCATATTCAAGCCATATTAAGAAAATTTCATCGTAGGGAAAATAATGACAATGTCTGCTCAACTGTACATTAAGGTCCCATCTAAAGCCAATTACACAAAAACTAAAAATCTGTGACAAGATTGGTTGGCACCAGCAGATAGCATTTATTTTTGTCTACATTTGAGCCCATTTTGGTGCATGTTCAAGCCATATTTAGAAAATTTCATCATAGGGAAAATAATGACAACATCTGCTCAACTGTACATAAAGGTCGCATCTAAAGCCAATTATACAAAAACTAAAAATATGTGAGAAGATTGGTTGGCACCCGCAGATAGCATTTATTTTTGTCTACATTTGAGCCCATTTTGGTGCATATCCAAGCCATATTAAGAAAATTTCATCGTAGGGACAATAATGACAATATCTGCTCAACTGTACAGTAAGGTCGCATCTAAAGCCATTTATACAAAAACTAAAAATCTGTGAGAAGATTAGTTGGCACCAGCAGATAGCATTTATTTTGTGTACATTTGAGCCCATTCTGGTGCATATCCAAGCCACATTAAGAAAATTTCATCGTAGGGACAATAATGACAATATCTGCTCAACTGTGCATTAAGGTCGCATCTAAAGCCAATTATACAAAAACTAAAAATATGTGAGAAGATTGGTTGGCACCAGCAGATAGCATAAATTTTTGTCTACATTTGAGCCCATTTTGGTGCATATCCAAGCCACATTAAGAAAATTTCATCGTAGGGAAAATAATGACAATGTCTGCTCAACTGTACATTTAGGTCGCATCTTAAGCCAATTACACAAAAACTAAAAACCTGTGACAAGATTGGTTGGCACCAGCAGATAGCATTCATTTTTGTGTACATTTGAGCCCATTTTGGTGCATATGCAGGCCATATTAAGAAAATTTCATCGTAGGGAAAATAATTACAATGTCTGCTCAACTGTACATTAAGGTCCCATCTAAAGCCAATTACACAAAAACTAAAAAATCTGTGACAAGATTGGTTGGCACCAGCAGATAGCATTTATTTTTGTGTACATTTGAGCCCATTTTGGTGCATATCCAAGCCATATTAAGAAAATTTCATCGTAGGGAAAATAATGACAATGTCTGCTCAACTGTACATTAAAGTCCCATCTAAAGCCAATTACACAAAAACTAAAAAATCTGTGACAAGATTGGTTGGCACCAGCAGATAGCATTTATTTTTGTGTACATTTGAGCCCATTTTGGTGCATATCCAAGCCATATTAAGAAAATTTCCTCATAGGGAAAATAATGATAACATCTGCTCAACTGTACATAAAGGTCGCATCTAAAGCCAATTATACAAAAACTAAAAATATGTGAGAAGATTGGTTGGCACCCGCAGATAGAATTTATTTTTGTCTACATTTGAGCCCATTTTGGTGCATATCGAAGCCATATTGAGAAAATTTCATCGTAGGGACAATAATGACAATATCTGCTCAACTGTGCATTAAGGTCGCATCTAAAGCCAATTACACAAAAACTAAAAATATGTGAGAAGATTGGTTGGCACCAGCAGATAGCACTTACTTTGGTGTATATTTGAGCCCATTTTGGTGCATATCCAAGCCATATTAAGAAAATTTCATCGTAGGGAAAATAATGACAATGTCTGCTCAACTGTACATTAAGGTCTCATCTAAAGCCAATTATACCAAAACTAAATATCTGTGACAAGATTGGTTGGCATCAGATAGCATTTATTTTTGTGTGCATTTGAGCCCATTTTGGTGCATGTATACGCCATATTAAGAACATTTCACCATAGGGAAAATATTGACAACATCTGCTCAACTGTACATTAAGGTCGCATCTAAAGCCGATTATACACAAACTAAAAATATGTGAGAAGATTGGTTGGCATCAGCAGATAGCATTTATTTTTGTCTACATTTGAGCCCATTTTGGTGGATATCCAAGCCACATTAAGAAAATTTCATCATAGGGAAAATAATGACAATGTCTGCTCAACTGTACATTAAGGTCGCATCTAAAGCCAATTACACAAAAACTTAAAATCTGTGACAAGATTGGTTGGCACCAGCAGATAGCATTCATTTTTGTGTACATTTGAGCCCATTTTGGTGCATATCCAAGCCATATTAAGAAAATTTCATCGTAGGAAAAATAATGACAATATCTGCTCAACTGTACATTAAGGTCCCATCTAAAGCCAATTACACAAAAACTTAAAATCTGTGACAAGATTGGTTGGCACCAGCAGATAGCATTTATTTTTGTGTACATTTGAGCCCATTTTGGTGCATGTTCAAGTCATATTAAGAAAATTTTATCGTAGGGACAATAATGACAATATCTGCTCAACTGTACATAAAGGTCGCATCTAAAGCCAATTATACAAAAACTAAAAATCTATAAGAAGATTGGTTAGCACCGGCAGACAGCATTTATTTTTGTATACATTTGAGCCCATTTTGGTGCATATCCAAGCCACATTCAGAAAATTTCATCGTAGGGACAATAATGAGAATATCTGCTCAAATGTGCATTAAGGTCGCATCTAAAGCCAATTATACAAAAACTAAAAATCTGTGACAAGATTGGTTGGCACCAGCAGATAGCATTCATTTTTTGTGTACATTTGAGCCCATTTTGGTGCATGTTCAAGCCATATTTAGAAAATTTCATCATAGGGAAAATAATGACAACATCTGCTCAACTGTACATAAAGGTCGCATCTAAAGCCATTTATACAAAAACTAAAAATCTGTAAGAAGATTGGTTGGCACTAGATAGCATTTATTTTTGTGTACATTTGAGCCCATTTTGGTGCATATCCAAGCCACATTAAGAAAATTTCATCGTAGGGACAATAATGACATTATCTGCTCAACTGTGCATTAAGGTCGCATCTAAAGCCAATTATACAAAAACTTAAAATATGTGAGAAGATTCGTTTGCACCAGCAGATAGCAGTTATTTTTGTCTACATTTGAGCCCATTTTGGTGCATGTTCAAGTCATATTAAGAAAATTTTATCGTATGGACAATAATGACAGTATCTGCTCAACTGTACATAAAGGTCGCATCTAAAGCCAATTACACAAAAACTAAAAATCTGTAAGAAGATTGGTTGTCACCGGCAGATAGCATTCATTTTTGTGTACATTTGAGCCCATTTTGGTGCATATCCAAGCCATATTAAGAAAATTTCATCGTAGGAAAAATAATGACAATGTCTGCTCAACTGTACATTAAGGTCCCATCTAAAACCAATTACACAAAAACTAAAAACCTGTGACAAGATTGGTTGGCACCAGCAGATAGCATTTATTTTCGTGTACATTTGAGCCCATTTTGGTGCATGTTCAAGCCATATTTAGAAAATTTCATCATAGGGAAAATAATGACAACATCTGCTCAACTGTACATAAAGGTCGCATCTAAAGCCATTTATACAAAAACTAAAAATCTGTAAGAAGATTGGTTGGCACCAGCAGATATCATTTATTTTTGTGTACATTTGAGCCCATTTTGGTGCATATCCAAGCCACATTAAGAAAATTTCATCGTAGGGACAATAATTACATTATCTGCTCAACTGTGCATTAAGGTCGCATCTAAAGCCAATTATACAAAAACTAAAAATATGTGAGAAGATTGGTTTGCACCAGCAGATAGCAGTGATTTTTGTCTACATTTGAGCCAATTTTGGTGCATATCCAAGCCACATTAAGAAAATTTCATCGTAGGGAAAATAATGACAATGTCTGCTCAACTGTACATTAAGGTCGCATCTAAAGCCAACTACACAAAAACTTATAATCTGTGACAAGATTGGTTGACACCAGCAGAAAGCATTTATTTTTGTGTACATTTGAGCCCATTTTGGTGCATGTTCAAGTCATATTAAGAAAATTTTATCGTAGGGACAATAATGACAATATCTGCTCAACTGTACATAAAGGTCGCATCTAAAGCCAATTATACAAAAACTAAAAATCTATAAGAAGATTGGTTAGCACCGGCAGACAGCATTTATTTTTGTGTACATTTGAGCCCATTTTGGTGCATATCCAAGCCACATTAAGAAAATTTCATCGTAGGGACAATAATGAGAATATCTGCTCAAATGTGCATTAAGGTCGCATCTAAAGCAAATTATACAAAAACTAAAAATCTGTGACAAGATTGGTTGGCACCAGCAGATAGCATTCATTTTTTGTGTACATTTGAGCCCATTTTGGTGCATATCCAAGCCATATTAAGAAAATTTCAACGTAGGGAAAATAATGACAATGTCTGCTCAACTGTACATTAAGGTCCCATCAAAAGCCAATTACACAAAAACTAAAAACCTGTGACAAGATTGGTTGGCACCAGCAGATAGCATTTATTTTCGTGTACATTTGAGCCCATTTTGGTGCATGTTCAAGTCATATTTAGAAAATTTCATCATAGGGAAAATAATGACAACATCTGCTCAACTGTACATAAAGGTCGCATCTAAAGCCATTTATACAAAAACTAAAAATCTGTAAGAAGATTGGTTGGCACCAGCAGATAGCATTTATTTTTGTGTACATTTGAGCCCATTTTGGTGCATATCCAAGCCATATTAAGAAAATTTCATCGTAGGGAAAATAATGACAAAGTCTGCTCAACTGTACATTAAGGTCGCATCTAAAGCCAATTATACAAAAACTTAAAATATGTGAGAAGATTCGTTTGCACCAGCAGATAGCAGTTATTTTTGTCTACATTTGAGCCCATTTTGGTGCATATCCAAGCCATATTAAGAAAACTTCATCGTAGGGAAAATAATGACAATGTCTGCTCAACTGTACATTAAGGTCCCATGTAAAGCCAATTACACAAAAACTAAAAACCTGTGACAAGATTAGTTGGCACCAGCAGATAGCATTTATTCTTGTGTACATTTGAGCCTATTTTGGTGCATGTTCAAGCCATATTTAGAAAACTTCATCATAGGGAAAATAATGACAACATCTGCTCAACTGTACATAAAGGTCGCATCTAAAGCCCTTTATACAAAAACTAAAAATCTGTAAGAAGATTAGTTGGCACCAGAAGATAGCATTTATTTTGTGTACATTTGAGCCCATTTTGGTGCATATCCAAGCCACATTAAAAAAAATTCTTCGTAGGGACAATAATGACAATATCTGCTCAACTGTGCATTAAGGTCGCATCTAAAGCCAATTATACAAAAACTAAAAATATGTGAGAAGATTGGTTGGCACCAGCAGATAGCATTTATTTTTGTCTACATTTGAGCCCATTTTGGTGCATATCCAAGCCACATAAACAAAATTTCATCGTAGGGGAAATAATGACAATGTCTGCTCAACTGTACATTAAGGTCGCATCTAAAGCCAATTACACAAAAACTAAAAATCTGTGACAAGATTGGTTGGCACCAGCAGATAGCATTCATTTTTGTGTACATTTGAGCCCATTTTGGTGCATATCCAAGCCATATTAAGAAAATTTCATCGTAGGAAAAAAAATTACAATGTCTGCTCAACTGTACATTAAGGTCCCATCTAAAGCCAATTACACAAAAACTAAAAATCTGTGACAAGATTGGTTGGCACCAGCAGATAGCATTTATTTTTGTGTACATTTGAGCCCATTTTGGTGCATGTTCAAGCCATATTTAGAAAATTTCATCATAGGGAAAAAAATGACAATATCTGCTCAACTGTTCATAAAGGTCGCATCTAAAGCCAATTATACAAAAACTAAAAATATGTGAGAAGATTGGTTGGCACCAGCAGATAGCATTTATTTTTGTCTACATTTGAGCCCATTTTGGTGCATATCCAAGCCACATTAAGAAAATGTCATCGTAGGGACAATAATGAGAATATCTGCTCAACTGTACAGTAAGGTCGCATCTAAAGCAAATTATACAAAAACTAAAAATCTGTGAGAAGAGTGGTTGGCACCAGCAGATAGCATTCATTTTTGTGTACATTTGAATCCATTTTGGTGCATATCCAAGCCATATTAAGAAAACTTCATCGTAGGGAAAATAATGACAATGTCTGCTCAACTGTACATTAAGGTCACATCTAAAGCCAATTTCACAAAAACTAAACATCTGTGACAAGATTGGTTGGCACAAGCAGATAGCATTTATTTTTGTGTACATTTGAGCCCATTTTGGTGCATATCCAAGCCATATTAAGAAAATTTCATCGTAGGGAAAATAATGACAATGTCTGCTCAACTGTACATTAAGGTCCCATCTAAAGCCAATTACACAAAAACTAAAAACCTGTGACAAGATTGGTTGGCACCAGCAGAAAGCATTTATTTTCGTGTACATTTGAGCCCATTTTGGTGCATGTTCAAGCCATTAATAGAAAATTTCATCATAGGGAAAATAATGACAACATCTGCTCAACTGTACATAAAGGTCGCATCTAAAGCCAATTACACAAAAACTAAAAATCTGTGACAAGATTGGTTGGCACCAGCAGATAGCATTCATTTTTGTGTACATTTGAGCCCATTTTGGTGCATATGCAAGCCATATTAAGAAAATTTCATCGTAGGAAAAATAATTACAATGTCTGCTCAACTGTACATTAAGGTCCCATCTAAAGCCAATTACACAAAAAGTAAAAATCTGTGACAAGATTGGTTGGCACCAGCAGATAGCATTTATTTTTGTGTACATTTGAGCCAATTTTGGTGCATGTTCAAGCCATATTTAGAAAATTTCATCATAGTGAAAAAAATGACAATGTCTGCTCAACTGTACATTAAGGTCACATCTAAAGCCAATTTCACAAAAACTAAACATCTGTGACAAGATTGGTTGGCACCTGCAGATAGAATTTATTTTTGTCTACATTTGAGCCCATTTTGGTGCATATCCAAGCCACATTAAGAAAATTTCATCGTAGGGGAAATAATGACAATGTCTGCTCAACTGTACATTAAGGTCCCATCTAAAGCCAATTACACAAAAACTAAAAATATGTGAGAAGATTGGTTGACACCCGCAGATAGCATTTATTTTTGTCTACATTTGAGCCCATTTTGGTGCATATCCAAGCCATATTAAAAAAATGTCATCGTAGGGACAATAATGACAATATCTGCTCAACTGTACATTAAGGTCGCATCTAAAGCCAATTACACAAAAACTAAAAATCTGTGACAAGATTGGTTGGCTCCAGCAAATCGCATTCATTTTTGTGTACATTTGAGCCCATTTTGGTGCATATCCAAGCCATATTAAGAACACTTCATCGTAGGGAAAATAATGACAATGTCTGCTCAACTGTACATTAAGGTCCCATGTAAAGCCAATTATACAAAAACTAAAAATCTGTGAGAAGATTGGTTGGCACCAGCAGATAGCATTAATTTTTGTCTACATTTGAGCCCATTTTGGTGCATGTTCAAGCCATATTTAGAAAATTACATCATAGGGAAAATAATGACAACATCTGCTCAACTGTACATAAAGGTCGCATCTAAAGCCATTTATACAAAAACTAAAAATCTGTAAGAAGATTAGTTGGCACCAGCAGATAGAATTTATTTTGTGTATATTTGAGCCCATTTTGGTGCATATCCAAGGCACATTAAGAAAATTTCATCGTAGGGAAATTAATGACAATGTCTGCTCAACTGTACATTAAGGTCGCATCTAAAGCCAATTACACAAAAACTAAAAATCTGTGACAAGATTGGTTGGCTCCAGCAGATAGCATTCATTTTTGTGTACATTTGAATCCATTTTGGTGCATATCCAAGCCATATTAAGAAAACTTCATCGTAGGGGAAATAATGACAATGTCTGCTCAACTGTACATTAAGGCCCCATCTAAAGCCAATTACACAAAAACTAAAAACCTGTGACAAGATTGGTTGGCACCAGCAGATAGCATTTATTTTTGTGTACATTTGAGCACATTTTGGTACATGTTCAAGCCATATTTAGAAAATTTCATCATAGGGAAAATAATGACAATATCTGCTAAACTGTACAGTAAGGTCGCATCTAAAGCCAATTATACAAAAACTAAAAATATGTGAGAAGATTGGTTGGCACCAGCAGATAGCATTTATTTTTGTCTACATTTGAGCCCATTTTGGTGCATATCAAAGCCATATTAAGAAAATTTCATCGTAGGGACAATAATGACAATATCTGCTAAACTGTACAGTAAGGTCGCATCTAAAGCCAATTATACAAAAACTAAAAATATGTGAGAAGATTGGTTGGCATCAGCAGATAGCAGTTATTTTTGTCTACATTTGAGGCATATCCAAGCCACATTAAGAAAATTTCATCGTAGGGAAATTAATGACCATGTCTGCTCAACTGTACATTAAGGTCGCATCTAAAACCAATTACACAAAAACTAAAAATCTGTGACAAGATTGGTTGGCTCCAGCAGATAGCATTCATTTTTGTGTACATTTGAATCCATTTTGGTGCATATCCAAGCCATATTAAGAAAACTTCATCGTAGGGAAAATAATGACAATGTCTGCTCAACTGTACATTAAGGCCCCATCTAAAGCCAATTACACAAAAACTAAAAACCTGTGACAAGATTGGTTGGCACCAGCAGATAGCATTTATTTTTGTGTACATTTGAGCACATTTTGGTACATGTTCAAGCCATATTTAGAAAATTTCATCATAGGGAAAATAATGACAATATCTGCTAAACTGTACAGTAAGGTCGCATCTAAAGCCAATTATACAAAAACTAAAAATATGTGAGAAGATTGGTTGGCACCAGCAGATAGCATTTATTTGTGTCTACATTTGAGCCCATTTTGGTGCATATCAAAGCCATATTAAGAAAATTTCATCGTAGGGACAATAATGACAATATCTGCTAAACTGTACAGTAAGGTCGCATCTAAAGCCAATTATACAAAAACTAAAAATATGTGAGAAGATTGGTTGGCACCAGCAGATAGCAGTTATTTTTGTCTACATTTGAGCCCATTTTGGTGCATATCCAAGCAATATTAAGAAAATTTCATCGTAGGGACAATAATGACAATATCTGCTCAACTGTACAGTAAGGTCGCATCTAAAGCCAATTATACAAAAACTAAAAATATGTGAGAAGAGTGGTTGGCACCAGCAGATAGCATTTATTTTTGTGTACATTTGAGCCCATTTTGGTGCATGTATAAGCCATATTAAGAACATTTCACCATAGGGAAAATATTGACAACACCTGCTCAACTGTACATTAAGGTCGCATCTAAAGCCAATTATAAAAATCTAAAAATCTGTGAGAAGACTGGTTGGCACCAGCAGATAGATATTCGTTTGTGTGTACCTTTGAGCCCATTTTGGTGCATATCCAAGCCATATTAAGAAAATTTCATCGTAGGGAAAATAATGACAATGTCTGCTCAACTGTACATTAAGGTCGCATCTAAAGCCAATTACACAAAAACTAAAAATCTGTGACAAGATTGGTTGGCACCAGCAGATAGCATTCATTTTTGTGTACATTTGAGCCCATTTTGGTGCATATCCAAGCCATATTAAGAAGATTTCATCGTAGGGAAAATAATGACAATGTCTGCTCAACTGTACATTAAGGTCGCATCTAAAGCCAATTATACAAAAACTAAATATCTGTAAGAAGATTGGTTGGCACCAGCAGATAGCATTTATTTTTGTGTACATTTGAGCCCATTTTGGTGCATGTTCAAGCCATATTTAGAAAATTTCATCATAGGGAAAATAATGACAACATATGCTCAACTGTACATAAAGGTCGTATCTAAAGCCAATTATACAAAAACTAAAAATCTGTAAGAAGATTGGTTGGCACCAGCAGATAGCATTTATTTTGTGTACATTTGAGCCTATTTTGGTGCATATCCAAGCCACATTAAAAAAATTTCATCGTAGGGACAATAATGACAATGTCTGCTCAACTGTACATTAAGGTCGCATCTAAAGCCAATTACACAAAAACTAAAAATCTGTGACAAGATTGGTTGGCACCAGCAGATAGCATTCATTTTTGTGTACATTTGAGCCCATTTTGGTGCATATCCAAGCAATATTAAGAAAATTTCATCGTAGGGACAATAATGACAATATCTGCTCAACTGTACAGTAAGGTCGCATCTAAAGCCAATTATACAAAAACTAAAAATATGTGAGAAGAGTGGTTGGCACCAGCAGATAGCACTTACTTTGGTGTACATTTGAGCCCATTTTGGTGCATATCCAAGCCATATTTAGAAAATTTCATCGTAGGGAAAATAATGACAATGTCTGCTCAACTGTACATTAAGGTCTCATCTAAAGCCAATTATACAAAAACTAAATATCTGTGACAAGATTGGTTGGCACCAGCAGATAGCATTTATTTTTGTGTACATTTGAGCCCATTTTGGTGCATGTATAAGCCATATTAAGAACATTTCACCATAGGGAAAATATTGACAACATCTGCTCAACTGTACATTAAGGTCGCATCTAAAGCCAATTATAAAAATCTAAAAATCTGTGAGAAGACTGGTTGGCACCAGCAGATAGATATTCGTTTGTGTGTACCTTTGAGCCCATTTTGGTGCATATCCAAGCCATATTAAGAAAATTTCATCGTAGGGAAAATAATGACAATGTCTGCTCAACTGTACATTAAGGTCGCATCTAAAGCCAATTACACAAAAACTAAAAATCTGTGACAAGATTGGTTGGCACCAGCAGATAGCATTCATTTTTGTGTACATTTGAGCCCATTTTGGTGCATATCCAAGCCATATTAAGAAGATTTCATCGTAGGGAAAATAATGACAATGTCTGCTCAACTGTACATTAAGGTCGCATCTAAAGCCAATTATACAAAAACTAAATATCTGTAAGAAGATTGGTTGGCACCAGCAGATAGCATTTATTTTTGTGTACATTTGAGCCCATTTTGGTGCATGTTCAAGCCATATTTAGAAAATTTCATCATAGGGAAAATAATGACAACATATGCTCAACTGTACATAAAGGTCGTATCTAAAGCCAATTATACAAAAACTAAAAATCTGTAAGAAGATTGGTTGGCACCAGCAGATAGCAGTTATTTTGTGTACATTTGAGCCTATTTTGGTGCATATCCAAGCCACATTAAAAAAATTTCATCGTAGGGACAATAATGACAATGTCTGCTCAACTGTACATTAAGGTCGCATCTAAAGCCAATTACACAAAAACTAAAAATCTGTGACAAGATTGGTTGGCACCAGCAGATAGCATTCATTTTTGTGTACATTTGAGCCCATTTTGGTGCATATCCAAGCCATATTAAGAAGATTTCATCGTAGGGAAAATAATGACAATGTCTGCTCAACTGTACATTAAGGTCGCATCTAAAGCCAATTATACAAAAACTAAATATCTGTAAGAAGATTGGTTGGCACCATCAGATAGCATTTATTTTTGTGTACATTTGAGCCCATTTTGGTGCATGTTCAAGCCATATTTAGAAAATTTCATCATAGGGAAAATAATGACAACATATGCTCAACTGTACATAAAGGTCGTATCTAAAGCCAATTATACAAAAACTAAAAATCTGTAAGAAGATTGGTTGGCACCAGCAGATAGCATTTATTTTGTGTACATTTGAGCCTATTTTGGTGCATATCCAAGCCACATTAAAAAAATTTCATCGTAGGGACAATAATGACAATATCTGCTCAACTGTACATTAAGGTCGCATCTAAAGCCAATTATACAAAAACTAAAAATATGTGAGAAGAGTGGTTGGCACAAAAACTAAATATCTGTAAGAAGATTGGTTGGCACCAGCAGATAGCATTTATTTTTGTGTACATTTGAGCCCATTTTGGTGCATGTTCAAGCCATATTTAGAAAATTTCATCATAGTGAAAATAATGACAACATATGCTCAACTGTACATAAAGGTCGTATCTAAAGCCAATTATACAAAAACTAAAAATCTGTAAGAAGATTGGTTGGCACCAGCAGATAGCATTTATTTTGTGTACATTTGAGCCTATTTTGGTGCATATCCAAGCCACATTAAAAAAATTTCATCGTAGGGACAATAATGACAATATCTGCTCAACTGTACATTAAGGTCGCATCTAAAGCCAATTATACAAACACTAAAAATATGTGAGAAGAGTGGTTGGCACCAGCAGATAGCACTTACTTTGGTGTACATTTGAGCCCATTTTGGTGCATATCCAAGCCATATTTAGAAAATTTCATCGTAGGGAAAATAATGACAATGTCTGCTCAACTGTACATTAAGGTCTCATCTAAAGCCAATTATACAAAAACTAAATATCTGTGACAAGATTGGTTGGCACCAACAGATAGCATTTATTTTTGTGTACATTTGAGCCCATTTTGGTGCATGTATAAGCCATATTAAGAAAATTTCACCATAGGG
This sequence comes from Steromphala cineraria, assembly GCA_916613615.1. NCBI lineage: Eukaryota > Metazoa > Mollusca > Gastropoda > Trochida > Trochidae > Steromphala > Steromphala cineraria. Next base: position 47,801,040 of record OU744730.1, read on the forward strand.
AAAATATTGACAACATCTGCTCAACTGTACATTAAGGTCGCATCTAAAGCCAATTATAAAAATCTAAAAATCTGTGAGAAGATTGGTTGGCACCAGCAGATAGATATTCGTTTGTGTGTACATTTGAGCCCATTTTGGTGCATATCCAAGCCATATTAAGAAAATTTCATCGTAGGGACAATAATGACAACATCTGCTCAACTGTACATTAAGGTCGCATCTAAAGCCAATTAGAAAAATCTAAAAATCTGTGAGAAGATTGGTTGGCACCAGCAGATAGATATTCGTTTGTGTGTACATTTGAGCCCATTTTGGTGCATATCCAAGCCATATTAAGAAAATTTCATCGTAGGGACAATAATGACAATATCTGCTAAACTGTACAGTAAGGTCGCATCTAAAGCCAATTATACAAAAACTAAAAATATGTGAGAAGATTGGTTGGCACAAGCAGATAGAATTTATTTTTGTCTACATTTGAGCCAATTTTGGTGCATATCCAAACCATATTAAAAAAAATTCATCGTAGGGACAATAATGACAATATCTGCTCAACTGTACATTAAAGTCGCATCTAAAGCCAATTACACAAAAGCTAAAAATCTGTGACAAGATTGGTTGGCTCCAGCAAATCGCATTCATTTTTGTGTACATTTGAGCCCATTTTGGTGCATATCCAAGCCATATTAAGAACACTTCATCGTAGGGAAAATAATGACAATGTCTGCTCAACTGTACATTAAGGTCCCATGTAAAGCCAATTATACAAAAACTAAAAATCTGTGAGAAGATTGGTTGGCACCAGCAGATAGCATTTATTTATGTCTACATTTGAGCCCATTTTGGTGCATATCCAAGCCATATTAAGAAAATTTCATCGTAGGGACAATAATGACAATATCTGCTAAACTGTACAGTAAGGTTGCATCTAAAGCCAATTATACAAAAACTAAAAATATGTGAGAAGATTGGTTGGCACCAGCAGATAGCAGTTATTTTTGTCTACATTTGAGCCCATTTTGGTGCATATCCAAGCCATATTAAGAAAATTTCATCGTAGGGACAATAATGACAATACCTGCTAAACTGTACAGTAAGGTCGCATCTAAAGCCAATTATACAAAAACTAAAAATATGTGAGAAGAGTGGTTGGCACCAGCAGATAGCACTTACTTTGGTGTACATTTGAGCCCATTTTGGTGCATATCCAAGCCATATTTAGAAAATTTCATCGTAGGGAAAATAATGACAATGTCTGCTCAACTGTACATTAAGGTCTCATCTAAAGCCAATTATACAAAAACTAAATATCTGTGACAAGATTGGTTGGCACCAGCAGATAGCATTTATTTTTGTGTACATTTGAGCCCATTTTGGTGCATGTATAAGCCATATTAAGAAAATTTCACAATAGGGAAAATATTGACAACATCTGCTCAACTGTACATTAAGGTCGCATCTAAAGCCAATTATAAAAATCTAAAAATCTGTGAGAAGATTGGTTGGCACCAGCAGATAGATTTTCGTTTGTGTGTACATTTGAGCCCATTTTGGTGCATATCCAAGCCATATTAAGAAAATTTCATCGTAGGGAAAATAATGACAATGTCTGCTCAACTGTACATTAAGGTCGCATCTAAAGCCAATTACACAAAAACTAAAAATCTGTGACAAGATTGGTTGGCACCAGCAGATAGCATTCATTTTTGTGTACATTTGAGCCCATTTTGGTGCATATCCAAGCCATATTAAGAAAATTTCATCGTAGGGAAAATAATGACAATGTCTGCTCAACTGTACATTAAGGTCCCATGTAAAGCCAATTATACAAAAACTAAAAATCTGTGAGAAGATTGGTTGGCACCAGCAGATAGCATTTATTTTTGTCTACATTTGAGCCCATTTTGGTGCATATCCAAGCCATATTAAGAAAATTTCATCTTAGGGACAATAATGACAATATCTGCTAAACTGTACAGTAAGGTTGCATCTAAAGCCAATTATACAAAAACTAAAAATATGTGAAAAGATTGGTTGGCACCAGCAGATAGCAGTTATTTTTGTCTACATTTGAGCCCATTTTGGTGCATATCCAAGCCATATTAAGAAAATTTCATCGTAGGGACAATAATGACAATACCTGCTAAACTGTTCAGTAAGGTCGCATCTAAAGCCAATTATACAAAAACTAAAAATATGTGAGAAGAGTGGTTGGCACCAGCAGATAGCACTTACTTTGGTGTACATTTGAGCCCATTTTGGTGCATATCCAAGCCATATTTAGAAAAATTCATCGTAGGGAAAATAATGACAATGTCTGCTCAACTGTACATTTAGGTCTCATCTAAAGCCAATTATACAAAAACTAAATATCTGTGACAAGATTGGTTGGCACCAGCAGATAGCATTTATTTTTGTGTACATTTGAGCCCATTTTGGTGCATGTATAAGCCATATTAAGAAAATTTCACAATAGGGAAAATATTGACAACATCTGCTCAACTGTACATTAAGGTCGCATCTAAAGCCAATTATAAAAATCTAAAAATCTGTGAGAAGATTGGTTGGCACCAGCAGATAGCATTCATTTTTGTGTACATTTGAGCCCATTTTGGTGCATATCCAAGCCATATTAAGAAAATTTCATCGTAGGGAAAATATTTACAATGTCTGCTCAACTGTACATTAAGGTCGCATCTAAAGCCAATTACACAAAAACTAAAAATCTGTGACAAGATTGGTTGGCACCAGCAGATACCATTCATTTTTGTGTACATTTGAGCCCATTTTGGTGCATATCCAAGCCATATTAAGAAAATTTCATCGTAGGGAAAATAATTACAATGTCTGCTCAACTGTACATTAAGGTCGCATCTAAAGCCAATTACACAAAAACTAAAAATCTGTGACAAGATTGGTTGGCACCAGCAGATAGCATTTATTTTTGTGTACATTTGAGCCCATTTTGGTGCATGTTCAAGCCATATTTAGAAAATTTCATCATAGGGAAAATAATGACAATGTCTGCTCAACTGTTCATAAAGGTCGCATCTAAAGCCAATTATACAAAAACTAAAAATATGTGAGAAGATTGGTTGACACCCGCAGATAGCATTTATTTTTGTCTACATTTGAGCCCATTTTGGTGCATATCCAAGCCATATTAAGAAAATTTCATCGTAGGGACAATAATGACAATATCTGCTAAACTGTACAGTAAGGTCGCATCTAAAGCCAATTATACAAAAACTAAAAATATGTGAGAAGATTGGTTGGCACCAGCAGATAGCATTTATTTTTGTCTACATTTGAGCCCATTTTGGTGCATATCCAAGCCATATTAAGAACACTTCATCGTAGGGAAAATAATGACAATGTCTGCTCAACTGTACATTAAGGTCCCATGTAAAGCCAATTATACAAAAACTAAAAATCTGTGAGAAGATTGGTTGGCACCAGCAGATAGCATTTATTTATGTCTACATTTGAGCCCATTTTGGTGCATATCCAAGCCATATTAAGAAAATTTCATCGTAGGGAAAATAATGACAATGTCTGCTCAACTGTACATTAAGGTCCCATGTAAAGCCAATTATACAAAAACTAAAAATCTGTGAGAAGATTGGTTGGCACCAGCAGATAGCATTTATTTATGTCTACATTTGAGCCCATTTTGGTGCATATCCAAGCCATATTAAGAAAATTTCATCGTAGGGACAATAATGACAATATCTGCTCAACTGTACAGTAAGGTTGCATCTAAAGCCAATTATACAAAAACTAAAAATATGTGAGAAGATTGGTTGGCACAAGCAGATAGCAGTTATTTTTGTCTACATTTGAGCCCATTTTGGTGCATATCCAAGCCATATTAAGAAAATCTCATCGTAGGGACAATAATGACAATACCTGCTAAACTGTACAGTAAGGTCGCATCTAAAGCCAATTATACAAAAACTAAAAATATGTGAGAAGAGTGGTTGGCACCAGCAGATAGCACTTACTTTGGTGTACATTTGAGCCCATTTTGGTGCATGTCCAAGCCATATTTAGAAAATTTCATCGTAGGGAAAATAATGACAATGTCTGCTCAACTGTACATTAAGGTCTCATCTAAAGCCAATTATACAAAAACTAAATATCTGTGACAAGATTGGTTGGCACCAGCAGATAGCATTTATTTTTGTGTACATCTGAGCCCATTTTGGTGCGTGTATAAGCCATATTAAGAACATTTCACAATAGGGAAAATATTGACAACATCTGCTAAACTGTACATTAAGGTCGCATCTAAAGCCAATTATAAAAATCTAAAAATCTGTGAGAAGATTGGTTGGCACCAGCAGATAGATTTTCGTTTGTGTGTACATTTGAGCCCATTTTGGTGCATATCCAAGCCATATTAAGAAAATTTCATCGTAGAGAAAATAATGACAATGTCTGCTCAACTGTACATTAAGGTCGCATCTAAAGCCAATTACACAAAAACTAAAAATCTGTGACAAGATTGGTTGGCACCAGCAGATAGCAGTCATTTTTGTGTACATTTGAGCCCATTTTGGTGCATATCCAAGCCATATTAAGAAAATTTCATCGTAGGGAAAATAATGACAATGTCTGCTCAACTGTTCATAAAGGTCGCATCTAAAGCCAATTATACAAAAACTAAAAATATGTGAGAAGATTGGTTGACACCCGCAGATAGCATTTATTTTTGTGTACATTTGAGCCCATTTTGGTGCATATCCAAGCCATATTAAGAAAATTTCATCGTAGGGACAATAATGACAATATCTGCTAAACTGTACAGTAAGGTCGCATCTAAAGCCAATTATACAAAAACTAAAAATATGTGAGAAGATTGGTTGGCACCAGCAGATAGCATTTATTTTTGTCTACATTTGAGCCCATTTTGGTGCATATCCAAGCCATATTAAGAACACTTCATCGTAGGGAAAATAATGACAATGTCTGCTCAACTGTACATTAAGGTCCCATGTAAAGCCAATTATACAAAAACTAAAAATCTGTGAGAAGATTGGTTTGCACCAGCAGATAGCATTTATTTTTGTCTACATTTGAGCCCATTTTGGTGCATATCCAAGCCATATTAAGAAAATTTCATCGTAGGGACAATAATGACAATATCTGCTAAACTGTACAGTAAGGTTGCATCTAAAGCCAATTATACAAAAACTAAAAATATGTGAGAAGATTGGTTGGCACCAGCAGATAGCAGTTATTTTTGTCTACATTTGAGCCCATTTTGGTGCATATCCAAGCCATATTAAGAAAATTTCATCGTAGGGACAATAATGACAATACCTGCTAAACTGTTCAGTAAGGTCGCATCTAAAGCCAATTATACAAAAACTAAAAATATGTGAGAAGAGTGGTTGGCACCAGCAGATAGCACTTACTTTGGTGTACATGTGAGCCCATTTTGGTGCATATCCAAGCCATATTTAGAACAATTCATCGTAGGGAAAATAATGACAATGTCTGCTCAACTGTACATTAAGGTCTCATCTAAAGCCAATTATACAAAAACTAAATATCTGTGACAAGATTGGTTGGCACCAGCAGATAGCATTTATTTTTGTGTACATTTGAGCCCATTTTGGTGCATGTATAAGCCATATTAAGAAAATTTCACAATAGGGAAAATATTGACAACATCTGCTCAACTGTACATTAAGGTCGCATCTAAAGCCAATTACACAAAAACTAAAAATCTGTGACAAGATTGGTTGGCACCAGCAGATAGCATTCATTTGTGTGTACAATTGAGCCCATTTTGGTGCATATCCAAGCCATATTAAGAAAATTTCATCGTAGGGAAAATAATGACAATGTCTGCTCAACTGTACATTAAGGTCGCATCTAAAGCCAATTACACAAAAACTAAAAATCTGTGACAAGATTGGTTGGCACCAGCAGATAGCATTCATTTGTGTGTACATTTGAGCCCATTTTGGTGCATATCCAAGCCATATTAAGAAAATTTCATCGTAGGGAAAATAATTACAATGTCTGCTCAACTGTACATAAAGGTCGCATCTAAAGCCAATTACACAAAAACTAAAAATCTGTGACAAGATTGGTTGGCACCAGCAGATAGCATTTATTTTTGTGTACATTTGAGCCCATTTTGGTGCATGTTCAAGCCATATTTAGAAAATTTCATCATAGGGAAAATAATGACAATGTCTGCTCAACTGTTCATAAAGGTCGCATCTAAAGCCAATTATACAAAAACTAAAAATATGTGAGAAGATTGGTTGACACCCGCAGATAGCATTTATTTTTGTCTACATTTGAGCCCATTTTGGTGCATATCCAAGCCATATTAAGAAAATTTCATCGTAGGGACAATAATGACAATATCTGCTAAACTGTACAGTAAGGTCGCATCTAAAGCCAATTATACAAAAACTAAAAATATGTGAGAAGATTGGTTGGCACCAGCAGATAGCATTTATTTTTGTCTACATTTGAGCCCATTTTGGTGCATATCCAAGCCATATTAAAAAAAATTCATCGTAGGGACAATAATGACAATATCTGCTCAACTGTACATTAAGGTCGCATCTAAAGCCAATTACACAAAAACTAAAAATCTGTGACAAGATTGGTTGGCTCCAGCAAATCGCATTCATTTTTGTGTACATTTGAGCCCATTTTGGTGCATATCCAAGCCATATTAAGAACACTTCATCGTAGGGAAAATAATGACAATGTCTGCTCAACTGTTCATAAAGGTCGCATCTAAAGCCAATTATACAAAAACTAAAAATATGTGAGAAGATTGGTTGACACCCGCAGATAGCATTTATTTTTGTGTACATTTGAGCCCATTTTGGTGCATATCCAAGCCATATTAAGAAAATTTCATCGTAGGGACAATAATGACAATATCTGCTAAACTGTACAGTAAGGTCGCATCTAAAGCCAATTTTACAAAAACTAAAAATATGTGAGAAGATTGGTTGGCACCAGCAGATAGCATTTATTTTTGTCTACATTTGAGCCCATTTTGGTTCATATCCAAGCCATATTAAGAACACTTCATCGTAGGGAAAATAATGACAATGTCTGCTCAACTGTACATTAAGGTCCCATGTAAAGCCAATTATACAAAAACTAAAAATCTGTGAGAAGATTGGTTGGCACCAGCAGATAGCATTTATTTTTGTCTACATTTGAGCCCATTTTGGTGCATATCCAAGCCATATTAAGAAAATTTCATCGTAGGGACAATAATGACAATATCTGCTAAACTGTTCAGTAAGGTCGCATCTAAAGCCAATTAAACAAAAACTAAAAATATGTGAGAAGATTGGTTGGCACCAGCAGATAGCAGTTATTTTTGTCTACATTTGAGCCCATTTTGGTGCATATCCAAGCCATATTAAGAAAATTTCATCGTAGGGACAATAATGACAATACCTGCTAAACTGTTCAGTAAGGTCGCATCTAAAGCCAATTATACAAAAACTAAAAATATGTGAGAAGAGTGGTTGGCACCAGCAGATAGCACTTACTTTGGTGTACATTTGAGCCCATTTTGGTGCATATCCAAGCCATATTTAGAAAAATTCATCGTAGGGAAAATAATGACAATGTCTGCTCAACTGTACATTAAGGTCTCATCTAAAGCCAATTATACAAAAACTAAATATCTGTGACAAGATTGGTTGGCACCAGCAGATAGCATTTATTTTTGTGTACATTTGAGCCCATTTTGGTGCATGTATAAGCCATATTAAGAAAATTTCACAATAGGGAAAATATTGACAACATCTGCTCAACTGTACATTAAGGTCGCATCTAAAGCCAATTATAAAAATCTAAATATCTGTGAGAAGATTGGTTGGCACCAGCAGATAGATATTCGTTTGTGTGTACATTTGAGCCCATTTTGGTCCATATCCAAGCCATATTAAGAAAATTTCATCGTAGGGAAAATAATTACAATGTCTGCTCAACTGTACATTAAGGTCGCATCTAAAGCCAATTACACAAAAACTAAAAATCTGTGACAAGATTGGTTGGCACCAGCAGATAGCATTCATTTTTGTGTACATTTGAGCCCATTTTGGTGCATATCCAAGCCATATTAAGAAAATTTCATCGTAGGGAAAATAATTACAATGTCTGCTCAACTGTACATTAAGGTCGCATCTAAAGCCAATTACACAAAAACTAAAAATCTGTGACAAGATTGGTTGGCACCAGCAGATAGCATTTATTTTTGTGTACATTTGAGCCCATTTTGGTGCATATCCAAGCCATATTAAGAAAATTTCATCGTAGGGAAAATAATGACAATGTCTGCTCAACTGTACATTAAGGTCGCATCTAAAGCCAATTACACAAAAACTAAAAATCTGTGACAAGATTGGTTGGCACCAGCAGATAGCATTTATTTTTGTGTACATTTGAGCCCATTTTGGTGCATGTTCAAGCCATATTTAGAAAATTTCATCATAGGGAAAATAATGACAATGTCTGCTCAACTGTTCATAAAGGTCGCATCTAAAGCCAATTATACAAAAACTAAAAATATGTGAGAAGATTGGTTGACACCCGCAGATAGCATTTATTTTTGTCTACATTTGAGCCCATTTTGGTGCATATCCAAGCCATATTAAGAAAATTTCATCGTAGGGACAATAATGACAATATCTGCTAAACTGTACAGTAAGGTCGCATCTAAAGCCAATTATACAAAAACTAAAAATATGTGAGAAGATTGGTTGGCACCAGCAGATAGCATTTATTTTTGTGTACATTTGAGCCCATTTTGGTGCATATCCAAGCCATATTAAAAAAATTTCATCGTAGGGACAATAATGACAATATCTGCTCAACTGTACATTAAGGTCGCATCTAAAGCCAATTACACAAAAACTAAAAATCTGTGACATGATTGGTTGGCTCCAGCAAATCGCATTCATTTTTGTGTACATTTGAGCCCATTTTGGTGCATATCCAAGCCATATTAAGAAAATTTCATCGTAGGGAAAATAATGACAATGTCTGCTCAACTGTTCATAAAGGTCCCATGTAAAGCCAATTATACAAAAACTAAAAGTCTGTGAGAAGATTGGTTGGCACCAGCAGATAGCATTTATTTTTGTCTACATTTGAGCCCATTTTGGTGCATATCCAAGCCATATTAAGAAAATTTCATCGTAGGGACAATAATGACAATATCTGCTAAACTGTACAGTAAGGTCGCATCTAAAGCCAATTATACAAAAACTAAAAATATGTGAGAAGATTGGTTGGCACCAGCAGATAGCAGTTATTTTTGTCTACATTTGAGCCCATTTTGGTGCATATCCAAGCCATATTAAGACAATTTCATCGTAGGGACAATAATGACAATACCTGCTAAACTGTTCAGTAAGGTCGCATCTAAAGCCAATTATACAAAAACTAAAAATATGTGAGAAGAGTGGTTGGCACCAGCAGATAGCACTTACTTTGGTGTACATTTGAGCCCATTTTGGTGCATATCCAAGCCATATTTAGAAAAATTCATCGTAGGGAAAATAATGACAATGTCTGCTCAACTGTACATTAAGGTCGCATCTAAAGCCAATTACACAAAAACTAAAAATCTGTGACAAGATTGGTTGGCACCAGCAGATAGCATTTATTTTTGTGTACATTTGAGCCCATTTTGGTGCATGTTCAAGCCATATTTAGAAAATTTCATCATAGGGAAAATAATGACAATGTCTGCTCAACTGTTCATAAAGGTCGCATCTAAAGCCAATTATACAAAAACTAAAAATATGTGAGAAGATTGGTTGACACCCGCAGATAGCATTTATTTTTGTCTACATTTGAGCCCATTTTGGTGCATATCCAAGCCATATTAAGAAAATTTCATCGTAGGGACAATAATGACAATATCTGCTAAACTGTACAGTAAGGTCGCATCTAAAGCCAATTATACAAAAACTAAAAATATGTGAGAAGATTGGTTGGCACCAGCAGATAGCATTTATTTTTGTCTACATTTGAGCCCATTTTGGTGCATATCCAAGCCATATTAAAAAAATTTCATCGTAGGGACAATAATGACAATATCTGCTCAACTGTACATTAAGGTCGCATCTAAAGCCAATTACACAAAAACTAAAAATCTGTGACATGATTGGTTGGCTCCAGCAAATCGCATTCATTTTTGTGTACATTTGAGCCCATTTTGGTGCATATCCAAGCCATATTAAGAAAATTTCATCGTAGGGAAAATAATGACAATGTCTGCTCAACTGTTCATAAAGGTCCCATGTAAAGCCAATTATACAAAAACTAAAAGTCTGTGAGAAGATTGGTTGGCACCAGCAGATAGCATTTATTTTTGTCTACATTTGAGCCCATTTTGGTGCATATCCAAGCCATATTAAGAAAATTTCATCGTAGGGACAATAATGACAATATCTGCTAAACTGTACAGTAAGGTCGCATCTAAAGCCAATTATACAAAAACTAAAAATATGTGAGAAGATTGGTTGGCACCAGCAGATAGCAGTTATTTTTGTCTACATTTGAGCCCATTTTGGTGCATATCCAAGCCATATTAAGACAATTTCATCGTAGGGACAATAATGACAATACCTGCTAAACTGTTCAGTAAGGTCGCATCTAAAGCCAATTATACAAAAACTAAAAATATGTGAGAAGAGTGGTTGGCACCAGCAGATAGCACTTACTTTGGTGTACATTTGAGCCCATTTTGGTGCATATGCAAGCCATATTTAGAAAAATTCATCGTAGGGAAAATAATGACAATGTCTGCTCAACTGTACATTAAGGTCTCATCTAAAGCCAATTATACAAAAACTAAATATCTGTGAGAAGATTGGTTGGCACCAGCAGATAGCATTTATTTTTGTGTACATTTGAGCCCATTTTGGTGCATGTATAAGCCATATTAAGAAAATTTCACAATAGGGAAAATATTGACAACATCTGCTCAACTGTACATTAAGGTCGCATCTAAAGCCAATTACACAAAAACTAAAAATCTGTGACAAGATTGGTTGGCACCAGCAGATAGCATTCATTTTTGTGTACATTTGAGCCCATTTTGGTGCATATCCAAGCCATATTAAGAAAATTTCATCGTAGGGAAAATAATGACAATGTCTGCTCAACTGTACATTAAGGTCGCATCTAAAGCCAATTACACAAAAACTAAAAATCTGTGACAAGATTGGTTGGCACCAGCAGATAGCATTTATTTTTGTGTACATTTGAGCCCATTTTGGTGCATGTTCAAGCCATATTTAGAAAATTTCATCATAGGGAAAATAATGACAATGTCTGCTCAACTGTTCATAAAGGTCGCATCTAAAGCCAATTATACAAAAACTAAAAATATGTGAGAAGATTGGTTGACACCCGCAGATAGCATTTATTTTTGTCTACATTTGAGCCCATTTTGGTGCATATCCAAGCCATATTAAGAAAATTTCATCGTAGGGACAATAATGACAATATCTGCTAAACTGTACAGTAAGGTCGCATCTAAAGCCAATTATACAAAAACTAAAAATATGTGAGAAGATTGGTTGGCACCAGCAGAAAGCATTTATTTTTGTCTACATTTGAGCCCATTTTGGTGCATATCCAAGCCATATTAAAAAAATTTCATCGTAGGGACAATAATGACAATATCTGCTCAACTGTACATTAAGGTCGCATCTAAAGCCAATTACACAAAAACTAAAAATCTGTGACAAGATTGGTTGGCTCCAGCAAATCGCATTCATTTTTGTGTACATTTGAGCCCATTTTGGTGCATATCCAAGCCATATTAAGAAAATATCATCGTAGGGAAAATAATGACAATGTCTGCTCAACTGTTCATAAAGGTCCCATGTAAAGCCAAATATACAAAAACTAAAAATCTGTGACAAGATTGGTTGGCACCAGCAGATAGCATTTATTTTTGTCTACATTTGAGCCCATTTTGGTGCATATCCAAGCCATATTAAGAAAATTTCATCGTAGGGACAATAATGACAATATCTGCTAAACTGTACAGTAAGGTCGCATCTAAAGCCAATTATACAAAAACTAAAAATATGTGAGAAGATTGGTTGGCACCAGCAGATAGCAGTTATTTTTGTCTACATTTGAGCCCATTTTGGTGCATATCCAAGCCATATTAAGAAAATTTCATCGTAGGGACAATAATGACAATATCTGCTAAACTGTACAGTAAGGTCGCATCTAAAGCCAATTATACAAAAACTAAAAATATGTGAGAAGAGTGGTTGGCACCAGCAGATAGCACTTACTTTGGTGTACATTTGAGCCCATTTTGGTGCATATCCAAGCCATATTTAGAAAATTTCATCGTAGGGAAAATAATGACAATGTCTGCTCAACTGTACATTCAGGTCTCATCTAAAGCCAATTATACAAAAACTAAATATCTGTGACAAGATTGGTTGGCACCAGCAGATAGCATTTATTTTTGTGTACATTTGAGCCCATTTTGGTGCATGTATAAGCCATATTAAGACAATTTCACAATAGGGAAAATATTGACAACATCTGCTCAACTGTACATTAAGGTCGCATCTAAAGCCAATTATAAAAATCTAAAAATCTGTGAGAAGATTGGTTGGCACCAGCAGATAGATATTCGTTTGTGTGTACATTTGAGCCCATTTTGGTGCATATCCAAGCCATATTAAGAAAATTTCATCGTAGGGAAAATAATGACAATGTCTGCTCAACTGTACATTAAGGTCGCATCTAAAGCCAATTACACAAAAACTAAAAATCTGTGACAAGATTGGTTGGCACCAGCAGATAGCATTCATTGTTGTGTACATTTGAGCCCATTTTGGTGCATATCCAAGCCATATTAAGAAGATTTCATCGTAGGGAAAATAATGACAATGTCTGCTCAACTGTACATAAAGGTCGCATCTAAAGCCAATTATACAAAAACTAAATATCTGTAAGAAGATTGGTTGGCACCAGCAGATAGCATTTATTTTTGTGTACATTTGAGCCCATTTTGGTGCATGTTCAAACCATATTTAGAAAATTTCATCATAGGGAAAATAATGACAACATCTGCTCAACTGTACATAAAGGTCGTATCTAAAGCCAATTATACAAAAACTAAAAATCTGTAAGAAGATTGGTTGGCACCGGCAGATAGCATTTATTTTTGTGTACAGTTGAGCCCATTTTGGTGCATATCCAAGTCCTATTAAGAAAATTTCATCGTAGGGACAATAATGACAATATCTGCTCAACTGTGCATTAAGGTCGCATCTAAAGCCAATTATACAAAAAATAAAAATATTTGAGAAGATTGGTTGGCATCAGCAGATAGCATTCATTTTTGTGTACATTTGAGCCCATTTTGCTGCATGTTCAAGCCATATTTAGAAAATTTCATCATAGGGAAAATAACGACAATGTCTGCTCAACTGTACATTAAGGTCCCATGTAAAGCCAATTATACAAAAACTAAAAATCTGTGAGAAGATTGGTTGGCACCAGCAGATAGCATTTATTTTTGTCTACATTTGAGCCCATTTTGGTGCATATCCAAGCCATATTAAGAAAATTTCATCGTAGGGACAATAATGACAATATCTGCTAAACTGTACAGTAAGGTCGCATCTAAAGCCAATTATACAAAAACTAAAAATATGTGAGAAGATTGGTTGGCACCAGCAGATAGCAGTTATTTTTGTCTACATTTGAGCCCATTTTGGTGCATATCCAAGCCATATTAAGAAAATTTCATCGTAGGGACAATAATGACAATATCTGCTAAACTGTACAGTAAGGTCGCATCTAAAGCCAATTATACAAAAACTAAAAATATGTGAGAAGAGTGGTTGGCACCAGCAGATAGCACTTACTTTGGTGTACATTTGAGCCCATTTTGGTGCATATCCAAGCCATATTTAGAAAATTTCATCGTAGGGAAAATAATGACAATGTCTGCTCAACTGTACATTAAGGTCTCATCTAAAGCCAATTATACAAAAACTAAATATCTGTGACAAGATTGGTTGGCACCAGCAGATAGCATTTATTTTTGTGTACATTTGAGCCCATTTTGGTGCATGTATAAGCCATATTAAGAAAATTTCACAATAGGGAAAATATTGTCAACATCTGCTCAACTGTACATAAAGGTCGCATCTAAAGCCAATTATAACAATCTAAAAATCTGTGAGAAGATTGGTTGGCACCAGCAGATAGATATTCGTTTGTGTGTACATTTGAGCCCATGTTGGTGCATATCCAAGCCATATTAAGAAAATTTCATCGTAGGGAAAATAATGACAATGTCTGCTCAACTATACTTTAAGGTCCCATCTAAAGCCAATTACACAAAAACTAAAAATATATGAGAAGATTGGTTGGCACCAGCAGATAGCATTTATTTTTGTTTACATTTGAGCCTATTTTGGTGCATGTTCAAGCCATATTAAGAAAATTTCATCGTAGGGAAAATAATGACAATATCTGCTCAACTGTACATTAAGGTCGCAGCTAAAGCCATTTATACAAAAACAGAAAATCTGTGAGAAGATTGGTTGGCACCAGCAGATAGCATTTATTTTTGTCTACATAAGAGCCCATTTTGGTGCATAACCAAGCCATATTAAGAAAATTTCATCGTAGGGAAAATAATGACAACATCTGCTCAACTGTACATGAAGGTCGCAGCTAAAGCCAATTATACAAAAACAGAAAACCTGTGAGAAGATTGGTTGGCACCAGCAGATAGCATTTATTTGTGTGTACATTTGAGCCCATTTTGGTGCATATCCAAGCCATATTAAGAAGATTTCATCGTAGGGAAAATAATGACAATGTCTGCTCAACTGTACATTAAGGTCGCATCTAAAGCCAATTATACAAAAACTAAATATCTGTAAGAAGATTGGTTGGCACCAGCAGATAGCATTTATTTTTGTGTACATTTGAGCCCATTTTGGTGCATGTTCAAGCCATATTTAGAAAATTTCATCATAGGGAAAATAATGTCAACATCTGCTCAACTGTACATAAAGGTCGTATCTAAAGCCAATTATACAAAAACTAAAAATCTGTAAGAAGATTGGTTGGCACCGGCAGATACATGTAGCATTTATTTTTGTGTACAGTTGAGCCCATTTTGGTGCATATCCAAGTCATATTAAGAAAATTTCATCGTAGGGACAATAATGACAATATCTGCTCAACTGTGCATTAAGGTCGCATCTAAAGCCAATTATACAAAAACTAAAAATATGTGAGAAGATTGGTTGGCATCAGCAGATAGCATTTATTTTTGTCTACATTTGAGCCCATTTTGGTGCATGTTCAAGCCATATTTAGAAAATTTCATCATAGGGAAAATAATGACAATGTCTGCTCAACTGTACATTAAGGTCCCATCTAAAGCCAATAACACAAAAACTAAAAATCTGTGACAAGATTGGTTGGCACCAGCAGATAGCATTTATTTTTGTCTACATTTGAGCTCATTTTGGTGCATGTTCAAGCCATATTTAGAAAATTTCATCATAGGGAAAATAATGACAATGTCTGCTCAACTGTTCATAAAGGTCGCATCTAAAGCCAATTATACAAAAACTAAAAATATGTGAGAAGATTGGTTGACACCCGCAGATAGCATTTATTTTTGTCTACATTTGAGCCCATTTTGGTGCATATCCAAGCCATATTAAGAAAATTTCATCGTAGGGACAATAATGACAATATCTGCTCAACTGTACAGTTAGGTCGCATCTAAAGCCAATTATACAAAAACTAAAAATCTGTGACAAGTTTGGTTGGCTCCAGCTAATCGCATTCATTTGTGTGTACATTTCAGCCCATTTTGGTGCATATCCAAGCCATATTAAGAACACTTCATCGTAGGGAAAATAATGACAATGTCTGCTCAACTGTACATTAAGGTCCCATGTAAAGCCAATTATACAAAAACTAAAAATATGTGAGAAGATTGGTTGGCATCAGCAGATAGCATTTATTTTTGTCTACATTTGAGCCCATTTTGGTGCATATCCAAGCCATATTTAGAAAATTACATCATAGGGAAAATAATGACAACATCTGCACAACTGTAAATAAAGGTCGCATCTAAAGCCATTTATACAAAAACTAAAAATCTGTAAGAAGATTAGTTGGCACCAGCAGATAGCATTTATTTTTGTCTATATTTGAGCCCATTTTGGTGCATATCCAAGCCATATTAAGAAAATTTCATCGTAGTGACAATAATGACAATATCTGCTAAACTGTACAGTAAGGTCGCATCTAAAGCCAATTATACAAAAACTAAAAATATGTGAGAAGATTGGTTGGCACCAGCAGATAGCATTTACTTTTGTCTACATTTGAGCCCATTTTGGTGCATATCCAAGCCATATTAAGAAAATTTCATCGTAGGGAAAATAATGACAATGTCTGCTCAACTGTACATTAAGGTCTCATCTAAAGCCAATTATACAAAAACTAAATATCTGTGACAAGATTGGTTGGCACCAGCAGATAGCAGTTATTTTTGTGTACATTTGAGCCCATTTTGGTGCATGTATAAGCCATATTAAGAAAATTTCACCATAGGGAAAATATTTACAACATCTGCTCAACTGTACATTAAGGTCGCATCTAAAGCCAATTATAAAAAAACTAAAAATCTGTGATAAGATTGGTTGCCACCAGCAGATAGATATTCGTTTGTGTGTACATTTTAGCCCATTTTGGTGCATATCCAAGCCATATTAAGAAAATTTCATCGTAGGGAAAATAATGACAATGTCTGCTCAACTGTGCATTAAGGTCGCATCTAAAGCCAATTATACAAAAACTAAAAATATGTGAGAAGATTGGTTGGCATCAGCAGATAGCATTTATTTTTGTCTACATTTGAGCCCATTTTGGTGCATATCCAAGCCACATTAAGAAAATTTCATCGTAGGGAAAATAATGACAATGTCTGCTCAACTATACATTAAGGTCGCATCTAAAGCCAATTACACAAAAACTAAAAATCTGTGACAAGATTGGTTGGCACCAGCAGATAGTATTTATTTTTGTGTACATTTGAGCCCATTTTGGTGCATGTATAAGCCATATTAAGAAAATTTCATCATAGGGAAAATATTGACAACATCTGCTCAACTGTACATTAAGGTCGCATCTAAAGCCAATTATACAAAAACTAAATATCTGTGACAAGATTGGTTGGCACCAGCAGATAGCATTTATTTTTGTGTACATTTGAGCCCATTTTGGTGCATATCCAAGCCATATTAAGAAAACTTCATCGTAGGGAAAATAATGACAATGTCTGCTCAACTGTACATTAAGGTCCCATCTAAAGCCAACTACACAAAAACTTAAAATCTGTGACAAGATTGGTTGGCACCAGCAGATAGCATTTATTTTTGTGTAAATTTGAGCCCATTTTGGTGCATGTTCAAGCCATATTTAGAAAATTTCATCATAGGGAAAATAATGACAACATCTGCTCAACTGTACATAAAGGTCGCATCTAAAGCCAATTATACAAAAACTAAAAATCTGTAAGAAGATTGGTTGGCACCAGCAGATAGCATTTATTTTTGTGTACAGTTGAGCCCATTTTGGTGCATATCCAAGTCATATTAAGAAAATTTCATCGTAGGGACAATAATGACAATATCTGCTCAACTGTGCATTAAGGTCGCATCTAAAGCCAATTATACAAAAACTAAAAATATGTGAGAAGATTGGTTGGCATCAGCAGATAGCATTTATTTTTGTGTACATTTGAGCCCATTTTGGTGCATGTATAAGCCATATTAAGAACATTTCACCATAGTGAAAATATTTACAACATCTGCTCAACTGTACATTAAGGTCGCATCTAAAGCAAATTATAAAAAAACTAAAAATCTGTGAGAAGATTGGTTGCCACCAGCAGATAGATATTCGTTTGTGTGTACATTTTAGCCCATTTTGGTGCATATCCAAGCCATATTAAGAAAATTTCATCGTAGGGAAAATAATGACAATGTCTGCTCAACTGTGCATTAAGGTCGCATCTAAAGCCAATTATACAAAAACTAAAAATATGTGAGAAGATTGGTTGGCACCAGCAGATAGCATTTATTTTTGTCTACATTTGAGCCCATTTTGGTGCATATCCAAGCCATATTAAGAAAATTTCATCGTAGGGAAAATAATGACAATGTCTGCTCAACTGTACATTAAGGTCGCATCTAAAGCCAATTATACAAAAACTAAATATCTGTAAGAAGATTGGTTGGCACCAGCAGATAGTATTTTTTGTGTGTAAATTTGAGCCCATTTTGGTGCATGTATAAGCCTTATTAAGAAAATTTCATCATAGGGAAAATATTGACAACATCTGCTCAACTGTACATTAAGGTCGCATCTAAAGCCAATTACACAAAAACTAAAAATCTCTGAGAAGATTGGTTGGCACCAGCAGATAGCATTCGTGTGTGTGTACATTTGAGCCCATTTTTGTGCATATCCAAGCCATATTAAGAAAACTTCATCGTAGGGAAAATAATGACAATGTCTGCTCAACTGTACATTAAGGTCCCATCTAAAGCCAATTACACAAAAACTAAAAACCTGTGACAAGATTGGTTGGCACCAGCAGATAGCATTTATATTTGTGTACATTTGATCCCATTTTGGTGCATGTTCAAGCCATATTTAGAAAATTTCATCATAGGGAAAATAATGACAACATCTGCTCAACTGTACATAAAGGTCGCATCTAAAGCCAATTATACAAAAACTAAAAATCTGTAAGAAGATTGGTTGGCACCAGCAGATAGCATTTATTTTTGTGTACAGTTGAGCCCATTTTGGTGCATATCCAAGTCATATTAAGAAAATTTCATCGTAGGGAAAATAATGACAATGTCTGCTCAACTGTACATTAAGGTCTCATCTAAAGCCAATTATACAAAAACTAAATATCTGTGACAAGATTGGTTGGCACCAGCAGATAGCATTTATTTTTGTGTACATTTGAGCCCATTTTGGTGCATGTATAAGCCATATTAAGAAAATTTCACCATAGGGAAAATATTTACAACATCTGCTCAACTGTACATTAAGGTCGCATCTAAAGCAAATTATAAAAAAACTAAAAATCTGTGAGAAGATTGGTTGCCACCAGCAGATAGATATTCGTTTGTGTCTACATTTGAGCCCATTTTGGTGCATATCCAAGCCATATTAAGAAAATTTCATCGTAGGGAAAATAATGACAATGTCTGCTCAACTGTACATTAAGGTCGCATCTAAAGCCAATTATACAAAAACTAAATATCTGTAAGAAGATTGGTTGGCACCAGCAGATAGTATTTATTTTTGTGTACATTTGAGCCCATTTTGGTGCATGTATAAGCCTTATTAAGAAAATTTCATCATAGGGAAAATATTGACAACATCTGCTCAACTGTACATTAAGGTCGCATCTAAAGCCAATTACACAAAAACTAAAAATCTCTGAGAAGATTGGTTGGCACCAGCAGATAGCATTCGTTTGTGTGTACATTTGAGCCCATTTTTGTGCATATCCAAGCCATATTAAGAAAACTTCATCGTAGGGAAAATAATGACAATGTCTGCTCAACTGTACATTAAGGTCCCATCTAAAGCCAATTACACAAAAACTAAAAACCTGTGACAAGATTGGTTGGCACCAGCAGATAGCATTTATATTTGTGTACATTTGATCCCATTTTGGTGCATGTTCAAGCCATATTTAGAAAATTTCATCATAGGGAAAATAATGACAACATCTGCTCAACTGTACATAAAGGTCGCATCTAAAGTCATTTATACAAAAACTAAAAATCTGTAAGAAGATTGGTTGTCACCAGCAGATAGCATTTATTATTGTGTACATTTGAGCCCATTTTGGTGCATATCCAAGCCACATTAAGAAAATTTCATCGTAGGGACAATAATGACATTATCTGCTCAACAGTGCATTAAGGTCGCATCTAAAGCCAATTATACAAAAGCTAAAAATATGTGAGAAGATTGGTTGGCACCAGCAGATAGCAGTTTTTTTTTGTCTACATTTGAGCCCATTTTGGTGCATATCCAAGCCACATTAAGAAAATTTCATCGTAGGGAAATTAATGACAATGTCTGCTCAACTGTACATTAAGGTCGCATCTAAAGCCAATTACACAAAAACTAAAAATCTGTGACAAGATTGGTTGGCTCCAGCAGATAGCATTCATTTTTGTGTACATTTGAGTCCATTTTGGTGCATATCCAAGCCATATTAAGAAAACTTCATCGTAGGGAAAATAATGACAATGTCTGCTCAACTGTACATTAAGGCCCCATCTAAAGCCAATTACACAAAAACTAAAAACCTGTGACAAGATTGGTTGGCACCAGCAGATAGCATTTATTTTTGTGTACATTTGAGCACATTTTGGTACATGTTCAAGCCATATTTAGAAAATTTCATCATAGGGAAAATAATGACAACATCTGCTCAACTGTACATAAAGGTCGCATCTAAAGCCATTTATACAAAAACTAAAAATCTGTAAGAAGATTAGTTGGCACCAGCAGATAGAATTTATTTTGTGTACATTTGAGCCCATTTTGGTGCATATCCAAGCCACATTAAGAAAATTTCATCGTAGGGACAATAATGACATTATCTGCTCAACTGTGCATTAAGGTCGCATCTAAAGCCAATTATACAAAAACTAAAAATATGTGAGAAGATTGGTTGGCATCAACAGATAGCATTTATATTTGTCTACATTTGAGCCCATTTTGGTGCATATCCAAGCCATATTAAGAAAATTTCATCTTAGGGAAAATAATGACAATGTCTGCTCAACTGTACATTAAGGTCCCATCTAAAGCCAATTACACAAAAACTAAAAACCTGTGACAAGATTGGTTGGCACCAGCAGATAGCATTTATATTTGTGTACATTTGATCCCATTTTGGTGCATGTTCAAGCCATATTTAGAAAATTTCATCATAGGGAAAATAATGACAACATCTGCTCAACTGTACATAAAGGTCGCATCTAAAGCCAATTACACAAAAACTAAAAATCTGTGACAAGATTGGTTGGCATCAGCAGATAGCATTTATTTTTGTGTAAATTTGAGCCCATTTTGGTGCATGTTCAAGCCATATTTAGAAAATTTCATCATAGGGAAAATAATGACAACATCTGCTCAACTGTACATAAAGGTCGCATCTAAAGCCAATTATACAAAAACTAAAAATATGTAAGAAGATTGGTTGGCACCAGCAGATAGCAGTTTTTTTTGTCTACATTTGAGCCCATTTTGGTGCATATCCAAGGCACATTAAGAAAATTTCATCGTAGGGAAAATAATGACAATGTCTGCTCAACTGTACATTAAGGTCTCATCTAAAGCCAATTATACAAAAACTAAATATCTGTGACAAGATTGGTTGGCACCAGCAGATAGCATTTATTTTTGTGTACATTTGAGCCCATTTTGGTGCATGTATAAGCCATATTAAGAAAATTTCACCATAGGGAAAATATTTACAACATCTGCTCAACTGTACATTAAGGTCGCATCTAAAGCAAATTATAAAAAAACTAAAAATCTGTGAGAAGATTGGTTGCCACCAGCAGATAGATATTCGTTTGTGTGTACATTTTAGCCCATTTTGGTGCATATCCAAGCCATATTAAGAAAATTTCATCGTAGGGAAAATAATGACAATGTCTGCTCAACTGTGCATTAAGGTCGCATCTAAAGCCAATTATACAAAAACTAAAAATGTGTGAGAAGATTGGTTGGCACCAGCAGATAGCAGTTTTTTTTGTCTACATTTGAGCCCATTTTGGTGCATATCCAAGCCACATTAAGAAAATTTCATCGTAGGGAAATTAATGACAATGTCTGCTCAACTGTACATTAAGGTCGCATCTAAAGCCAATTACACAAAAACTAAAAATCTGTGACAAGATTGGTTGGCTCCAGCAGATAGCATTCATTTTTGTGTACATTTGAGTCCATTTTGGTGCATATCCAAGCCATATTAAGAAAACTTCATCGTAGGGAAAATAATGACAATGTCTGCTCAACTGTACATTAAGGCCCCATCTAAAGCCATTTATACAAAAACTAAAAATCTGTAAGAAGATTAGTTGGCACCAGCAGATAGAATTTATTTTGTGTACATTTGAGCCCATTTTGGTGCATATCCAAGCCACATTAAGAAAATTTCATCGTAGGGACAATAATGACATTATCTGCTCAACTGTGCATTAAGGTCGCATCTAAAGCCAATTATACAAAAACTAAAAATATGTGAGAAGATTGGTTGGCATCAACAGATAGCATTTATATTTGTCTACATTTGAGCCCATTTTGGTGCATATCCAAGCCATATTAAGAAAATTTCATCTTAGGGAAAATAATGACAATGTCTGCTCAACTGTACATTAAGGTCCCATCTAAAGCCAATTACACAAAAACTAAAAACCTGTGACAAGATTGGTTGGCACCAGCAGATAGCATTTATTTTTGTGTACATTTGAGCCCATTTTGGTGCATATCCAAGCCACATTAAGAAAATTTCATCGTAGGGACAATAATGACATTATCTGCTCAACTGTGCATTAAGGTCACATCTAAAGCCAATTATACAAAAACTAAAAATCTGTGACAAGATTGGTTGGCACCAGCAGATAGCAGTAATTTTTGTCTACATTTGAGCCCATTTTGGTGCATATCCAAGCCACATTAAGAAAATTTCATCGTAGGGAAATTAATGACAATGTCTGCTCAACTGTACATTAAGGTCGCATCTAAAGCCAATTACACAAAAACTAAAAATCTGTGACAAGATTGGTTGGCTCCAGCAGATAGCATTCATTTTTGTGTACATTTGAGCCCATTTTGGTGCATATCCAAGCCATATTAAGAAAACTTCATCGTAGGGAAAATAATGACAATGTCTGCTCAACTGTACATTAAGGTCTCATCTAAAGCCAATTACACAAAAACTAAAAACCTGTGACAAGATTGGTTGGCACCAGCAGATAGCATTTATTTTTGTGTACATTTGAGCCCATTTTGGTGCATGTTCAAGCCATATTTAGAAAATTTCATCATAGGGAAAATAATGACAACATCTGCTCAACTGTACATAAAGGTCGCATCTAAAGCCATTTATACAAAAACTAAAAATCTGTAAGAAGATTAGTTGGCACCAGCAGATAGCATTTATTTTGTGTACATTTGAGCCCATTTTGGTGCATATCCAAGCCACATTAAGAAAATTTCATCGTAGGGACAATAATGACATTATCTGCTCAACTGTGCATTAAGGTCGCATCTAAAGCCAATTATACAAAAACTAAAAATATGTGAGAAGATTGGTTGGAATCAGCAGATAGCAGTTATTTTTGCTACATTTGAGGCATATCCAAGCCAGATTAAGAAAATTTCATCGTAGGGAAATTAATGACCATGTCTGCTCAACTGTACATTAAGGTCGCATCTAAAGCCAATTACACAAAAACTAAAAATCTGTGACAAGATTGGTTGGCATCAGCAGATAGCATTTATTTTTGTGTAAATTTGAGCCCATTTTGGTGCATGTTCAAGCCATATTTAGAAAATTTCATCATAGGGAAAATAATGACAACATCTGCTCAACTGTACATAAAGGTCGCATCTAAAGCCAATTATACAAAAACTAAAAATATGTAAGAAGATTGGTTGGCACCAGCAGATAGCATTTATTTTTGTGTACAGTTGAGCCCATTTTGGTGCATATAGAAGTCATATTAAGAAAATTTCATCGTAGGGAAAATAATGACAATGTCTGCTCAACTGTACATTAAGGTCTCATCTAAAGCCAATTATACAAAAACTAAATATCTGTGACAAGATTGGTTGGCACCAGCAGATAGCATTTATTTTTGTGTACATTTGAGCCCATTTTGGTGCATGTATAAGCCATATTAAGAAAATTTCACCATAGGGAAAATATTTACAACATCTGCTCAACTGTACATTAAGGTCGCATCTAAAGCAAATTATAAAAAAACTAAAAATCTGTGAGAAGATTGGTTGCCACCAGCAGATAGATATTCGTTTGTGTGTACATTTTAGCCCATTTTGGTGCATATCCAAGCCATATTAAGAAAATTTCATCGTAGGGAAAATAATGACAATGTCTGCTCAACTGTGCATTAAGGTCGCATCTAAAGCCAATTATACAAAAACTAAAAATGTGTGAGAAGATTGGTTGGCACCAGCAGATAGCAGTTTTTTTTGTCTACATTTGAGCCCATTTTGGTGCATATCCAAGCCACATTAAGAAAATTTCATCGTAGGGAAATTAATGACAATGTCTGCTCAACTGTACATTAAGGTCGCATCTAAAGCCAATTACACAAAAACTAAAAATCTGTGACAAGATTGGTTGGCTCCAGCAGATAGCATTCATTTTTGTGTACATTTGAGTCCATTTTGGTGCATATCCAAGCCATATTAAGAAAACTTCATCGTAGGGAAAATAATGACAATGTCTGCTCAACTGTACATTAAGGCCCCATCTAAAGCCATTTATACAAAAACTAAAAATCTGTAAGAAGATTAGTTGGCACCAGCAGATAGAATTTATTTTGTGTACATTTGAGCCCATTTTGGTGCATATCCAAGCCACATTAAGAAAATTTCATCGTAGGGACAATAATGACATTATCTGCTCAACTGTGCATTAAGGTCGCATCTAAAGCCAATTATACAAAAACTAAAAATATGTGAGAAGATTGGTTGGCATCAACAGATAGCATTTATATTTGTCTACATTTGAGCCCATTTTGGTGCATATCAAAGCCATATTAAGAAAATTTCATCTTAGGGAAAATAATGACAATGTCTGCTCAACTGTACATTAAGGTCCCATCTAAAGCCAATTACACAAAAACTAAAAACCTGTGACAAGATTGGTTGGCACCAGCAGATAGCATTTATTTTTGTGTACATTTGAGCCCATTTTGGTGCATATCCAAGCCACATTAAGAAAATTTCATCGTAGGGACAATAATGACATTATCTGCTCAACTGTGCATTAAGGTCACATCTAAAGCCAATTATACAAAAACTAAAAATATGTGAGAAGATTGGTTGGCACCAGCAGATAGCAGTTATTTTTGTCTACATTTGAGCCCATTTTGGTGCATATCCAAGTCACACTAAGAAAATTTCATCGTAGGGAAATTAATGACAATGTCTGCTCAACTGTACATTAAGGTCGCATCTAAAGCCAATTACACAAAACCTAAAAATCTGTGACAAGATTGGTTGGCTCCAGCAGATAGCATTCATTTTTGTGTACATTTGAGCCCATTTTGGTGCATATCCAAGCCATATTAAGAAAACTTCATCGTAGGGAAAATAATGACAATGTCTGCTCAACTGTACATTAAGGTCCCATCTAAAGCCAATTACACAAAAACTAAAAATCTGTGACAAGATTGGTTGGCTCCAGCAGATAGCATTCATTTTTGTGTACATTTGAGCCCATTTTGGTGCATATCCAAGCCATATTAAGAAAACTTCATCGTAGGGAAAATAATGACAATGTCTGCTCAACTGTACATTAAGGTCCCATCTAAAGCCAATTACACAAAAACTAAAAACCTGTGACAAGATTGGTTGGCACCAGCAGATAGCATTTATTTTTGTGTACATTTGAGCCCATTTTGGTACATGTTCAAGCCATATTTAGAAAATTTCATCATAGGAAAAATAATGACAATGTCTGCTCAACTGTACATAAAGGTCGCATCTAAAGCCAATTATACAAAAGCTAAAAATATGTGAGAAGATTGGTTGGCACCAGCAGATAGCAGTTTTTTTTGTCTACATTTGAGCCCATTTTGGTGCATATCCAAGCCACATTAAGAAAATTTCATCGTAGGGAAATTAATGACAATGTCTGCTCAACTGTACATTAAGGTCGCATCTAAAGCCAATTACACAAAAACTAAAAATCTGTGACAAGATTGGTTGGCTCCAGCAGATAGCATTCATTTTTGTGTACATTTGAGTCCATTTTGGTGCATATCCAAGCCATATTAAGAAAACTTCATCGTAGGGAAAATAATGACAATGTCTGCTCAACTGTACATTAAGGCCCCATCTAAAGCCAATTACACAAAAACTAAAAACCTGTGACAAGATTGGTTGGCACCAGCAGATAGCATTTATTTTTGTGTACATTTGAGCACATTTTGGTACATGTTCAAGCCATATTTAGAAAATTTCATCATAGGGAAAATAATGACAACATCTGCTCAACTGTACATAAAGGTCGCATCTAAAGCCATTTATACAAAAACTAAAAATCTGTAAGAAGATTAGTTGGCACCAGCAGATAGAATTTATTTTGTGTACATTTGAACCCATTTTGGTGCATATCCAAGCCACATTAAGAAAATTTCATCGTAGGGACAATAATGACATTATCTGCTCAACTGTGCATTAAGGTCGCATCTAAAGCCAATTATACAAAAACTAAAAATATGTGAGAAGATTGGTTGGCATCAACAGATAGCATTTATATTTGTCTACATTTGAGCCCATTTTGGTGCATATCCAAGCCATATTAAGAAAATTTCATCTTAGGGAAAATAATGACAATGTCTGCTCAACTGTACATTAAGGTCCCATCTAAAGCCAATTACACAAAAACTAAAAACCTGTGACAAGATTGGTTGGCACCAGCAGATAGCATTTATATTTGTGTACATTTGATCCCATTTTGGTGCATGTTCAAGCCATATTTAGAAAGTTTCATCATAGGGAAAATAATGACAACATCTGCTCAACTGTACATAAAGGTCGCATCTAAAGTCATTTATACAAAAACTAAAAATCTGTAAGAAGATTGGTTGTCACCAGCAGATAGCATTTATTATTGTGTACATTTGAGCCCATTTTGGTGCATATCCAAGCCACATTAAGAAAATTTCATCGTAGGGACAATAATGACATTATCTACTCAACAGTGCATTAAGGTCGCATCTAAAGCCAATTATACAAAAGCTAAAAATATGTGAGAAGATTGGTTGGCACCAGCAGATAGCAGTTTTTTTTTGTCTACATTTGAGCCCATTTTGGTGCATATCCAAGGCACATTAAGAAAATTTCATCGTAGGGAAATTAATGACAATGTCTGCTCAACTGTACATTAAGGTCGCATCTAAAGCCAATTACACAAAAACTAAAAATCTGTGACAAGATTGGTTGGCTCCAGCAGATAGCATTCATTTTTGTGTACATTTGAGTCCATTTTGGTGCATATCCAAGCCATATTAAGAAAACTTCATCGTAGGGAAAATAATGACAATGTCTGCTCAACTGTACATTAAGGCCCCATCTAAAGCCAATTACACAAAAACTAAAAACCTGTGACAAGATTGGTTGGCACCAGCAGATAGCATTTATTTTTGTGTACATTTGAGCACATTTTGGTACATGTTCAAGCCATATTTAGAAAATTTCATCATAGGGAAAATAATGACAACATCTGCTCAACTGTACATAAAGGTCGCATCTAAAGCCATTAATACAAAAACTAAAAATCTGTAAGAAGATTAGTTGGCACCAGCAGATAGAATTTATTTTGTGTACATTTGAGCCCATTTTGGTGCATATCCAAGCCACATTAAGAAAATTTCATCGTAGGGACAATAATGACATTATCTGCTCAACTGTGCATTAAGGTCGCATCTAAAGCCAATTATACAAAAACTAAAAATATGTGAGAAGATTGGTTGGCATCAACAGATAGCATTTATATTTGTCTACATTTGAGCCCATTTTTGTGCATATCCAAGCCATATTAAGAAAATTTCATCTTAGGGAAAATAATGACAATGTCTGCTCAACTGTACATTAAGGTCCCATCCAAAGCCAATTACACAAAAACTAAAAACCTGTGACAAGATTGGTTGGCACCAGCAGATAGCATTTATTTTTGTGTACATTTGAGCCCATTTTGGTGCATATCCAAGCCACATTAAGAAAATTTCATCGTAGGGACAATAATGACATTATCTGCTCAACTGTGCATTAAGGTCACATCTAAAGCCAATTATACAAAAACTAAAAATATGTGAGAAGATTGGTTGGCACCAGCAGATAGCAGTAATTTTTGTCTACATTTGAGCCCATTTTGGTGCATATCCAAGCCACATTAAGAAAATTTCATCGTAGGGAAATTAATGACAATGTCTGCTCAACTGTACATTAAGGTCGCATCTAAAGCCAATTACACAAAAACTAAAAATCTGTGACAAGATTGGTTGGCTCCAGCAGATAGCATTCATTTTTGTGTACATTTGAGCCCATTTTGGTGCATATCCAAGCCATATTAAGAAAACTTCATCGTAGGGAAAATAATGACAATGTCTGCTCAACTGTACATTAAGGTCCCATCTAAAGCCAATTACACAAAAACTAAAAACCTGTGACAAGATTGGTTGGCACCAGCAGATAGCATTTATTTTTGTGTACATTTGAGCCCATTTTGGTGCATGTTCAAGCCATATTTAGAAAATTTCATCATAGGGAAAATAATGACAACATCTGCTCAACTGTACATAAAGGTCGCATCTAAAGCCATTTATACAAAAACTAAAAATCTGTAAGAAGATTAGTTGGCACCAGCAGATAGCATTTATTTTGTGTACATTTGAGCCCATTTTGGTGCATATCCAAGCCACATTAAGAAAATTTCATCGTAGGGACAATAATGACATTATCTGCTCAACTGTGCATTAAGGTCGCATCTAAAGCCAATTATACAAAAACTAAAAATATGTGAGAAGATTGGTTGGAATCAGCAGATAGCAGTTATTTTTGTCTACATTTGAGGCATATCCAAGCCAGATTAAGAAAATTTCATCGTAGGGAAATTAATGACCATGTCTGCTCAACTGTACATTAAGGTCGCATCTAAAGCCAATTACACAAAAACTAAAAATCTGTGACAAGATTGGTTGGCATCAGCAGATAGCATTTATTTTTGTGTAAATTTGAGCCCATTTTGGTGCATGTTCAAGCCATATTTAGAAAATTTCATCATAGGGAAAATAATGACAACATCTGCTCAACTGTACATAAAGGTCGCATCTAAAGCCAATTATACAAAAACTAAAAATATGTAAGAAGATTGGTTGGCACCAGCAGATAGCATTTATTTTTGTGTACAGTTGAGCCCATTTTGGTGCATATCCAAGTCATATTAAGAAAATTTCATCGTAGGGAAAATAATGACAATGTCTGCTCAACTGTACATTAAGGTCTCATCTAAAGCCAATTATACAAAAACTAAATATCTGTGACAAGATTGGTTGGCACCAGCAGATAGCATTTATTTTTGTGTACATTTGAGCCCATTTTGGTGCATGTATAAGCCATATTAAGAAAATTTCACCATAGGGAAAATATTTACAACATCTGCTCAACTGTACATTAAGGTCGCATCTAAAGCAAATTATAAAAAAACTAAAAATCTGTGAGAAGATTGGTTGCCACCAGCAGATAGATATTCGTTTGTGTGTACATTTTAGCCCATTTTGGTGCATATCCAAGCCATATTAAGAAAATTTCATCGTAGGGAAAATAATGACAATGTCTGCTCAACTGTGCATTAAGGTCGCATCTAAAGCCAATTATACAAAAACTAAAAATATGTGAGAAGATTGGTTGGCACCAGCAGATAGCAGTTTTTTTTGTCTACATTTGAGCCCATTTTGGTGCATATCCAAGCCACATTAAGAAAATTTCATCGTAGGGAAATTAATGACAATGTCTGCTCAACTGTACATTAAGGTCGCATCTAAAGCCAATTACACAAAAACTAAAAATCTGTGACAAGATTGGTTGGCTCCAGCAGATAGCATTCATTTTTGTGTACATTTGAGTCCATTTTGGTGCATATCCAAGCCATATTAAGAAAACTTCATCGTAGGGAAAATAATGACAATGTCTGCTCAACTGTACATTAAGGCCCCATCTAAAGCCATTTATACAAAAACTAAAAATCTGTAAGAAGATTAGTTGGCACCAGCAGATAGAATTTATTTTGTGTACATTTGAGCCCATTTTGGTGCATATCCAAGCCACATTAAGAAAATTTCATCGTAGGGACAATAATGACATTATCTGCTCAACTGTGCATTAAGGTCGCATCTAAAGCCAATTATACAAAAACTAAAAATATGTGAGAAGATTGGTTGGCATCAACAGATAGCATTTATATTTGTCTACATTTGAGCCCATTTTGGTGCATATCAAAGCCATATTAAGAAAATTTCATCTTAGGGAAAATAATGACAATGTCTGCTCAACTGTACATTAAGGTCCCATCTAAAGCCAATTACACAAAAACTAAAAACCTGTGACAAGATTGGTTGGCACCAGCAGATAGCATTTATTTTTGTGTACATTTGAGCCCATTTTGGTGCATATCCAAGCCACATTAAGAAAATTTCATCGTAGGGACAATAATGACATTATCTGCTCAACTGTGCATTAAGGTCACATCTAAAGCCAATTATACAAAAACTAAAAATATGTGAGAAGATTGGTTGGCACCAGCAGATAGCAGTTATTTTTGTCTACATTTGAGCCCATTTTGGTGCATATCCAAGCCACACTAAGAAAATTTCATCGTAGGGAAATTAATGACAATGTCTGCTCAACTGTACATTAAGGTCGCATCTAAAGCCAATTACACAAAAACTAAAAATCTGTGACAAGATTGGTTGGCTCCAGCAGATAGCATTCATTTGTGTGTACATTTTAGCCCATTTTGGTGCATATCCAAGCCATATTAAGAAAACTTCATCGTAGGGAAATTAATGACATTGTCTGCTCAACTGTACATTAAGGTCCCATCTAAAGCCAATTACACAAAAACTAAAAATCTGTGACAAGATTGGTTGGCTCCAGCAGATAGCATTCATTTTTGTGTACATTTGAGCCCATTTTGGTGCATATCCAAGCCATATTAAGAAAACTTCATCGTAGGGAAAATAATGACAATGTCTGCTCAACTGTACATTAAGGTCCCATCTAAAGCCAATTACACAAAAACTAAAAACCTGTGACAAGATTGGTTGGCACCAGCAGATAGCATTTATTTTTGTGTACATTTGAGCCCATTTTGGTACATGTTCAAGCCATATTTAGAAAATTTCATCATAGGGAAAATAATGACAACATCTGCTCAACTGTACATAAAGGTCGCATCTAAAGCCAATTATACAAAAACTAAAAATATGTGAGAAGATTGGTTGGCATCAGCAGATAGCAGTTATTTTTGTCTACATTTGAGGCATATCCAAGCCAGATTAAGAAAATTTCATCGTAGGGTAATTAATGACCATGTCTGCTCAACTGTACATTAAGGTCGCATCTAAAGCCAATTACACAAAAACTAAAAATCTGTGACAAGATTGATTGGCTCCAGCAGATAGCATTCATTTTTGTGTACATTTGAGCCCATTTTGGTGCATATCCAAGCCATATTAAGAAAACTTCATCGTAGGGAAATTAATGACAATGTCTGCTCAACTGTACATTAAGGTCGCATCTAAAGCCAATTACACAAAAACTAAAAATCTGTAAGAAGATTAGTTGGCACCAGCAGATAGCATTCATTTTTGTGTACATTTGAGCCCATTTTGGTGCATATCCAAGCCACATTAAGAAAATTTCATCGTAGGGACAATAATGACATTATCTGCTCAACTGTGCATTAAGGTCGCATCTAAAGCCAATTATACAAAAACTAAAAATATGTGAGAAGATTGGTTGGCATCAACAGATAGCATTTATATTTGTCTACATTTGAGCCCATTTTGGTGCATATCCAAGCCATATAAAGAAAATTTCATCTTAGGGAAAATAATGAGAATGTCTGCTCAACTGTACATTAAGGTCCCATCTAAAGCCAATTACACAAAAACTAAAAACCTGTGACAAGATTGGTTGGCACCAGCAGATAGCATTTATTTTTGTGTACATTTGAGCCCATTTTGGTGCATATCCAAGCCACATTAAGAAAATTTCATCGTAGGGACAATAATGACATTATCTGCTCAACTGTGCATTAAGGTCACATCTAAAGCCAATTATACAAAAACTAAAAATATGTGAGAAGATTGGTTGGCACCAGCAGATAGCAGTTATTTTTGTCTACATTTGAGCCCATTTTGGTGCATATCCAAGCCACATTAAGAAAATTTCATCGTAGGGAAATTAATGACAATGTCTGCTCAACTGTACATTAAGGTCGCATCTAAAGCCAATTACACAAAAACTAAAAATCTGTGACAAGATTGGTTGGCTCCAGCAGATAGCATTTATTTTTGTGTACATTTGAGCCCATTTTGGTGCATATCCAAGCCATATTAAGAAAACTTCATCGTAGGGAAAATAATGACAATGTCTGCTCAACTGTACATTAAGGTCCCATCTAAAGCCAATTACACAAAAACTAAAAACCTGTGACAAGATTGGTTGGCACCAGCAGATAGCATTTATTTTTGTGTACATTTGAGCCCATTTTGGTACATGTTCAAGCCATATTTAGAAAATTTCATCATAGGGAAAATAATGACAACATCTGCTCAACTGTACATAAAGGTCGCATCTAAAGCCAATTATACAAAAACTAAAAATATGTGAGAAGATTGGTTGGCATCAGCAGATAGCAGTTATTTTTGTCTACATTTGAGGCATATCCAAGCCAGATTAAGAAAATTTCATCGTAGGGAAATTAATGACCATGTCTGCTCAACTGTACATTAAGGTCGCATCTAAAGCCAATTACACAAAAACTAAAAATCTGTGACAAGATTGGTTGGCATCAGCAGATAGCATTTATTTTTGTCTACATTTGAGCCCATTTTGGTGCATATCCAAGCCATATTAAGAAAACTTCATCGTAGGGAAAATAATGACAATGTCTGCTCAACTGTACATTAAGGTCGCATCTAAAGCCAATTACACAAAAACTAAAAATCTGTGACAAGATTGGTTGACTCCAGCAGATAGCATTCATTTTTGTGTACATTTGAGTCCATTTTGGTGCATATCCAAGCCATATTAAGAAAACTTCATCGTAGGGAAAATAATGACAATGTCTGCTCAACTGTACATTAAGGCCCCATCTAAAGCCAATTACACAAAAACTAAAAACCTGTGACAAGATTGGTTGGCACCAGCAGATAGCATTTATTTTTGTGTACATTTGAGCCCATTTTGGTGCATATCCAAGCCACATTAAGAAAATTTCATCGTAGGGACAATAATGACATTATCTGCTCAACTGTGCATTAAGGTCACATCTAAAGCCAATTATACAAAAACTAAAAATATGTGAGAAGATTGGTTGGCACCAGCAGATAGCAGTTATTTTTGTCTACATTTGAGCCCATTTTGGTGCATATCCAAGCCACATTAAGAAAATTTCATCGTAGGGAAATTAATGACAATGTCTGCTCAACTGTACATTAAGGTCGCATCTAAAGCCAATTACACAAAAACTAAAAATCTGTGAGAAGATTGGTTGGCATCAGCAGATAGCAGTTATTTTTGTCTACATTTGAGGCATATCCAAGCCAGATTAAGAAAATTTCATCGTAGGGAAATTAATGACCATGTCTGCTCAACTGTACATTAAGGTCGCATCTAAAGCCAATTACACAAAAACTAAAAATCTGTGACAAGATTGGTTGGCATCAGCAGATAGCATTTATTTTTGTCTACATTTGAGCCCATTTTGGTGCATATCCAAGCCATATTAAGAAAACTTCATCGTAGGGAAAATAATGACAATGTCTGCTCAACTGTACATTAAGGTCGCATCTAAAGCCAATTACACAAAAACTAAAAATCTGTGACAAGATTGGTTGACTCCAGCAGATAGCATTCATTTTTGTGTACATTTGAGTCCATTTTGGTGCATATCCAAGCCATATTAAGAAAACTTCATCGTAGGGAAAATAATGACAATGTCTGCTCAACTGTACATTAAGGCCCCATCTAAAGCCAATTACACAAAAACTAAAAACCTGTGACAAGATTGGTTGGCACCAGCAGATAGCATTTATTTTTGTGTACATTTGAGCCCATTTTGGTGCATATCCAAGCCACATTAAGAAAATTTCATCGTAGGGACAATAATGACATTATCTGCTCAACTGTGCATTAAGGTCACATCTAAAGCCAATTATACAAAAACTAAAAATATGTGAGAAGATTGGTTGGCACCAGCAGATAGCAGTTATTTTTGTCTACATTTGAGCCCATTTTGGTGCATATCCAAGCCACATTAAGAAAATTTCATCGTAGGGAAATTAATGACAATGTCTGCTCAACTGTACATTAAGGTCGTATCTAAAGCCAATTACACAAAAACTAAAAATCTGTGACAAGATTGGTTGGCTCCAGCAGATAGCATTTATTTTTGTGTACATTTGAGCCCATTTTGGTGCATATCCAAGCCATATTAAGAAAACTTCATCGTAGGGAAAATAATGACAATGTCTGCTCAACTGTACATTAAGGTCCCATCTAAAGCCAATTACACAAAAACTAAAAACCTGTGACAAGATTGGTTGGCACCAGCAGATAGCATTTATTTTTGTGTACATTTGAGCCCATTTTGGTACATGTTCAAGCCATATTTAGAAAATTTCATCATAGGGAAAATAATGACAACATCTGCTCAACTGTACATAAAGGTCGCATCTAAAGCCAATTATACAAAAACTAAAAATATGTGAGAAGATTGGTTGGCATCAGCAGATAGAATTTATTTTGTGTACATTTGAGCCCATTTTGGTGCATATCCAAGCCACATTAAGAAAATTTCATCGTAGGGACAATAATGACATTATCTGCTCAACTGTGCATTAAGGTCGCATCTAAAGCCAATTATACAAAAACTAAAAATATGTGAGAAGATTGGTTGGCATCAGCAGATAGCAGTTATTTTTGTCTACATTTGAGCCCATTTTGGTGCATATCCTAGCCACATTAAGAAAATTTCATCGTAGGGAAATTAATGACCATGTCTGCTCAACTGTACATTAAGGTCGCATCTAAAGCCAATTACACAAAAACTAAAAATCTGTGACAAGATTGGTTGGCATCAACAGATAGCATTTATATTTGTCTACATTTGAGCCCATTTTGGTGCATATCCAAGCCATATTAAGAAAATTTCATCGTAGGGACAATAATGACATTATCTGCTCAACTGTGCATTCAGGTCACATCTAATGCCAATTATACAAAAACTAAAAATATGTGAGAATATTGGTTGGCACCAGCAGATAGCAGTTATTTTTGTCTACATTTGAGCCCATTTTGGTGCATATCCAAGCCACATTAAGAAAATTTCATCGTAGGGAAATTAATGACAATGTCTGCTCAACTGTACATTAAGGTCGCATCTAAAGCCAATTACACAAAAACTAAAAATCTGTGACAAGATTGGTTGGCTCCAGCAGATAGCATTCATTTTTGTGTACATTTGAGCTCCTTTTGGTGCATATCCAAGCCATATTAAGAAAACTTCATCGTAGGGAAAATAATGACAATGTCTGCTCAACTGTACATTAAGGTCCCATCTAAAGCCAATTACACAAAAACTAAAAACCTGTGACAAGATTGGTTGGCACCAGCAGATAGCATTTATTTTTGTGTACATTTGAGCCCATTTTGGTACATGTTCAAGCCATATTTAGAAAATTTCATCATAGGGAAAATAATGACAACATCTGCTCAACTGTACATAAAGGTCGCATCTAAAGCCATTTATACAAAAACTAAAAATCTGTAAGAAGATTAGTTGGCACCAGCAGATAGCATTTATTTTGTGTACATTTGAGCCCATTTTGGTGCATATCCAAGCCACATTAAGAAAATTTCATCGTAGGGACAATAATGACATTATCTGCTCAACTGTGCATTAAGGTCGCATCTAAAGCCAATTATACAAAAACTAAAAATATGTGAGAAGATTGGTTGGCATCAGCAGATAGCAGTTATTTTTGTCTACATTTGAGGCATATCCAAGCCACATTAAGAAAATTTCATCGTAGGGAAATTAATGACCATGTCTGCTCAACTGTACATTAAGGTCGCATCTAAAGCCAATTACACAAAAACTAAAAATCTGTGACAAGATTGGTTGGCATCAGCAGATAGCATTTATTTTTGTGTACATTTGAGCCCATTTTGGTGCATATCCAAGCCATATTAAGAAAACTTCATCGTAGGGAAAATAATGACAATGTCTGCTCAACTGTACATTAAGGTCCCATCTAAAGCCAATTACACAAAAACTAAAAACCTGTGACAAGATTGGTTGGCACCAGCAGATAGCATTTATTTTTGTGTACATTTGAGCCCATTTTGGTACATGTTCAAGCCATATTTAGAAAATTTCATCATAGGGAAAATAATGACAACATCTGCTCAACTGTACATAAAGGTCGCATCTAAAGCCATTTATACAAAAACTAAAAATCTGCAAGAAGATTGGTTGTCACCAGCAGATAGCATTTATTATTGTGTACATTTGAGCCCATTTTGGTGCATATCCAAGCCACATTAAGAAAATTTCATTGTAGGGACAATAATGACATTATCTGCTCAACTGTGCATTAAGGTCGCATCTAAAGCCAATTATACAAAAGCTAAAAATATGTGAGAAGATTGGTTGGCACCAGCAGATAGCAGTTTTTTTGGTCTACATTTGAGCCCAATTTGGTGCATATCCAAGCCACATTAAGAAAATTTCATCTTAGGAAAATTAATGACAATGTCTGCTCAACTGTACATTAAGGTCGCATCTAAAGCCAATTACACAAAAACTAAAAATCTGTGACAAGATTGGTTGGCTCCAGCAGATAGCATTAATTTTTGTGTACATTTGAGTCCATTTTGGTGCATATCCAAGCCATATTAAGAAAACTTCATCGTAGGGAAAATAATGACAATGTCTGCTCAACTGTACATTAAGGCCCCATCTAAAGCCAATTACACAAAAACTAAAAACCTGTGACAAGATTGGTTGGCACCAGCAGATAGCATTTATTTTTGTGTACATTTGAGCCCATTTTGGTACATATTCAAGCCATATTTAGAAAATTTCATCATAGGGAAAATAATGACAACATCTGCTCAACTGTACATAAAGGTCGCATCTAAAGCCATTTATACAAAAACTAAAAATCTGTAAGAAGATTGGTTGTCACCAGCAGATAGCATTTATTATTGTGTACATTTGAGCCCATTTTGGTGCATATCCAAGCCACATTAAGAAAACTTCATCGTAGGGAAAATAATGACAATGTCTGCTCAACTGTACATTAAGGCCCCATCTAAAGCCAATTACACAAAAACTAAAAACCTGTGACAAGATTGGATGGCACCAGCAGATAGCATTTATTTTTGTGTACATTTGAGCCCATTTTGGTACATATTCAAGCCATATTTAGAAAATTTCATCATAGGGAAAATAATGACAACATCTGCTCAACTGTACATAAAGGTCGCATCTAAAGCCATTTATACAAAAACTAAAAATCTGTAAGAAGATTGGTTGTCACCAGCAGATAGCATTTATTATTGTGTACATTTGAGCCCATTTTGGTGCATATCCAAGCCACATTAAGAAAATTTCATTGTAGGGACAATAATGACATTATCTGCTCAACTGTGCATTAAGGTCGCATCTAAAGCCAATTATACAAAAGCTAAAAATATGTGAGAAGATTGGTTGGCACCAGCAGATAGCAGTTTTTTTGGTCTACATTTGAGCCCATTTTGGTGCATATCCAAGCCACATTAAGAAAATTTCATCGTAGGGAAATTAATGACAATGTCTGCTCAACTGTACATTAAGGTCGCATCTAAAGCCAATTACACAAAAACTAAAAATCTGTGACAAGATTGGTTGGCTCCAGCAGATAGCATTAATTTTTGTGTACATTTGAGTCCATTTTGGTGCATATCCAAGCCATATTAAGAAAACTTCATCGTAGGGAAAATAATGACAATGTCTGCTCAACTGTACATTAAGGCCCCATCTAAAGCCAATTACACAAAAACTAAAAACCTGTGACAAGATTGGTTGGCACCAGCAGATAGCATTTATTTTTGTGTACATTTGAGCACATTTTGGTACATGTTCAAGCCATATTTAGAAAATTTCATCATAGGGAAAATAATGACAACATCTGCTCAACTGTACATAAAGGTCGCATCTAAAGCCATTTATACAAAAACTAAAAATCTGTAAGAAGATTAGTTGGCACCAGCAGATAGAATTTATTTTGTGTATATTTGAGCCCATTTTGGTGCATATCCAAGCCACATTAAGAAAATTTCATCGTAGGGAAATTAATGACAATGTCTGCTCAACTGTACATTAAGGTCGCATCTAAAGCCAATTACACAAAAACTAAAAATCTGTGACAAGATTGGTTGGCTCCAGCAGATAGCATTCATTTTTGTGTACATGTGAGTCCATTTTGGTGCATATCCAAGCCATATCAAGAAAACTTCATCGTAGGGAAAATAATGACAATGTCTGCTCAACTGTACATTAAGGCCCCATCTAAAGCCAATTACACAAAAACTAAAAACCTGTGACAAGATTGGTTGGCACCAGCAGATAGCATTTATTTTTGTGTACATTTGAGCACATTTTGTACATGTTCAAGCCATATTTAGAAAATTTCATCATAGGGAAAATAATGACAACATCTGCTCAACTGTACATAAAGGTCGCATCTAAAGCCATTTATACAAAAACTAAAAATCTGTAAGAAGATTAGTTGGCACCAGCAGATAGAATTTATTTTGTGTACATTTGAGCCCATTTTGGTGCATATCCAAGCCACATTAAGAAAAGTTCATCGTAGGGACAATAATGACATTATCTGCTCAACTGTGCATTAAGGTCGCATCTAAAGCCAATTATACAAAAACTAAAAATATGTGAGAAGATTGGTTGGCATCAGCAGATAGCAGTTATTTTTGTCTACATTTGAGCCCATTTTGGTGCATATCCTAGCCACATTAAGAAAATTTCATCGTAGGGAAATTAATGACCATGTCTGCTCAACTGTACATTAAGGTCGCATCTAAAGCCAATTACACAAAAACTAAAAATCTGTGACAAGATTGGTTGGCATCAACAGATAGCATTTATTTTTGTCTACATTTGAGCCCATTTTGGTGCATATCCAAGCCATATTAAGAAAATTTCATCGTAGGGAAAATAATGACAATGTCTGCTCAACTGTACATTAAGGTCCCATCTAAAGCCAATTACACAAAAACTAAAAACCTGTGACAAGATTGGTTGGCACCAGCAGATAGCATTTATTTTTGTGTACATTTGAGCCCATTTTGGTACATGTTCAAGCCATATTTAGAAAATTTCATCATAGGGAAAATAATGACAACATCTGCTCAACTGTACATAAAGGTCGCATCTAAAGCCATTTATACAAAAACTAAAAATCTGTAAGAAGATTGGTTGTCACCAGCAGATAGCATTTATTATTGTGTACATTTGAGCCCATTTTGGTGCATATCCAAGCCACATTAAGAAAATTTCATTGTAGGGACAATAATGACATTATCTGCTCAACTGTGCATTAAGGTCGCATCTAAAGCCAATTATACAAAAGCTAAAAATATGTGAGAAGATTGGTTGGCACCAGCAGATAGCAGTTTTTTTGGTCTACATTTGAGCCCATTTTGGTGCATATCCAAGCCACATTAAGAAAATTTCATCTTAGGAAAATTAATGACAATGTCTGCTCAACTGTACATTAAGGTCGCATCTAAAGCCAATTACACAAAAACTAAAAATCTGTGACAAGATTGGTTGGCTCCAGCAGATAGCATTAATTTTTGTGTACATTTGAGTCCATTTTGGTGCATATCCAAGCCATATTAAGAAAACTTCATCGTAGGGAAAATAATGACAATGTCTGCTCAACTGTACATTAAGGCCCCATCTAAAGCCAATTACACAAAAACTAAAAACCTGTGACAAGATTGGTTGGCACCAGCAG
This sequence comes from Steromphala cineraria, assembly GCA_916613615.1. Lineage (NCBI taxonomy): Eukaryota > Metazoa > Mollusca > Gastropoda > Trochida > Trochidae > Steromphala > Steromphala cineraria. The sequence continues at coordinate 47,841,251 of OU744730.1, forward strand.
ATAGCATTTATTTTTGTGTACATTTGAGCCCATTTTGGTACATATTCAAGCCATATTTAGAAAATTTCATCATAGGGAAAATAATGACAACATCTGCTCAACTGTACATAAAGGTCGCATCTAAAGCCATTTATACAAAAACTAAAAATCTGTAAGAAGATTGGTTGTCACCAGCAGATAGCATTTATTATTGTGTACATTTGAGCCCATTTTGGTGCATATCCAAGCCACATTAAGAAAACTTCATCGTAGGGAAAATAATGACAATGTCTGCTCAACTGTACATTAAGGCCCCATCTAAAGCCAATTACACAAAAACTAAAAACCTGTGACAAGATTGGATGGCACCAGCAGATAGCATTTATTTTTGTGTACATTTGAGCCCATTTTGGTACATATTCAAGCCATATTTAGAAAATTTCATCATAGGGAAAATAATGACAACATCTGCTCAACTGTACATAAAGGTCGCATCTAAAGCCATTTATACAAAAACTAAAAATCTGTAAGAAGATTGGTTGTCACCAGCAGATAGCATTTATTATTGTGTACATTTGAGCCCATTTTGGTGCATATCCAAGCCACATTAAGAAAATTTCATTGTAGGGACAATAATGACATTATCTGCTCAACTGTGCATTAAGGTCGCATCTAAAGCCAATTATACAAAAGCTAAAAATATGTGAGAAGATTGGTTGGCACCAGCAGATAGCAGTTTTTTTGGTCTACATTTGAGCCCATTTTGGTGCATATCCAAGCCACATTAAGAAAATTTCATCGTAGGGAAATTAATGACAATGTCTGCTCAACTGTACATTAAGGTCGCATCTAAAGCCAATTACACAAAAACTAAAAATCTGTGACAAGATTGGTTGGCTCCAGCAGATAGCATTAATTTTTGTGTACATTTGAGTCCATTTTGGTGCATATCCAAGCCATATTAAGAAAACTTCATCGTAGGGAAAATAATGACAATGTCTGCTCAACTGTACATTAAGGCCCCATCTAAAGCCAATTACACAAAAACTAAAAACCTGTGACAAGATTGGTTGGCACCAGCAGATAGCATTTATTTTTGTGTACATTTGAGCACATTTTGGTACATGTTCAAGCCATATTTAGAAAATTTCATCATAGGGAAAATAATGACAACATCTGCTCAACTGTACATAAAGGTCGCATCTAAAGCCATTTATACAAAAACTAAAAATCTGTAAGAAGATTAGTTGGCACCAGCAGATAGAATTTATTTTGTGTATATTTGAGCCCATTTTGGTGCATATCCAAGCCACATTAAGAAAATTTCATCGTAGGGAAATTAATGACAATGTCTGCTCAACTGTACATTAAGGTCGCATCTAAAGCCAATTACACAAAAACTAAAAATCTGTGACAAGATTGGTTGGCTCCAGCAGATAGCATTCATTTTTGTGTACATGTGAGTCCATTTTGGTGCATATCCAAGCCATATCAAGAAAACTTCATCGTAGGGAAAATAATGACAATGTCTGCTCAACTGTACATTAAGGCCCCATCTAAAGCCAATTACACAAAAACTAAAAACCTGTGACAAGATTGGTTGGCACCAGCAGATAGCATTTATTTTTGTGTACATTTGAGCACATTTTGTACATGTTCAAGCCATATTTAGAAAATTTCATCATAGGGAAAATAATGACAACATCTGCTCAACTGTACATAAAGGTCGCATCTAAAGCCATTTATACAAAAACTAAAAATCTGTAAGAAGATTAGTTGGCACCAGCAGATAGAATTTATTTTGTGTACATTTGAGCCCATTTTGGTGCATATCCAAGCCACATTAAGAAAAGTTCATCGTAGGGACAATAATGACATTATCTGCTCAACTGTGCATTAAGGTCGCATCTAAAGCCAATTATACAAAAACTAAAAATATGTGAGAAGATTGGTTGGCATCAGCAGATAGCAGTTATTTTTGTCTACATTTGAGCCCATTTTGGTGCATATCCTAGCCACATTAAGAAAATTTCATCGTAGGGAAATTAATGACCATGTCTGCTCAACTGTACATTAAGGTCGCATCTAAAGCCAATTACACAAAAACTAAAAATCTGTGACAAGATTGGTTGGCATCAACAGATAGCATTTATTTTTGTCTACATTTGAGCCCATTTTGGTGCATATCCAAGCCATATTAAGAAAATTTCATCGTAGGGAAAATAATGACAATGTCTGCTCAACTGTACATTAAGGTCCCATCTAAAGCCAATTACACAAAAACTAAAAACCTGTGACAAGATTGGTTGGCACCAGCAGATAGCATTTATTTTTGTGTACATTTGAGCCCATTTTGGTGCATATCCAAGCCACATTAAGAAAATTTCATCGTAGGGACAATAATGACATTATCTGCTCAACTGTGCATTAAGGTCGCATCTAAAGCCAATTATACAAAAACTAAAAATATGTGAGAAGATTGGTTGGCACCAGCAGATAGCAGTTATTTTTGTCTACATTCGAGCCCAATTTGGTGCATATCCAAGCCACATTAAGAAAATTTCATCGTAGGGAAATTAATGACAATGTCTGCTCAACTGTACATTAAGGTCGCATCTAAAGCCAATTACACAAAAACTAAAAATCTGTGACAAGATTGGTTGGCTCCAGCAGATAGCATTCATATTTGTGTACATTTGAGCCCATTTTGGTGCATATCCAAGCCATATTAAGAAAACTTCATCGTAGGAAAAATAATGACAATGTCTGCTCAACTGTACATTAAGGTCCCATCTAAAGCCAATTACACAAAAACTAAAAACCTGTGACAAGATTGGTTGGCACCAGCAGATAGCATTTATTTTTGTGTACATTTGAGCCCATTTTGGTACATGTTCAAGCCATATTTAGAAAATTTCATCATAGGGAAAATAATGACAACATCTGCTCAACTGTACATAAAGGTCGCATCTAAAGCCATTTATACAAAAACTAAAAATCTGTAAGAAGATTAGTTGGCACCAGCAGATAGCATTTATTTTGTGTACATTTGAGCCCATTTTGGTGCATATCCAAGCCACATTAAGAAAATTTCATCGTAGGGACAATAATGACATTATCTGCTCAACTGTGCATTAAGGTCGCATCTAAAGCCAATTATACAAAAACTAAAAATATGTGAGAAGATTGGTTGGCATCAGCAGATAGCAGTTATTTTTGTCTACATTTGAGCCCATTTTGGTGCATATCCAAGCCAGATTAAGAAAATTTCATCGTAGGGAAATTAATGACCATGTCTGCTCAACTGTACATTAAGGTCGCATCTAAAGCCAATTACACAAAAACTAAAAATCTGTGACAAGAGTGGTTGGCATCAGCAGATAGCATTTATTTTTGTCTACATTTGAGCCCATTTTGGTGCATATCCAAGCCATATTAAGAAAACTTCATCGTAGGGAAAATAATGACAATGTCTGCTCAACTGTACATTAAGGTCCCATGTAAAGCCAATTACACAAAAACTAAAAACATGTGACAAGATTGGTTGGCACCAGCAGATAGCATTTATATTTGTGTACATATTAAAAAAATTTCATCGTAGGGACAATAATGACAATATCTGCTCAACTGTACATTAAGGTCGCATCTAAAGCCAATTACACAAAAACTAAAAATCTGTGACAAGATTGGTTGGCTCCAGCAAATCGCATTCATTTTTGTGTACATTTGAGCCCATTTTGGTGCATATCCAAGCCATATTAAGAACACTTCATCGTAGGGAAAATAATGACAATGTCTGCTCAACTGTACATTAAGGTCCCATGTAAAGCCAATTATACAAAAACTAAAAATCTGTGAGAAGATTGGTTGGCACCAGCAGATAGCATTTATTTTTGTCTACATTTGAGCCCATTTTGGTGCATATCCAAGCCATATTAAGAAAATTTCATCGTAGGGACAATAATGACAATATCTGCTAAACTGTACAGTAAGGTCGCATCTAAAGCCAATTATACAAAAACTAAAAATATGTGAGAAGATTGGTTGGCACCAGCAGATAGCAGTTATTTTTGTCTACATTTGAGCCAATGTTGGTGCATATCCAAGCCATATTAAGAAAATTTCATCGTAGGGACAATAATGACAATATCTGCTAAACTGTACAGTAAGGTCGCATCTAAAGCCAATTATACAAAAACTAAAAATATGTGAGAAGAGTGGTTGGCACAAGCAGATAGCACTTACTTTGGTGTACATTTGAGCCCATTTTGGTGCATATCCAAGCCATATTTAGAAAATTTCATCGTAGGGAAAATAATGACAATGTCTGCTCAACTGTACATAAAGGTCGCATCTAAAGCCATTTATACAAAAACTAAAAATCTGTAAGAAGATTAGTTGGCACCAGCAGATAGCATTTATTTTGTGTACATTTGAGCCCATTTTGGTGCATATCCAAGCCACATTAAGAAAATTTCATCGTAGGGACAATAATGACATTATCTGCTCAACTGTGCATTAAGGTCGCATCTAACGCCAATTATACAAAAGCTAAAAATATGTGAGAAGATTGGTTGGCACCAACAGATAGCAGTTTTTTTGTCTACATTTGAGCCCATTTTGGTGCATATCCAAGCCATATTTAGAAAATTAATCGTAGGGAAAATAATGACAATGTCTGCTCAACTGTACATAAAGGTCGCATCTAAAGCCATTTATACAAAAACTAAAAATCTGTAAGAAGATTAGTTGGCACCGGCAGATAGCATTTATTTTGTGTACATTTGAGCCCATTTTGGTGCATATCCAAGCCACATTAAGAAAATTTCATCGTAGGGACAATAATGACATTATCTGCTCAACTGTGCATTAAGGTCGCATCTAAAGCCAATTATACAAAAGCTAAAAATATGTGAGAAGATTGGTTGGCACCAACAGATAGCAGTTTTTTTGTCTACATTTGAGCCCATTTTGGTGCATATCCAAGCCACATTAAGAAAATTTCATCGTAGGGAAATTAATGACAATTTCTGCTCAACTGTACATTAAGGTCGCATCTAAAGCCAATTACAGAAAAACTAAAAATCTGTGACAAGATTGGTTGGCTCCAGCAGATAGCATTCATTTTTGTGTACATTTGAGTCCATTTTGGTGCATATCCAAGCCATATTAAGAAAACTTCATGGTAGGGAAAATAATGACAATGTCTGCTCAACTGTACATTAAGGCCCCATCTAAAGCCAATTACACAAAAACTAAAAACCTGTGACAAGATTGGTTGGCACCAGCAGATAGCATTTATTTTTGTGTACATTTGAGCACATTTTGGTACATGTTCAAGCCATATTTAGAAAATTTAATCATAGGGAAAATAATGACAACATCTGCTCAACTGTACATAAAGGTCGCATCTAAAGCCATTTATACAAAAACTAAAAATCTGTAAGAAGATTAGTTGGCACCAACAGATAGCATTTATTTTGTGTACATTTGAGCCCATTTTGGTGCATATCCAAGCCACATTAAGAAAATTTCATCGTAGGGACAATAATGACATTATCTGCTCAACTGTGCATTAAGGTCGCATCTAAAGCCAATTATACAAAAACTAAAAATCTGTAAGAAGATTATTTGGCACCAGCAGATAGCATTTATTTTGTGTACATTTGAGCCCATTTTGGTGCATATCCAAGCCACATTAAGAAAATTTCATCGTAGGGAAATTAATGACCATGTCTGCTCAACTGTACATTAAGGTCGCATCTAAAGCCAATTACACAAAAACTAAAAATCTGTGAGAAGATTGGTTGGCACCAGCAGATAGCATTTATTTTTGTGTACATTTGAGCCCATTTTGGTGCATATCCAAGCCACATTAAGAAAATTTCATCATAGGGAAATTAATGACAATAATGACAATGTCTGCTCAACTGTACATTAAGGTCCCATCTAAAGCCAATTACACAAAAACTAAAAACATGTGACAAGATTGGTTGGCACCAGCAGATAGCATTTATATTTGTGTACATATTAAAAAAATTTCATCGTAGGGACAATAATGACAATATCTGCTCAACTGTACATTAAGGTCGCATCTAAAGCCAATTACACAAAAACTAAAAATCTGTGACAAGATTGGTTGGCTCCAGCAAATCGCATTCATTTTTGTGTACATTTGAGCCCATTTTGGTGCATATCCAAGCCATATTAAGAACACTTCATCGTAGGGAAAATAATGACAATATCTGCTCAACTGTACATTAAGGTCCCATGTAAAGCCAATTATACAAAAACTAAAAATCTGTGAGAAGATTGGTTGGCACCAGCAGATAGCATTTATTTTTGTCTACATTTGAGCCCATTTTGGTGCATATCCAAGCCATATTAAGAAAATTTCATCGTAGGGACAATAATGACAATATCTGCTAAACTGTACAGTAAGGTCGCATCTAAAGCCAATTATACAAAAACTAAAAATATGTGAGAAGATTGGTTGGCACCAGCAGATAGCAGTTATTTTTGTCTACATTTGAGCCAATTTTGGTGCATATCCAAGCCATATTTAGAAAATTTCATCGTAGGGACAATAATGACAATATCTGCTAAACTGTACAGTAAGGTCGCATCTAAAGCCAATTATACAAAAACTAAAAATATGTGAGAAGAGTGGTTGGCACCAGCAGATAGCACTTACTTTGGTGTACATTTGAGCCCATTTTGGTGCATATCCAAGCCATATTTAGAAAATTTCATCGTAGGGAAAATAATGACAATGTCTGCTCAACTGTACATAAAGGTCGCATCTAAAGCCATTTATACAAAAACTAAAAATCTGTAAGAAGATTAGTTGGCACCAGCAGATAGCATTTATTTTGTGTACATTTGAGCCCATTTTGGTGCATATCCAAGCCACATTAAGAAAATTTCATCGTAGGGACAATAATGACATTATCTGCTCAACTGTGCATTAAGGTCGCATCTAAAGCCAATTATACAAAAGCTAAAAATATGTGAGAAGATTGGTTGGCACCAACAGATAGCAGTTTTTTTGTCTACATTTGAGCCCATTTTGGTGCATATCCAAGCCACATTAAGAAAATTTCATCGTAGGGAAATTAATGACAATTTCTGCTCAACTGTACATTAAGGTCGCATCTAAAGCCAATTACACAAAAACTAAAAATCTGTGACAAGATTGGTTGGCTCCAGCAGATAGCATTCATTTTTGTGTACATTTGAGTCCATTTTGGTGCATATCCAAGCCATATTAAGAAAACTTCATCGTAGGGAAAATAATGACAATGTCTGCTCAACTGTACATTAAGGCCCCATCTAAAGCCAATTACACAAAAACTAAAAACCTGTGACAAGATTGGTTGGCACCAGCAGATAGCATTTATTTTTGGGTACATTTGAGCACATTTTGGTACATGTTCAAGCCATATTTAGAAAATTTAATCATAGGGAAAATAATGACAACATCTGCTCAACTGTACATAAAGGTCGCATCTAAAGCCATTTATACAAAAACTAAAAATCTGTAAGAAGATTAGTTGGCACCAGCAGATAGCATTTATTTTGTGTACATTTGAGCCCATTTTGGTGCATATCCAAGCCACATTAAGAAAATTTCATCGTAGGGACAATAATGACATTATCTGCTCAACTGTGCATTAAGGTCGCATCTAAAGCCAATTATACAAAAACTAAAAATCTGTAAGAAGATTAGTTGGCACCAGCAGATAGCATTTATTTTGTGTACATTTGAGCCCATTTTGGTGCATATCCAAGCCACATTAAGAAAATTTCATCGTAGGGAAATTAATGACCATGTCTGCTCAACTGTACATTAAGGTCGCATCTAAAGCCAATTACACAAAAACTAAAAATCTGTGACAAGATTGGTTGGCATCAACAGATAACATTTATTTTTGTCTACATTTGAGCCCATTTTGGTGCATATCCAAGCCATATTAAGAAAATTTCATCATAGGGAAAATAATGACAATGTCTGCTCAACTGTACATTAAGGTCCCATCTAAAGCCAATTACACAAAAACTAAAAACATGTGACAAGATTGGTTGGCACCAGCAGATAGCATTTATTTTGTGTACATTTGAGCCCATTTTCGTGCACATCCAAGCCACATTAAGAAAATTTCATCGTAGGGAAATTAATGACCATGTCTGCTCAACTGTACAATAAGGTCGCATCTAAAGCCAATTACACAAAAACTAAAAATCTGTGACAAGATTGGTTGGCATCAACAGATAACATTTATTTTTGTCTACATTTGAGCCCATTTTGGTGCATATCCAAGCCATATTAAGAAAATTTCATCGTAGGGAAAATAATGACAATGTCTGCTCAACTGTACATTAAGGTCCCATCTAAAGCCAATTACACAAAAACTAAAAACATGTGACAAGATTGGTTGGCACCAGCAGATAGCATTTATTTTTGTGTACATTTGAGGCCATTTTGGTGCATATCCAAGCCACATTAAGAAAATTTCATCGTAGGGAAAATAATGACCATGTCTGCTCAACTGTACATTAAGGTCGCATCTAAAGCCAATTACACAAAAACTAAAAATCTGTGACAAGATTGGTTGGCATCAACAGATAGCATTTATTTTTGTCTACATTTGAGCCCATTTTGGTGCATATCCAAGCCATATTAAGAAAATTTCATCGTAGGGAAAATAATGACAATGTCTGCTCAACTGTACATAAAGGTCCCATCTAAAGCCAATTACACAAAAACTAAAAACCTGTGACAAGATTGGTTGGCACCAGCAGATAGCATTTATTTTTGTGTACATTTGAGCCCATTTTGGTGCATATCCAAGCCACATTAAGAAAATTTCATCGTAGGGACAATAATGACATTATCTGCTCAACTGTGCATTAAGGTCGCATCTAAAGCCAATTATACAAAAACTAAAAATATGTGAGAAGATTGGTTGGCACCAGCAGATAGCAGTTATTTTTGTCTACATTTGAGCCCAATTTGGTGCATATCCAAGCCACATTAAGAAAATTTCATCGTAGGGAAATTAATGACAATGTCTGCTCAACTGTACATTAAGGTCGCATCTAAAGCCAATTACACAAAAACTAAAAATCTGTGACAAGATTGGTTGGCACCAGCAGATAGCATTTATTTTTGTGTACATTTGAGCCCATTTTGGTACATGTTCAAGCCATATTTAGAAAATTTCATCATAGGGAAAATAATGACAACATCTGCTCAACTGTACATAAAGGTCGCATCTAAAGCCATTTATACAAAAACTAAAAATCTGTAAGAAGATTAGTTGGCACCAGCAGATAGCATTTATTTTGTGTACATTTGAGCCCATTTTGGTGCATATCCAAGCCACATTAAGAAAATTTCATCGTAGGGACAATAATGACATTATCTGCTCAACTGTGCATTAAGGTCGCATCTAAAGCCAATTATACAAAAACTAAAAATATGTGAGAAGATTGGTTGGCATCAGCAGATAGCAGTTATTTTTGTCTACATTTGAGCCCATTTTGGTGCATATCCAAGCCAGATTAAGAAAATTTCATCGTAGGGAAATTAATGACCATGTCTGCTCAACTGTACATTAAGGTCGCATCTAAAGCCAATTACACAAAAACTAAAAATCTGTGACAGGATTGGTTGGCATCAGCAGATAGCATTTATTTTTGTCTACATTTGAGCCCATTTTGGTGCATATCCAAGCCACATTAAGAAAATTTCATCGTAGGGACAATAATGACAATATCTGCTAAACTGTACAGTAAGGTCGCATCTAAAGCCAATTATACAAAAACTAAAAATCTGTGACAAGATTAGTTGGCACCAACAGATAGCATTTATTTTTATCTACATTTGAGCCCATTTTGGTGCATATCCAAGCCATATTAAGAAAACTTCATCGTAGGGAAAATAATGACAATGTCTGCTCAACTGTACATTAAGGCCCCATCTAAAGCCAATTACACAAAAACTAAAAATCTGTGACAAGATTGGTTGGCACCAGCAGATAGCATTTATTTTTGTGTACATTTGAGCCCATTTTGGTACATGTTCAAGCCATATTTAGAAAATTTCATCATAGGGAAAATAATGACAACATCTGCTCAACTGTACATAAAGGTCGCATCTAAAGCCATTTATACAAAAACTAAAAATCTGTAAGAAGATTAGTTGGCACCAGCAGATAGCATTTATTTTGTGTACATTTGAGCCCATTTTGGTGCATATCCAAGCCACATTAAGAAAATTTCATCGTAGGGACAATAATGACATTATCTGCTCAACTGTGCATTAAGGTCGCATCTAAAGCCAATTATACAAAAACTAAAAATATGTGAGAAGATTGGTTGGCACCAGCAGATAGCAGTTATTTTTGTCTACATTTGAGCCCAATTTGGTGCATATCCAAGCCACATTAAGAAAATTTCATCGTAGGGAAATTAATGACAATGTCTGCTCAACTGTACATTAAGGTCGCATCTAAAGCCAATTACACAAAAACTAAAAATCTGTGACAAGATTGGTTGGCACCAGCAGATAGCATTTATTTTTGTGTACATTTGAGCCCATTTTGGTACATGTTCAAGCCATATTTAGAAAATTTCATCATAGGGAAAATAATGACAACATCTGCTCAACTGTACATAAAGGTCGCATCTAAAGCCATTTATACAAAAACTAAAAATCTGTAAGAAGATTAGTTGGCACCAGCAGATAGCATTTATTTTGTGTACATTTGAGCCCATTTTGGTGCATATCCAAGCCACATTAAGAAAATTTCATCGTAGGGACAATAATGACATTATCTGCTCAACTGTGCATTAAGGTCGCATCTAAAGCCAATTATACAAAAACTAAAAATATGTGAGAAGATTGGTTGGCATCAGCAGATAGCAGTTATTTTTGTCTACATTTGAGCCCATTTTGGTGCATATCCAAGCCAGATTAAGAAAATTTCATCGTAGGGAAATTAATGACCATGTCTGCTCAACTGTACATTAAGGTCGCATCTAAAGCCAATTACACAAAAACTAAAAATCTGTGACAAGATTGGTTGGCATCAGCAGATAGCATTTATTTTTGTCTACATTTGAGCCCATTTTGGTGCATATCCAAGCCACATTAAGAAAATTTCATCGTAGGGACAATAATGACAATATCTGCTAAACTGTACAGTAAGGTCGCATCTAAAGCCAATTATACAAAAACTAAAAATCTGTGACAAGATTAGTTGGCACCAACAGATAGCATTTATTTTTATCTACATTTGAGCCCATTTTGGTGCATATCCAAGCCATATTAAGAAAACTTCATCGTAGGGAAAATAATGACAATGTCTGCTCAACTGTACATTAAGGCCCCATCTAAAGCCAATTACACAAAAACTAAAAATCTGTGACAAGATTGGTTGGCACCAGCAGATAGCATTTATTTTTGTGTACATTTGAGCCCATTTTGGTACATGTTCAAGCCATATTTAGAAAATTTCATCATAGGGAAAATAATGACAACATCTGCTCAACTGTACATAAAGGTCGCATCTAAAGCCATTTATACAAAAACTAAAAATCTGTAAGAAGATTAGTTGGCACCAGCAGATAGCATTTATTTTGTGTACATTTGAGCCCATTTTGGTGCATATCCAAGCCACATTAAGAAAATTTCATCGTAGGGACAATAATGACATTATCTGCTCAACTGTGCATTAAGGTCGCATCTAAAGCCAATTATACAAAAACTAAAAATATGTGAGAAGATTGGTTGGCATCAGCAGATAGCAGTTATTTTTGTCTACATTTGAGCCCATTTTGGTGCATATCCAAGCCAGATTAAGAAAATTTCATCGTAGGGAAATTAATGACCATGTCTGCTCAACTGTACATTAAGGTCGCATCTAAAGCCAATTACACAAAAACTAAAAATCTGTGACAAGATTGGTTGGCATCAGCAGATAGCATTTATTTTTGTCTACATTTGAGCCCATTTTGGTGCATATCCAAGCCACATTAAGAAAATTTCATCGTAGGGACAATAATGACAATATCTGCTAAACTGTACAGTAAGGTCGCATCTAAAGCCAATTATACAAAAACTAAAAATCTGTGACAAGATTAGTTGGCACCAACAGATAGCATTTATTTTTATCTACATTTGAGCCCATTTTGGTGCATATCCAAGCCATATTAAGAAAACTTCATCGTAGGGAAAATAATGACAATGTCTGCTCAACTGTACATTAAGGTCCCATCTAAAGCCAATTACACAAAAACTAAAAACATGTGACAAGATTGGTTGGCACCAGCAGATAGCATTTATTTTTGTGTACATTTGAGCCCATTTTGGTGCATATCCAAGCCACATTAAGAAAATTTCATCGTAGGGACAATAATGACATTATCTGCTCAACTGTGCATTAAGGTCGCATCTAAAGCCAATTATACAAAAACTAAAAATATGTGAGAAGATTGGTTGGCACCAGCAGATAGCATTTATTTTTGTCTACATTTGAGCCCAATTTGGTGCATATCCAAGCCACATTAAGAAAATTTCATCGTAGGGAAATTAATGACAATGTCTGCTCAACTGTACATTAAGGTCGCATCTAAAGCCAATTACACAAAAACTAAAAATCTGTGACAAGATTGGTTGGCACCAGCAGATAGCATTTATTTTTGTGTACATTTGAGCCCATTTTGGTACATGTTCAAGCCATATTTAGAAAATTTCATCATAGGGAAAATAATGACAACATCTGCTCAACTGTACATAAAGGTCGCATCTAAAGCCATTTATACAAAAACTAAAAATCTGTAAGAAGATAAGTTGGCACCAGCAGATAGCATTTATTTTGTGTACATTTGAGCCCATTTTGGTGCATATCCAAGCCACATTAAGAAAATTTCATCGTAGGGAAAATAATGACAATGTCTGCTCAACTGTACATTAAGGTCCCATCTAAAGCCAATTACACAAAAACTAAAAATCTGTGACAAGATTGGTTGGCATCAACAGATAGCATTTATTTTTGTCTACATTTGAGCCCATTTTGTTGCATATCCAAGCCATATTAAGAAAATTTCATCGTAGGGAAAATAATGACCATGTCTGCTCAACTGTACATTAAGGTCGCATCTAAAGCCAATTACACAAAAACTAAAAATCTGTGACAAGATTGGTTGGCATCAGCAGATAGCATTTATTTTTGTCTACATTTGAGCCCATTTTGGTGCATATCCAAGCCACATTAAGAAAATTTCATCGTAGGGACAATAATGACAATATCTGCTAAACTGTACAGTAAGGTCGCATCTAAAGCCAATTATACAAAAACTAAAAATCTGTGACAAGATTAGTTGGCACCAACAGATAGCATTTATTTTTATCTACATTTGAGCCCATTTTGGTGCATATCCAAGCCATATTAAGAAAACTTCATCGTAGGGAAAATAATGACAATGTCTGCTCAACTGTACATTAAGGTCCCATCTAAAGCCAATTACACAAAAACTAAAAACATGTGACAAGATTGGTTGGCACCAGCAGATAGCATTTATTTTTGTGTACATTTGAGCCCATTTTGGTGCATATCCAAGCCACATTAAGAAAATTTCATCGTAGGGACAATAATGACATTATCTGCTCAACTGTGCATTAAGGTCGCATCTAAAGCCAATTATACAAAAACTAAAAATATGTGAGAAGATTGGTTGGCACCAGCAGATAGCATTTATTTTTGTCTACATTTGAGCCCAATTTGGTGCATATCCAAGCCACATTAAGAAAATTTCATCGTAGGGAAATTAATGACAATGTCTGCTCAACTGTACATTAAGGTCGCATCTAAAGCCAATTACACAAAAACAAAAAATCTGTGACAAGATTGGTTGGCACCAGCAGATAGCATTTATTTTTGTGTACATTTGAGCCCATTTTGGTACATGTTCAAGCCATATTTAGAAAATTTCATCATAGGGAAAATAATGACAACATCTGCTCAACTGTACATAAAGGTCGCATCTAAAGCCATTTATACAAAAACTAAAAATCTGTAAGAAGATAAGTTGGCACCAGCAGATAGCATTTATTTTGTGTACATTTGAGCCCATTTTGGTGCATATCCAAGCCACATTAAGAAAATTTCATCGTAGGGACAATAATGACATTATCTGCTCAACTGTGCATTAAGGTCGCATCTAAAGCCAATTATACAAAAACTAAAAATATGTGAGAAGATTGGTTGGCATCAGCAGATAGCAGTTATTTTTGTCTACATTTGAGCCCATTTTGGTGCATATCCAAGCCAGATTAAGAAAATTTCATCGTAGGGAAAATAATGACAATGTCTGCTCAACTGTACATTAAGGTCCCATCTAAAGCCAATTACACAAAAACTAAAAATCTGTGACAAGATTGGTTGGCATCAACAGATAGCATTTATTTTTGTCTACATTTGAGCCCATTTTGTTGCATATCCAAGCCATATTAAGAAAATTTCATCGTAGGGAAAATAATGACAATGTCTGCTCAACTGTACATTTAGGTCCCATCTAAAGCCAATTACACAAAAACTAAAAACCTGTGACAAGATTGGTTGGCACCAGCAGATAGCATTTATTTTTGTGTACATTTGAGCCCATTTTGGTGCATATCCAAGCCACATTAAGAAAATTTCATCGTAGGGACAATAATGACATTATCTGCTCAACTGTGCATTAAGGTCGCATCTAAAGCCAATTATACAAAAACTAAAAATATGTGAGAAGATTGGTTGGCATCAGCAGATAGCAGTTATTTTTGTCTACATTTGAGCCCAATTTGGTGCATATCCAAGCCACATTAAGAAAATTTCATCGTAGGGAAATTAATGACAATGTCTGCTCAACTGTACATTAAGGTCGCATCTAAAGCCAATTACACAAAAACAAAAAATCTGTGACAAGATTGGTTGGCACCAGCAGATAGCATTTATTTTTGTGTACATTTGAGCCCATTTTGGTACATGTTCAAGCCATATTTAGAAAATTTCATCATAGGGAAAATAATGACAACATCTGCTCAACTGTACATAAAGGTCGCATCTAAAGCCATTTATACAAAAACTAAAAATCTGTAAGAAGATTAGTTGGCACCAGCAGATAGCATTTATTTTGTGTACATTTGAGCCCATTTTGGTGCATATCCAAGCCACATTAAGAAAATTTCATCGTAGGGACAATAATGACATTATCTGCTCAACTGTGCATTAAGGTCGCATCTAAAGCCAATTACACAAAAACTAAAAATCTGTGACAAGATTGGTTGGCATCAACAGATAGCATTTATTTTTGTCTACATTTGAGCCCATTTTGTTGCATATCCAAGCCATATTAAGAAAATTTCATCGTAGGGAAAATAATGACAATGTCTGCTCAACTGTACATTTAGGTCCCATCTAAAGCCAATTACACAAAAACTAAAAACCTGTGACAAGATTGGTTGGCACCAGCAGATAGCATTTATTTTTGTGTACATTTGAGCCCATTTTGGTGCATATCCAAGCCACATTAAGAAAATTTCATCGTAGGGACAATAATGACATTATCTGCTCAACTGTGCATTAAGGTCGCATCTAAAGCCAATTATACAAAAACTAAAAATATGTGAGAAGATTGGTTGGCATCAGCAGATAGCAGTTATTTTTGTCTACATTTGAGCCCAATTTGGTGCATATCCAAGCCACATTAAGAAAATTTCATCGTAGGGAAATTAATGACAATGTCTGCTCAACTGTACATTAAGGTCGCATCTAAAGCCAATTACACAAAAACAAAAAATCTGTGACAAGATTGGTTGGCACCAGCAGATAGCATTTATTTTTGTGTACATTTGAGCCCATTTTGGTACATGTTCAAGCCATATTTAGAAAATTTCATCATAGGGAAAATAATGACAACATCTGCTCAACTGTACATAAAGGTCGCATCTAAAGCCATTTATACAAAAACTAAAAATCTGTAAGAAGATTAGTTGGCACCAGCAGATAGCATTTATTTTGTGTACATTTGAGCCCATTTTGGTGCATATCCAAGCCACATTAAGAAAATTTCATCGTAGGGACAATAATGACATTATCTGCTCAACTGTGCATTAAGGTCGCATCTAAAGCCAATTATACAAAAACTAAAAATATGTGAGAAGATTGGTTGGCATCAGCAGATAGCAGTTATTTTTGTCTACATTTGAGCCCATTTTGGTGCATATCCAAGCCAGATTAAGAAAATTTCATCGTAGGGAAATTAATGACCATGTCTGCTCAACTGTACATTAAGGTCGCATCTAAAGCCAATTACACAAAAACTAAAAATCTGTGACAAGATTGGTTGGCATCAGCAGATAGCATTTATTTTGTCTACATTTGAGCCCATTTTGGTGCATATCCAAGCCATATTAAGAAAACTTCATCGTAGGGAAAATAATGACAATGTCTGCTCAACTGTACATTAAGGTCCCATCTAAAGCCAATTACACAAAAACTAAAAACATGTGACAAGATTGGTTGGCACCAGCAGATAGCATTTATTTGTGTGTACATTTGAGCCCATTTTGGTGCATATCCAAGCCACATTAAGAAAATTTCATCGTAGGGAAATTAATGACCATGTCTGCTCAACAGTACATTAAGGTCGCATCTAAAGCCAATTACACAAAAACTAAAAATCTGTGACAAGATTGGTTGGCATCAACAGATAGCATTTATTTTTGTCTACATTTGAGCCCATTTTGGTGCATATCCAAGCCATATTAAGAAAATTTCATCGTAGGGAAAATAATGACAATGTCTGCTCAACTGTACATTAAGGTCCCATCTAAAGCCAATTACACAAAAACTAAAAACCTGTGACAAGATTGGTTGGCACCAGCAGATAGCATTTAATTTTGTGTACATTTGAGCCCATTTTGGTGCATATCCAAGCCACATTAAGAAAATTTCATCGTAGGGACAATAATGACATTATCTGCTCAACTGTGCATTAAGGTCGCATCTAAAGCCAATTATACAAAAACTAAAAATATGTGAGAAGATTGGTTGGCACCAGCAGATAGCAGTTATTTTTGTCTACATTTGAGCCCAATTTGGTGCATATCCAAGCCAGATTAAGAAAATTTCATCGTAGGGAATTTAATGACCATGTCTGCTCAACTGTACATTAAGGTCGCATCTAAAGCCAATTACACAAAAACTAAAAATCTGTGACAAGATTGGTTGGCATCAGCAGATAGCATTTATTTTGTCTACATTTGAGCCCATTTTGGTGCATATCCAAGCCATATTAAGAAAACTTCATCGTAGGGAAAATAATGACAATGTCTGCTCAACTGTACATTAAGGTCCCATCTAAAGCCAATTACACAAAAACTAAAAACATGTGACAAGATTGGTTGGCACCAGCAGATAGCATTTATTTTTGTGTACATTTGAGCCCATTTTGGTGCATATCCAAGCCACATTAAGAAAATTTCATCGTAGGGAAATTAATGACCATGTCTGCTCAACAGTACATTAAGGTCGCATCTAAAGCCAATTACACAAAAACTAAAAATCTGTGACAAGATTGGTTGGCATCAACAGATAGCATTTATTTTTGTCTACATTTGAGCCCATTTTGGTGCATATCCAAGCCATATTAAGAAAATTTCATCGTAGGGAAAATAATGACAATGTCTGCTCAACTGTACATTAAGGTCCCATCTAAAGCCAATTACACAAAAACTAAAAACCTGTGACAAGATTGGTTGGCACCAGCAGATAGCATTTAATTTTGTGTACATTTGAGCCCATTTTGGTGCATATCCAAGCCACATTAAGAAAATTTCATCGTAGGGACAATAATGACATTATCTGCTCAACTGTGCATTAAGGTCGCATCTAAAGCCAATTATACAAAAACTAAAAATATGTGAGAAGATTGGTTGGCACCAGCAGATAGCAGTTATTTTTGTCTACATTTGAGCCCAATTTGGTGCATATCCAAGCCACATTAAGAAAATTTCATCGTAGGGAAATTAATGACAATGTCTGCTCAACTGTACATTAAGGTCGCATCTAAAGCCAATTACACAAAAACTAAAAATCTGTGACAAGATTGGTTGGCACCAGCAGATAGCATTTATTTTTGTGTACATTTGAGCCCATTTTTGGTACATGTTCAAGCCATATTTAGAAAATTTCATCATAGGGAAAATAATGACAACATCTGCTCAACTGTACATAAAGGTCGCATCTAAAGCCATTTATACAAAAACTAAAAATCTGTAAGAAGATTAGTTGGCACCAGCAGATAGCATTTATTTTGTGTACATTTGAGCCCATTTTGGTGCATATCCAAGCCACATTAAGAAAATTTCATCGTAGGGACAATAATGACATTATCTGCTCAACTGTGCATTAAGGTCGCATCTAAAGCCAATTATACAAAAACTAAAAATATGTGAGAAGATTGGTTGGCATCAGCAGATAGCAGTTATTTTTGTCTACATTTGAGCCCATTTTGGTGCATATCCAAGCCACATTAAGAAAATTTCATCGTAAAGAAATTAATGACCATGTCTGCTCAACTGTACATTAAGGTCGCATCTAAAGCCAACTACACAAAAACTAAAAATCTGTGACAAGATTGGTTGGCATCAGCAGATAGCATTTATTTTTGTCTACATTTGAGCCCATTTTGGTGCATATCCAAGCCATATTAAGAAAACTTCATCGTAGGGAAAATAATGACAATGTCTGCTCAACTGTACATTAAGGTCCCATGTAAAGCCAATTACACAAAAACTAAAAACATGTGACAAGATTGGTTGGCACCAGCAGATAGCATTTATATTTGTGTACATATTAAAAAAATTTCATCGTAGGGACAATAATGACAATATCTGCTCAACTGTACATTAAGGTCGCATATAAAGCCAATTACACAAAAACTAAAAATCTGTGACAAGATTGGTTGGCTCCAGCAAATCGCATTCATTTTTGTGTACATTTGAGCCCATTTTGGTGCATATCCAAGCCATATTAAGAACACTTCATCGTAGGGAAAATAATGACAATGTCTGCTCAACTGTACATTAAGGTCCCATGTAAAGCCAATTATACAAAAACTAAAAATCTGTGAGAAGATTGGTTGGCACCAGCAGACAGCAGTTATTTTTGTCTACATTTGAGCCCATTTTGGTGCATATCCAAGCCATATTTAGAAAATTTCATCGTAGGGACAATAATGACAATGTCTGCTCAACTGTACATTTAGGTCCCATCTAAAGCCAATTACACAAAAACTAAAAACCTGCGACAAGATTGGTTGGCACCAGCAGATAGCATTTATTTTTGTCTACATTTGAGCCCATTTTGGTGCATATCCAAGCCATATTAAGAAAATTTCATCGTAGGGAAAATAATGACAATGTCTGCTCAACTGTACATTAAGGTCCCATCTAAAGCCAATTACACAAAAACTAAAAACCTGTGACAAGATTGGTTGGCACCAGCAGATAGCATTTAATTTTGTGTACATTTGAGCCCATTTTGGTGCATATCCAAGCCACATTAAGAAAATTTCATCGTAGGGACAATAATGACATTATCTGCTCAACTGTGCATTAAGGTCGCATCTAAAGCCAATTATACAAAAACTAAAAATATGTGAGAAGATTGGTTGGCACCAGCAGATAGCAGTTATTTTTGTCTACATTTGAGCCCAATTTGGTGCATATCCAAGCCACATTAAGAAAATTTCATCGTAGGGAAATTAATGACAATGTCTGCTCAACTGTACATTAAGGTCGCATCTAAAGCCAATTACACAAAAACTAAAAATCTGTGACAAGATTGGTTGGCACCAGCAGATAGCATTTATTTTTGTGTACATTTGAGCCCATTTTTGGTACATGTTCAAGCCATATTTAGAAAATTTCATCATAGGGAAAATAATGACAACATCTGCTCAACTGTACATAAAGGTCGCATCTAAAGCCATTTATACAAAAACTAAAAATCTGTAAGAAGATTAGTTGGCACCAGCAGATAGCATTTATTTTGTGTACATTTGAGCCCATTTTGGTGCATATCCAAGCCACATTAAGAAAATTTCATCGTAGGGACAATAATGACATTATCTGCTCAACTGTGCATTAAGGTCGCATCTAAAGCCAATTATACAAAAACTAAAAATATGTGAGAAGATTGGTTGGCATCAGCAGATAGCAGTTATTTTTGTCTACATTTGAGCCCATTTTGGTGCATATCCAAGCCACATTAAGAAAATTTCATCGTAAAGAAATTAATGACCATGTCTGCTCAACTGTACATTAAGGTCGCATCTAAAGCCAATTACACAAAAACTAAAAATCTGTGACAAGATTGGTTGGCATCAGCAGATAGCATTTATTTTTGTCTACATTTGAGCCCATTTTGGTGCATATCCAAGCCATATTAAGAAAACTTCATCGTAGGGAAAATAATGACAATGTCTGCTCAACTGTACATTAAGGTCCCATGTAAAGCCAATTACACAAAAACTAAAAACATGTGACAAGATTGGTTGGCACCAGCAGATAGCATTTATATTTGTGTACATATTAAAAAAATTTCATCGTAGGGACAATAATGACAATATCTGCTCAACTGTACATTAAGGTCGCATATAAAGCCAATTACACAAAAACTAAAAATCTGTGACAAGATTGGTTGGCTCCAGCAAATCGCATTCATTTTTGTGTACATTTGAGCCCATTTTGGTGCATGTTCAAGCCATATTTAGAAAATTTCATCATAGGGACAATAATGACAACATCTGCTCAACTGTACATAAAGGTCGCATCTAAAGCCATTTATACAAAAACTAAAAATCTGTAAGAAGATGTGTTGGCACCGGCAGATAGCATTTATTTTTGTGTACATTTGAGCCCATTTTGGTGCATATCCAAGCCACATTAAGAAAATTTCATCGTAGGGACAATAATGACATTATCTGCTCAACTGTGCATTAAGGTCGCATCTAAAGCCAATTATACAAAAACTAAAAATATGTGAGAAGATTGGTTGGCACCAGCAGATAGCATTTATTTTTGTCTACATTTGAGCCCAATTTGGTGCATATCCAAGCCACATTAAGAAAATTTCATCGTAGGGAAATTAATGACAATGTCTGCTCAACTGTACATTAAGGTCGCATCTAAAGCCAATTACACAAAAACTAAAAATCTGTGACAAGATTGGTTGGCACCAGCAGATAGCATTTATTTTTGTGTACATTTGAGCCCATTTTGGTACATGTTCAAGCCATATTTAGAAAATTTCATCATAGGGAAAATAATGACAACATCTGCTCAACTGTACATAAAGGTCGCATCTAAAGCCATTTATACAAAAACTAAAAATCTGTAAGAAGATAAGTTGGCACCAGCAGATAGCATTTATTTTGTGTACATTTGAGCCCATTTTGGTGCATATCCAAGCCACATTAAGAAAATTTCATCGTAGGGACAATAATGACATTATCTGCTCAACTGTGCATTAAGGTCGCATCTAAAGCCAATTATACAAAAACTAAAAATATGTGAGAAGATTGGTTGGCATCAGCAGATAGCAGTTATTTTTGTCTACATTTGAGCCCATTTTGGTGCATATCCAAGCCAGATTAAGAAAATTTCATCGTAGGGAAAATAATGACAATGTCTGCTCAACTGTACATTAAGGTCCCATCTAAAGCCAATTACACAAAAACTAAAAATCTGTGACAAGATTGGTTGGCATCAACAGATAGCATTTATTTTTGTCTACATTTGAGCCCATTTTGTTGCATATCCAAGCCATATTAAGAAAATTTCATCGTAGGGAAAATAATGACAATGTCTGCTCAACTGTACATTTAGGTCCCATCTAAAGCCAATTACACAAAAACTAAAAACCTGTGACAAGATTGGTTGGCACCAGCAGATAGCATTTATTTTTGTGTACATTTGAGCCCATTTTGGTGCATATCCAAGCCACATTAAGAAAATTTCATCGTAGGGACAATAATGACATTATCTGCTCAACTGTGCATTAAGGTCGCATCTAAAGCCAATTATACAAAAACTAAAAATATGTGAGAAGATTGGTTGGCATCAGCAGATAGCAGTTATTTTTGTCTACAT
The DNA here is from genome assembly GCA_916613615.1 of Steromphala cineraria. NCBI lineage: Eukaryota > Metazoa > Mollusca > Gastropoda > Trochida > Trochidae > Steromphala > Steromphala cineraria. The sequence goes on from OU744730.1 coordinate 47,863,434, forward strand.
TTGAGCCCAATTTGGTGCATATCCAAGCCACATTAAGAAAATTTCATCGTAGGGAAATTAATGACAATGTCTGCTCAACTGTACATTAAGGTCGCATCTAAAGCCAATTACACAAAAACAAAAAATCTGTGACAAGATTGGTTGGCACCAGCAGATAGCATTTATTTTTGTGTACATTTGAGCCCATTTTGGTACATGTTCAAGCCATATTTAGAAAATTTCATCATAGGGAAAATAATGACAACATCTGCTCAACTGTACATAAAGGTCGCATCTAAAGCCATTTATACAAAAACTAAAAATCTGTAAGAAGATTAGTTGGCACCAGCAGATAGCATTTATTTTGTGTACATTTGAGCCCATTTTGGTGCATATCCAAGCCACATTAAGAAAATTTCATCGTAGGGACAATAATGACATTATCTGCTCAACTGTGCATTAAGGTCGCATCTAAAGCCAATTACACAAAAACTAAAAATCTGTGACAAGATTGGTTGGCATCAACAGATAGCATTTATTTTTGTCTACATTTGAGCCCATTTTGTTGCATATCCAAGCCATATTAAGAAAATTTCATCGTAGGGAAAATAATGACAATGTCTGCTCAACTGTACATTTAGGTCCCATCTAAAGCCAATTACACAAAAACTAAAAACCTGTGACAAGATTGGTTGGCACCAGCAGATAGCATTTATTTTTGTGTACATTTGAGCCCATTTTGGTGCATATCCAAGCCACATTAAGAAAATTTCATCGTAGGGACAATAATGACATTATCTGCTCAACTGTGCATTAAGGTCGCATCTAAAGCCAATTATACAAAAACTAAAAATATGTGAGAAGATTGGTTGGCATCAGCAGATAGCAGTTATTTTTGTCTACATTTGAGCCCAATTTGGTGCATATCCAAGCCACATTAAGAAAATTTCATCGTAGGGAAATTAATGACAATGTCTGCTCAACTGTACATTAAGGTCGCATCTAAAGCCAATTACACAAAAACAAAAAATCTGTGACAAGATTGGTTGGCACCAGCAGATAGCATTTATTTTTGTGTACATTTGAGCCCATTTTGGTACATGTTCAAGCCATATTTAGAAAATTTCATCATAGGGAAAATAATGACAACATCTGCTCAACTGTACATAAAGGTCGCATCTAAAGCCATTTATACAAAAACTAAAAATCTGTAAGAAGATTAGTTGGCACCAGCAGATAGCATTTATTTTGTGTACATTTGAGCCCATTTTGGTGCATATCCAAGCCACATTAAGAAAATTTCATCGTAGGGACAATAATGACATTATCTGCTCAACTGTGCATTAAGGTCGCATCTAAAGCCAATTATACAAAAACTAAAAATATGTGAGAAGATTGGTTGGCATCAGCAGATAGCAGTTATTTTTGTCTACATTTGAGCCCATTTTGGTGCATATCCAAGCCAGATTAAGAAAATTTCATCGTAGGGAAATTAATGACCATGTCTGCTCAACTGTACATTAAGGTCGCATCTAAAGCCAATTACACAAAAACTAAAAATCTGTGACAAGATTGGTTGGCATCAGCAGATAGCATTTATTTTGTCTACATTTGAGCCCATTTTGGTGCATATCCAAGCCATATTAAGAAAACTTCATCGTAGGGAAAATAATGACAATGTCTGCTCAACTGTACATTAAGGTCCCATCTAAAGCCAATTACACAAAAACTAAAAACATGTGACAAGATTGGTTGGCACCAGCAGATAGCATTTATTTGTGTGTACATTTGAGCCCATTTTGGTGCATATCCAAGCCACATTAAGAAAATTTCATCGTAGGGAAATTAATGACCATGTCTGCTCAACAGTACATTAAGGTCGCATCTAAAGCCAATTACACAAAAACTAAAAATCTGTGACAAGATTGGTTGGCATCAACAGATAGCATTTATTTTTGTCTACATTTGAGCCCATTTTGGTGCATATCCAAGCCATATTAAGAAAATTTCATCGTAGGGAAAATAATGACAATGTCTGCTCAACTGTACATTAAGGTCCCATCTAAAGCCAATTACACAAAAACTAAAAACCTGTGACAAGATTGGTTGGCACCAGCAGATAGCATTTAATTTTGTGTACATTTGAGCCCATTTTGGTGCATATCCAAGCCACATTAAGAAAATTTCATCGTAGGGACAATAATGACATTATCTGCTCAACTGTGCATTAAGGTCGCATCTAAAGCCAATTATACAAAAACTAAAAATATGTGAGAAGATTGGTTGGCACCAGCAGATAGCAGTTATTTTTGTCTACATTTGAGCCCAATTTGGTGCATATCCAAGCCAGATTAAGAAAATTTCATCGTAGGGAATTTAATGACCATGTCTGCTCAACTGTACATTAAGGTCGCATCTAAAGCCAATTACACAAAAACTAAAAATCTGTGACAAGATTGGTTGGCATCAGCAGATAGCATTTATTTTGTCTACATTTGAGCCCATTTTGGTGCATATCCAAGCCATATTAAGAAAACTTCATCGTAGGGAAAATAATGACAATGTCTGCTCAACTGTACATTAAGGTCCCATCTAAAGCCAATTACACAAAAACTAAAAACATGTGACAAGATTGGTTGGCACCAGCAGATAGCATTTATTTTTGTGTACATTTGAGCCCATTTTGGTGCATATCCAAGCCACATTAAGAAAATTTCATCGTAGGGAAATTAATGACCATGTCTGCTCAACAGTACATTAAGGTCGCATCTAAAGCCAATTACACAAAAACTAAAAATCTGTGACAAGATTGGTTGGCATCAACAGATAGCATTTATTTTTGTCTACATTTGAGCCCATTTTGGTGCATATCCAAGCCATATTAAGAAAATTTCATCGTAGGGAAAATAATGACAATGTCTGCTCAACTGTACATTAAGGTCCCATCTAAAGCCAATTACACAAAAACTAAAAACCTGTGACAAGATTGGTTGGCACCAGCAGATAGCATTTAATTTTGTGTACATTTGAGCCCATTTTGGTGCATATCCAAGCCACATTAAGAAAATTTCATCGTAGGGACAATAATGACATTATCTGCTCAACTGTGCATTAAGGTCGCATCTAAAGCCAATTATACAAAAACTAAAAATATGTGAGAAGATTGGTTGGCACCAGCAGATAGCATTTATTTTTGTCTACATTTGAGCCCAATTTGGTGCATATCCAAGCCACATTAAGAAAATTTCATAGTAGGGAAATTAATGACAATGTCTGCTCAACTGTACATTAAGGTCGCATCTAAAGCCAATTACACAAAAACTAAAAATCTGTGACAAGATTGGTTGGCACCAGCAGATAGCATTTATTTTTGTGTACATTTGAGCCCATTTTTGGTACATGTTCAAGCCATATTTAGAAAATTTCATCATAGGGAAAATAATGACAACATCTGCTCAACTGTACATAAAGGTCGCATCTAAAGCCATTTATACAAAAACTAAAAATCTGTAAGAAGATTAGTTGGCACCAGCAGATAGCATTTATTTTGTGTACATTTGAGCCCATTTTGGTGCATATCCAAGCCACATTAAGAAAATTTCATCGTAGGGACAATAATGACATTATCTGCTCAACTGTGCATTAAGGTCGCATCTAAAGCCAATTATACAAAAACTAAAAATATGTGAGAAGATTGGTTGGCATCAGCAGATAGCAGTTATTTTTGTCTACATTTGAGCCCATTTTGGTGCATATCCAAGCCACATTAAGAAAATTTCATCGTAAAGAAATTAATGACCATGTCTGCTCAACTGTACATTAAGGTCGCATCTAAAGCCAATTACACAAAAACTAAAAATCTGTGACAAGATTGGTTGGCATCAGCAGATAGCATTTATTTTTGTCTACATTTGAGCCCATTTTGGTGCATATCCAAGCCATATTAAGAAAACTTCATCGTAGGGAAAATAATGACAATGTCTGCTCAACTGTACATTAAGGTCCCATGTAAAGCCAATTACACAAAAACTAAAAACATGTGACAAGATTGGTTGGCACCAGCAGATAGCATTTATATTTGTGTACATATTAAAAAAATTTCATCGTAGGGACAATAATGACAATATCTGCTCAACTGTACATTAAGGTCGCATATAAAGCCAATTACACAAAAACTAAAAATCTGTGACAAGATTGGTTGGCTCCAGCAAATCGCATTCATTTTTGTGTACATTTGAGCCCATTTTGGTGCATATCCAAGCCATATTAAGAACACTTCATCGTAGGGAAAATAATGACAATGTCTGCTCAACTGTACATTAAGGTCCCATGTAAAGCCAATTATACAAAAACTAAAAATCTGTGAGAAGATTGGTTGGCACCAGCAGACAGCAGTTATTTTTGTCTACATTTGAGCCCATTTTGGTGCATATCCAAGCCATATTTAGAAAATTTCATCGTAGGGACAATAATGACAATGTCTGCTCAACTGTACATTTAGGTCCCATCTAAAGCCAATTACACAAAAACTAAAAACCTGCGACAAGATTGGTTGGCACCAGCAGATAGCATTTATTTTTGTCTACATTTGAGCCCATTTTGGTGCATATCCAAGCCATATTAAGAAAATTTCATCGTAGGGAAAATAATGACAATGTCTGCTCAACTGTACATTAAGGTCCCATCTAAAGCCAATTACACAAAAACTAAAAACCTGTGACAAGATTGGTTGGCACCAGCAGATAGCATTTAATTTTGTGTACATTTGAGCCCATTTTGGTGCATATCCAAGCCACATTAAGAAAATTTCATCGTAGGGACAATAATGACATTATCTGCTCAACTGTGCATTAAGGTCGCATCTAAAGCCAATTATACAAAAACTAAAAATATGTGAGAAGATTGGTTGGCACCAGCAGATAGCAGTTATTTTTGTCTACATTTGAGCCCAATTTGGTGCATATCCAAGCCACATTAAGAAAATTTCATCGTAGGGAAATTAATGACAATGTCTGCTCAACTGTACATTAAGGTCGCATCTAAAGCCAATTACACAAAAACTAAAAATCTGTGACAAGATTGGTTGGCACCAGCAGATAGCATTTATTTTTGTGTACATTTGAGCCCATTTTTGGTACATGTTCAAGCCATATTTAGAAAATTTCATCATAGGGAAAATAATGACAACATCTGCTCAACTGTACATAAAGGTCGCATCTAAAGCCATTTATACAAAAACTAAAAATCTGTAAGAAGATTAGTTGGCACCAGCAGAAAGCATTTATTTTGTGTACATTTGAGCCCATTTTGGTGCATATCCAAGCCACATTAAGAAAATTTCATCGTAGGGACAATAATGACATTATCTGCTCAACTGTGCATTAAGGTCGCATCTAAAGCCAATTATACAAAAACTAAAAATATGTGAGAAGATTGGTTGGCATCAGCAGATAGCAGTTATTTTTGTCTACATTTGAGCCCATTTTGGTGCATATCCAAGCCACATTAAGAAAATTTCATCGTAAAGAAATTAATGACCATGTCTGCTCAACTGTACATTAAGGTCGCATCTAAAGCCAATTACACAAAAACTAAAAATCTGTGACAAGATTGGTTGGCATCAGCAGATAGCATTTATTTTTGTCTACATTTGAGCCCATTTTGGTGCATATCCAAGCCATATTAAGAAAACTTCATCGTAGGGAAAATAATGACAATGTCTGCTCAACTGTACATTAAGGTCCCATGTAAAGCCAATTACACAAAAACTAAAAACATGTGACAAGATTGGTTGGCACCAGCAGATAGCATTTATATTTGTGTACATATTAAAAAAATTTCATCGTAGGGACAATAATGACAATATCTGCTCAACTGTACATTAAGGTCGCATATAAAGCCAATTACACAAAAACTAAAAATCTGTGACAAGATTGGTTGGCTCCAGCAAATCGCATTCATTTTTGTGTACATTTGAGCCCATTTTGGTGCATATCCAAGCCATATTAAGAACACTTCATCGTAGGGAAAATAATGACAATGTCTGCTCAACTGTACATTAAGGTCCCATGTAAAGCCAATTATACAAAAACTAAAAATCTGTGAGAAGATTGGTTGGCACCAGCAGACAGCAGTTATTTTTGTCTACATTTGAGCCCATTTTGGTGCATATCCAAGCCATATTTAGAAAATTTCATCGTAGGGACAATAATGACAATATCTGCTAAACTGTACAGTAAGGTCGCATCTAAAGCCAATTATACAAAAACTAAAAATATGTGAGAAAAGTGGTTGGCACCAGCAGATAGCACTTACTTTGGTGTACATTTGAGCCCATTTTGGTGCATATCCAAGCCATATTTAGAAAATTTCATCGTAGGGAAAATAATGACAATGTCTGCTCAACTGTACATAAAGGTCGCATCTAAAGCCATTTATACAAAAACTAAAAATCTGTAAGAAGATTAGTTGGCACCAGCAGATAGCATTTATTTTGTGTACATTTGAGCCCATTTTGGTGCATATCCAAGCCACATTAAGAAAATTTCATCGTAGGGACAATAATGACATTATCTGCTCAACTGTGCATTAAGGTCGCATCTAAAGCCAATTATACAAAAGCTAAAAATATGTGAGAAGATTGGTTGGCACCAGAAGATAGCATTTATTTATGTGTACATTTGAGCCCATTTTGGTGCATATCCAAGCCATATTAAGAAAATTTCATCGTAGGGAAATAATGACAACATCTGCTCAACTGTACATTAAGGTCGCATTTAAAGCAAATTATACAAAAACTAAAAATCTGTTAGATGATTGGTTGGCACCAACAGATAGCAGTTTTTTTGTCTACATTTGAGCCCATTTTGGTGCATATCCAAGCCACATTAAGAAAATTTCATCGTAGGGAAATTAATGACAATTTCTGCTCAACTGTACATTAAGGTCGCATCTAAAGCCAATTACACAAAAACTAAAAATCTGTGACAAGATTGGTTGGCTCCAGCAGATAGCATTCATTTTTGTGTACATTTGAGTCCATTTTGGTGCATATCCAAGCCATATTAAGAAAACTTCATCGTTGGGAAAATAATGACAATGTCTGCTCAACTGTACATTAAGGCCCCATCTAAAGCCAATTACACAAAAACTAAAAACCTGCGACAAGATTGGTTGGCACCAGCAGATAGCATTTATTTTTGTGTACATTTGAGCCCATTTTGGTACATGTTCAAGCCATATTTAGAAAATTTCATCATAGGGAAAATAATGACAACATCTGCTCAACTGTACATAAAGGTCGCATCTAAAGCCATTTATACAAAAACTAAAAATCTGTAAGAAGATTAGTTGGCACCAGCAGATAGCATTTATTTTGTGTACATTTGAGCCCATTTTGGTGCATATCCAAGCCACATTAAGAAAATTTCATCGTAGGGACAATAATGACATTATTTGCTCAACTGTGCATTAAGGTCGCATCTAAAGTCAATTATACAAAAACTAAAAATATGTGAGAAGATTGGTTGGCACCAGCAGATAGCAGTTATTTTTGTCTACATTTGAGCCCATTTTGGTGCATATCCAAGCCATATTTAGAAAATTTCATCGTAGGGACAATAATGACAATGTCTGCTCAACTGTACAGTAAGGTCGCATCTAAAGCCAATTATACAAAAACTAAAAATATGTGAGAAGAGTGGTTGGCACCAGCAGATAGCACTTACTTTGGTGTACATTTGAGCCCATTTTGGTGCATATCCAAGCCATATTTAGAAAATTTCATCGTAGGGAAAATAATGACAATGTCTGCTCAACTGTACATAAAGGTCGCATCTAAAGCCATTTATACAAAAACTAAAAATCTGTAAGAAGATTAGTTGGCACCAGCAGATAGCATTTATTTTGTGTACATTTGAGCCCATTTTGGTGCATATCCAAGCCACATTAAGAAAATTTCATCGTAGGGACAATAATGACATTATCTGCTCAACTGTGCATTAAGGTCGCATCTAAAGCCAATTATACAAAAGCTAAAAATATGTGAGAAGATTGGTTGGCACCAGCAGATAGCAGTTTTTTTGTCTACATTTGAGCCCATTTTGGTGCATATCCAAGCCAGATTAAGAACATTTCATCGTAGGGAAACTAATGACCATGTCTGCTCAACTGTACATTAAGGTCGCATCTAAAGCCAATTACACAAAAACTAAAAATCTGTGACAAGATTGGTTGGCATCAGCAGATAGCATTTATTTTTGTCTACATTTGAGCCCATTTTGGTGCATATCCAAGCCATATTAAGAAAACTTCATCGTAGGGAAAATAATGACAATGTCTGCTCAACTGTACATTAAGGTCCCATGTAAAGCCAATTACACAAAAACTAAAAACATGTGACAAGATCGGTTGGCACCAGCAGATAGCAGTTATATTTGTGTACATATTAAAAAAATTTCATCGTAGGGACAATAATGACAATATCTGCTCAACTGTACATTAAGGTCGCATCTAAAGCCAATTATACAAAAACTAAAAATATGTGAGAAGATTGGTTGGCACCAGCAGATAGCATTCATTTTTGTGTACATTTGAGCCCATTTTGGTGCATATCCAAGCCATATTAAGAAAATTTCATCGTACGGACAATAATGACAATATCTGCTAAACTGTACAGTAAGGTCGCATCTAAAGCCAATTATACAAAAACTAAAAATATGTGAGAAGATTGGTTGGCACCAGCAGATAGCAGTTATTTTTGTCTACATTTCAGCCCATTTTGGTGCATATGCAAGCCATATTAAGAAAATTTCATCATAGGGAAAATAATTACAATGTCTGCTCAACTGTACATTTAGGTCCCATCTAAAGCCAATTACACAAAAACTAAAAACATGTGACAAGATTGGTTGGCACCAGCAGATAGCATTTATATTTGTGTACATTTGAGCCCATTTTGGTGCATGTTCAAGCCATATTTAGAAAATTTCATCATAGGGAAAATAATGACAACATCTGCTCAACTGTACATTTAGGTCCCATCTAAAGCCATTTATACAAAAACTAAAAATCTGTAAGAAGATTAGTTGGCACCAGCAGATAGCATTTATTTTGTGTACATTTGAGCCCATTTTGGTGCATATCCAAGCCACATCAAGAAAATTTCATCGTAGGGACAATAATGACAATATCTGCTCAACTGTGCATTAAGGTCGCATCTAAAGCCAATTATACAAAAACTAAAAATCTGTGACAAGATTGGTTGGCACCAGCAGATAGCATTTATTTTTGTCTACATTTGAGCCCATTTTGGTGCATATCCAAGCCAGATTAAGAAAATTTCATCGTAGGGAAATTAATGACCATGTCTGCTCAACTGTACATTAAGGTCGCATCTAAAGCCAATTACACAAAAACTAAAAATATGTGACAAGATTGGTTGGCACCAGCAGATAGCATTCATTTTTGTGTACATTTCAGCCCATTTTGGTGCATATGCAAGCCATATTAAGAAAATTTCATCGTAGGGAAAATAATTACAATGTCTGCTCAACTGTACATTTAGGTCCCATCTAAAGCCAATTACACAAGAACTAAAAATCTGTGACAGGATTGGGTGGCACCAGCAGATAGCATTTATTTTTGTGTACAGTTGAGCCCATTTTGGTGCATATCCAAGTCATATTAAGAAAATTTCATCGTAGGGACAATAATGACAATGTCTGCTCAACTGTACATTAAGGTCGCATCTAAAGCCAATTACACAAAAATTAAAAATCTGTAAGAAGATTGGTTGGCACCAGCAGATAGCATTTATTTTTGTGTACAGTTGAGCCCATTTTGGTGCATATCAAAGTCATATTAAGAACATTTCATCGTAGGGAAAAAAATGACCATGTCTGCTCAACTGTACATTAAGGTCGCATCTAAAGCCAATTACACAAAAACTAAAAATCTGTGACAAGATTGGTTGGCACCAGCAGATAGCATTTATTTTTGTCTACATTTGAGCCCATTTTGGTGCATATCCAAGCCATATTAGGAAATTTCATCATAGGGAAAATAATGACAATGTCTGCTCAACTGTACATTAAGGTCACATCTAAAGCCAATTTCACAAAAACTAAACATCTGTGACAAGATTGGTTGGCACAAGCAGATAGCATTTATTTTTGTGTACATTTAAGCCCATTTTGGTGCATATCCAAGCCATATTAAGAAAATTTCATCGTAGGGAAAATAATGACAATGTCTGCTCAACTGTACATTAAGGTCCCATCTAAAGCCAATTACACAAAAACCAAAAAGCTGTGACAAGATTGGTTGGCACCAGCAGAAAGCAGTTATTTTTGTCTACATTTGAGCCCATTTTGGTGCATATCCAAGCCACATTAAGAACAATTCATCGTAGGGAAATTAATGACAATGTCTGCTCAACTGTACATAAAGGTCGCATCTAAAGCCGATTATACAACAACTAAAAATCTGTAAGAAGATGTGTTGGCACCGGCAGATAGCATTTATTTTTGTGTACATTTGAGCCCATTTTGGTGCATGTTCAAGCCATATTTAGAAAAGTTCATCATAGGGAAAATAATGACAACATCTGCTCAACTGTACATAAAGGTCGCATCTAAAGCCATTTATACAAAAACTAAAAATCTGTAAGAAGATGTGTTGGCACCGGCAGATAGCATTTATTTTTGTGTACAGTTGAGCCCATTTTGGTGCATATCCAAGCCATATTTAGAAAATTTCATCGTAGGGACAATAATGACAATGTCTGCTCAACTGTACAGTAAGGTCGCATCTAAAGCCAATTATACAAAAACTAAAAATATGTGAGAAGAGTGGTTGGCACCAGCAGATAGCACTTACTTTGGTGTACATTTGAGCCCATTTTGGTGCATATCCAAGCCATATTTAGAAAATTTCATCGTAGGGAAAATAATGACAATGTCTGCTCAACTGTACATAAAGGTCGCATCTAAAGCCATTTATACAAAAACTAAAAATCTGTAAGAAGATTAGTTGGCACCAGCAGATAGCATTTATTTTGTGTACATTTGAGCCCATTTTGGTGCATATCCAAGCCACATTAAGAAAATTTCATCGTAGGGACAATAATGACATTATCTGCTCAACTGTGCATTAAGGTCGCATCTAAAGCCAATTATACAAAAGCTAAAAATATGTGAGAAGATTGGTTGGCACCAGCAGATAGCAGTTTTTTTGTCTACATTTGAGCCCATTTTGGTGCATATCCAAGCCAGATTAAGAACATTTCATCGTAGGGAAACTAATGACCATGTCTGCTCAACTGTACATTAAGGTCGCATCTAAAGCCAATTACACAAAAACTAAAAATCTGTGACAAGATTGGTTGGCATCAGCAGATAGCATTTATTTTTGTCTACATTTGAGCCCATTTTGGTGCATATCCAAGCCATATTAAGAAAACTTCATCGTAGGGAAAATAATGACAATGTCTGCTCAACTGTACATTAAGGTCCCATGTAAAGCCAATTACACAAAAACTAAAAACATGTGACAAGATCGGTTGGCACCAGCAGATAGCAGTTATATTTGTGTACATATTAAAAAAATTTCATCGTAGGGACAATAATGACAATATCTGCTCAACTGTACATTAAGGTCGCATCTAAAGCCAATTATACAAAAACTAAAAATATGTGAGAAGATTGGTTGGCACCAGCAGATAGCATTCATTTTTGTGTACATTTGAGCCCATTTTGGTGCATATCCAAGCCATATTAAGAAAATTTCATCGTACGGACAATAATGACAATATCTGCTAAACTGTACAGTAAGGTCGCATCTAAAGCCAATTATACAAAAACTAAAAATATGTGAGAAGATTGGTTGGCACCAGCAGATAGCAGTTATTTTTGTCTACATTTCAGCCCATTTTGGTGCATATGCAAGCCATATTAAGAAAATTTCATCGTAGGGAAAATAATTACAATGTCTGCTCAACTGTACATTTAGGTCCCATCTAAAGCCAATTACACAAAAACTAAAAACATGTGACAAGATTGGTTGGCACCAGCAGATAGCATTTATATTTGTGTACATTTGAGCCCATTTTGGTGCATGTTCAAGCCATATTTAGAAAATTTCATCATAGGGAAAATAATGACAACATCTGCTCAACTGTACATTTAGGTCCCATCTAAAGCCATTTATACAAAAACTAAAAATCTGTAAGAAGATGAGTTGGCACCAGCAGATAGCATTTATTTTGTGTACATTTGAGCCCATTTTGGTGCATATCCAAGCCACATCAAGAAAATTTCATCGTAGGGACAATAATGACAATATCTGCTCAACTGTGCATTAAGGTCGCATCTAAAGCCAATTATACAAAAACTAAAAATCTGTGACAAGATTGGTTGGCACCAGCAGATAGCATTTATTTTTGTCTACATTTGAGCCCATTTTGGTGCATATCCAAGCCAGATTAAGAAAATTTCATCGTAGGGAAATTAATGACCATGTCTGCTCAACTGTACATTAAGGTCGCATCTAAAGCCAATTACACAAAAACTAAAAATATGTGACAAGATTGGTTGGCACCAGCAGATAGCATTCATTTTTGTGTACATTTCAGCCCATTTTGGTGCATTTGCAAGCCATATTAAGAAAATTTCATCGTAGGGAAAATAATTACAATGTCTGCTCAACTGTACATTTAGGTCCCATCTAAAGCCAATTACACAAGAACTAAAAATCTGTGACAGGATTGGGTGGCACCAGCAGATAGCATTTATTTTTGTGTACAGTTGAGCCCATTTTGGTGCATATCCAAGTCATATTAAGAAAATTTCATCGTAGGGACAATAATGACAATGTCTGCTCAACTGTACATTAAGGTCGCATCTAAAGCCAATTACACAAAAATTAAAAATCTGTAAGAAGATTGGTTGGCACCAGCAGATAGCATTTATTTTTGTGTACAGTTGAGCCCATTTTGGTGCATATCAAAGTCATATTAAGAACATTTCATCGTAGGGAAAAAAATGACCATGTCTGCTCAACTGTACATTAAGGTCGCATCTAAAGCCAATTACACAAAAACTAAAAATCTGTGACAAGATTGGTTGGCACCAGCAGATAGCATTTATTTTTGTCTACATTTGAGCCCATTTTGGTGCATATCCAAGCCATATTAGGAAATTTCATCATAGGGAAAATAATGACAATGTCTGCTAAACTGTACATTAAGGTCACATCTAAAGCCAATTTCACAAAAACTAAACATCTGTGACAAGATTGGTTGGCACAAGCAGATAGCATTTATTTTTGTGTACATTTAAGCCCATTTTGGTGCATATCCAAGCCATATTAAGAAAATTTCATCGTAGGGAAAATAATGACAATGTCTGCTCAACTGTACATTAAGGTCCCATCTAAAGCCAATTACACAAAAACCAAAAAGCTGTGACAAGATTGGTTGGCACCAGCAGAAAGCAGTTATTTTTGTCTACATTTGAGCCCATTTTGGTGCATATCCAAGCCACATTAAGAACAATTCATCGTAGGGAAATTAATGACAATGTCTGCTCAACTGTACATAAAGGTCGCATCTAAAGCCGATTATACAACAACTAAAAATCTGTAAGAAGATGTGTTGGCACCGGCAGATAGCATTTATTTTTGTGTACATTTGAGCCCATTTTGGTGCATGTTCAAGCCATATTTAGAAAAGTTCATCATAGGGAAAATAATGACAACATCTGCTCAACTGTACATAAAGGTCGCATCTAAAGCCATTTATACAAAAACTAAAAATCTGTAAGAAGATGTGTTGGCACCGGCAGATAGCATTTATTTTTGTGTACAGTTGAGCCCATTTTGGTGCATATCCAAGTCATATTAAGAAAATTTCATCGTAGGGACAATAATGACAATATCTGCTCAACTGTGCATTAAGGTCGCATCTACAGCCAATTATACAAAAACTAAAAATATGTGAGAAGATTGGTTGGCACCAGCAGATAGCATTTATTTTTGTGTACATTTGAGCCCATTTTGGTGCAAATCCAAGCCATACTAAGACAATTTCATCGTAGGGACAATAATGACAATATCTGCTCAACTGTACAGTAAGGTCGCATCTAAAGCCAATTATACAAAAACAAAAATCTGTAAGAAGATTGGTTGGCACCAGCAGATAGCATTTATTTTTGTGTACAGTTGAGCCCATTTTGGTGCATATCCAAGTCATATTAAGAAAATTTCTTCGTAGGGACAATAATGACAATATCTGATCAACTGTGCATTAAGGTCGCATCTAAAGCCAATTATACAAAAACTAAAAACATGTGACAAGATTGGTTGGCATCAGCAGATAGCAGTTATTTTTGTCTACATTTGAGCCCATTTTGGTGCATCTCCAAGCCACATTAAGAAAATTTCATCGTAGGGAAATTAATGACCATGTCTGCTCAACTGTACATTAAGGTCGCATCTAAAGCCAATTACACAAAAACTAAAAACCTGTGACAAGATTGGTTGGCATCAGCAGATAGCATTTATTTTTGTCTACATTTGAGCCCATTTTGGTGCATATCCAAGCCATATTAAGAAAACTTCATCGTAGGGAAAATAATGACAATGTCTGCTCAACTGTACATTAAGGTCCCATGTAAAGCCAATTACACAAAAACTAAAAACATGTGACAAGATTGGTTGGCACCAGCAGATGGCATTTATATTTGTGTACATTTGAGCTCATTTTGGTGCATGTTCAAGCCATATTTAGAAAATTTCATCATAGGGAAAATAATGACAACATCTGCTCAACTGTACATAAAGGTCGCATCTAAAGCCATTTATACAAAAACTAAAAATCTGTAAGAAGATTAGTTGGCACCAGCAGATAGCATTTATTTTGTGTACATTTGAGCCCATTTTTGTGCATATCCAAGCCACATCAAGAAAATTTCATCGTAGGGACAATAATGACAATATCTGCTCAACTGTGCATTAAGGTCGCATCTAAAGCCAATTATACAAAAAATAAAAATATGTGAGAAGATTGGTTGGCACCAGCAGATAGCATTTATTTTTGTCTACATTTGAGCCCATTTTGGTGCATATCCAAGCCACATTAAGAAAATTTCATCGTAGGGAAAATAATGACAATGTCTGCTCAACTGTACATTAAGGTCGCATCTAAAGCCAATTACACAAAAACTAAAAATATGTGACAAGATTGGTTGGCACCAGCAGATAGCATTCATTTTTTTGTACATTTCAGCCCATTTTGGTGCATATGCAAGCCATATTAAGAAAATTTCATCGTAGGGAAAATAATTACAATGTCTGCTCAACTGTACATTTAGGTCCCATCTAAAGCCAATTACACAAAAACTAAAAACATGTGACAAGATTGGTTGGCACCAGCAGATAGCATTTATATTTGTGTACATTTGAGCCCATTTTGGTGCATGTTCAAGCCATATTTAGAAAATTTCATCATAGGGAAAATAATGACAACATCTGCTCAACTGTACATTTAGGTCCCATCTAAAGCCATTTATACAAAAACTAAAAATCTGTAAGAAGATTAGTTGGCACCAGCAGATAGCATTTATTTTGTGTACATTTGAGCCCATTTTGGTGCATATCCAAGCCACATCAAGAAAATTTCATCGTAGGGACAATAATGACAATATCTGCTCAACTGTACATTAAGGTCGCATCTAAAGCCAATTATACAAAAACTAAAAATCTGTGACAAGATTGGTTGGCACCAGCAGATAGCATTTATTTTTGTCTACATTTGAGCCCATTTTGGTGCATATCCAAGACATATTAAGAATATGTAATCGTAGGGAAAATAATGACAATGTCTGCTCAACTGTACATTGAGGTCCCATCTAAAGCCAATTACACAAAAACTAAAAATATGTGACAAGATTGGTTGGCACCAGCAGATAGCATTTATTTTCGTGTACATTTCAGCCCATTTTGGTGCATGTTCAAGCCATATTTAGAAAATTTCATCATAGGGACAATAATGACATTATCTGCTCAACTGTGCATTAAGGTCGCATCTAAAGCCAATTATACAAAAACTAAAAATATGTGAGAAGATTGGTTGGCACCGGCAGATAGCATTCATTTTTGTGTACATTTGAGCCCATTTTTGTGCATATCCAAGCCACATTAAGAAAATTTCATCGTAGGGACAATAATGACAATATCTGCTCAACTGTGCATTAAGGTCGCATCTAAAGCCAATTATACAAAAACTAAAAATCTATGACAAGATTGGTTGGCACCGGCAGATAGCATTCATTTTTGTGTACATTTGAGCCCATTTGGGTGCATATCCAAGCCATATTAAGAAAATTTCATCATAGGGAAAATAATGACAACATCTGCTCAACTGTACATAAAGGTCGCATCTAAAGCCATTTATACAAAAACTAAAAATCTGTAAGAAGATTGGTTGGCACCAGCAGATAGCAGTTATTTTTGTATACATTTGAGCCCATTTTGGTGCATATCCAAACCACATTAAGAAAATTTCATCGTAGGGGAAAAAATGACCATGTCTGCTCAACTGTACATTAAGGTCGCATCTAAAGCCAATTACACAAAAACTAAAAATCTGTGACAAGATTGGTTGGCACCAGCAGATAGCATTTATTTTTGTCTACATTTGAGCCCATTTTGGTGCATATCCAAGCCATATTAGGAGATTTCATCATAGGGAAAATAATGACAATGTCTGCTCAACTGTACATTAAGGTCACATCTAAAGCCAATTTCACAAAACCTAAACATCTGTGACAAGATTGGTTGGCACAAGCAGATAGCATTTATTTTTGTGTACATTTAAGCCCATTTTGGTGCATATCCAAGCCATATTAAGAAAATTTCATCGTAGGGAAAATAATGACAATGTCTGCTCAACTGTACATTAAGGTCCCATCTAAAGCCAATTACACAAAAACCAAAAAGCTGTGACAAGATTGGTTGGCACCAGCAGATAGCATTTATTTTTGTGTACATTTGAGCCCATTTTGGTGCATGTTCAAGCCATATTTAGAAAATTTCATCATAGGGAAAATAATGACAACATCTGCTCAACTGTGCATTAAGGTCGCATCTAAAGCCAATTATACAAAAACTAAAAATATGTGAGAAGATGGGTTTGCACCAGCAGAAAGCAGTTATTTTTGTCTACATTTGAGCACATTTTGGTGCATATCCAAGCCACATTAAGAAAATTTCATCGTAGGGAAATTAATGACAATGTCTGCTCAACTGTACATAAAGGTCGCATCTAAAGCCGATTATACAACAACTAAAAATCTGTAAGAAGATGTGTTGGCACCGGCAGATAGCATTTATTTTTGTGTACAGTTGAGCCCATTTTGGTGAATATCCAAGTCATATTAAGAAAATTTCATCGTAGGGACAATAATGACAACATCTGATCAACTGTGCATTAAGGTCCCATCTAAAGCCAATTACACAAAAACTAAAAATCTGTGACAAGATTGGTTGGCACCAGCAGATAGCATTTATTTTTGTGTACATTTGAGCCCATTTTGGTGCATGTTCAAGCCATATTTAGAAAAGTTCATCATAGGGAAAATAATGACAACATCTGCTCAACTGTACATAAAGGTCGCATCTAAAGCCAATTATACAAAAACTAAAAATCTGTAAGAAGATGTGTTGGCACCGGCAGATAGCATTTATTTTTGTGTACAGTTGAGCCCATTTTGGTGCATATCCAAGTCATATTAAGAAAATTTCATCGTAGGGACAATAATGACAATATCTGCTCAACTGTGCATTAAGGTCGCATCTACAGCCAATTATACAAAAACTAAAAATATGTGAGAAGATTGGTTGGCACCAGCAGATAGCATTTATTTTTGTGTACATTTGAGCCCATTTTGGTGCATATCCAAGCCATACTAAGACAATTTCATCGTAGGGACAATAATGACAATATCTGATCAACTGTACAGTAAGGTCGCATCTAAAGCCAATTATACAAAAACAAAAATCTGTAAGAAGATTGGTTGGCACCAGCAGATAGCATTTATTTTTGTGTACAGTTGAGCCCATTTTGGTGCATATCCAAGTCATATTAAGAAAATTTCTTCGTAGGGACAATAATGACAATATCTGATCAACTGTGCATTAAGGTCGCATCTAAAACCAATTATACAAAAACTAAAAACATGTGACAAGATTGGTTGGCACCAGCAGATAGCATTTATATTTGTGTACATTTGAGCCCATTTTGGTGCATGTTCAAGCCATATTTAGAAAATTTCATCATAGGGAAAATAATGACAACATCTGCTCAACTGTGCATTAAGGTCGCATCTAAAGCCATTTATACAAAAACTAAAAATCTGTAAGAAGATTAGTTGGCACCAGCAGATAGCATTTATTTTGTGTACATTTGAGCCCATTTTGGTGCATATCCAAGCCACATCAAGAAAATTTCATCGTAGGGACAATAATGACAATATCTGCTCAACTGTGCATTAAGGTCGCATCTAAAGCCAATTATACAAAAACTAAAAATCTGTGACAAGATTGGTTGGCACCAGCAGATAGCATTTATTTTTGTCTACATTTGAGCCCATTTTGGTGCATATCCAAGCCACATTAAGAAAATGTCATCGTAGGGAAAATAATGACAATGTCTGCTCAACTGTACATTTAGGTCGCATCTAAAGCCAATTACACAAAAACTGAAAATATGTGACAAGATTGGTTGGCACCAGCAGATAGCATTCATTTTTGTGTACATTTCAGCCAATTTTGGTGCATATGCAAGCCATATTAAGAAAATTTCATCGTAGGGAAAATAATTACAATGTCTGCTCAACTGTACATTTAGGTCCCATCTAAAGCCAATTACACAAAAACTAAAAATCTGTGACAAGATTGGTTGGCACCAGCAGATAGCATTTATTTTTGTGTACAGTTGAGCCCATTTTGGTGCATATCCAAGTCATATTAAGAAAATTTCATCGTAGCGACAATAATGACAATGTCTGCTCAACTGTACATTAAGGTCGCATCTAAAGCCAATTACACAAAAATTAAAAATCTGTAAGAAGATTGGTTGGCACCAGCAGATAGCATTTATTTTTGTGTACAGTTGAGCCCATTTTGGTGCATATCCAAGTCATATTAAGAACATTTCATCGTAGGGACAATAATGACAATATCTGCTCAACTGTGCATTAAGGTCGCATCTAAAGCCAATTATACAAAAACTAAAAATATGTGAGAAGATTGGTTGGCACCAGCAGAAAGCAGTTATTTTTGTATACATTTGAGCCCATTTTGGTGCATATCCAAGCCACATTAAGAAAATTTCATCGTAGGGAAAAAAATGACCATGTCTGCTCAACTGTACATTAAGGTCGCTTCTAAAGCCAATTACACATAAACTAAAAATCTGTGACAAGATTGGTTGGCACCAGCAGATAGCATTTATTTTTGTCTACATTTGAGCCCATTTTGGTGCATATCCAAGCCATATTAGGAAATTTCATCATAGGGAAAATAATGACAATGTCTGCTCAACTGTACATTAAGGTCACATCTAAAGCCAATTTCACAAAAACTAAACATCTGTGACAAGATTGGTTGGCACAAGCAGATAGCATTTATTTTTGTGTACATTTGAGCCCATTTTGGTGCATATCCAAGCCACTTTAAGAAAATGTCATCGTAGGGACAAAAATGACATTAACTGCTCAACTGTGCATTAAGGTCGCATCTAGGTAAATTATACAAAAACTAGAAATATGTGAGAAGATTGGTTGGCACCAGCAGATAGCAGTTATTTTTGTCTACATTTGAGCCCATTTTGGTGCATATCCAAGCCACATTAAGAAAATTTCATCGTAGGGAAAATAATGACAATGTCTGCTCAACTGTACATTAAGGTCGCATCTAAAGCCAATTACACAAAAACTAAAAATCTGTGACAAGATTGGTTGGCTCCAGCAGATAGCATTCATTTGTGTGTACATTTGAGCCCATTTTGGTGCATATCCAAGCCATATCAAGAAAACTTCATCGTAGGGAAAATAATGATAATGTCTGCTCAACTGTACATTAAGGTCCCATCTAAAGCCAATACACAAAAACTAAAAACCTGTGACAAGATTGGTTGGCACCAGCAGATAGCATTTATTTTCGGGTACATTTGAGCCCATTTTGGTGCATGTTCAAGCCATATTTAGAAAATTTCATCATGGGGAAAATAATGACAACATCTGCTCAACTGTACATAAAGGTCGCATCTAAAGCCATTTATACAAAAACTAAAAATCTGTAAGAAGATTAGTTGGCACCAGCAGATAGCATTTATTTTGTGTACATTTGAGCCCATTTTGGTGCATATCCAAGCCAGATTAAGAAAATTTCATCGTAGGGACAATAATGACAATATCTGCTCAACTGTGCATTAAGGTCGCATCTAAAGCCAATTACACAAAAACTAAAAATATGTGAGAAGATTCGTTGGCACCAGCAGATAGCAGTTATTTTTGTCTACATTTGAGCCCATTTTGGTGCATATCCAAGCCATATTGAGAATTTCATCGTAGGGAAAATATTGACAATGTCTGCTCAACTGTACATTAAGGTCACATCTAAAGCCAATTATACAAAAACTAAAAATATGTGACAAGATTGGTTGGCTCAAGCAGATAGCATTTATTTTTGTCTACATTTGAGCCCATTTTGGTGCATATCCAAGCCATATTAAGAAAATTTCATCGTAGGGAAAATAATGACAATGTCTGCTCAACTGTACATTAAGGTCGCATCTAAAGCCATTTATACAAAAACTAAAAATCTGTAAGAAGATTAGTTGGCACCAGCAGATAGCATTTATTTTGTGTACATTTGAGCCCATTTTGGTGCATATCCAAGCCAGATTAAGAAAATTTCATCGTAGGGACAATAATGACAATATCTGATCAACTGTGCATTAAGGTCCCATCTAAAGCCAATTACACAAAAACTAAAAATCTGTGACAAGATTGGTTGGCACCAGCAGATAGCATTTATTTTTGTGTACATTTGAGCCCATTTTGGTGAATATCCAAGCCACATTAAGAAATTTTCATTGTAGGGAAAATAATGACAATGTCTGCTCAACTGTACATTAAGGTCGCATCTAAAGCCAATTACACAAAAACTAAAAATCTGTGACAAGATTGGTTGGCTCCAGCAGATAGCATTCATTTGTGTGTACATTTGAGCCCATTTTGGTGCATATCCAAGTCATATTAAGAAAATTTCATCGTAGGGACAATAATGACAATATCTGCTCAACTGTGCATTAAGGTCGCATCTACAGCCAATTATACAAAAACTAAAAATATGTGAGAAGATTGGTTGGCACCAGCAGATAGCATTTATTTTTGTGTACATTAGAGCCCATTTTGGTGCATATCCAAGCCATACTAAGACAATTTCATCGTAAGGAAAATATTGACAATGTCTGCTCAACTGTACATTAAGGTCACATCTAAAGCCATTTATACAAAAACTAAGAATCTGTAAGAAGATTAGTTGGCACAAGCAGATAGCATTTATTTTGTGTACATTTGAGCCCATTTTGGTGCAAATCCAAGCCACATTAAGAAAATTTCATCGTAGGGAAAATAATGACAATGTCTGCTCAACTGTACATTAAGGTCACATTTAAAGCCAATTTCACAAAAACTAAACATCTGTGACAAGATTGGTTGGCTCCAGCAGATAGCATTCATTTGTGTGTACATTTGAGCCCATTTTGGTGCATATCCAAGCCATATCAAGAAAACTTCATCGTAGGGAAAATAATGATAATGTCTGCTCAACTGTACATTAAGGTCCCATCTAAAGCCAATTACACAAAAACTAAAAACCTGTGACAAGATTGGTTGGCACCAGCAGATAGCATTTATTTTCGGGTACATTTGAGCCCATTTTGGTGCATGTTCAAGCCATATTTAGAAAATTTCATCATAGGGAAAATAATGACAACATCTGCTCAACTGTACATAAAGGTCGCATCTAAAGCCATTTATACAAAAACTAAAAATCTGTAAGAAGATTAGTTGGCACCAGCAGATAGCATTTATTTTGTGTACATTTGAGCCCATTTTGGTGCGTATCCAAGCCAGATTAAGAAAAATTCATCGTAGGGAAAATATTGACAATGTCTGCTCAACTGTACATTAAGGTCACATCTAAAGCCAATTATACAAAAACTAAAAATATGTGACAAGATTGGTTGGCACAAGCAGATAGCATTTATTTTTGTGTACATTTGAGCCCATTTTGGTGCATATCCAAGCCATATTAAGAAACTTTCATCGTAGGGAAAATAATGACAATATCTGCTCAACTGTACATTAAGGTCCCATCTAAAGCCAATTACACAAAAACTAAAAACTTGTGACAAGATTCGTTGGCACCAGCAGATAGCATTTATTTTTGTGTACATTTGAGCCCGTTTTGGTGCATATCCAAGCCACTTTAAGAAAATTTCATCGTAGGGACAATAATGACATTATCTGCTCAACTGTGCATTAAGGTCGCATCTAAAGCCAATTATACAAAAACTAAAAATATGTGAGATTGGTTGGCACCAGCAGATAGCAGTTATTTTTTCTACATTTGAGCCCATTTTGGTGCATATCCAAGCCACATTAAGAAAATTTCATCGTAGGGAAAATAATGACAATGTCTGCTCAACTGTACATTAAGGTCGCATCTAAAGCCAATTACACAAAAACTAAACATCTGTGACAAGATTGGTTGGCTCCAGCAGATAGCATTCATTTGTGTGTACATTTGAGCCCATTTTGGTGCATATCCAAGCCATATTAGGAAATTTCATCATAGGGAAAATAATGACAATGTCTGCTCAATTGTACATTAAGGTCACATCTAAAGCCAATTTCACAAAAACTAAACATCTGTGACAAGATTGGTTGGCACCAACAGATAGCATTTATTTTTGTGTACATTTGAGCCCATTTTGGTGCATATCCAAGCCACTTTAAGAAAATTTCATCGTAGGGACAAAAATGACATTAACTGCTCAACTGTGCATTAAGGTCGCATCTAAAGCCAATTATACAAAAACTAAAAATATGTGAGAAGATTGGTTGGCACCAGCAGATAGCAGTTATTTTTGTCTACATTTGAGCCCATTTTGGTGCATATCCAAGCCACATTAAGAAAATTTCATCGTAGGGAAAATAATGACAATGTCTGCTCAACTGTACATTAAGGTCGCATCTAAAGCCAATTACACAAAAACTAAAAATCTGTGACAAGATTGGTTGGCTCCAGCAGATAGCATTCATTTGTGTGTACATTTGAGCCCATTTTGGTGCATATCCAAGCCATATCAAGAAAACTTCATCGTAGGGAAAATAATGATAATGTCTGCTCAACTGTACATTAAGGTCCCATCTAAAGCCAATACACAAAAACTAAAAACCTGTGACAAGATTGGTTGGCACCAGCAGATAGCATTTATTTTCGGGTACATTTGAGCCCATTTTGGTGCATGTTCAAGCCATATTTAGAAAATTTCATCATGGGGAAAATAATGACAACATCTGCTCAACTGTACATAAAGGTCGCATCTAAAGCCATTTATACAAAAACTAAAAATCTGTAAGAAGATTAGTTGGCACCAGCAGATAGCATTTATTTTGTGTACATTTGAGCCCATTTTGGTGCATATCCAAGCCAGATTAAGAAAATTTCATCGTAGGGACAATAATGACAATATCTGCTCAACTGTGCATTAAGGTCGCATCTAAAGCAAATTACACAAAAACTAAAAATATGTGAGAAGATTCGTTGGCACCAGCAGATAGCAGTTATTTTTGTCTACATTTGAGCCCATTTTGGTGCATATCCAAGCCATATTAAGAAAATTTCATCGTAGGGAAAATATTGACAATGTCTGCTCAACTGTACATTAAGGTCACATCTAAAGCCAATTATACAAAAACTAAAACTATGTGACAAGATTGGTTGGCTCAAGCAGATAGCATTTATTTTTGTGTACATTTGAGCCCATTTTGGTGCATATCCAAGCCATATTAAGAAAATTTCATCGTAGGGAAAATAATGACAATGTCTGCTCAACTGTACATTAAGGTCCCATCTAAAGCCAATTACACAAAAACTAAAAATCTGTGACAAGATTGGTTGGCACCAGCAGATAGCATTTATTTTTGTCTACATTTGAGCCCATTTTGGTACATGTTCAAGCCATATTTAGAAAATTTCATCATAGGGAAAATAATGACAACATCTGCTCAACTGTACATAAAGGTCGCATCTAAAGCCATTTATACAAAAACTAAAAATCTGTAAGAAGATTAGTTGGCACAAGCAGATAGCATTTATTTTGTGTACATTTGAGCCCATTTTGGTGCATATCCAAGCCACATTAAGAAATTTTCATTGTAGGGAAAATAATGACAATGTCTGCTCAACTGTACATTAAGGTCGCATCTAAAGCCAATTACACAAAAACTAAAACTCTGTGACAAGATTGGTTGGCTCCAGCAGATAGCATTCATTTGTGTGTACATTTGAGCCCATTTTGGTGCATATCCAAGCCATATTAGGAAATTTCATCATAGGGAAAATAATGACAATGTCTGCTCAACTGTACATTAAGGTCATATCTAAAGCCAATTTCACAAAAACTAAACATCTGTGACAAGATTGGTTGGCACCAGCAGATAACATTTATTTTTGTGTACATTTGAGCCCATTTTGGTGCATATCCAAGCCACTTTAAGAAAATTTCATCGTAGGGACAATAATGACATTATCTGCTCAACTGTGCATTAAGGTCGCATCTAAAGCCAATTATACAAAAACTAAAAATATGTGAGAAGATTGGTTGGCACCAGCAGATAGCAGTTATTTTTGTCTACATTTGAGCCCATTTTGGTGCATATCCAAGCCACATTAAGAAAATTTCATCGTAGGGAAAATAATGACAATGTCTGCTCAACTGTACATTAAGGTCGCATCTAAAGCCAATTACACAAAAACTAAAAATCTGTGACAAGATTGGTTGGCTCCAGCAGATAGCATTCATTTGTGTGTACATTTGAGCCCATTTTGGTGCATAGCCAAGCCATATTAGGAAATTTCATCATAGGGAAAATAATGACAATGTCTGCTCAACTGTACATTAAGGTCACATCTAAAGCCAATTTCACAAAAACTAAACATCTGTGACAAGATTGGTTGGCACAAGCAGATAGCATTTATTTTTGTGTACATTTAAGCCCATTTTGGTGCATATCCAAGCCATATTAAGAAAATTTCATCGTAGGGAAAATAATGACAATGTCTGCTCAACTGTACATTAAGGTCTCATCTAAAGCCAATTATACAAAAACTAAAAACTTGTGACAAGATTCGTTGGCACCAGCAGATAGCATTTATTTTCGTGTACATTTGAGCCCATTTTGGTGCATGTTCAAGCCATATTTAGAAAATTTCATCATAGGGACAATAATGACAACATCTGCTCAACTGTACATAAAGGTCGCATCTAAAGCCATTTATACAAAAACTAAAAATCTGTAAGAAGATTGGTTGGCACCAGCAGATAGCATTTATGTTTGTGTACATTTGAGCCCATTTTGGTGCATATCCAATCCATATTAAGAAAATTTCATCGTAGGGAAAATAATGACAATGTCTGCTCAACTGTACATTAAGGTCCCATCTAAAGCCAATTACACAAAAACAAAAAATCTGTGACAAGATTGGTTGGCACCAGCAGATAGCATTTATTTTTGTGTACATTTGAGCCCATTTTGGTGCATATCCAAGCCATATTAGGAAATTTCATCATAGGGAAAATAATGACAATGTCTGCTCAACTGTACATTAAAGTCACATCTAAAGCCAATTTCACAAAAACTAAACATTTGTGACAAGATTGGTTGGCACCAGCAGATAGCATTTATTTGTGTCTACATTTGAGCCCATTTTGGTGCATATCCAAGCCACTTTAAGAAAATTTCATCGTAGGGAAAATAATGACAATGTCTGCTCAACTGTACATTAAGGTCACATCTAAAGCCAATTTCACAAAAACTAAACATCTGTGACAAGATTGGTTGGCACAAGCAGATAGCATTTATTTTTGTGTACATTTGAGCCCATTTTGGTGCATATCCAAGCCATATTAAGAAAATTTCATCGTAGGGAAAATAATGACAATGTCTGCTCAACTGTACATTAAGGTCCCATCTAAAGCCAATTACACAAAAACTAAAAATCTGTGACAAGATTGGTTGGCACCAGCAGATAGCAGTTATTTTTGTGTACATTTGAGCCCATTTTGGTGCATATCCAAGCCACATTAAGAAAATTTCATCGTAGGGAAAATAATGACAATGTCTGCTCAACTGTACATTAAGGTCGCATCTAAAGCCAATTACACATAAACTTAAAACTTGTGACAAGATTGGTTGGCACCAGCAGATAGCATTTATTTTCGTGTACATTTGAGCCCGTTTTGGTGCATATCCAAGCCACTTTAAGAAAATTTCATCGTAGGGACAATAATGACATTATTGCTCAACTGTGCATTCAGGTCGCATCTAAAGCCAATTATACAAAAACTAAAAATATGTGAGAAGATTGGTTGGCACCAGCAGATAGCAGTTATTTTTGTCTACATTTGAGCCCATTTTGGTGCATATCCAAGCCACATTAAGAAAATTTCATCGTAGGGAAAATAATGACAATGTCTGCTCAACTGTACATTAAGGTCACATCTAAAGCCAATTACACAAAAACTAAAAAAGTGTGACAAGATTGGTTGGCACCAGCAGATAGCATTTAATTTTTTGTACATTTGATCCCATTTTGGTGCATATCCAAGTCATATTAAGAAAATTTCATCGTAGGGACAATAATGATAATATCTGCTCAACTGTGCATTAAGGTCGCATCTAAAGGCAATTATACAAAAACTTAAAATCTGTGAGAAGATTGGTTGGCACCAGCAGATAGCATTTATTTTTGTCTACATTTGAGCCCATTTTGGTGCATATCCAAGTCATATTAAGAAACTTTCATCGTAGAGACAATAATGACAATATCTGCTCAACTGTGCATTAAGGTCGCATCTAAAGCCAATTATACAAAAACTGAAAATCTGTGAAAAGATTGGTTGGCACCAGCAGATAGCATTTATTTTTGTGTACATTTGTGCCCATTTTAGGGCATATCCAAGCCATATTAAGAAAATTTCATTTTAGGGACAATAATGACAATATCTGCTCAACTGTACATTAAGGTCGCATCTAAAGCCAATTATGCAAAAACTAAACATCTGTGAGAAGATTGGTTGGCACCAGCAGATAGCATTTATTTTTGTCTACATTTGAGCCCATTTTGGTGCATATCCAAGTCATATTAAGAAACTTTCATCGTAGAGACAATAATGACAATATCTGCTCAACTGTGCATTAAGGTCACATCTAAAGCCAATTATACAAAAACTGAAAATCTGTGAAAAGATTGGTTGGCACCAGCAGATAGCATTTATTTGTGTGTACATTTGAGCCCATTTTGGTGCATAGCCAAGCCATATTAAGAAAATTTCATCGTAGGGAAAATAATGATAATGTCTGCTCAATTGTACATTAAGGTCCCATCTAAAGCCAATTACACAAAAACTAAAAACCTGTGACAAGATTGGTTGGCACCAGCAGATAGCATTTATTTTCGTGTACATTTGAGCCCATTTTGGTGCATGTTCAAGCCATATTTAGAAAATTTCATCATAGGGAAAATAATGACAACATCTGCTCAACTGTACATAAAGGTCGCATCTAAAGCCATTTATACAAAAACTAAAAATCTGTAAGAAGATTAGTTGGCACCAGCAGATAGCATTTATTTTTGTGTACATTTGTGCCCATTTTGGTGCATATCCAAGCCATATTCAGAAAATTTCATCGTAGGGAAAATAATGACAATATCTGCTCAACTGTGCATTAAGGTCGCATCTAAAGCCAATTATACAAAAACTGAAAATCTGTGAAAAGATTGGTTGGCACCAGCAGATAGCATTTATTTTTGTGTACATTTGAGCCCATTTTGGTGCATAGCCAAGCCATATTAAGAAAATTTCATCGTAGAGAAAATAATGACAATGTCTGCTCAACTGTACATTAAGGTCCCATCTAAAGCCAATTACACAAAAACTAAAAATCTGTGACAAGATTGGTTGGCACCAGCAAATAGCATTTATTTTTGTATACATTTGAGCCCATTTTGGTGCATATCCAAGCCATATTAAGGAAATTTCATCGTAGGGAAAATAATGACAATGTCTGCTCAACTGTACATTAAGGTCCCATCTAAAGCCAATTACACAAAAACTAAAAATCTGTGACAAGATTGGTTGGCACCAGCAGATAGCATTTATTTTTTTGTAAATTTGATCCCATTTTGGTGGATATCCAAGTCATATTAAGAAAATTTCATCGTATGGACAATAATGACAATATCTGCTCAATTGTGCATTAAGGTCGCATCTAAAGCCAATTATACAAAAACTGAAAATCTGTGAGAAGATTGGTTGGCACCAGCAGATAGCATTTATTTTTGTCTATATTTGTGCCCATTTTAGGGCATATACAAGCCATATTAAGAAAATTAGATTGTAGGGACAATAATGACAATATCCGCTCAACTGTACATTAAGGTCACATCTAAAGCCAATTATACAAAAACTAAAAATCTGTGACAAGATTGGTTGGCACCAGCAGATAGCATTTAATTTTGTCTACATTTGAGCCCATTTTGGTGCATATCCAAGTCATATTAAGAAACTTTCATCGTAGAGACAATAATGACAATATCTGCTCAACTGTGCATTAAGGTCGCATCTAAAGCCAATTATACAAAAACTTAAAATCTGTGACAAGATTGGTTGGCACCAGCAGATAGCATTTATTTTTGTATACATTTGAGCCCATTTTGGTGCATAGCCAAGCCATATTAAGAAAATTTCATCGTAGGGAAAATAATGACAATGTCTGCTCAACTGTACATTAAGGTCACATCTAAAGCCAATTATACAAAAACTAAAAATCTGTGAGAAGATTGGTTGGCACCAGCAGATAGCATTTATTTTTTTGTACATATGAGCCCATTCTGGTGCATAGCCAAGCCATATTTTAAAAATTTCATCGTAGGGAAAATAATGACAATGTCTGCTCAACTGTACATTAAGGTCCCATCTAAAGCCAATTATACAAAAACTAAAAATCTGTGAGAAGTTTGGTTGGCACCAGCAGATAGCATTTATTTTTGTCTACATTTGTGCCCATTTTGGGGCATATCCAAGCCATATTAAGAAAATTTCATCGTAGGGAAAATAATGACAATGTCTGCTCAACTGTACATTAAGGTCACATCTAAAGCCAATTACACAAAAACAAAAAATCTGTGACAAGATTGGTTGGCACCAGCAGATAGCATTTCTTTTTGTCTACATTTGTGCCCATTTTGGGGCATATCCAAGCCATATTTAGAAAATTTCATCGTAGGGAAAATAATGACAATATCTGCTCAACTGTACATTACGGTCACATCTAAAGCCAATTATGCAAAAACTAAACATCTGTGAGAAGATTGGTTGGCACCAGCAGATAGCATTTATTTTTGTCTACATTTGAGCCCATTTTGGTGCATATCCAAGTCATATTAAGAAACTTTCATCGTAGAGACAATAATGACAATATCTGCTCAACTGTGCATTAGGTCGCATCTAAAGCCAATTATACAAAAACTGAAAATCTGTGACAAGATTGGTTGGCACCAGCAGATAGCATTTATTTTTGTGTACATTTGAGCCCATTTTGGTGCATATCCAAGCCATATTAAGAAAATGTC